>CM067091.1:443982-1043982 GCA_034008185.1 Gorsachius magnificus | reverse complement strand
GGGAAGAAGGAGGCTTTGTGTTCCTCCTGCCCTCCCTGCCCTTCGGCTCTGCCAGCGGGGGAAAAACACAACCTCTGCTTCACCCGTCCCCGCCAGATCAAGATGAGCGAGGCGTCCTAATGCAGAGCAGCTGGACCGCGCTCCCCCGCTCCCGCCAGCATCGCTCCGGCCCCGACCACCAACACACAGGAACTGCTGGTCGGCGGCTGTGGCCGCCAGCTCCCCCCACGGCGCACGGGGGCTCCCCGGGATCGGCCGGGCTGGGGGGCGCGGGTGCTTCTCCTACTCCTCTGCCTCGCCCTGACCCCCTTCCCCTCTGCCTGCGCCCCTTGGGGCTCCCTGCTGCTGCCGAAGGGTGGGCATCCCCCGGGCTTTGCAGCTTCCAGCCTTGCCGCTGTAGGAGGGATGGGGGGCTGGTGGGGGGTCCTGGGCTCCCCCTGCCCTCCACTTTGGCTTTTGCCAGGGCTTTGTGTTTGCTCTGGGGCCCCCTGTGCCTGCTGGAAAAACCCTGGGGAGAGACGGGGGGAGGCAGCAGCCCCCCAGCCCCACTGGCTGCAGCAGGTGAAGGGGCTTCGAGCTCGTCCCCACCAGGCAGGGGACACGGCTCGCGGGGCCCTGCCCAATGCCAGAGCCCTGCCTGGCTCTTGCCTTCTTGTAAATAAATGTACAGGTCTGCCCGCAGCCCGCGCCTGCCCTGCTCCTCCAGGCTCAGGGGGACTGCTCCTGGGCCACTGTTCCCACCCCCATGGGCCAGGCAGCCGCAGGCTGAGAGCTGCAGATACGTGAGGAGGGGATGGGAAGCGGCATCTCGTCCCCAGGGTGGAGGGGACAGAGAGGGGCCCTGGCGGTGCTGGGGACAGGGGCTGCCTGGTGCTGTGCAGTCCACCGTGCCCAGGGGTTCTGCTCTCTGCACCCAGCGGCTGTGCAGCAGCAACCGGCTCTGAGCACCCCAGGGTGCTGGGGGAAGGGGGGATGGATAGAGGGAGGGAGGGATGGTCGGTCAGTGGTGTCCTGAGGGCTGCAGCACCTGCCCAAGTGGGGTGGGATGCCCGGGGGGGGGCTGTGGGGGGCAGTGCCCCTCTGCCTGGCAGGGCTGCAGCCAGCCCCGAAGCGGTTAAGGCTGCCTGTGCCCGGATGCCGTCTCCGCCGTGGGCATCCCTCCCAGCCGCTTCCTGCCGGCAGCCTTTGACCAGTTCCTGTCGGTGACCACCCTGTGGGCCTGGAAGCCAGCACAGCCCCATCTGGTTTGAGTTACGCTCGGCGGCAGTGACGTCTCCTTCCTGTCTGCCTCGGGAGCTGTGCGTCGCCCCAGCCCTGGGGGGCTGCAGGGCCCCGCCGTGGGGTGGCCTGTGGGGCTCCCAGCCAGGCCATCGCCCCCGGATGCTCCTGGTGCCCCGAGCCAAGCTCCTGGACACAGCCCTGCGTGTGCATGGCTGCGGCACGGGGATGCATGGGCATCCCGGTGCCCTAAGCCCAGGGTGGGGGACCCCCCGACCCCACAGCCTGGTTTGGCTTCTCCAGCCCCGTCCTCTCCCACCCCGGGATCCCACGGGAGCACCCATCGTGCCTCCATCGGGGCCGGAGGAGCAGGGCCATGGGGCCAGCACCCATCCTGCACTCCTGGCCGAGGGGCAGGATGGGGCTCGGGAGCCCCTGAAGCCCTGGGGAGGGGACTGGTCCTGGTGGGGCCGATGGGCACGGTGACAGGGCTGGTCCTGGTCTAGCACAGGCTGCAGCAGCCAGCACCATCCCTCGCGTGGGGGTTCCTCGTCACCCCCACGGACACGCGGCACAGTCGGGGGTGCATGCACGTGTGTCCACAGCATCTGTCCTTGGAGCCTTGGGCTCTTGCCCAGAGCAGCGCCCTTTCCCCACCCCTGCCTGCACCCCACCCCTGTGGCACCCACCCTGCCCGCACACGCGAGGGGCTCCGCAGGGTGGGAAGGGGCGCGGGCAGAGCGGCAGCACCCCCCCGGGTACAGCCCAGTCCCCAGGCCCAGGGCGGGCGAGCGGGCTCGGGCCAGGCCACCCACCGCGAGCGGGGAGGAGGCAGGGAGAGCAGCGAGCCCGTGGCCGGGAGCTGGGCGTGGAGAAGGGGAGCACCGGGAGAGCGGATAGCCCTGGCCGGCGTGCCCGGGGTGGTGCAGGCAGCCGGGCTCTGCGGGATGGGGGTCCCCATCCCCGGGGACTGCAGCTCAGACGGGGCGATGGGATGCGCCACGCGATGCCACGCTGCTCCCCATGCAGGGACCCCAGCCCGGGGCACCATGTGGGGCTGGGGCCAGGTTCGCGCGTTCCCAGGCGGTGGCGGGAGTCAGGGTGGGCGATGGGCCCGGCTGCGCTGCGTGGGAACCAGACGGCCCCTGGGCACGGCTGCGGCGCTCGCTTCCTCCCGCGCCCCCGGGGACCGCGCGAAGGAGGGGGCTGAGGTCAGCCGCGCTCGCTGCCGGCCGCTCCAGAGACGCCAGCATGATGTAGGCGCTCAAATATTGTTTTCCACTGGGGAGGGGAAAAATGAAAGGGAGAAAAGAGAGGCCCAGGGCTGAGCGGCCGTCCCCGATGACGAAGGGCGGCCTCCTCCTGCCCTGCCGGGGCTGGGATGCGGCCATGGCCCAACAGCAGCCGTCTGGGGGCCAATAATGGGGCTGACGTGGCCACGGTGCTCCTGGCCCCTGAGTGACGCCAGCGCTGTCCATCAGTGGCAGTGTGGCCCCCGCAGAGACCCCCAGGACTGGCCAGGCTGGGGTCCTGCTAGCCGTGGGGGGCCAAGGGGCTCTGCCACAAGCCCACTCCCCACAGCAGCGTGGAGCGGCCCTGCCAGCCCAGCCTCCTCCCCCCGTGCCCGCCCTGGGGCTGGCTGTACCATGGGGTCCAGGCGTTGCTGCTCCTGGGGTCACCCCTCTCCCAGCCTGGGGGGGGAGCCCAGATGGGGGCCCAGGCACAGCCCCCCGCTTGGCCGGCATCGCTCTGATCCCACTCCAGCGCTGCGGAGATGCTGGTCCAAGTGTCCTGGCTGTGCGGGGGGGGGGGCCGGTCCCTGCCTGGGGCTGTGTGGGGACCCCCGCCCGCCCTGGGGACCCCCAGCCTGGCCGGCCAGGGCAGGCCCCCGTGCCTAGCCCGGTGCCAGCAGCGGTGACTCAGCCGGTGCCTCCTCACCAGCAGCCGCCCGGCGTGATTCAGGTTGGAAGAATCTGCTTTCCCTGGGCCGTTCCCATCGCAGCCGCAGCCCCTGGCACAGCCCGGCTCTGGGGAGTGCCCTGGCCTCGGGGTGTCTGCAGGGACCCCCGCCCGGCACCAGCACACCCCGAGCAGGGAGAGGGATGGAGCCCCGTCCCCCCCCGAGCAGAGCCCCCCACACCGTGCCACCGCTCCCTGCTCCCCTCCAGCGTCTCTCAGGTGCCGCGCGGGTGCGTGAGCAGGGCCAGGCGCTGAGGCTGGTGCCAGTTGTGCCATGGGTGGCATCTGGGGCGAAGCCGGGCACTTGGAGTGGTCCCGGTTGTGGGGAGGCAGCAGCGGGGATCCACGGGGGCTCGTTCCTGCCGCAGCGTGTCCCCCTGCCCCTCGTGGATGAGGTTCCCTCCTGCTACCCCGGGATGGGGCCTCGGGGGCTCCTGGCCCCGTGTTGCAGCAGGACCTTGTCCCCAGCGTCTCCCAGGGACACAGGACCTGGACAAGGGCGCCCTGACCCCAGCCATGCCCTGTCCCCCGTGGCCTCACCGTCCAGCCAGTGATCGCCGATGGAGGGGCCAGAGGGGATGAGGGCTGCCCCAGGGGGCCCCCCCCGCCCCCCCCCCCCCCCCCCCAGCGGGGCGCAGAGACCACAGAGGCGGCGTTGGGGAATGTGCTTTATTCGGTGCGGGCGCCGGGGGGGTCCCGGCACGGGCCAGTCCCTCACTCGAAGAAGAACATGCCGGGTGTCCGGTAGAGGCAGGGGGGCAGCCCCAGGGGGTAGCCATTGCCCCCCTGCAACGGGATCGCGCTCCCCGGCCCCCACGGCTCCTTCTGCTCGCCCGCCCGTGGCCCTGCGGCCCCGAAGGGTGGCTGGCGGGGGGCGGGGGGGCCGGGGGGGCGGCCAGGAGATGCTCCAGCGCCGTGCCGCACGGCCGCTCCTTCACGCAGAAGCTCAGCGCCTGCACCCGGCACTGGTAGCTGCTGCCCAGCGCCTCGGGCCCTGCCCGGCTGAAGGAGCCGAAAACGGGCAGGGGGGGCTGCGCGTAGCCCTCCCCCTCCAAGAAGCAGGGGGGGGGCCCGCCCAGGAGGGTGCTGGGGAAGGCGGAGGGCACCTGCCCCGGGGGCCGGCCCCCCCGTGCCCCGGGGGGGGCCTGGGGGGGCCGGGGAGTCCTGCGGGGGGTCCCTGTGCTGGGCGGGCAGCAGGGCGGGCAGCAGGGCAGGGTGTGGCGCTGGGCGCTCGCCGGGCAGCGGGTACTGACCTGGCCGGGGCAGCTGCAGCGCCGCTGGGAGCCCCCCGACGCTCCTTGGGCGGGCGGCTCTCCGGGGGACAGGCAGGGCTGCCGGCCTGCGGCTGCGGGCTCAGCGCACCCCAGCACCCCGGCCTCCTCGGGCAGCGTGGCAGGGCTTGGCAGGCGCCCCGCGGCCCCCCTGCCGGCTCCCCCCTCGGGCAGCGGGGCGGTGGGCAGCCCCCGTGCCCGGTGCCTGGGGGGCTTCCTGCGCCCCTCGTCCCCCTCGCTGCCCGGCGCGTCCCGGAGGCCCCTCTTCCTGGTGAAGCGCCGGCGGCGCCGCAAGAAGCTGCCGTTCTCGAATTCCCTTGCCCGGCTTCTTGTCGTCGCGGGGCACCTTGACGAAGCACTCGTTAAGGGAGAGGTTGTGGCGGATGCTGTTCTGCCAGCCCTGCTTGTTCTCGCGGTAGAAGGTGAAGCGGCCCATGATGTAGCGGTAGATGCCGCTGAGCGTGATGCGCTTCTCGGGCGCGCTCTGGATGGCCATGGTGATGAGGGCGATGTAGCTGTAGGGCGGCTTGGTGGCCTCGGGGCCGGCGGCCGGCGGGGGACCGGGGAAGAGGCCGCCGGCCGGCTCGGGGGCTGGCGGGCTGCGCAGTGCCGCGTCGCCGACGGGGAGGTCTGGCTGCATCCTCCCGGCCTGCCGCAGCCCTCCCGCTCTGCCGCACGGCCCCGGCACGGCCCGTTAAAACCCGCCGGCGGCCCAGCCTCCCGCGCCCGGCTGGCGAGGGGGCGGCGGGCCCCTCCTCTCCGGGGCCGTCCAGGGCGGAGCGGGGCTCCACCGTCCAGCGGACGGATGGACGGACGCGCCCCAAGGCCTGCGGCCCAGCGGCCCTGGGGCTGGCACGGCTGTGGCCTCCCCGGGTCAGTGGCGGGTGGTGTTGGCCTCGGCCAAGCCCCGGGCACGGCCCCCGCCTCCCCCAGCCCCTCTTCCCACGGGAGGTTCCCACGACCTGGGTCTCATCCTGCCCTGCCCACGGCATGCAGCTGGGCCCCAGCCGGGGATGGTGGGGGCTGAGCCGGGTGCTGCCGGTGGGGCGGCCCCCCCCCCCCCCCCCCCCCCTGGCCCCCCCCCGTCTGGGGTTTGCCAACCTGCCCCGTGCCGCATCGCTGCGCTCCGCCAGGTCCCCGCACCGTGCCCGGCCAGGACATTGCCTCCAGGGTGCAGCACAGCCCCCTCCTCCCAGGAGCCCACTCACTCCCCTCACCGGGGGAAACTGAGGCACGGGCAGTGAGTGCCTCTGGGACAGGCTCCCGCCTCGCCGGGTCGGCAGGGCAGCTCCCCACTGCCTGCGCTCCCCACCACGGCGCTGGGACCCGGGCAGGACAGGTCTTGTGCCAGCGCAGGGGCAGGGGGGGCTCGGCTCACGCTGTCCCCTGCAGCTGGGGCTGAGCTGGCTTTGCCCACAGCATGAGGGTCTGCCCGGGCTCGGCTCCCCCAGCCGCCCATGGCCCCCTCGGACCAGCACCAGCCCCCCCACGCTGGAGCCAGCGGTACCAAAACACAACCTTTATTTCTAGGGTTCACGAACGGCGAGTCCTGGCAGTGCGAGGTGCGAGGAGGGAGCTGGCTCTGCCCCGGCTCTCCAAACAAGCACACAGCAAATCCCACCCAGGTGGGCTCCGGGCAGCTCCCGGGGAATAAATACAGTGATCTGCAGGGGGGGGGGACACACCTGTGCACCTACCCCGGCCAGCACCCGCCCCGCAGCACTGGGTGCCCCTCCCACCGGCTCAGGGAGCACATCCGGAGCGGGGCCGCGGGGCGGCAGAGCATCCCGCTCCGAGGCTTTGTCACGACTGGGCTCTCCTCCCGCCCGCCCCGGCTCAGGGCTGGCAGAGCTGTTTGAGGACGCAGATGATGTGGCTGGAGGCGCCGGGGGTGCAGGGCTGGGGGCAGTCGCGGAGCAGCGTTGGCCCCATGCGCTGGGCGTGATGGAAGAGCTCCCGCGCAAACACCGGCTCCACCTGCGGAGGCACAGAGGCGACGGAGGACGGGCACCCCGTCTGCGTGCCCCGAGGCCGCGACGGCCCCAGCGCCTGGCTCCGGGGTGCTGCGAGCGCCGGCCGCGGTGCGTACTCACGTGGGCCATGATGAGCTTCTGGAAGTGGTGCCCGGCGCTGGTGGGGTACTCCTCCCCGAAGCACAGGCGGATCTGGTACTGCGGCGTGGGCTGCCCCTGGCTCAGGTACCCCCGCAGCTCTGCAAGACACCGGCGCTGTCAGGGGACACGGGGTCCCCACGGCCCCACAGCAGCCGCGCTGCGACAGGACTGGCCCCCGTTCCTGAGGGGATTGGGGTCTCCTGGGGCAGGGACCAGCGGACCGGCGGGTGGGCACTTACGCTGCAGGAACTGCTGTGTGTCCAGCAGCTTGTAGGTCTTCTCCCTCTCCAGCTTGTTGGGCCAGTCCCTGTGCGGGGCCAGTGGCCCATTCCAGTACACCCTGCCCTGGCACTGGCGCTTCATGAAGACCCCCTCGGGTGCTACCCACAGCAGCACGCCACGCTCCAGGTGGGGTAGGAGCCGCTCCAGCACGTCGGTCATGCCAGCCACCCGGCCACCACCGCTGAGCGCCCGCGGTGGGGGGAACTCAATCTGCTCCATGCAGGAGGGGCCGTAGAGGTGCTCGCTGTCGGCGCCACGGCGCGGGAGGTGATGCGGCGGCCGGGGGACCTCCTTCACCAGCACGTCGCAATAGTAGAGGCGGACGTGGAGCCAGCAGTCTGGGGCAAGGGGAGGGTCAGCTCGCGGGCAGCCCAGGCCAGGGGGGCTGCCCAGGGCTCTGCCCAGCCAGGGCGGCTCCTACCTGAGTGGTTGACATCTTCCACGGGGAGGTAGGACGGCGGTCCGGGAAGGAGGTGGCTGTGGGTCGGGTTCCAGCCGTAGAAGACTCCCCTCACGTGGTACCCTGGGCAGAGATGAGGTGGTAAAGGGATGTGGGCAGCTGCCTCCGAGGGGTCCCGGGCACTGTCCTGGCCCCAGCCCCTGGGCCAGGCAGGCAGCGAGGTCCTTCCCACCACCACGGCTCGTTACCAGGCCTCATTAAAGGCCCTACGAAGGCTTCGCTGGGGCAGGGAGGGAGCCCCCAGCCCCAGGCTCCATCCCCATGGGCATTGCCTGCACAAGGCATGGGGCGGGGGGGGGCTCCGCCGGGCCGTGCCCCCCCCCATCCCCCCCCCGGCCGGGGGGGGGGCCTCCCTTTGCTCCGGAGCCCGGCCGGCCGGGTGGGCAGAGAGCAGGGGCAGCGGAGACGCGTGGCACGTCTCCATCGTGCCCTTCTGGCTTTCCTCCTCCGGACTCCCTGCAGCACGGCCCTGGGGAAGAGAGCGGCTGCCATGAGGGCTGCGCTGGCAGTAGGGGCCCCTCAGCTGGCTCCTGCTTCCACCACGGGCCCCGTCTGCCAGCAGATCCCTGCCTGAGTCTGGCAGCTGCTGGCACAGGGGATCCTCAGCGATGCTCGGGGGTGCCAGCCACCCAGCGGGACAGACACAGGCAGCGTGCAGGCAGGGGAGCAGCTGGCGGACGAGCAGGGATTTGGGGCTCCCACCTTCTCCAGCCCGCAGGCAGCTCCTGCGGCGGACGGCACGGGGCAGGGGGCTGGCTCACCTGCTGATCCTCGCCGGCCGGGGACCGCGTGTCACCGTCCTTCTCTGCGGAGAGCAAGGAAAAACCGCTGAGCCCTGGGCCAACGGCAGGAGCAGCAGCCGGGAAGGCACCTGGCTGCCCGGGACACCCAGAGAGGAAGAGGAGTGGGAAGGAAGGGTGATGTCTGTGGGGAACAGGGCTTGTACAGGCATGGCACAGGCACCAGCCCCAAGTCCGGCGCAGGAGGAGGGACGGCAGGGACGTACCTGCGTCCCGGGAGCCATCGGACACGATCTGATACACCTTGTAGGGCTCGGAGATGTCCAGCTGGCTCCGCTCCGGCACCTCCTGGAAGTCGGTGCTCTTGTTGAGGGCGCAGCGGAGACGCGTCTTCCAGGTGGAGGGGTCGGCCTTGTCCGTCCCCTCGTGGTACTTCCCCTTGTAGACGGCCCAAGCCTGCCGGGCAGAGGGTGCCCCGTGCTGTGGGTGCTGCCCGTGCCCCAGCCCCTGCTCCGCTGTCCAGGGGGGCCCCACAGGGGTGTGAGTCCACTGGTGCTGGGTAGGGGAGGGGGAAGCTGGGGGGCTGTGGGGATGGGGGAGGTCCTGGGAGAGTGCACGTAGCGAGGCAGGGGTCCCGGGGGTGCTCCCAGAGCAGGGAGGGGGTCCCAGGGTGCTCCCGGAGCCGGTCGGGGGTCCCGGGGTGCTCCCGGAGCTGGGCTGGGGGTCCCGGGGGCCCGGGGGGGCCCGGAGCCGGTCGGGGGTCCCGGGGTGCTCCCGGAGCTGGGCAATGGGGCTCCCGGGGATGCTCCCGGAGCAGGGAGGGGGTCCCGGGGTGCTGCCGGAGCCGGGCGGGGGTCCCGGGAGCCCGGGGTACCTTGAAGAGCGCGGCGTCCTGCTGCTGCCGGTAATCCTGCTTGGCCGCGTGCTTCCAGGGGATGCGGAAGAGCGTCCGGTGCCGGTCCTCCCAGCGCAGCCCGGGCCCGGGACCGGCCGCTGTCGATCTGGGCGAAGCCACTCCTTCGCCGCATGGGCGCCCCCGGCTCCGCCATCCCCGGGGGGGGCGGCGAAAGCGAAAGGTCCGGCTTTCACTTTCCCTTTCCCGCCCGACGCCGCTGGCTCTGGCTGCGCCGCCAGCCCGGCGAGGCGGGGACGGGGCAGCCCACGGGAGAGGGGACAGGACTCCACCCAGGGGACAGGGACCTCACACCCAGGGAGAGAGGACAGGGCCACCCACGGGAGAGGGGACAGGGCCCCAGGGAAGAGGACGGGCACCACGAAGGGCAGACAAGGCAGCCCACGGGAGAGGGGACAGAGCAGTCTGTGGCAGTGGGGACAGGGCCACCCACGGGAGAGGGGACAGGGCACCAGAAAGCACAGGGGACTCCTCCTGCACCCCCCAAGTGCCTCCCTTCTGACTTTCAGGACTCCTGCATGCTCCCCACAGTGGACAAGGGACTCTGGTCCCCCATCCTCCTGCTTCAGGGCCCGGGACACCTCCCTGTCCCATGGGCCGCGTCCTCCTGTGGGACCAGCATCTCAGCCTGTGCGTGTGGGGACCTGCGGGAACAGGCGTGGGGTTTCCAGGCTGGTGTGAGCCGTGACACCCCATCTCTCGGATCTCTCCACTCTAACACTCACATCTGCCTCGCGGGGTTCCGGGTGCTGAGTCGAATGGGAACTGGGTGGGAAGGAATGAGATGAGCTGTGCCAAGGGCTTCCGGGGAGCAGCGAGAGAGCTTGACTCATCCCGCGCCTGCACCAGCTCCTCGCCAGCCCTGGGGTTCCTGGCAGAATCCATCCCCGCAGAGGAGTCACGGTGCCAGTGGTCACGGTTCTTCTGGGCACCGGCCTTCCCACGCCTCGGGAAGCAGTTTCCCGCGCCTGCGCTGCTCTGCAGGGAGGTGGGGGCACGTGGGTGAGATGGGCGTCAGTGCCAGGAGAGGGTTGGGCTCAGCGCAGGGTCCCAGACAGCCCCTTTGCTCCCGGCTGGCTCCTGAGCATCCGTCTTCAATGCTGCTGCTGCCAGGAGGCTCTGTCCCTCCCTTCAGTGAGGAGCCTGGCTCAGCCGTTCCTTTCAGGAGAAAGAGGGATTTCACCTCGCATAGGGCAGGGATGGAGCTGGCTGGCACCAAGCACAGCCCGACTGCCCTCACAAAGGGCCGTGCTGGAGCGCGGCTGGCAGCAGGTCCCCTGCCCACCCCAGCAGCAGGGCATGGGCCAGGTAAGCTTTGCCCTCTGGGCTCACTGGGCTGCACTGGTGTGATGCTGGGGTGGGCTCCTCCATCACCGCTGTGGAGGCGTGTGCTGCTGTGCGGGGAAACCCGGCTCCTCCGCCCGGCCCCTAGCCTGTCGGGTGTCCTTTCGCAGCCCTTGCAGGGTTTCCTTTTCAGCTCTGAGTCAGAGAAAGTCACCTCTTGCAGGGAGGAGAGCCGAGGCTTCGCTCGGGGCTGCAAAGCCTCAAAATGAATAAGCAGCAACAGCGCCCAGGCTTTCCCACAAGGTGTGGGGTCGGGGGCACAGGCGCGTGGCACAGAGGGCACACGGGGCCACGCAGGGGTGTACGAGCCAGCCGCAGGGGTTTGCTCTCCTTCCTGAGCCTGTCCGTGGCCCCTTCGCTGCGGAGCAAAGCCTGCCCGCCCTGCCTGCGTCTGCCCAGGGTGCGGGGCCGCAGTGAAGCCGGCGTCTGCCTGCAGCGTGGCTCTCCCTGCCTGGCAGGAGGAGGTGGTGATGCCAGCGCTATGGCTCTGGGTGCTAGGAGCTGGGGGAGTCCCAGTTTGGGGAGGGGGAGAGGGGCGGCAGGTAGGACCCCCCCTGGCCTAACCGGTGTTGGGCCGTGCTCGCCCTCACCCTGGCAGCCCGCAGCCATCCTGCTCGGTGCTGCCGCGGCCGGGCTGGCTCCCTGCCGCGCTCGGGGAGGCGCAGGAAGCCGCTCTGCTCTCTGCACCGCGCTGGCGAGGAGGGGATTTCCAGCTGCCTACGCCTCTGCCGAGGCAGCACCCTGGCCCCCCGCACCCCTCGTCCAAGCAAGCTGGGGGCCATGTTCTGGGAAAAGGGCCCAGGACTGACTGAGGGAGGAGCTGCATCTCCCCTTTCTGCCTTGGGAAGCAGATGGCAAGGGGTCATTGCACAGCCTCTCTGTACAGGTTACACAGATTACACCTGAGGCCAGGAGATCATCAGAGCTGCTGGCTCATTAGCCAGCCCCAGCCCGATGGGATAAGCCTTTATCAGCCAGGAATCTCACCTTCAGCCAGAGCCACCACACAGGGGTAAACGAGCAATTATTCATGGCTGATGGGCATGCCCTGCCCCACGCTGAGGTCTCCTGGAAGCAGCCAGGGCAGAGGCAGTCCCTGCTTCCTGGGAAGTTCCTTTGCTCTGGGACCCCATGCCTGGCACCCCACTGCACGCAGAGCTGGATACCTCCCTGCAGGCACCTGTCCTGGGGGGACACCCACCCCGTGGGAGAGGGGTGGCAGGGACGAGGGGCACCCCAGAAACACGCTCTGGCTGCCAGCAGGGGAGATGCTGATGACCCAGCTGGGCATCTCCAGCATCTTCCCCACCTGGGTCTCTGCCCCAGGGAAGGGTGTAAATAGGACAGGTCTGGGGAGGAGCTGGGGCTTGTGATGCTCAGCTGGTGCCAGGATCCCAGTGCTCCCAGCAGCTGGAGCCAGCAGGCTCCTGGTCCCAGTGCTTCCAGACCCGGTAAGTGGAGAGGTGAAACTGGCTCCATGTGAGTGCCTGCCTGCTGCTGCCCGACCTCCCCTGGAGCAGACCCCGTCCCCCCAGAGCCCTGCCACGGCACTTGGGTTTCTGGCCTCTCTTGTAACCTCCCCGAGAGGCAGCAGGGCTGTCCCCTGTCCAGGTGTGCCCATGCCCCCTGCCCACACCTTCCCCACTGGCTTGCAGAGAGTGGCCAGCAGTGGCCTCTGGACCTGCCCCACGCTGGGACCTTCCTCCTCAGCATCCCTCTTCTGATCTGGCCAGCACAGGGGAGTCAGACTGTGCCCCGGGCACACCATGGCAAATAGGTGTTTATTACTGGGGGACATAGAAAGTCTTTAAGCAAAAAGGCTTAAGGCTCTGCTTTGGTGAGGTCTGGCTGGGTTAAATGCTTAGTTCCCACCTTTTAAAGATCGTGCCCTGGGATGGGTGGGAATGGGGTGCAATGGACTCCTAAAGCTACAGTGCTTGCTCAGGGCTTGTGCTTGGCTGGGCTGGAGCTGGACCCTTGCCTGGGAGCCGGTGCGGTGGCATTATCTGCTATAAGGCACCCGCCTGTCCCTGCTCCGCAGGGAGCTTGTGCTGCTGGTGGGAAAACCGCTCCAAGGGGGAGCGCTGGCTCTCCCGTACCCTGTGTGCTCCAAGGCCTGGGCAGGGGGTACCCAAGTGCTAAAGCTGCTGCTGGCATTGCCTATGTGCTGGCCCCGTGGCAGGAGGGAGCCCCTCTGTCGCTTTGCCCCAGGCAGGAGCCCGCGGTGACTGGGGGGGGCAGAGACCTGCACCTCTCACCGGGCATCCCCCGTACACTGGATATGAAGAGGCTGAGCCCACCGAGCGCTGCGGAGCCTGGCAGTGCGCACGAATCCCTCCCCAGCAGCTGAGAGCCAGGACAGAGGGTGGCACGCTCGCACCCCAGAAGAGAAGAAGGAGCCGGGCTTGGCGTGGCTCCCCTGCACGGTGCTCCTCCGGCCCACTGTGCTGCAGCTCCTTCGTCTCTCCCAGGCTGCTGGGTGATTCTTGCTGCTCTCCCTTGGCTCGGGTCACTTCAGACAAGCTGGGATGCAGGAGAACGTCCTCTTCACCCGCAGCAGGAAGGAAGTCGTGCTCCTGATGTCTCTGGCTCTTGGGACCAGTCCTTGCAGAGCTCCTTCTGTCCTGGATGGTCCTCCTCTCCCCGCTGGCAGCAATGCCTTTATTTCTTCCTCGTCATTGAAAGGGGATGTCCCATACCTCTGCTTCAGGTGCCTGCGGACCTGGGGAAGGAAGAAGCAGCAACCTAAGGTGCCTGTTTCCAAGGGCAGGTCCACGCCTGCCAGCAAGGGGAGCGGGGAAGCAACCTGGTCCCCCCAGGAACTCTGAGACCCATGAGCAGGCTCAGCTGCAGAGCAGAGCATGGGTGGCAGAGGCTGGTCCCCTCCTTGTGCCCACCTTGCGGGCTGCGCCGCCGCCGAACTCAGCCAGCTGCTGCCTGAAGCCGGGGTTGGGGTTGGCGACGGGCCGGACAGTTCGGACGGCCTCCAGCACCTCCTGGCAGCTCAGCTCGGTGACAGCCATGACGTAGGCGACGACCACGGTGGTACTGCGGGAGATGCCGGCGAGGCTGGCAAGGGAAAGGGCAGAAGAGCCGCTGCCGGCAGCGCACCCTGACCCCGCGCTCGCCCCTTCCTCCACCCTCCTGCTTCAGCTATTTCGGTTCCTCTTCGAGAACTTGCTCTCTGGGAGGCCTGAGCCCTTCCAAGGTCCTCACCATCAGCCCCTATAAATACCGGCTCCTCTCTGGGGAAGCAAGAGCAGCGGCCGCTGCCTGGCTGCCTGCCCCAAACCCCGCTCTTCCCACTTGCTCAGCTGCCACGAAAAGCTGCCCCATCTCCAGGGCTGCCTGGATCCCGCTGGGTTTGAGGCAAAAGCCACAGCCGAGGGCGGATCCTGGGTGGACCCGTGGGCACGGAGCCCTCTGGTACAGGCTGGCTTTGGTTAGGGGTCTGCAGCCAAAGCAGGGGGCTGGGTCTTTGCTGTGCTGGGGGACATGGCATCGGGCACGGGGGAAGAAGTGTTACCAGTGGACGAGGCAGTTCCCTCCGTGCAGACGACACTGGTGGATAAAACTGATGCATTCCTTGAAGTGCCTCTTGCTAGCAAGAAAAATGAACCAGACAGAATAAGGACTTCAGGGGTGGAACAGGATTTTTAGGCTGCAGGCAGGGCAGCCCTGGGCGCTTGAGGATGAAGCACTGACACAAACTGCCCGGTGCTTTACAGGCAGTAATGACCTGAGCAGCTCAGTGCTGTTGTTTCCCAAGGGAGGGTGCATGGGGGCTCATGCTGGGGACGGGAGCGGGTGCTGCTGTGCTGGGGGTGCATGGGGCTGCCCTGGGACTCCTGTGACTTGTGCTGGGGCAGTGGGAGCTCGGCTGCCCACACCTCCAGCTGCACCAGCGCCCTTGGCCGGCTCCACACCCTTTACCCGCTCTCCCCCTTCCAGGAACCCCCCAGGGGGGGTGTGTGCTGCTCCTCTCTGTTGGTGCTGCAGAGGGGCTGCCCCAGTGCCGGCCAGGACCCAGCGGTCACTGAGCTGGGATGCTGTTGGGGTCCAGAGGTGGTCCCCAGCAGCGAGGCAGCAGGCTGCTGCACTTGAGGAGCTGGAGGCAGCACCTGGAGGGCTCAGGGTGCTGTGAGCCCTCACCCCTGATTGCCCTGCAGAGCCCACCCCGAGCTGGCCCCGGCCTCCACGGGGTACTCACATGTTGGCCTCGGGGGTGTCGGGCAGGGGGATGCGGAGGTAGGTGATGTCCTGCAAGGCACAAAAGGAAGAGGAGGAGCTCGGGCGCTGTGGCCGGGGTGTCGGGCGTGCTTGCAGCCAGTCCGGCAGCGCCTTTGCTCCTCGCCCCAGTGCTGCCTGCGGGGCTTCACTCCCCCAGCACAGCATCCCCCTGCATGGGGACGGGGACGCTCTCTCCCTTGGCAGGGGGAGGGCAGTAGGGGACAGGCAGCTCGTGGGAAGGGGTGGGCAACAAGATGAGGCTGGAAAGTGGGAAATAGTTTCCTGTTCGCGTTCAAGGCCAGGTTACGGTCACAAGATGGCCAGTTTCCCATGCCGGGGGGGCTGCCCAGCTCCTCTGGGACCACTGACAGGGGAGAGGTGTTGGTGCTGTGGGATGCTCAGAGGGGGAAGGCAGATGCTGCAGAGATCTATGCGGTGGTGTCGGGCATGGGACCCTACCTGCAGCAAGGGCTGGGGAGATTCATGGATCGAAACGATGTGGGTGATCTTGTTCCGGCTTAGCTGCTCCAGGTCTTTGGCATCTAAAGGATAAAGCTAGATATTAGCATGGATTTGCTTCTTACCCTTCCCTTCCCACAAACACCTCCGTCGTGCTCCCGCAGACAGCCCAGTGGGCGAAGCCTTGCTCCAGAGGATCGGCTGCGTCACAGCCCCGCGTGCAGCGGGCAAATACACAAATGCACCCTGGAAATCTGGAATGCAAACCCTGTGATACCAAAGCGGAAACCTCCTTCCTCTGAAGGCACTTGACCTCACCGCTCATGCTGGGGTGGGAATTTACATCTGCATGGAAGAATTCCCTCCTTTGTGAGCAGGCAGCTTCCCGCCTGCCTGTGCTTGTCCCCAGTTTGGGGAGGGGACGCGCTCTCTGCCTGCACCTCCCCTGTGCAAACACGCACGTAGCCATGGGACTTGCTGCAGCCTGAGGGATCTGCTTCATCTTGTGAACTATGCAAGCGGAGCTGCAGCAAAATGGGCTGACCCTGAGCTGGGCTCAGTCTGCCTGAGCTCCCCTTTAGCACCCAAGGGATCTGCAGTGAACACCCGAGCCACGACTTGCGGCGCTCGGCGGGTATCCCCTCTGCCGCTGCATGTGCCGAAATCGGGCGTCCTCAGCTGCCTGGGGCAGTGACCCACTGCTCGCTGATGCTTCAGCATCCCTGGGAGGGGAGCGTGCCCCTCTTCCTGGCTGGGCAGCTTCATCGCCATCTCCCTTTCATCCCACGGCCAGCGGATGCTGCATGAGCTGCCGGAGAGGTGGGCTAACAATTTCCCATCTCATTGCTTTGGGTTTCTAAACTTTCACGCGGTGTAAAAGCTGGGCTCAGGGATCCAGACCGCGATGTGTGAACAGCATGATGTGAATTTTAATAGGAGCAAGCCTCAGGGGGAGAGGCGTTCCATGGGCGAGCCGTGCCGTGTGCCCGTGGGGAGGGAGGTGGGGACCCTCGTGGGGACTCACAGCACCCACCACCCTCCCACCCGCCTCGGGCAGGCAGAGCGACAGCAATTAGTGATGCCAGCGTCAGGGCTTACAGCAGCTGGAAAAGCTGTCAGTTGGAAAAAGTGGCTCTGTGAGCTGCCAGAGCTTCATTCAGCAGCCTGAAGTCCCCATCATCGCCCCCGATCTCTCGGTAGAGCTGTGCTTGGGCAGCATCAGGCCAAGGCCCCGTGTTGGTGGTTACTCAAAGGAACCCCTGTGATGAACCTGGGAGCCGGGTGCCCTGGTGCTCTGTGCCCAGCCTGCTGCAGCCCCCCCAGCCCGCCCCAAGGTGCTCCCTGGGGCACGGGGCTCTCCTGGCCTTACAGCAGGAATCCAGCAGCTAAATGAGCCATTAGGGAGGCAGGAGCACTTAAGTGCTGCTTTTTCATGGCAGGTGCCAGTGTTTGGCCATGAATTGTCCCCTGACAATGAAAACCCTTTAAAATAGTGAATTTGGGTTCCCCGCTGACAGCGTCACCCCAGGGACAGGCTGCTGGGACCCTGGCGAGGCCGTGGTCCTGCTCAGCCCCTTCCCCCCACATGTCCCAAGAGCTCAGGGCAGCCATTAAATAACAAAACCAAAGCGAAGGCAGAAGGTTTGTGCCTTGCGTTTCCCCCTGGCACCTCCGCTCTCGCTGCTGCCAACACAAACCACGGGGCAGAGCGGTGCACGTGACGGGCGCTGGCAGGGCATCGGGCAGCGTTTGCAGGCAGGGAGGCACGAACGCGGTGCAAGCAAGCGTGCTGCGGGGTTTGCACCGGGATGTGTGAGGTTCCCCCCAGGAAAATCGCCCACTGCAGCTGAGCAATCCTCGGCACAGGAGGATGCAGCCTGAGCTAGCGCTGCTCTTCACCACCTCTGTGCATGCTAAAAGGCTCAGCACCTCCATCTGCTCGGGCCTGAGCTCCCCATCCTCCTCCCTCCCCAGGGGCAGCTGGGCACAGGCAGGGGAGGCAGGAGAAGGGGCTCTGCCAGCCAAGGGATGTCCTGAGCTGGGCTCAAGTAAACTGGGACGATGGGGAGCAGGATGGGCTGGAGAGCAGCTCCCATCCACCAGCTAGAAGATGGGGCATCAGGTGCTCACACACCAGGAGAGCCCCTGAGCCCTCCCACCGCAGCTGGACAAGCCCTGGAGAAGCCGAGCACCCGTTGCTGAGCCCCTGGCACAGCCCACCCCAGGTCAGCACCAAACGGTGGGCTGGGGCGAGCCCAGCACCCCGGCTGGAGGACACCTCTGTGGCGGCGGGGCTCTGCTTACCGATGAAGTTCCCAAGGTAGAGGCCGGGGAGGATCTGTGGGACACAAGAAGTGGCAGTGTGAGCAGTGACCTCGTGCCGTGGTACCCGCTGCGCCGGGACGCCCCACGGGAAGCAGCGACCTCGGTCAGAAAGGCAAAAGCTCTGCCATTAATGTGGCCATCACCAGCCCCGGGACAGGAGCAGTGCCGGTGCAGCTAGCCCAGCACCCAGCACACGGGACTGGATGCAACCCTGGCACCCCAACCCATGCACCCACCCGGCGCTGCCCCCTCACGGGAGCTGGAGGCCAGCCACAGCTCTTTTATTGCTTCTCTTGCTTATTATCAATAAATTCTTTGTCAGGGCTTTTTATCTGAGCTCAGTGAGCTGCGTGTGCAGCCTTGGACTCTACCCCTGGCCTGCGGCAGCCCTGCTGCCGGAGGGACGGGGAAGCGCCAGGCACGGAGAAGCCTGGGGGGATGCGGTGGGGTGTGCATCCCCCCCAACCCCAAGCCCTACTCCCCTCACTCTGTGCTGCAGGGAGCCCATTTCTAACAGCCCAGGAACAGATGGCTCTGGACACCGTCTCTCCATCTTATTTTCCTTGTGAAATTCCACTTTTCAAGACAATTACTTGATGATGCCTCTATTAATTGCACTGCGGATGCAGAAGTGGGGTACCTTGCATCCCCTCTTACCCAGACCTATTTTATATTTTCCTTTTCTGCAGGCAGCAAGGCTCCCCAGGCTGCTCCCCACCACGTCCAGCCGGTTCCCCACCAGCTTCTCCCTGCTGCGATGTCTGGCACCCAGGACCTGGGCAAGCAGAGGTGATTTCCACCGGCGCAGCTGGGCACACACTTACCTCACTGCCTGCATTTGAAACGTTTCTCTTGGTCAAACAGCCTAAAGAGGTTGTTTTTTTTTTTTTATGATTCCTAAGATTTTAGATCAATTTTCTATCACCAGGGCGCCTTGAACTTGCAGCTGCGGCACAGAAATGAGCTGGTAGGAGAGCGTCAGTTAGCAAGGGCAGCTCCCAAGGGCAGGACGCCGAGCCACGAATAACGGCACGAATAACGCCACGTTCCCGTCCCCAGCACCCTTCTGACCCACTCCTCACTGGAGGAAACGGGGCCGCACAGCCCCGTCCGCAGCATTGGGCACTTCCCCAGATACGGGCGGTTATGGGGCTGGAGAGGGGTGTTTAAAGCTTGGGAGCTGGGGGTTCCTGCAGGAAGGAGGTGTCTCTGCTCATCTGTGACAAGGGGAAGCTCAAACCACCATAAAAAAGCGCCCGTCCCCTCCGCCCAGCAATGCCGAGCCCCACGCACAGCCCAGCCCCGCCGAGCAGGGGGTGCGGGACCACCGGGCTCGGGGTCGCACAGGGCTCTCGGTGTGTGCTCGGGAGCTGGTGCCTTGGTTTTGAAGGCGCTGGGAAAGGTTCCCCCCTCCCTCGGAGGGGCTCGCTCTCACCCCTGCCCTTCGCACGCCCCGGGCGGCCGCTGGGACAAGCCCCGGCTGCGGGCTGGCGCAGTGTCCCTGCCTGCTTCTCCTCCCATTTTGCTTTGCCGGCAGGAAAACCAGCTGAGCCGAGCCCTGGGCTGGATCCGGTGCTGGAAGGTGAAACGCCGCTTGGCACGGCAGGGCGAGCTGCCAGGCAAGCGTCTCCCACCTCCAGCGCCGGGACGAGCTGCCCGGCCATGGCCGGCCCTGCGGAGCAGCCGCCCCAGCGCTCCCCGTTACCTGGCTCATGCCGTTTCCCATGGCCGGTGGCAGGTGTCGCAGGGGGGACGGGGTGTGGGTGTCCTTGTCCCCAATGCTACTGTCCTCCCCGTCCCCAGGCGCAGCCGCCGTCCCCGCTCCGGACGTTCCCTGGTCAGGTTTCCGTCATGAAGAGCTTGGATCCCCCGGGATCGAGCTGGTGGCGGCTGTGCCGGGACAGAGGGGACCTTGGCCACCGTCCTCCGCGGGTCCTGCCAAGGCCCTTCCCCGGCTGCTCCGGCACTGCCGCTCACCGGCTGCCGCTCTCGCCGGGAGCAGACAAAGGAGGAGAAACTCCCCCTCTGCGCCGTGGCGGGGGGCCGCGCTGGCTGCTGCCTGTCGCCGCTGCCCGCCGCGGCCGCACAAGGCTGCAGTGTTGGGAGAAGAACAAAACCTTTGTCCTGCTCCATCAAGGAAGGGCTGTGCGGCCACGCGGAGAAGCACCCGCTGGCATGCCCACCCCTGCCTGCGCCCATGCCCACCCCTGCCTGCGCCCATGCCCACCCTGCCTGTGCCCAATCCCACCTGCCTGCGCCCATGCCCACCCTGCCTGTGCCAATCCCACCCTGCCTGGACCCATGCCCCACCCTGCCTGCGCCCATGCCCACCCTGCCTGTGCCCAATCCCACCCTGCCTGCGCCCATGCCCACCCTGCCTGCGCCCATGCCCACCCCTGCCTGTGCCCATGCCCACCCTGCCTGCGCCCATGCCCACCCTGCCTGTGCCCAATCCCACCCTGCCTGCGCCCATGCCTGCCCTGCCTGCGCCCATGCCCACCCCTGCCTGCGCCCATGCCCACCCTGCCTGTGCCCAATCCCACCCTGCCTGCGCCCATGCCCACCCTGCCTGCACCCATGCCCACCCTCCGCGCCCATGCCCACCCTGCCTGCGCCCATGCCCCCCCTGCCTGCGCCCATGCCCACCCTGCCTGTGCCCAATCCCACCCTGCCTGGCCCATGCCCACCCTGCCTGCGCCCATGCCCACCCCTGCCTGTGCCCAATCCCACCCTGCCTGTGCCCATGCCCACCCTGCCTGTGCCCAATCCCACCCTGCCTGCGCCCATGCCCACCCTGCCTGTGCCCAATCCCACCCTGCCTGCGCCCATTCCCACCCTGCCTGCACCCATGCCCACCCTGCCTGCGCCCATGCCCACCCTGCCTGTGCCAATCCCACCCTGCCTGCGCCCATGCCCACCCTGCCTGCACCCATGCCCACCCCTGCCTGCGCCCATGCCCGCCCTGCCTGCCCCATCGCCCACCCCTGCCTGTGCCCACACCTCTGCCCCACCCTGCCTGTGCCCATGCCCACCCTGCCTGTGCCCAATCCCACCCTGCCTGTTCCCATGCCCACCCTGGCTGCGCCCATGCCCACCCTGCCTGTGCCCATGTCCCACCCTGCCTGCGCCCATGCCCACCCCTGCCTGTGCCCATGCCCACCCTGCCTGTGCCCACTCCCACCCTGCCTGTGCCCATGTCCCACCCTGCCTGTGCCCATTCCCACCCTGCCTGTGCCCATGCCCACCCTGCCTGTGCCCAATCCCACCCTGCCTGTGCCCATGCCCACCCCTGCCTGCGCCCATGCCTGCCCTGCCTGCGCCCATGCCCACCCTGCCTGCACCCATGCCCACCCCTGCCTGCGCCGGGGTCTCCTGGTGGAGAGTGGTGGGGGCACAGTGGGGGTCGCACCGGGGGGTCACACACCGGGGGGGGGGGGCACAGCGGTGGGGGGCACAATGGGGGTCACACCGGGGGGTCACACAGCGGGGGGGGGGCACCGGGGGGGGGCACGCGGGGGGGGACCAGGGCGGGGCCCGGACTTCCGGTCCCGCGAGCGCCCCCTGCCGCGCAGCGGCACGGTTGCCATGGGGATGGGCGCGGCCTGGCGGGCGCAGGCCAAGGCGCAGGCTCAGGCTCAAGCTCAAGCTCAAGGCCGGGCCCAGGCTCGGCTCAGGCTCAGGCCGGCTGCCCGCAGGGGAGCGCGGGGGCGGCGGTCGCATCCGGGGGTGGTAGCGGAGCGGGGCCCCGGCGGGCTCGGGGCGCTGCGTCCCCGGCTCTTGCACGGGGGCCGGGGGCCCCCGGGCCACGTCCCGCTGCCCAGCAAATGGGGCTTTTGCCTTAAAACCACCCGAGGATGGCGCGTTGCAGTCGGGCCTTCGAAACTGCTGCATTTTGGGGGGTCCCGGTTGTATCTGTGGGTGGGTTTTGTTGCAACCGGTAAAACTCCTCCAGGCTGGGAGGCCTGCCCCATCCTCCCTGGGTGTTGCTGCCACCGCGGCTGAGCAGGATGCGTCCCGGCTCTGAGCCTTCACCCTCGCCAGCGCTGGCACGAATGGAGGCGGGGGGGGGGGTCTGTAACGCTGGGCTGCAGCCCCGCGGTTTGGGCGCACTGGAGCTGGGCTCTGCGGCCCTGGGGGCAACCCTGCCTGCAGGGAGCTGGCAGCGTGGGCAGCTGGTCAGTGCCGCCTGCCCTGGAGGGGAGCGTGCCGGCTGCAGGGGAAGGCTGCGTTAGGAGGGGTCGAACATGGATTGTGAGACCTGCTCTGTTCTACCTTCCCCTCTCCATGCAGAGGTACAGAAAATCAAAATGGAGCCCTCTCCTGCACAAAGAAAAAGCAGCCCTCAATGGTATCCATATTCACTTATTTTTCTCCCCAGAGTGTGTGGTGCAGTTGATCCCCAGATGTCACCAGAAACTTCTCAAGGGCAATTAAAGTGAGTCAGACTGTGAGAACATTTGTGGAGCTGAACGTTATATTTCTCCTTTTACCCAGCTGAGTCAGAAGAACCGCTTAGTGAAGAAATCTGAAGAGGTTTTGGAAGCAGTTAGAAAGAGAAGCAGGAAAGCTTGAGGCAACAAAACGTGCCTTTATTCCGAAGACCTTCAAAATGCCTTCAGAGTACTATTTGTTTGTGGAAGAATTTCGCAAGAATCCTGGCATCGCTTGGATTCTGAAACCAGTAAGTAGGCGCTCTTCCCAAGGAAAGTGATACAGAGATGAGTGGATGCTTTCGTTCTGTGGAGGGAAGGGAAAATATGCGGGAAATCCCCAGGAAGAGCTGGGCATAGCCAGGTGGCTAGGAGCAGCAGGGCTCCTGGCCAGTTCCCTGGTCAACATGTATGACCAAAACACTTCTTGTGCAACAATTTATTTCAGCAGTCAAAAGACAGCTCAGTTTATTTGTAGAGCCAAAGCTAACTCGATGGTGAAGGTCTAAAGTGCAGAGTTCTTGTGTGGAGGAACAGACTGTGCTCCCGGGGGTTTTCGCTGTGGGGCTGTAGCCAAGTTCATGCTCTGGAATCTTTCAGTTCAGCTGCAGGTGTGCAAGAAGGGGTTTGTGTGTGCAGGGCAGCTGTGTAATCGGGGTTCTGGTTAAGCAGCTTCTAGGGAAGTCCCTAAAGCTGGAGCTGTGGAAACATCCATGTGGTTTTAGGGAAATCCCACTACGGTAGATGTCAGCCCATGTAAGTCCAACCAACTTACTGAGCAGAATTCCATCCTGGGAATGGAAAGAGATTACGGGAGACTCCATGAGCAGCCTGGGGCGCAAGTTGGGGTGGGTTTGGTAGGCTTCTCTCTGCTCTGCAGTTAGAGACCTGAAGGGCAGCCTCCTGCTCCAAGTCGCATTTGTCCCCCCACACCTAGAGCTACCTGGAGCTAGGCTGAACGCAGCAACTTCCAGTTCAGCCAGTGTCCTAGGGACCAAGGAAAAATCATGTTTCCTTTAGAAATTACGACAACATGACATGACGCTGAGAAATGCCTTGCTTCTGCCACATGATTCGAGCCATTTAACATCCTGAGTATTGTGCTGTAGTGCATAATTAAAAGTACACCCACCTGTGAGACCTGCAAGCGAGCAGTCGCTTTGCTTTGCACAGTGGGTCTGGTGGTGAAGGCTGGGCCAGGAGGATTTGCCTTACCCTGCAAGTCAGGCTCGGCGGTAAGGGCATGCTTGTGAGAAGTGAATGGGAGGTAATTATGCAAACTAACATGTGAATTACAGCCAGGAGGATAGCAGCTAGTGATTATCTAACTCTACAAATGGGAACGTGTTAATTGGCAACAAAAAACCTTATATTAAGCTGATTTTATGCCCACAACCTCAATTAACATGGTAAATAACCAGAACACAGAAAACAAGGATGTATGAAAAGCCTGTGATTACTGAGATTATACCAACAACTTAAATGAAATAGTTTGTGGCTGACCTCAAAACTCGCAGACAAGTAAAAATAAACTCCATGTTACTCCTTCTGTCGGTCCATGCTCTTGAGCAGCCCCGTGTTGTGGCGTCTGGGATTGCCTACTCCCACGCTCGGATGCAGTAGCAGGTCGGGATGTGCACAGTGCCCTGTCCTGGGGCTGTGGGAGCCTGGACCTCCTTCAGGAGGTGCCCCAGGGAGCCTCACTTCTCTGGTGGCTTATCTGGGCCACTCGTCACCCTCTTCTAACACATGGTGCAGCCTAGGCTGTCTTCAGGATTGTTCTGCTCTCACTTGCTGTGGTTCTCTGACATCTTTCCTGACTTTCCTCTTCCATTAAGTTTTTCTACAATGTACACAAATATAAAACGTGGCTTAAAATTCCTGACAACATATGTTGTGCTACTTCTGTTTCTGCAGGCGTGTGACAGAGGTTGTTTATTCAGTACTGCGGAACTTCCCCTGTAGGCAGGCTGCCTGCTCTGCCCCTTCCTCCAGGAATCCTCCTAACGCTTATGGCTCTGAGCTTTTTGCACTAGGGGGCTGCTGTTGGATCCCCCTGCCCTCGTAACCTTCGATGAATGTGCTGGCATACAAACAGGTGACAATCAGGTTATGCAGGGCTTCTATGCTGAAATTCTGGGGAGGAGCAGGAAATGCTAACGTTAAAGCCAGTAACTCTGCTCTCCCATCTGTATGTTGGCAGGTCACAAGGCGAAGGAGTTTTCCTGTTCCAAAAAGTGAAAGATAGTGTTGATGGAAGAAGGTGAGAACAACTCTCTCTTCTCCTTGGCGAATACCCAACAGGCATTTTGGGGTTTTGCTCTTATTTCATCCTCTCCTTCTGCTGGTGGCTTGTTCTGTTCTGTGCCTGTCTTGTGCCTCCCTCACCATTCCCCAGGGCAATAACAAAGTTTCTTACCCTGGCTTTTCCCAAACACTCCGATGCTTTATTTGGGATCTGACTTCTTGTGCTTTGTGTGCATGTTTATACATAAACTTCTGATCTTGGCTAGGCGTAACACTGGGCAGCAATATCAGCGCGTGGGTTATATTGTACGTTTCTCTGCACTTCATAGGTTGAAAGTTTGACCTGAGGGTTTATGTCCTAGTGACATCTGTGAGTGCAAACCACCGTTATTATGCCAGAAATGGATTTCTGTGTCTTAACACCCAGTTGCTCCTTTCCTCTTCTTCCAGTACGTCCCACTGAAGGCCCGGTTATACTGAGGTGGATTTGCTTGCTTTTCTAATACACAATTTACTTCAGATAGCAGAGATGATTGCTGTATCCTACCTGTCTGTGTGTGCCATAAAGAAGGGTAAGAAAAGGAATGTACGATTCTACTGTTGGTATTAGACACATCAGATGGACCTTGTCGCTTCTGACTCCTGCAAACACCTACAGGATTCACCTGTCCTGTCGCTGCTGCTGTCAGCCCGTCTCTCTCCTGTCTTTTTTCATTGGAAAACTGCTGTCACCAGATCACTGGAAATGTCAGTTTGACAAATCAGCTAGGACCGAAGCTGAAATGTCAGTCCTGGTTTTATTGTTAGTGGTTGAACATTGGGAGCCTTTCTTCTTCCTCAGCTTCACAGGACGTAGGGATGGGGTGATTCATGGGAGAGAACTATTTGATTTCCTCCGTGTCTTGCTACTGGATTGAGTTTGATCGCTTTCATTTGATTAACGTGTCTTCCCAAAAGGTAACCCACCTCAATTTGAAGGCTTAGGAGACAGGAAAATCCATCACTTCTCTCTGTGAAAGTTCATCAGAGTTCACGCTTGCTCTGAATGATCAAAAGCCCTTCCAGAGTGCGGGTACAGCACGCTGCCTTGGGTGAAGGTGCACTGAGGTTTGGAGACACGGTGACGTGAAGAGCTTCCTGCCAGCCGCAAGGCACACTACTCACTCAGGCCAGTCACTCCTTCATTTTCTAGGTACCACTCTTGATTACTTCTCATTTTTAACTTTTTCCTGCAATTTTTAGTCAGATATTATCGTGCAGTATTGGATTTAAGCTCAGGTGGCTGAAGCCTGTGATTACAGATAGGGAAGATAATTAATTGGCACTGGGGCAGAAGAGGGCTGTTTAGAGTGAGAATCCCGCACTTGCTTGTTCAGTGTCTGTTTGATCCTTATTGTTCATTCCAGACGTTCCTCTCACAAATGTGGCAGTGCAAAGGACCGCACCCAGTCGTGATCCCGGGAGGGTGAGGGATACGTCCTGCCTGCAGACTGTTCCCCCACTGCCGCTGGGGCTCTTCTGGCAGACGCGAGCAAGCTGACCTCATCCTGCCAGCTGCCACGCCGTGGACGTGCGCTGCAGCCGCTCAGCCGTGCTGCCTTCTCTCCTGATGCCCAGAACTGTGATTTCGTTGGTAGCAGCTTTAGGAGAGAGGCTGGGCCAGCGTTCTGCTTTAAAGTTGCTTCGCAGCTGCCTGCGCATCTGTAAGGCTGATCTTTCTGGCTTTAAGCTGAGTAACTTTCTGGTTAGTGTTCTTCTAGGTAGATATCTTATAGCTTAGCCCTTTGCTTCTAGGGCCTTGGCAGTACAGCAAGGCTGACGTTGCTGCGCACAGCCGTCACTGTTAAGCTTCCTCTCTTGAGAGGCGGCAGCTGAGAGAAAGGAGGAGAGGGAGGGGGGAAAAAAAAATAAATGGGATGTCAGATTCCTCCTGAATCAGAGATGAGGGTGGATGTTTGAGAGTAATGGAGGATGGCGTTGAACTTCCCATGCTATGGGCTGCTCCTGTCTATGTATCTCTCCTGCCTGTATGGCAAGGAGGGTCTTTGCAGTACCCTGATAGAAGAAAAGATGTTGATTGCTGTTAGGGAACTTCTGACAGGGGACTTTTTTTTTTTTTTTTTTTTTTTTTTCCCCCTATAGCTGTACAATAGTCAGGCCTCTGAAGCGTTTTAACTGCGTTGTAGGGCTGGTGGCCCCTACCTGCTGGACTCTGGCTTTTCACTAAGAATTCTTGTGGAGACTGTAGGGTGATGATTGAAAAAAAATCCCCTGGACTAAATGTGTGGTTGTCTGTTGGAAACAGCTGTGTACAGTTGTGTTGGGATGTCTCAGGGCTGCAAGGGAGTGATTCAGCAGCTTGGACAGCACTCGGCCACCAGGCATGGGGCAGGGTTGGTGGAAGTTCTCTTTGTGAATATGGACAACGCTTTCATCTACAGCTCCTGGAGTGTTCAGAAAGTGATTTATCAGTGACAACCACTGCTTTGAGCTCTATGGCTACGGCATCCTGATCAATCAGGGTCTGAAATAGTAAAGGTGTTCATAAACACACCGGGGTTGTAGCATCAGGCCAGCTGCTTTCCCTGGGACAGGGATGTCCCGTGATGCTGCTGCACCTTGTGGGTAGGTGCTTGCAGGCTGGCTGAGAGGGAGCCAGTCTGGGACTGTAAGTGAAGGGTAGAGAGGGCAGAACTGTTTTTTCCACGAAAGGTGCTACTGTCTGGAAGGATAAAGCTGCTTTTGCTCCGAGTATCGGGGTTTATTAGCTGGGTGCAGCACCTTGTAACTTTGTCTGAAGGATCTCTAGCACTGTGCTGTGAAACTCAGCCAGTTTGGCTATTTCTGGAATATGTTCCCCTAATACATTATCAGCCTATCACAAGTATCACAGCCCTTGCCAGAGAAGGAGGGTTACCATAGTCTCTTCTCCTGCGTATGTATTAGGGTATTTTAAAGAAAGCTACAAAAAAAAAAAATCCTTTAAAACATAATTTGACTCTAGATTTTTTTTTTAAGTACAACTTTTCCCACTGACTGAGTGAAAAATATGTATAGTTAAAGTTCAGCTGAAGTTCTCAGAATTCTATCTGCTACGTATGCAACCCCAGTATTGCAACAGGAGGAACCCGAGAGCGCAACTGACTTTGTCATTACGGGAGTTGAGAAAAACAGAAACAGCAAATAGCACTTCAGAAATGACAAGCAAATAGGATTATTATTCCTTCAGCCTTTATCACGTAAAGTGCAAGCGGTACCGTAGGTAAGGAAATTGCCCTTAGATATGGTTTATATTGACAGTGCTTTCCTAGCAAATGTCTTCTCTCTTTTTTTTTTTTTTTTTTTTTTTTTTTTTTTTTTTTTAAACTCTTCCCTCTAACGAGACCCGGTACCTGGTTCGCCCACTACAGCCCTGTGTCCTGCCAGCATCAGTCCAATATTTCACGTGGTGCCACTGGGGACAGCTTTATTTCAAATGAGCAAATAAATGCAGCTCAGCCGTGGTCCCAGACAGCCCTAATTTGCACAACCTACTCTGTTCACAGCCTCAAACCAAATTACTGCTTAGGCAGCTTGCACGTAAAGAGCCAGAATAACTTCAGTTGGTCAGGAAACAAATGAATCTGAATGAAAGCCCTTGATGTTGTCACTCAGCTAGTGCTGCTGGGCTCTCGAAGGAGAGCTGTTAGAACGCTGGGTTGTGCTAGGAAACTGTTCCCAGGAGACATGCATGTTCTGCCACTAAGAAAGGGTTAATGCTCCTTCTGTGAATTCTCCTCAGCACTTACTGCTTCAGCTAGACTTTGGTTTTCCCTTGTCTGTCTTTCTGGAAGCTAGAGGGATTTTTTTCTTCAGTACCATCGAGAACAGGAATAGAAACTTTGCAATAAGCTCAGAATGTACTTTGGCTTGGTGCATGGGAAAGAGATTTAGGGTTGGATTTCCTATTGCTTCACACTTACTCCTGCCTGCTAGCAGGGTAATGATTTTGTGGACAGGCATTTCTCTTAGATGAACCATGGGGGAAACTGCCCATTTCTCCCTAATTGACTGCTGTTGTCTCTCCTTGGCTGGCTGGGAGCTCGTGTCATCTGCTCAAAGACACACTTCCTATTGTGGACAGGGAGGGCAGGCAGGCAACGAGGTTTATTAAAAGTTTGGAATGGATGGTCTGGTTCCATGTCTGTCTTGGCAACTGATCGTAATACCCTAACCTTTATAGCGATTAAATGATGGATTTCCAGAAACGGAGCAAAGCAAGCAATCACACTGCTCCTTCAGAGTGGGAAAACAAAGCAGCATGGGGCTGCAAAAGGAACGGAGCCCATGTCAGGGCCAGGACTTGCACAAGAGCTCTCTTTCAGAGGCCTTTCTGCATTGTGCCTCCCACACGTACCACGTCTGGAGCGCTCTGTTCTCAGCAGCTTGTCTCACAGCATTTTGTGATTGACTTTGCAACTGTGCTAACCTCCGATATTAATAGTGGAGTAGTCCACTGCTTTCAGCTGTTCAGCTTTGTCTCTGATTGTCTGGGAGTTTATTCCTATGCGCAGACAGATAATTGTCATTGCTCAGGTGCTTCAGTGCAAGTATTTGATGATGTAGGCTGACGGGGAAGGAGAAGCATGTCGGAGGCTTTGACCTGATGGGGAACAAGGGGCCTGTCAGCAGCGGGGCAGAGCTGGATACTCCCCTCCACGAGAACACCATGGCCAACCCACGTATAGGTGCATACTCCTCCAGCACTGGCAGGTGCCCTGCTTGCGTCCCTAAGCTGTCTGTCTGCGCAGCAAGAGGAGAGCACACGCCTTTCACTCGAGTATAAACGAACGAGAGCAGGCTCGTGGGCTTTTACGGGATCGAGACCAAAAGGAGCAAATGCTTTCCAAAGTGGGCGTAAGCAGCCAGGCTGCAGGAGGGCTGTTGGAAACAAGCGTGTGAGTGTAGTGGCAACAGTTTTGTTTGTAGTCCTGCTTTTCAAGCGCTAAGTCACAGCAGAGTTCTTCAGCTCTACAGCCACCGTGATGTTCGCTGGGCACTCTCCTGGGAGCTACTACTTGTGCATTTTACTGTTGGGAAGGAGTACTTGGATTCTGAAGTCCTACTTCCGAGAGGCTGACATGTACTGTACCTTTACTTTGCAGCACGCAGCTCAGCGTGCCTACAATCATCTCTGGCTGTAGTTTCTAACAAAACAGTACAGCTTCACCTGCAAGTGGGACATTGCCTCACCTCTACAAGAAGGAAGAGTAAGGTGATGTGGTAACGCTGTCATTGCGGGCTGCTACAACAACAGGAACAAACAACTGCAGCAGCTTTTCAGGAATCTTCCTGCGCAGCAGAAAGTGTAATGCTGATGCCAAGCTTGGGATGGGAGGGATCACCAGGGATGAAGTTCACTCTCTCCACCTCATACCGGGCGGCAGCAGTTCCCGCTTCCCTCTGGTCGCTGCTGGCTCAGCGGTCGCTGGCCGCCTTGCCTCTGAAGGTTTCCCAGCCTGGAAGCTGCAGTGGGCTCGAATGAGCCATTTCGTAACGGCTGACACAAGCCATGGGGGATGCAGCTTCTTGGCTGTCCATCTGTACTCACAGAGCTTAGTTCTGTACCACGTAAGAAAATAAAGAGGCAAAACATGCTCTGCACAGCAAAACAAAGCTTTTCGGGAAGGCAGGCACCTGATCCTCCTACTGCTACTACTATGGAAACATGTTGGAGCCGAAAAACCTGTTGCCATGATACTGTAAAAATAACCTCGCCATCACATGTTATGGAGACATTGGCTGGCTGTAGGACGCAGGTTGTGTAAGAGTGCGGCTCTGACACGGGGACTTGGCACGCCGTGCTGCCCCTTGCTTCCTGAGGAGATGCAATTTGCTGAAAAAGCTACAGGCAAGACCAGTCAGGTAGCAAGGCAGTGTTGTTTTTCATCTGCAGCCGAAACTTAAGCCTGGACAGCCTCGCTGCTTGTAGTTGTACATTTAGGGTACGTGGTGTTAGCTACCGAATTTTAAAACTTAGCTCAAGCAGTGGTAGTTGGCCTCTTAAAGAAATCACTCTGTGGTTTTAAGGAGTCTGAAACAGGTTATTCATTTGAGGAGCGCGTGGAACCAGACAAGGCAGCGCCGGGCTGCCTGGAGGAGGCCCCTCTGGCCCCTTAGGCTGGAGGGCGGTCAGGGAGCCCGGAGAACGGCGGTGCTGCGGTTACGGTTCTGCCCGGTGGTGCAGAAGCTGCAGCAGGGAAGAGAGGGAGGGATCAGGCCCCGCTCTGCATTAGGTGTGCAAGGCTTGCCGGAACAGAGGAGCTACCTCAAGAGCCAGAGAAACAAGGACAATGGCCATATTTAAAGTTTTTAAATTCTAACCAGAAATATCTTTACACAAGTTCAAAAAAGAAAGGGCTTGGCTGGATCCAGCCACTTTCCTGTTCACAGGGGGGGAAAAAAAAAAAAAAACCAAATCAAACTCACTGCAGTCCGTTACTAATTATGATTCATTTAAAAAAAAAAAAATCTTAAGGTCTTAACCAAGCTGTGCTGGGACAGCAAGTTCAGACCAAGGAGGGCGTGTAAAAGACAATACATGCTAAAAACCTTTGAAGAAGCCATTACCTGGTAAAGCAATTGTCCTTTACTACAAGACAGGCACAGTAACTGTTCCTGCTCAGCCCTCCTCAGGATGCTTTTTTTAAATATCCGTACATTTTATCCCTTCAGCCTGGGTTGCAAGCCTCCTTTCTGTGGTCTCTTGCCTTCCACCGCAACAGCAGAACATGTTTTCCCAGCGAGACTAAAAGGACGCTGCCTTCTCCTGTCCCTCCCTACGCATCTCAAGGATTCCTGACGTGCTTCAGCAGGGTAGTTTGGCTTTGTTTTAATACCACAGGCGCGCGCACAACTCCTCTTCTGTGCTTTGGGCACACTGTGGATTCCCAGTGCCTCCTACTCCTATTCCCGACACAGTGAACCAGCTCTGAAGCCAAACTCCAGAAGCACTTGCATAAAACCCCAACAAGGGACACAGACACCTGCAGTTAGGAATGCCCCGCTGCTCTCATTTTAATGATCCCGCTCCCACCCAGCCGTGGGCGTTTGCCTGTTGCTGCGTCCCAGCCCGTGGCTCCGCCAGGGTTGGTGTTTGCAGTCCCAGGAAAGTGCAGCGTCGCAGCTGAGGAGCCAAACACTGCCCAGTGCCCGCCCTGACTCGACGCAGGCTCCGGGCACACCGATATCCTGCAGACCCCGAAGGCTGTGGCCAGTGCAGTGTCAGCTCCACAGGCCACAGCCCAACTACGTGCCGTGACGATGGCGCAGCCACCTCAGCCCTCCAGGATGCGATTGATTAGCTTCATTTCCTCAGCGGTCATGGGGTTCAGGTTAAATCCCTTCAGCTCAGCTTTACCTGAGAGAACACACAGAAGAGTCAGGGGTTTGCCACCAAAGATGTGAAGCGGTCCACCTGACGCTCTAGCAGGGCTGTAGGGTGGGCAGGGACCCCAGGGGGGTCACCCCGGTGTGCCGTGGGAGCCCATTTAGTGTGCTGGTGGGTGACAGCTCCGCACCAGGAGCCGAACGAGACTGCTGGAGCAGGGAAGGGATTGCAAGGCCAGTGGGAGAGTGGCTGCAGGAACACAGAGAGCTCAGGGCTTTCGGGACCCTCCCGACACGCGACGTCTGCTCCCAGAGAGCGAGAAGGTCCCAGAGCCGGAGCATTTACCTTGAGCTTCGAAGAGGCGGTTGACTTTCACGCGCAGCTCCTTCCGGAGGTTGTTTATCTCCTCATCCAGGTGTTCCTGGTCTGAGACAAGCGGGATGAGGGTGAGGAAGACTGCAGGCTTGGGGGTGAAGGCTGAACCTCCTGCGGGAGGCTCAGAGGGGCAGCCCAGGCCCAGGGGGCAGGAGGGGGCCCCTCCCCAGCCCCCCCACGCTCCCACCCCGCCCTCGGCTGCCCGCGGGGCTGAGCCCAGGTTGCTTTGTGCCCGAAGGAGCTTCCCAGGGCCAGAGCGATGGTGACGGCCCGTGACTGCCGGCGGGAGGTTTTGGGCGCTTCGAAGCCCAGCTCTGGCCAGAACCCTGTTTATTTTGCGGCACACACAGAGCCCCTCGGGCAGCCTCACCCTTCCGCAGCATCTCCGTGGTCTGCGCTTTGGGGAGCTCGATGAACATGTTCCCGAAGCAGACCATGGCCTTGCCTGGGGGGCAGGAGCAGAAAGGAAAGGTTGTGGCAGAGGAGCTCTCCTTCCCCGGGGGACGCGGCCGGCCAGGCCGAGACCTCACCCTCGGGCTCCGGGTCCTTCTGCAGGGCCCGCAGGGCCTCGCGGTTCCGGTTCCGCTTCACATCCAGGTCCACGATCTGCAGGGGACAGAGGCAGCCGGGGCTCGGGGCTACCGGGGGAGGGGGGGGGCGGGCGGGAGGCCCGCGGGGCTACCGGGGGCGGGCGGGGGGGGAGGCCGGGCCGGGCTGTACCTGCTGTCGCGCCGCCAGCACGTCCTCGGCCAGCTCCTCCACCTCGGCCAGGTAGCGCAGCACGAAGGCCGGGTCCCGCGCCATGGCGCTGCCCGCTCCGCGCCGCCTCCGCCGGGGGTCCGGTCCCGCTCCGGTCCGGGTCCGTCTCCGCGCCCCGCCGGGCGGCAGCCGCAGCCGCGCAGACGGGTTCCGCTGCGGGAGGCGCCGGCTGGGAGCGGCCCCCTCGCGGCCGCCCCCGGGCACGGCCCACGTCCCCCCGGTGAGGACCGAACGGGGCCGCGGGGCTGAAAACACGCGTGGCCGGGCTCGCAGGAAGGGGCCCTGGGGGAACGCGGGCAGGGAGGGCGGTGCCCGCCCAGCCCCAGCGTGGGATCTCGCCCGCGGGCGTGGGACCAGCGATCGCCGGGGACACCGAGACCGGCCACCGGGACTGGCCACCCGCCCCGGGCCAGCCACGGCCCCGCAGGACTCCCCACGGCCCCGCGGGACTCAGCTCCCGGCAGCCGGCCCGCGGCCACTGCCCCCCCTGCCCGGCTGCGGGCCCCCACGGGTGTGAATTATTTACACCTCATCACAACCCGCCTCCTCTGCCCCCTTCCCCTCTTCCTCCTCCACTTCCTCACTGCTTCCGAGCACGGGGCTGGGGCCAGGCTGCTGGGCTTGCCCTTGGCCAGCCCCAGTGCCCCCCAGTTTGCAGGGTCCAGCCCTGGGGAGGCCTGGAGCAAGGCTCTGCCAGGGCACCGCATCAGTCTCCTGCCCTGAATGGCCCTGCCTACGGGAAGGGGGAAATACCCCCCCTCAAAATGGCTTTTATCCCCTTCTTTCCAGCTCACGAGCAAGAGGAGACGGAGAAATGGGAGTGCTGGAGATGCAGGGAGAGCCAGCACTGATGGCAAGGGCTGGCAGACCCTCGCCGTGTGAGCCCTGCCGTGGGAGAGGGGCCCTGGAACCCACCCGGGGCTGGCGGGTAACGGGGGATGCGGGTTTTCATATCCCGTGTCCCCGCTCTGGGCAGAGCCCCGAAGCAGCGCTGCTCCTCCCTGCTAAAACCGCCCGGCTCCCGGCCCAGAGCCGTCGGCCCTGCTTCCCCCTAGCCCAGGCCCCGGGCCGGTGCTGGTCCCACTCCTGTTGCTTACTGGTGAGGATGCGCCATGCGCTTGCCTGGGGTTCTGCACTCCCAAATGGCCCAGGAAGCGTGGAGTGACCTTCGGCGAGGCAGTGCCCGCCCGGGGCTGCTCCCTGCTCGTAGCCTCTGGTCGGTGCTGCCAGCTCCCTGCCGGCAGCCGAGCTGGCCACGCCGCTCCTGCCTCCCTGGCAATGCTGCTCAGTGCCGGGTGGTGAGGGTGCCACCGTTGCTTCCCCACGGATGGTGGAGGGACTTCCAGTCTCTCTGAATCAGTGCTTTTATGGGAGGGAGCCCCGGTGACATCCCCGAGGCACCGAGCGCAGGGTGGGGGTGAGGAGAAGTGGCAGCGGCGGTGGGGGAACCGGGCCCGTTGGCTTTGCCCTTCTCAGGACTCATCTTCGCAAGAAGCTCCCCCAAGGGTGCGCGGTGACCCCAGCCCTGTGGCACCTCCGGGCTGCCAGAGACGGGGGTGGCCTCATGGGGACCGCAGGGGACAGGGATGGAGGGAGCGAGGCGGTGGCGGCTGGCTGGTGGTCGCCATGCTTCCATGGGCAAATAATCCCTTAAGGGAGCTTACCCAGCTGGGAAGATTACTGGCCCTAATCCCGTAAGGTCATTTGTTTCTGTTAACTGGGGAGAGCTCCTCCGCCTGCGGCAGCGCGTGCTAAAATAAGGCGGCTTCCAGGGGAGCGGTGGAAGCGAGCATCCTGGCTGGGCTGGGAGTGATTCACACACGGGTTGGATTTTTTCCTGACACCAACCAAAAGAGGCAGCGGGATTGGGGCTGGGTGCCAACGCTGGGAAATGCTCCTTTTTTTCGTGGGGGCGGCTGGCTGGAGATCTGCAGACTGGATTGGGGGGCAGCTGCTTCCTACCCATGGCCTCAGGGTTGGCTCCCACGGGAGCCCCAGTGGGACACGGGCAGCAGGGTCGGCTGCAGAGCGGGATGCAGGGTGTGGGACGGGAGATGGGATGCAAGATGCGGCTCTGCTTTACCCCTGCAGCCTCGCACTGCAGCATCCACCCCGGAGCGATGGCTTCCACTTTTTGCCGGGGCCGAAGGCAGCGTCTGATCCTTGTTGCTCGTGATGTGTGCTGGGACCCCAAGGAGAGCTGGAGCTACATTGACCTCCCAGGGGGACACATCCTTCAGACAGGTGGCAAAGAGTTCTGTGGGCAGTGCAAGCCCCGTCTGTCTGTCCTGCTGCACGCACACAGGCATGGCCTCTTGAGACTGGGGTTTGGCTGCGGAGCTCGGAGCTGGAGGTGGTGGGTGGGAGGCCTGGCCTGGCCTGGTGGTGACCGTCCCCTCTGGTGGGCTGGAAGCCTTCCCCCACCACCTCCACCAGCAGCCTTCATGCTGCCCAGCGAGGCGATGGGGAGGGAGCGCTCCCAAAGCCTGTGCGGGGGTGGGACTGGGATGGGCTGGGATGGGGATGGAATGCGATGGGGTGGGGATGGGATGGGGGTGGATGTGGGGACAAGGATGGGGATGAGATGGGGTGGGGGCTGGGCTGGGCTGGGGATGAGGATGAGGATGGGGATGAGGATGAGGATAAGGATGAGGATGAGGATGGGGCTGGGGCCAGGGCCTGGGATAGGGATGGGCTGTGATGAGGATAAGGATGAGGATGGGGCTGGGGCCAGGGCCTGGGATAGGGATGGGCTGTGATGGGGATGAGGATGGGAGTGGGGCTGGGCTGGGGCTGGGGCCAGGGATAGGGACGGGCGCCCGTGTGCTGGCAGCAGCGGAGGGAAGCACAGTGACCGCCTGGCCTTGCCAACAGCACACAGCGCAGTGAGGGCAGGGTTCTGCCAGGGACGCTGGGCTGCATGGAGGGGCAGGGGCCGCTCTCCCCTGGAAGGGGGGGCCCAGCCCAGCCCAGCTGCGGGGGAAGCTGCAGCCGAGCCTGCTGCGGCAGGGGGGGTTGCAAAGCCACGGGCAACGAGCGGTGGCTGGTGCTGCGCTCCCTGGGCCTCTCCCCAGCCAAGCTCTCAGCCAGCCACAAATCATCACGGATTTCTCCTCCTGGCGCTGGCGCTGGGGGCAGGCCCTTGGCTGGAAGCTGGAGGCAGCCTGGGGGCTGGAGGCCCGCTCAGACCAGTTGCACATTTATGCACCCCCCCTGGGAACCGGGCAGTCAGAGGGATCGGCCGCCCGGCTGCTGTCGCTGAGGGCCGCTTCGCTTTGCTGTGGGTTTTGTTGTGGAAAGAGCAGGGTTTGGTTTCAGCTTGTTCCTTTTTCTTCCTCACAGCACTTTTATGCATGCAGCTGAAAACCTTCCCTGCCTGCTGGCAGCTGCACGGGAAGGCTGCGGGGATGTTTGTAGGGTTGGGTTTTTTTCTCCCTCATTTTTTCCTGTGGCTGGTGGGGCTTGTTGTTAAGATAAATCAGACTTCAAACCACGCTTCCCGTGTTCTCAGACTGTGGATGTTTAACTGCTGTGTCAGAGGGGGTGTTGCAGGGTCTGTGAAGGAAGGTGGGTCTCTCTCTCCGTGGTTTCCAGGTCCCCTCTCCCTGGTGCCGTGCCCACCAGCGCAGCGGCACCAGCTCTGCTCCGCTGCCCAGCCAGGACAGAGGCTCCCCAGGGACTGAGCCCAAACGGGGATGGGGCTGGCCAGGTGGCGGCAGGGGGGCTGGCCAGGGGACCCCGGCCCCTCCGAGGGGGCCCTGGCCCCGACTGGCGGTGGATGAAAGGTTCCTTTCTTTGGGCTCGGGGATGCTGGCAGCATCCCCTCCCCCAGGCAGGCATTTGTTGAGGGGATCTGTGCGGAGCATCTCAAGGTTAGGGATTTAAGGCGCATTACCCATGCTAATGCAGGTGACGCTGGGAGCGCCTCGCCCAGGGCCCGACTCTGCTCCCTCGTGCTAACGCCTTCCCCCCAGCCCGCTCCCTCCGTTTCGTGCACCGGGAACCCCGGCTCACCCCGGGTTTGCGCTGATCCCCCCTTGCTGCTCTGCAGGGTGGAGTTGGGAAGTTGGCCGTGTTTCCTGGGATAAACCACGCTGCCCCTCGCTGCGTGCTGCCGCGCGCTCACCGTGGGCCAGGCTCCTCCGCAGGCAGACGCGCGGGGCTGAAACGCAGCGAGCGAGCAAGAGCCGGTCCCTCTGGGCTGGAGGCCTGCCTGCATGCCATCACCCTCCCTGGAGGCAGGCTGCAAAAGAGCAGAGAGCCCTTTCCCTCCCAGCAGCGCCGGGGATGCCGGCACGGTGCTGCTCCTCGCGCGAGCATGCGTCCCGTGGTGGTAGCAGCCCCTCGCAGTGCCCCCCAGCCTGGGCAGCCTCTGTCCTGGCTGGGCAGCGGAGCCGGTGGTGGGCACGGCACCAGGGAGAGGGGACGTGGAAACCAGGGGGGGGACAGACCCACCTCCCTCCACTGTCCTGGCCCTGCTGGACAGACCGCATCCGAACTCTGATGGGCAACAAAAGGAGGAGAGATGGTGGGCAGACGAGCACCCAACCCCAGTGCCCCCAGGCCCACCCGGAGACCCCCGGTGCTTCAGCCGGGTGTGCAGCCCCCCGGGGGCTTCCCCGGAGCCGAGCCCCTCTCTCTCCAGAGCAGGGCTCAGGTCCAGCCCGCCCAGCCCCTGCTGGGACCCCTCAGGCTGTCGCAGCGGGAGCCTGGTGGCCCGCGGCCCTCCCCGGCCCTGGGGGAGCAGAGACCCCCGCGGCAGCTCCATCTGCCCTGGGGGGGCCCCCGGCCCCGCCCCAGCCGGGGGGAGCCGTCCCCGACCAGCGGGCGGGGGCTCCCGGGGCTCGGCGGGGCAAGGTAGCCCTTGCCGGTGGGGAGCCGGGGGGGGGTCGGGACCGGCCGGGGCGGGGGGTGTCGGTCGCCCTTCCCGGCGCGGGGCGGCGCCCACCGGCCCCGTGCGCTGGGGGGGGGGGGGGGGGGGGCCGGGGCGGGCTCGGCGGAGCCGTCCTCCCTCCGGAAGTCTCTCCCGCTCCCTCCTTTCTCCTCCTCTCCCCCGACAACATGGCCGCGAAGTCGGACGGCGGCGGCGGCGGCGGCGGCGGTGGCCCGGCCGTGCGGCTGGAGAGCCCGGAGGGCGGCGGCGGCGGGAGGCGGGCGGGGAGCGCGGCCCCCCCGGCGCGGCGGTACCGGCTGCGGGACGGCTGCTGGGTGCTCTGCGCCCTCCTGGTCTGCTTCGCGGACGGCGCCTCGGACCTGTGGCTGGCGGCCCACTACTACGTGGGGGGGCAGCGGTGGTGGTTCGGGCTGACGCTGCTCTTCGTGCTCCTGCCCTCGCTGGTGGTGCAGCTCCTCAGCTTCAGGTGGTTCGTGTACGACTTCGCCGCCGGCACCAAGGGCAGCGCCGGCAGCACCAAGGACAGCGCCGGCCCCCGCGGCTGCTGCCGCCTCTGCGTCTGGCTGCTGCAGGGCCTGATCCACCTCCTGCAGCTGGGGCAGGTCTGGAGGTACGGGGGGTACGGGGGGTAACAGGGGGTACGGGGGGTATGGGGGGTCAGAGTGGGGCTGCTGCAGGGCCTGATCCACCTCCTGCAGCTGGGGTCTGGAGGTACGGGGGGTACGGGGGGTAGGGGGGTCAGAGTGGGGCTGCTGCAGGGCCTGATCCACCTCCTGCAGCTGGAGCAGGTCTGGAGGTACGGGGGGTAACAGGGGGTACGGGGGGTCAGAGTGGGGCTGCTGCAGGGCCTGATCCACCTCCTGCAGCTGGGGCAGGTCTGGAGGTACGGGGGTGTACGGGGGGTATGGGGGGTAACAGGGGTACGGGGGGTCAGAGTGGGCTGCTGCAGGGCCTGATCCACCTCCTGCAGCTGGGGCAGGTCTGGAGGTACGGGGGGTACGGGGGTATGGGGGGTACGGGGGGTACGGGGGGTCAGAGTGGGGCTGCTGCAGGGCCTGATCCACCTCCTGCAGCTGGGGCAGGTCTGGAGGTACGGGGGTACGGGGGTATGGGGGGTACGGGGGGTACGGGGGGTCAGAGTGGGCTGCTGCAGGGCCTGATCCACCTCCTGCAGCTGGGCAGGTCTGGAGGTACGGGGGGTATGGGGGGTAACAGGGGGTACGGGGGGTCAGAGTGGGGCTGCTGCAGGGCCTGATCCACCTCCTGCAGCTGGGGCAGGTCTGGAGGTACGGGGGGTACGGGGGTAACAGGGGGTACGGGGGGTCAGAGTGGGGCTGCTGCAGGGCCTGATCCACCTCCTGCAGCTGGGGCAGGTCTGGAGGTACGGGGGGTACGGGGGGTATGGGGGGTCAGAGTGGGGCTGCTGCAGGGCCTGATCCACCTCCTGCAGCTGGGGCAGGTCTGGAGGTACGGGGGGTATGGGGGGTACGGGGGGTACGGGGGGTATGGGGGGTCAGAGTGGGGCTGCTGCAGGGCCTGATCCACCTCCTGTCTGGAGGTAGGGGGGTAGGGGGTACGGGGGGTACGGGGGTATGGGGGGTCAGAGTGGGGCTGCTGCAGGGCCTGATCCACCTCCTGAAGCTGGGATGGGTCTGGAGTGGGGAGAGGGGTATGGGGGGCCCGGGGGAGCGAGGTAGGCTGGGGGGGATTGAGGGGCAGAGGGACAGCAGGACATCAGGGGGGAGTGGGGGGGATGGCGAGGTGGAGCAGGGCTGCAAGTGTCTGGGGGGGGCATGGGGATGCAGCCCTCTGCAGCCACTGTGGGATGGGTGGTGGGGCAGAGCCCCCAGCAGAGCCCAGCTGTGGGTGCAGGCAGGAGCTGTGGGTGCAGGCAGGAGCTGGTGTGAGGAGCTCTCCCTCAGACCATCTGGGTGGCACAGGCCTGCTGTCCCCACGGCAGCCGGCTCCCAGGGGGTGTGGAGTGCTTCTGCCCAGGCCCCTGAACACCTCGGGCTCGGATCCTCCTCCCAGGCACCTCCCCATGCCCCTGCTCGGAGCTCGCCGTAGTCTGCGGGGTGGTGGGTGAGGAGGTGCCGTTCACCCCCAGCCTGTCCAGGCTTCCCCACTGGGCTGCATTTCTGCCGCCTGCCCCTTCCTGGGCCTGGGGAGGGCTGGGCAGGCGGGGCGAGCGACAGCTCGCAGGCTGGAGCAAGCTTGAGGCCCTTTGCCTGTCTCTGCAGACCCTCCGGAAGCCCGAGCCGATGGTTTATTGGCACCTTCCTCCCCCGTGCCATGGAGCCAGCACCGCTCCCTCCCAGCTCTGCTGAGCTCCGTCCTCGGGGCGCCGGGGAAGAGCCGTGGCTCTGGCACTGAGCTGCGTCCCAGGGAGGCTGGTGCTGGGAGGGGAGCGGAGACAACGGCGAATTCCCGGACCAGTGCACCGAGCCAGCAGCGCTCCCGGCTCTGGTTTCGGTGCTGTTTCCCCCCCTGTAGTACAGAGGCTCCTCCACTCCCTGTTGTTGTCGTCTGCACGCGTTTGTTCATCTGCTGCTTTTCCCGGGATGCTCCCGGGATGTCTCACTTTGTTTCACAGCACAGCGTGCACCACGCTGGAGGGGCTCCTGCCCCTTCCCTCCCCAGCACAGCCTCCGCCTGCCCCTCCCCGATCCCTCTCCATCCCGGTGCAGCTCTGGGGGTACGCTGGCTGCAGGCTGGGTGCGAACCCTGCCCAATGTGCTGGAGGAGCTGGCGAGGGAGAGGACGGGAGCTCTCTGGCCCACCGGCTACTGAGCCTGCCTGCAGCCGGCCTTGGCCCCAGCACCCTGCGGGCAATTGCTGGATCCTGGCCTGAGCCGGGGCTGGGCTGTGGTCGGGGGCTTTGCTCCGGGTGGTGTCAGCCGTGCTCTCCTGATCTGCTGCACCACGGAGGCTCTTAAGCCAATTAAAGCAGTAACTCCCAGCACTGACCCTCCAGGACATGTCGGTCTCAAGCTGCAGTTGAAGCTCTTTCTAATCTCAGGATTTGGGATTAGCTCGGGTGACCAGTTAAACACAGTTTGCTAAACCCATTAGCGAGGTTGGATCCGGTGCAGGTGGATGTGGCAGTTTAGGAAGTGTGGACTAAAAGCTGCGTGTGAAGGGAAAGCTTTTCCCTCGCCAGGGTACCGGGCCCCTTGCCAAGCATCCCCCCCTTTCCCAATTTACCTGCCTCCTCCCCGCCTTGCGATCGTCTCGGCAGGTCTCACCCCTGCCAAACCCATCGCTGCACAGCCCTGAGCCCCAGCTGTGACAAAGACCCCAAATCACAGAAATACAGGGCGCAAAGGCACGCCAGCTCTGAGTGCTAACTCGGGAATTATCCCAAATTAAAGCCGCTGCGAGAAGTTAGTTGCCATCAGCGCCTTCGTGAGGCAAACGCAAACACTCCGCCACGGCTGCTCTCCGGAGACGGTGCCGGTTGCATGACCGTGTGCTCGTGTAAGCCGCAGCAGCATGGGCCCGGCTGGGGGACGGGCTGCCACCGCGCTTGGGGGCCGCTTCTTGGATGGTTTTGCAGCTCAGGAATTGTTATCCGCTCTGCTCGCGAAAAGGCTCTGGCTTTGTCACCAAAGCAGTGCCGGAGGGGGGGATGCTGTGCACGCCATGCGTGCGTCCCACCCGGTAGCAGGGCCCCCCTGCCACCCCCATGGCTGCTGTGCCTCTGTGGGCCCCGTTGCACTGGGGACAGCCCTGCCTGTGCCCGTTGTGCCCCTGGGGCCACTTCAGCCCAGGGTCACACCCGGTTTGGCTGCCTGGGGGTGCCCTCTCCACCCACAGTTCCTCCCCGAAAGCCCCCCATCAGCATATGTGCCCCCACCCTCTGCTGGCTTGGGGACCCAGTGCCACCCCTCGGGCCTGATGCCAGTCTGCTGGCAGCCCTGTGGGGCGTGGGTGCCCTCAGCAGCTCCCTGGGTGGCCTCGCGAGGGGTGGCAGAGCTGGGACCCACAGGTGTCCCCCCCCAGCCCCTCTGCCCCCCGGGGCTTTGCTCTTCCTGCGCAGGAGCCCTCCCCACCCTGGGAGCACCCGGCTTTGGGGTGTCAGCCCGTCCCGCTGCAGGACCCAGTGCTGGGGTCGGTCACCTGCTGGGGGTCCCTGCCCGGCCCCAGTGTGCAGGGCAAGGGGCTTTTTAGGGCCAGGCCGAGCCTTTCTCTGAGTGCCCTGGGGGGACAGTGGGACACGGGGTTTTTCGTCACGGGGGCTTTCGTCGGCGCGGTGCCGTGCCAGCCGGGCGCATGTGCAGCTCTCCCCGATGACCTGACTTGGCGGGATGTGTAAGGGATTAAAATGGCTGCAACAGGGAAGCAATTTTCTCCTTGTTTAAATAAAGGATTAAGGGATGATATCCCACATTGCCTTCTAGGAAAATCAGGCTCCGTATCGCTCACCCTTAGACCGGGGGGTCCCTCATTTTCTTCCACCTGAGGACGGCAATTAGGGGGTTTGGTTATAGCCAGGGCTGGGTTTTCCTCCTTGCACTGCTTTTCTTCCAACACTTGAAAACCAGGGTCAGGAGCCGGGAGCTGGTGGCAAACGGTGCTGCCAGCCACGAGCCCGGCCGTGGCGGGGCTCCGGCAAAGCGGGCGCCCACCCGAGCCCACCACCTTCCCGTGGCAGGGGTTCTGTTGGGTTACTCTTTGTGATACAAAGGAGGGAGCAATTAGCCCTGAGAGCTCTCATGGTCGGTTTCTGCCTCATCATCAGGTTTTTTTGAAAATTAAATGATTTCTTTTTTTTTTCCAAGTGATTGATTCTGTATTTCCCATGCAGCTGCTGCGGCGCTGGGCTGGTAAGCGCTCGCCGTGCGCTGTCAGTGCGTAGGGATGTTTCCCTGGGCTGAAACACCACGGAATGATCAAATGCATAACAAATCAGAATCAACATTTCGTTCTGGCAAGTTGATGGGAGATGAAATCTCGTTTTAATGAGATCTGTGGAGCTGACAGGAAGGCGGGAGGGTAATTGTGCCCCCGCCGAAAGCTGGGGGAGGCCGTGGGTCACTTCTTGAGCGGCTGAGGAGCCAGGGATGGCGCGGCTCGGGGGGCCGTGTGCGGGGGGCTGCTGTGCGCCGCAGGCAGTGGGATCGTGGCGCTGACGAGCCCAATTAGCGAGGCTGATTACAGGGAGAGGATGAGGGCGCCGATGCACGAGCCTTGTTCGCGCGTGGGTGCCCTGGGACCAGCAGCGGTGCCCTGTGGCATCGCGGGCTCTGTGTCGCCCCTCCCCTTGCTTTCCCCCTACGCTGTGCCCTCCGTCCCCAGGCTCTCCCCTGGTTCGCACCCTGCCAGCGAGGGGGGCCCATCCCCAGGCTGGGGGGCAGCGGCCGCGGTGGTGCCGCCATGGCAGCGCTGGCCTGGCTGGCCATGAGTGGGTGGCACCGGGCTGCAAATCTGTGCCGGGAGCTGGGAGCCGGGCAGCCGCAGCCTCTCACCCCCGAGCAGCAAGGGACGGGCTGCAGCAAAGGCTAAAATTAGCTGCTCCCCCCGAGGTGGCATTAAAGCATCATTTGGACCGCCAACGCAAAGGAGCCGGGAGCTGGGCTGGCCACGGGGCTGTGGGCTGGCCCCTGCGGCCATCGGCACCTGCTGAAACTGGGGCAGAACTCCTAAAATCGCAGTATTTGCTGACAGCAATGTCTTGCCCAGCCGCCAGCTCTGGGGGGCCTTTCTGGGGCTCCTGGCAGGGCGGTGGGAGTGGATGGGGCAGGCGATGATGGGGCTGCCAGGGTGCCATCAGCCTCGCCAAGGCCAAGAGAGCCGGTGGGGTTGCCCAGGGCGGGAGCGGATGGCAGCGGGGTGGCACGGGGGCTTCGGTGGCCCCAGCTGGCGGCCACCACCATGGTCTCATGGCTGTGCAGCCCAGGGGCGGGAGCACCCGGCTGTCCCTGCAGTGGGAGCAGGGCCGGCTCCTGCCTCCTCCTGCTGACGGAGAGCCGAAGGTGCTGGGATCAGGCTTTCTCCCGTGCTCCGGGCTAACAGAGTCAGCTGGCCACGCTTTCTGGAGCTGCTGGAGGCCATCGCTCTGTGTGACAGCTTTGCTCGCTTGGGAGGAAGCTTTGTGGCCCCATGTCCTCCCGCTTCACCTTTCTGGTTTCCTCCTCATCCAGCTCCTTCTTCTGTGGTGCAGGCAGGGCTGCCTGGGGATGCCCTGCCCCTCTGGCCCCGTGTCCTCTCCCGCGGTGCCCGGATCTGGCCCCATGCCACGGGGAGGGATCCCTGGTGGCGGTGACTCAGCCGGTGTGTGCGTCGGTGCCACGCACACCTCCGCTGACCCCCAGCCGACGACCAGATGGCCAGCGCCCGCAGCCCTGCCAGGAGCCAAGGCAGCGCCGGCACCAGCGCCTGGGAGCTTCCCGCGGGCGTCACGGCACGACCAGCTGGTGCCTCCATCCCGGCTGCGCCAGCCGGGACCGAAATAGCCCCTTTGAGAAGCAGCCGGACGTGGGGCTGGGCTGGGGCCAGGGCACCCCAAATCCACGGGTGGCCGGGGAGTGGGGCCACGGGCGGGATCCTCGCCTGGGGGAGGGGGAGAGGGCACAGGGGCAGCGCCGGGGGGCAGAGGAGTGGGGCAAGGGCTGGGTGGGCACTGTGATGGCTGTGTGGGCACCGGGGTGATGGCCAGGTGGGCACTGTGATGGCTGGGTGGGCACTGGGATGGCCGGGTGGGCACCGTGATGGCTGGGTGGGCACCGTGATGGCCGGGTGGGCCCTGGGGCAGCAGGGTGCTGAGCTGGTTTGCACAAGCAAAGCTGCCCCTTCCCGGGTGGGACAGGGAGGTGCTCAGCATCACTGCTGCCCTGTGGCCCCCTGCAGCCTCGGCATGGGGGGCTTTCCGTGGCCCCACACCGGGAGGGAAGCGCTCGCTGGAGCGGGTCGGCAGCGGTCACGGGGCACCCCTGGCATGGGCAGGGGGAGGCGAGCTCGGCTGCCGGGGTGGCGGGGGTCCCTCTCACCCTCCCACCCCCTCACGCAGGTACCTCCGCACGCTGTACCTGGGGCTGCAGAGCCGGTGGCAGGCTGAGCATCGCCGCCGCCACTTCTACTGGCGGATGATGTTCGAGAGCGCGGACATCAGCATGCTGCGGCTGCTGGAGACCTTCCTGAAGAGCGCGCCCCAGCTGGTGCTGCAGCTCAGCATCATGGTGCAGCAGAACAGCATCGAGCCGCTGCAGGGTGAGGGACACAGCCCCCGCGGCGGGGGAGAAGGGGGCGGCGGGAGGGGGGACCCCAGGCTGCCGCAGGCTCTCACCGCCCCTCCCCACTTTGCACCCGCAGGGCTCTCGGCCTCGGCCTCGCTGGTCTCCCTGGCGTGGATGATCGCCTCCTACCAGAAGGTGCTGCGGGACTCACGGGAGGACAAGATGCCCATGTCCTACAAGGGGGCTGTGGTGCAGATCCTGTGGCACCTCTTCACCATCGCGGCCCGCGCCATCGCCTTTGCCCTCTTCGCCTCCGTGTTCCAGCTCTACTTCGGCATCTTCATCGTCACCCACTGGTGCATCATGACCTTCTGGATCATCCAGGGCGAGACGGACTTCTGCATGTCCAAGTGGGAGGAGATCATCTACAACATGGTGGTGGGCATCATCTACATCTTCTGCTGGTTCAACGTCAAGGAGGGACGGAGCCGCTACCGCATGTGCATCTACTACGTCATCACGCTGTCGGAGAACGCCGCCCTCACCGTCCTCTGGTTCCTCTATTACGACCGCAAGACCACCTCCGACTTCGACGCCTTAATCCTCGTCTGCGTGGTCAGCTCCAGCTTCGCCCTCGGCATCTTCTTCATGTTCATCTACTACTGCCTCTTGCACCCCAACGGCCCCATGTTCAGCCCCCGTGCCGGGGGCTGCATTTTCCGGCAGCGGCCAGCCCCGGCGCCGGGGTCCCCCGCGGACGCCGTCACCAGCCCCCCCCGCTCGCTGCCGCGGACTACAGGGGGGGAGCGGGACGGGGCGCCGGGGGAGCGGGACAGCTGCGTGCCTGTCTTCCAGGTGAGACCCTGCGCCCCTCCGGCGCCGGCCGCCCGGCCCCGCGGACAGAGGGGCCCGTCATCCGCATTGACCTGCCCAGGAAGAAGTACCCGGCCTGGGACGCCCACTTCATCGACCGGCGCCTGCGGAAGACCATCCTGGCGCTGGAGTACGCCTCGCCCACCACCCCGCGCCTGCAGTACCGCACCCCTGGTGCCCCCCAGGAGGTGCTGGAGTACGAGACCACCGTGTAGGGCGGGGGGCGCGGGGCTGCCGCAGGGCCCTCCCGGTGCCATCCTGGCTGCCCCGCGTCTTCGCAGTTGTTTGCCTTTCCGTTGGGTTTGCCGGTGCTGCTGTGCCGCTGTGCCGAGCGCCCCGCAGGTGGGGGACAAGGAGGTCTCTTGGTGCTATCCCCCCCCGTGCCGCCCTCCCGCAGCCCGAGACCCCCGTCCCACCCCGTGGCGGCCACCCTGGCTCTCCCCAGGGCTCGTCCTTGCCAAAATACCTCACCGGTGCCTGAGCCCAAGGCAGTGGGTGCTGCGGCCCCGCAGCGCTCGACTGGGTGGGCGGTGCAGGATGGGCACCCCCGGGCTGGGGGGGGGAAGGGGGGGGGGGGGGCCAGGGGGAGGGGTGCGGGGGTGCTCGGGCCGCCCGCGGAGGCGGGGGGGGACAGCTGGGGTCTGGCCAGCCCCCCCCGTCTCCTGCCTCCCCCCCTGCCCTGCAATGCCAACCACGGGGGAGCCCCCTCATCTCTATCCTTGGCCCTCCGGGCTGGGGGTCGAGCCATGCCCCTGCCCCTCAGAGTCCCCGCTGCCCTGTGGTGCGCAGACCCTGGACCAGGGACCCCCTCGCAGGCAGGCACTGACCCTGCCCCCCAGCACTGAGCTGGGCCCCCGGCTCCGGCAGGGGGGGCAGGGCATGGCTGCACCCCATCGTCCCCCCCGTCCTCATGGGAACTACTTCATCTCATCGGGTTTGTTTTCACCTGAGTGGTGACATTTTGTGTGACATTTTCTACCTCCACTGAGGCCGGGGGAGGCAGGGCCTGGCTGGCACTGCTGGGGGGGGCGTGTGGGGCTGCCAGCATTCCCAGGGCTCCCCAAAGTGGGATTCACCCCCCAGCCATTCTCCCCTCTTGGGTTTGGCATCGCTTCCCACCCGGGAGTGTTTCCATCCATCGCCCCCATTGGTATCAGCCCCCTCCAGCTCCGCAGTATAAACCTGAGCCGGGGTCCTGCCTGTCCCTGCCTGTCCCTGCCTGTCCCTGCCTGTCCCTGCCTCCCCAGAGGAGTGGGGCTGCCCCAGGCTCCGGGTTTGAATGTGTCCCCCTGTCCTGCCCGGCTCCCTTGGCGTGCCCTCTCCCAAAGGGCTGTGCTGAATGTACCCCGCGTCCCCAGGGCCAGGCAGGTCCCAAGAGGGGTGCGTTTGTGTGTGTGTGTGTGTGCATGTGTGAGTGTGTGCATGTGCGTGTACGTGTGCGCATGCAGGGGGCTGGCAGGGGTTTGCAGGGCAGGGAAGCTGCTGGACCCCATGGTTGTTCACTGCCTCAGCCCCCCCACACCCCCAGCCCCTGTGCCTTCCCCGCCCCCCCCCACGTCCCCCACACAGGCCCCGTAGGGTCACAGCCACCGGCTGCCCCGTGCCGCAGTGCCCAGCCCTGCCCTGGGCAGGGGAGCGTGGGCAGCCCCACACCGGCCACCGCTGGCCCTGGGAATGGCTCTGGCTGCCGCCCACTGGGCCAGGGCGCGGGGTCCCCAAGGGACGGTGGGGGTGCCCAGCCCCGTGGCACGGCTGGGGCGAGTGAGTGCGCGGTGTTGGTGGCGTCACGTTTCTTTTGTTTCCCATTTCTCTGTAGCTGGAAGGCAGGGGTGACAGCGGGCTGGGGAGGGCCATCGCTGGGGTCACTGGTGCTAACTGGTGCTAACTGGAAGCCTCGGAAACTCTTTTGGAGGAGGGTGCAGAGCATGGCAGGGGCTCGGCAGCAGGTCGGGACCCCTGCAACCCGCATCCCTCCATCACCGCCGGTAATGGGCAGACCCCGGCGGTGGGTGCTGAGCTGCGCCGGGGGCAGCGCCGGGTGCGGGGTGGCTCTGCTGGGGGGGGGGTCTCTTTTCCTCAGGGAAGGTCGGGGGCAGCGGCTGGGGGAGCCAGGCTGAGGCCGGGGCTTACCCCTGCAGGCGTCGAGTGGCGTCGACACAGCCCCCACACGGTGCCCAGGCGGTGGCGGCTCCTCGCCGGGTCCCGCTCACGGAGCCGGGGAGTCACCAGGGATGGGCTGCGTGGGGACCGGGGACTGGTGCGGGGCGGCTCCTCTGGCTCCCCACAGCCCCAGCCCCTCTCCCCGTCCCCCCAAGGGCAGAGAGGAGCCGCTGGGTGGGGCGATCTGCATCCCCCCTCCGTGCCCTTCACCCCTGGGGTTTCCATGGGGACCCCAGGGCTGCACCGGTGGGACAGGGGGACACTTTTCTATGCACTCAAGCCACGGTACCCTCAGCCCTGGGCTGCTCTGGGCAGGGATCTCGGCAGCGGCAGGCGGCACTGAACCGCTGGGCGTGGGGGGCCCGGTAGCGCGGGAGGCACAGGGCAGCCAGGGGACCTGCTCCCAGCCCCGGGGCTCGGCCGCCCCCCTGCCGCCCACCCAGCCTGTGCTGCAGGGGGAGCCAAACCCAGCACCCCAGTGCTGGTGGCAGCACTGGGATATCGGCACCGCGGCGAGGGGGCACAACCTGGGGCCAAGCCAGGCACTGTGGGATGGGGGCAGCTTCAGGGGTGCCCAAGCTCCCAGCGGGGACGGGGGTCCTGGTCCCCCGGGGGTGCCATCGCTGGGGGTGGCAGCAGGGCTGCCCCGGCTTCAGGGAGGGGGGAGAGGTTTGGGCCAGGGCCCGGCCCTGTTCGCCCTCAGCTGGGACTGTTCATTCCCCGCGGGGGCTGCCGGGGGTCTTGGCCACATCCCTGGCCACCCCCAGTGCCAGGACCTGGCGGCTGCTGTCACGTACTGTAAATACTCTGTGTGCCACCTTCTTCTCTGGGACCCTCGGCACGAGCGGGGGGGCAAGCGGGAAGCCGGGGTCCGTACTGAGACTTTTTTGTATACCACAAACTTTTTGTATATTTTTAATTTTGCTGCAACATGAGATATTAAATTCATTTCAATAAGCCCTGCCTGCAGGAACGTGTCCTTGCCGGCACCTCTGGCTTCCCGCCCCAGGCTCCGCAGTGGGGCAGGACACTGCCGCTCTGTCCTGGGGTGCTCGGGGACACTGGGGACGGAGCAGGGTGGCTGCAGCGGTGCTGCTGGTCCGGTGTCGGTGGCCCTGGTGTGGCGGCCGGCAGGGAAGGGGTGCGCGGGCAGGATGCAGCCCTGCCGGGGAGGAAGCCGGCGGCCGTGGCCGCTGCCGGGCTGACCTCCTCCCTGCCAGAGGCCCCGATCCCCGGCTGACCCCCAGACCCACGCGGGGCTTTGGGCCCCATGGGCAGCCATGGGGACGGGGTGCTGGGTGCAGCTGCATGGGTGCCTGCTGGTGCCCTTCCCCGTGCCAGGACCCGACATGGACAGGGCAGGATGGGGGCAGCGAGGGCCAGGAGCCCCCAGTGCTGCCCAGTGAGGACGGGGCTGACGTGGGGTCACGGGGGGAGCCGGCCCCAGGCCCAGGGGGGCCCCTGCTGCAGTGAGGGGCAGGGGTTGCTCTGCAGCCGGGTCCCACGGGCACCCCCAGCCCTGGCCCCAGCGCCTGCTCCGGTCCCATCCCAGCCTAATTCAGCCCCTGCCTCTGCCCAAATCCCAGCCCAAGTGCCACCCCCAGCATCAGTCCCAGCCCTCAGCACCAGCCCCCAAGCCTACTGCAGCCCCTGCTTCTGCCCCAGTACCAGCCCAGCCTCAGTCCTAGTCCCAGCCCCCATCCCAATCCCAGTCCCAGTCCCAGTCCCAGTCCCAATCTCACTCCCACTCCCAGCCCCAGTCTCAGCCCCAGTCCCAGTCCCAGTCCTAGTCCCAGCCCCAGCCCTGTCCCAGTCCCAGCCCAACCCAGCCCTGGCCAGCCCAGTCCCAGCACCCCCCAGGAGGGGCAGGAACTCACATCCCAGCCGTCCTGGTGGAGTTTCCGACACAGGAAAACGCAGCGGCGCCGAGCGGGGCGGTGGGGGCGGCCGTGCCGGGAGGCAGCACCGCGGCCCCGCCATGGACTGCGAGGCCAAGAAGGGGAAGAAGGTGTGTGGGCCTGGGGCTGGCATCCCGGGGGGCTGGCGGGAGGGCAGGAGTGGGCGAGACATGGGGGGATGCTGGGATGAGGGGCCCCGCACCCCCTCCCACGGCGTGGAGAGGTGGGGTCCCCACTCACTGCCCCCCAAACTGCCCAAATGGTGCAAATTTGGGGTCAGGGAGCAGAGAGGTGCCCAGCTCTTCCTGTGGCGCTGAGGGCCCGTGGACCCCGTACACGGGTGCCGGGGTTGGGTGCCCGGCGCTGACACGTCCCGGTGCCCGCTCTCCCCGCCGGGTCGCCGGGCTTCGTGTCGGTGGTTTTCCCCAAGGCGGCTCGGAGGCCAGCGTTCCGCAGCAGCGTCTACCGGCGGCCGCTGCACTCGGTGCCCCTCTACCCCCCCGACTACCTGATCGACCCCCAGACCGCTGCACGACTACGTGGAGAAGGAGGTGAAGGTAAGGGGGTGGGGGATCCCCAGGGACGCCCGGTGTCCCTGCCTGTGCATGGTGGAGGGGGACAAGGACACCACACTGAGAGCCACCACCCATGGTGGCCAGGAGGGTCCTGGTCCCCTCTCTGCCTGGGCAACACCCTGGGAGGGGGTGGGTGGGCTGGGGGTGCAGGGACAACCCCCCCATTGCAGGATCTCCCTGCACCCCAGGGAGATGCATCCTGCTCGTGTGGATGTGGGTGCTCCGGGCGAGGCTTTGCGCCATGGGGTGGGGAGGGTGCATGCCCCAGCCCCCCAGCCCCAAGCCCCCCAAGCTGCCTTGGCTTTTGTCCCCCCGTCTCCCCCCAGTTTTTAGGCCACCTGACGTGGGTGACAGCCTCCCTGAACCCCTCCAGCCGGGATGAGGTGCTGCAGCTGCTGGATACAGCCAGGGTAAGAGGGGTCCTGAAGCCCCCCCCGCCCCCAGAGTGCCCCCCAGTGCTGCCCAGAGGGTGGGTGCCCGGTGCCCCACACTGCTGGGTGCCCCGCGCCCCCGGCACGCGCTCTGTCCCCGCAGCAGCTGAAGGAGCTGCCGCTGCAGACAACGCCGGCACAGGACAGCATCCTCAGCCTCTCCGCCCGCTGCCTCCTGCTCACCTGGCGCGACAACGAGGAGCTGATCCTGCGCATCCCCACCCACGAGATCGCCGCGGCCTCCTACCTGCGCGACGATGCCTTGCACCTCCTCATCCTCAAAACCGGTGCGGGTGTCCGGCTGCTGCCACGGCACAGCTCCCGGGGCATGGGGGGCCAGAGGCTGGGGGTGCTGGGGAGGTGTTGGGTCTGGCCGGGGCAGCAGCAGGGGCTGAGCACAAGAGCCTGCACTGCGCCCCTGCCTCTTTGAGGGGCTCAGAGGGGGTCTGCTTCCCCAAGGCTGGGGGGGGCCACACTGCCTTGAGCTCCCTGCTGGGGCTCCCTGCCATCGCCTCTCCGTGGGGTTCCCAGCCCCGGGCTCCCCGCTGCCCAGCACGCAGGTCCCAGCTGCGCTCCCAGCCCCGGTCGCCTCTAACAGCAGGAGGAGAGGAGGCTGGAAGCCACCCCCGTCCCTGTCCCCCCCCTGCACATGGAGTCCCAGAGGGGTGCAGGGGCTCCGGTGCTTTGATCCCCAAACCCGGGCTCAGGTGCCAGCGGCAGGCGGGGTCCCTGGGGAGGGGGCTGCGCCAGGCTGAGCTCCAGCCAGCACAGGGAGCGGTCCCCTACCCCCTGCCCTGCTGCCCCCCGCCCCGCTGCGGCCCCACTGCCCCCAGTCCCACCACCCCTGTCCCTCCGATCCCACCCGGCCAGTGGTATGGGGCAGCTAGAGCAGGGGCTGGGGGCCAGGCAGGGTGGGCGTGCAGCCCCCCGCCCTGATGCCCGGTCTCTCCTCCCTGCCCCGGCCTGGGAGTGGACCCGGTCCCCGCCGGAGCGCACCCTGAGGCGGCCCCAGCTGGCGTGCCAGAGGCCTTCCCCCCCGAGAAGCGGCCAGGGGGGGGCAGGGGGGGCCCGCGGCGGACCCGCGCCGGCTGGGGGCGGGGAGGCGGCGGCTGGGCGGGGGGCACGCCCAGCGGCCCCGGACCCCCAGGAGCCCTGCCCTGATGCCTACTCCAACCTCGTCATCCTGGCTGTGCCCAACAGGGTGAGTGGCCCCGGCACATGGCCACCCGCCGGCACACCCACCGGCACACGGCCACCCGCCGGCACACGGCCACCCCCGCCACACAGCCACCCGCCGCACACGGCACCCGCGGCACACGGCCACCCACCGCCACAGGCCAGCCCGGCACACGGTCACCCGCCGGCACACGGCACCTCCGGCACACGGCCACCCGCTGGCACACGGTCACCTGCCAGCACACGGCCACCCGCTGGCACACGGTCACCTGACGGCACACTGGCCACCCACCGACACACGGCCACCCGCCGGCACACGGTCACCCGCCGGCACACGGTCACCCGCCGGCACACGGTCACCCGCCGGCACACAGTCACCCACCCAGGCTCCCTCCCTCCCTCCCTCCCGCTCCAGGACGCCGCCGAGGAGTCCTGCGCGCTCATCTGCCAGGTCTTCCAGATCATCTACGGGGACCAGAGCATCGAGTGCGTGGACCGCGCCGGGTACCACTACACCTCCACGCCCACGCGGCCCTGGCTCGCCAGCAGGAGTGAGTGGCCGGGGCCGGGCACGGGGACACCGAGTGGGGCCACACAGGGCTGAGGGGCAGGGGTGCGGGGGCACAGCGCGGGGGGTGGGGGCCATGGCACAGGCTTGGCCTCACGCTCAGACCTCGGCTCTGCCTCCGCAGGCGAGAGCTGCCGCACGGACGGGACGTACGGCTACGACGCCGACTTCAGCTGCTGCAGCTCCTTGTGAGTCTGGCTCCCCCCAAAATGCCCCTGCACCGGGGTGGGTGCCTGTTCTGGGTGCAGAGGTGCCCCAGCCCTGCCCGACGGTGGGTGCTGTGCAGTGGGGGGGGCAGGGGGGCACATGAGAGGTGCTGGGATGCGCTGACCCCTGTCCTCCAGCAGCAATGGCTCCCACGAGACCTTCGAAGCGTATTACAGCGGCGCTTCCTCGCCCTCCTTCCACCGGTCCCACCACAGCCTGGCCACCGCCTGCAGCGGCAGCGACCAGAGCGGCACGGGGCTGGAGCAGCTGCAGGACTACATGGTGACGGTGCGGGCATGGGGACGGGCAAAGGGCCCTGCTCCGTGCCAGCGCCGGGGGGGGGGGTGGGCAGGCTGAGCCCCCCACCCACACCGGGGAGCAGCCGGCAGGGTGCGGAGTGGGGGGGCCGGGGCTGTGCACTGCCGGTGTCCCCAGCCCCGACCCGTCCCTGTGTCCCCACAGCTGCGCAGCAAGCTGTCACCGCAGGAGATCCAGCAGTTTGCCCTCCTGCTCCGCGAGTACCGCCTGGGCACGCCGGTGCCAGAGTACTGCGCCGAGCTCCTGCGCCTCTACGGGGACCGCAGGAAATTCCTCCTCCTGGGTGAGTGTCTGGGCTCCTGCTGCAGCCACCTTGTGTCACCAAGCCACCCTTGTGATGCCCCTGCATCCCTTGGGGAGGGGGTGCTGGTGCTGGTTGTGCTCCGGGGGGTGTTGGGATCTCACTGTGTGTGGGGGACGGGATGGGACGAGCCCCGCTGCGAGCAGCCGGTGGGGCTGGCTGGCATCGCGCCCCAGTGCCGCCCACCCGGACAGGGTCACCCCAAGGCTCACGGTGCCCACGGCAGGAATGAGGCCCTTCATCCCTGACCAAGACATCGGGTACTTTGAGACCTTCCTGGAGAGCATCGGCATCCGGGAGGGCGGGATCCTCACCGACAGCTTCGGCCGCATCAAGCGCAGCATGAGCAACACGTCGGCCTCGGCCGTGCGCAGCTACGACAGCTGGTCCCTGCGCTCCGAATCCGAGTCCTTCAACCGCATGATCACGGACATCACCCACGACATCGAGGCGCTGGCACGGGACGAGGAGGAGGAAGAGGTAGAGGACAACTACCTGTGAGGGAGTGCCCCAAACCCGGCGGTCCCTGCCCGGCTCGCCGGTGCGGTGCTGCACCTCCAAGCCCAGACTTGCCAGGTGCCCAGCTCTGCCCCAGTGCCTGGGACGGGGGATGTTGTCCCCCACTTTGTCACCGTGGGAGGGGACAGGGGCTCTGCACCACCCTGGCAGCTCTCAGCAGGGCTGATGGCATGGAAGGGCAGCTGTGGCGGTGGGGGAGCCCCCAGCTGGCAATGCCATGTGCTGTAATTTCTGCAGATTGCAATTAAACACCGGGGCTGGGAGCGGAGCAGGTTCTTCCCCGGGGAAAGGCCATGCTGGGGCGGGGGGGGCTGCTCGGAGCTCTGCCAGGCGCCGTGCCACTGCTGGGCTGGGCACCCCATCCACCCCGGTGCCACACGCAGGTCGCTGCTGGAGTCGGGGAGCTCCCGGCTGTGCGGGGGGTGCTCCTGGCAGCGCAGAACCCCGGGGAGCCCAGAACAACCTGAGGGGGCAGCGAGGGTCTGCTGGGATGGGGGGCTGGTGGCCTGGGCGCACCCCGGTAAAGCCTTCCGACACGGGGGGAGCGTCGGGAAGGCTGCTCCTGCTGGGAAAGCACCCGAGAGCCCCCGCAGCCCTGAGGGTGCTCTGAACAGGGGCTGCCAGCCCAGTGTCCCCCATCCTCCTGCCCAGCACCCTGGTGCGAGGGCAGGGCTGGGGGCTGGGGGCCGCTGAGGTGCAGGCCGTGCCACCGGTCCCTGCGACACCCGGCCGGCTGCGAGGCCGCGGGTGTTTCACAAGAGGAAGTTCCTGCCCCGGGACCTGGCTTCCTGCAGCCCGGTGCTGAGGGAGGGGGCTGCGCTCCCCGTTGCCCGGCTGGCCCCCGGCCAATGGTCCCCAGCCACTGTCCCCCAGCCAACGTTCCATGGCCAATGTCCCCCAGCGACTGTCCCCCGAGATGATGGCCCCCAGCCAACGTCCCCCAGCCGCTGTCCCTCGGTGGGGGCTGCGGGGTGGTGCTGCAGCCCCCGGCTGGTGCGTGGGCAGGCAGATGGTGACCAGCAGCAACTATTTTTTCTCTTAAAAGATTTACATAGGCAAATCCTCAGACAGGCCAGTCGCTCGCCGCCCTGGCTGCTTCCTCTAACGCTCCTGAGCCAGAGCAGGGGCTGGGCCCGACCGTGCCCGTGAGGGTCGGTGTCGCGGCGGAGCCATGGGTCCCTTTGCTGCTGCCCCCCCATCCCAAAACCAGGGGTGCTCCAGGTGAACCGGAGCAAAGGCTGGAGCATTGCGGGGCTGGAGAGGGGGCCCAGCAGAACCTTGGGAATGGGAACACCAGGAACAGACATGGCAGAGCCCATGGTCCTGCGCCCCACTGTCCCCTGCACCCCCCTGCCCTGCGCCCCGCCACAGGGCAGTGCTCAGGGGGTTCCTCTTTTCTGCTCCCTGGGCACAGGGACCCCAGTTCACCCCCGGCCGGCCTGGGCTCCCCCCGCGCCCCCCACTGCCCCACGCCGGGCGGGCAAAGAGCCCCGGGGGGGGTCCCCGCGGGGCCGGGCCGGGCCGGGCTGTCCCTGCGGGTCCTTGGACGGTTCCGCGCTTGGGTCCGCGGGGGTCCCCGCTTGCCGGGGGGGCGGGGCGTTACCGGGGAGGGGCGGGGCCGGGTGGGCGGAGCGCGGCGGCGGCAGCAGCCCCGGGAGCCGGGGTCCGGTGCCGGTCCCGGGCAGCCCGGTGGGTCGGTCCCTGCCCCTGCTCCGTGCCGACCCCGCTGGGTGCCGGGGGGAGGCGATGGGGGGTGCAGGGGCTGTCGGGGCTGCACGGGGCGGCGGGGGCTCTCGGAGCGATGGGGTCCCCCCGTCCCAGCCGGTCCCCCTGGCCGGGAACAGCCATACAGTTGTGGTCCGTGGCTCCCCGGGCTGGGACGCACCGGGAAGGGCGGCTGCCGCCGGTGCTCCCGGTACTGGCAGGCACCGGCACTGTGCCGCGGGCAGCCGGCCGGGGCCCGGAGCGGTGGGCTGGGGGGCTGGGGGGCTGCCGGGCGCTCGGCCCCCCCCGAGGTGTTTGTCTTTCTGGGGCCGCTGTGGGGCGGGCACAGCAAATACCGGCTGCGGTGCTGGCACGGCCGGCAGCCGCGTCTCGGGGGTTTGCCGGGATGGATCCGGCACGGGGCTTTGCCAGCGACCGGTCCCAAGCCTGAGCCCGGGCACCCCCGGCGAGGGGGACGTGCTGTGTGGGGCCCCCCCTGCTGCTCCTGCCCTGCCCCGGGGAGCGGGGCCAGCCCCGGCTTTGGCACGCTGGGAAGGACGAGGAGTGACCGTGGGGTGGCTGGGAGGTGACAGCGGTGTCCCTCGAGGGCTGTGGGAGCGAGGCAGCGCTGCTGGTGCCCGGCTGCTCCCCCAGCAAGGCCGGCGGTGCTGTGCACGTCGCAGGGCCTCGCTCAGCGCGGAGCTTCCTCCTTCACTGTCACCACCACCCGCACCTTTTCCTTTCTCTGCACCGAGGTCTCCCCCGGACAAGGGAAGTGCCTTTGCAGGGGGGTTCCCCCGCGCTCGCTGCTTCTTGCAGCGTGTTTTCCTGCTGATGTTTTTTGGGGAGCTGGAGAAAGCTGAGCATTTGTATTCGCCCTTGGCCGGTGGCTGTTCGAGGCAGCTGCACCCCGGCAGAGAGCAGCTGGGGAGCGCGGTGGAGAGCAGTGACCCGTGGCAGCACGGGGCCCACGGCCGCACCGAGGGATGGGGGGGCCACAAGCACCAGTGGTGCTGGGCGGGGAGCCCCGAACTGCAGGGAGCCCCTCCGTGACGGGGGTCCAGCTTTGCAAAGAGGCTCTGTCCCACCATGATGCTGAGCGCCCGCACTCCCAGCCAGGGAAGGCCTTTTTGGGGCAGGGCTGCAAAGCTGCTCCGTGGCACACCCCCGTGTCCCTTGCCGGGCGCCCCGTCGCCCTGCGGCTGTCACCGGCCTCGGCTCTGGGGGGGGAGCGGAGCCCTCTCTGCCTGCAGCGGTGCAGCCGGGTGGGCATCGTGGCCCCGTGCCATGCACCGGCACCATGCCGTGCTGCACAGGAGCTGCTGGGAGCGGGACTGGAGCAGGGCTTTCACCTCTGTCGCAACAGCTTCACTTCCCCTCCCTTGGCTGCAGGATGGGTTGCATGAAGTCAAAGGAAGCTGGCGTCCAAGAGAAGATGATAAAAACCGACCCCGGCCCCAGCCTCCAGCAGGGCCATTACGTGCAGGACCCCACGGCCACCAACAGGAAGGTGAGTGGGAGCCGCCGGCTGAGGTGGGGGCACGGGGCCGAGCCATCGCGGGGGGCTCAGCCCCTCTCCTCGCCAGAGCTGCCAGCACCGAGAGCGGGGCTGGCTGCAGGTGCTGGCAGTGGCCGTGCCGCAGGGCAGGAGGCTCGGCTGTGGGACCTGAGCAAACCTGATGGGAATCAAAGAATTATGGAAAAAGAGAGACAAAAGTGAAGGAGTTTGGGTGCTGGGTGGGTTGATGACTGGGACAGTGCCAGCCCTGCCCCTCCGGTGCCCTCCTGCCGCTTGCCACTGGCGGCCGGGGCCATGGTGGGGCTGAGACCCCCCCTAGGGTGTGGGTCTCTGCCACCCACAACATCACTCTCTGGTTTCTGTCCTGCTTTCCAGAACAATAATGTCCCCGGCCTGGCCATGCCCCCGCCTGAGGATGGGGGGCTGCAAGGTACAGGGGGGCTGCAAGCGGGTGCGTGGGGGGGGAGCGTATGGAGGGAGCATGGCCAGGTCCTCCCCAGCCTGGGTCGAACGCTGCTGGTCCTGGTGGGATGGGAGCTCTGGGCTTCTTCAAAGGCCAGACGTGGCCATGGCACGATGAAGATGGGGGCGCTGGGTGCTGTGGGGGTCCTGGCCGGTGTCCTGGCTGCACATGACAGGGGCGGCCAGGCGCCAGGGCACGGCACGGGGAGGGGTGCCCAGGGAGCTCCCTCGCTGCAGGCTCGGGGGATGGCGTGGTGCTGGCACTCTACGACTACGAGGCGATGCACACTGGGGACCTGAGCTTCCAGAAAGGGGAGCGGCTGAAGGTGCTGGAGGAGTAAGTGCTGCTGGCGTCCCCCCACCCCAGGGTGTCCTGAAGGCTTGCATGGCCCTGCTGGGTTATTTTTCTGGAATTTGCCCCTGGAGGAGCTGGAGGTGCCCAGTGCCAAGTGCCAAGCTGATGTCGTTTCTGTCGCAGGTCAGGGGAGTGGTGGCAAGCACGGTCGCTGGTGACGGGGCGCGAAGGCTTCATCCCCAGCAACTACGTGGCCCGAGCTGACTCGCTGGAGACAGAGGAGTGAGTCCATTCCTCGGCAGCACGTCCTGGCCCCGCATGGGCCCGTGCTCTCCCACCACAGTTGTCCCCGCTCCTGCCCCATGTCCTGCCCCCAGCCCTGGCCCATGCCAGCCTCAGCTCTCCCAGCCCCGCAGCGTTCGTTGCTTCATTTGTTTCTGCTGCAGGTGGTTTTTCAAGGGCATCAGCCGGAAGGATGCGGAGCGGCAGCTCCTTGGCCCCGGGAACGTGATTGGGTCCTTCATGATACGGGACAGCGAGACGACGAAAGGTCCGGAGGGGCGCCCGCAGCGCGGTGGTGGGGAGCAGCTGCCCCGGCGGGACCTCCCTCACCCACACGTGCCTGGCAGAGAGATGCCTCCCCAGCCTGGGGGCTCTGCTTTGCTGTGGGGCAGGGACTGGGGCTCCCATGCTCCTGCTGCAAGTGTCCCCACAAGAGCTCATGGTGCTGCCACGCATCTGAGCCCCGCGGTGGGGACAGAGGGGGGATATGGCCCTTTGCGGCTGCTTTGGTGTTTGGGGCACAGGTGTAGCTGGCCTTGTGCCCGGGGCCGAGGCGGTGGTGGCAGCATGGTGGGGATGGGCGCTCGTGGTGGCTCCACTGGGTGAGGGCACCATGCGTGCTGGGAGTGCAGGATGGCTGGGTGCAGCGGGGACATGCCGCCTGCGCGGCGGCTGGCAGCTCACCCCTCCCCAAACAGGCTGCTACTCGCTGTCGGTGCGGGACGGGGACGACCTGCAGGGCGGGACGGTGAAGCATTACAAGATCCGGACGCTGGACAGTGGCGGCTTCTACATCTCCCCGCGCAGCAGCTTCGATACGCTGCAGGAGCTGGTCCAGTACTACAAGGGTGAGCCCGGAGTGCCTGGCCCCCCCGCCCCGGACAGGGGTCTGTCCCCGAGCCGAGCAGCCGCCAGGGGTGTGCGGAGGCTGAGGGGCTCCTGCCCCTCACCGCTGGGCCCCCGCTGTGGCTCCGGCTGTGACCTGCGACTCCCGGACCTTCCCCTGGCGTGGTGCCCGGCTTGCTGGCCGTAACAGCCACGGGTGTCGGTGTCCCCGAACGCCCGCAGTGCCCGGGACTCCCCCCTCCTGCAGGGCAGAGTGATGCCAGCAGGGCTGGGCTGGGACGGCCGGCGTTCCACGTGTCCCCAGTGTTTGCAGTGGGGCGCGTGGTGCCAGGGCATTGCCCCACAGCCATGGGGGCTGTCGTGGGCTCTGCTTTGAAGCACGATGTGGCCGGTGGGACAGGCCGGCCAACAGCTCTCGGTGCTCCCTGGCAGGGCAGAGCGACGGGCTGTGCCAGAAGCTCACCTACCCCTGCCGCGTGCCCAAACCACAGAAGCCCTGGGAGAAAGATGCCTGGGAGATCCCTCGGGAGTCACTGAGGCTGGAGAGGAAACTGGGAGCTGGGCAGTTTGGAGAAGTGTGGATGGGTGAGAGCGAGGGGGAAGCAGCTGGGAGGGGGGGGGGGAGGACCGTGGGAGAGGGTACGGGGAAGGGGAGGGGCCCTGGCCTTAATGCAGGGACTGCCCAGGGCTGGGTGCGTGGGGACAGCCCTGGGCTGCGCATGGTCTCCAGCCCTCATGCAGCAGCTCCGTCTGCAGGGGTGGGTGCTTTGGCTCCAAAATCCAGTGCTCCCAGTGCCTGGGGCACTGGGCAGGCTGGGACTGGTCTGTCGTGCCGCCCTGCAGCTACCTATAACAAGCACACAAAGGTGGCGGTGAAGACGATGAAGCCGGGCAGCATGTCGGTGGACGCCTTCCTGGAGGAGGCAAACCTGATGAAGACGCTGCAGCACGACAAGCTGGTGAAGCTGCACGCGGTCGTCACCAAGGAGGAGCCCATCTACATCATCACCGAGTTCATGGAGAAAGGTGCTGCCCGTGCCCCTGTGTGGTCACTGCGGGCCAGGCGGTGGTACCTGGGTGCCCCAGGGATGGTGCAGGATCAGCCCCACCTGCATCCCTGGGGTTGGCCGTGGGCTCTGCACCGCTGCGGCGGGACGGCTCCTGCGCCCGGAGGGGATGGGGACGGGGGGCAGACGAGGAGGAGCACTCCGCAAGGCAGGAGGGAGCCTGCAGCGGGGCTCGCTCCTCCACCCAGCCCGTGGCGGGGGGTCAGGTGTGTTTCCTGACCGAGTCCCCACATCGCGCTTGGCTCCCCGGGACCCTGTGCCACCCACAGGACCCGTGTCACCCTGAGGGTGGGCACAGGCTCCAGGTGAGCCGTCAGCCCCAGCACCCTTCCCTGTCTGCAGGGAGCTTGCTGGATTTCCTGAAGAGCGATGAGGGGAACAAGCAGCCGCTCCCAAAGCTGATCGACTTCTCTGCTCAGGTGAGGAGGGAGCAGAGCTTCCCCAGCTCCTGCTTGTCCCTGAGAAGGGCGAGCAGGGGGATCGAGGAGCCCGAGAGCTTACCTGGGGCTTGGGCAGCACCTCGTTTGGATGGGCAGACCCTGGGGGTGGCGGGGGTGCAGGAAAGGAGCTGGCGAGGATTCCCTGCGGTGCTGCCCTCGCACCGTGCAGGTGCGTGTGAAAGGAGAAGTGGTGGCTTCCTCCCCACCAGCCCTTTGATCGCAGCCCCGTGCCTCACCGGAGCCACACGGAGCATGGGGAGGATTGGCCAGGCTGCTTCCTCCGAGGAGCTGGGAAATCTGTGCCATGGCTTCTGCAGCCCTCGCAGCCGGCTGTGCCGTTGTGTTTTGTGGAAGTCGTGGGGGTGAGGGTCGAGCTTGTTCTCACTGCTCACGTTTGCACGGCCCCTTCTCCAGGACATGCTGGTGCTGGTCGGCATGGCCTGTCTCAGCCCAGGGCTCCCTGGGGACGCAGCCACAGCACAGCTATCGATTTCTATCCACTGCTGCCGATGTGACAGTTACCTGAAAACCACACACCCTGTGCCATGGGGCCTCGTCTGCAAACTCTACAAAAGCCCCCCAAAACCCCGCACGGCTGCACGCCCACCCTGTGCCACCCCGGTGCTCCAGGGCAGCGCCTTACACCCGCTCGGGCCGTGCCTGGGGCAGGACCCACCTACGGCTGTGGCAGCGCCAAGCTTCATGGGCTTGGTACGAATGCTCCAGCCCAACCATTTCGCTGCATTCTCAGTCCCTGGGAGATGGAGCTGGGCACGGTTTTGAGACGGGAGCGTAGCGTGTTTTGTTACCCACAGCAATGCCTACGGGAGGTTTGCGGCTCGTTACCATCACCCGCTTGCTGAAGGGCTGTCAGGAGCTGGGGCCGGGCAGCTGGAGAGGCAGGAGCACTCGGTGAAAATTGTTTTGGGGATATTTTCAGGAGCTGATTTTGAGTCCAGCTGAGCGTGCTGTTCCACATCTAGCTTTGCGGGTGCAACCATTCGTGCAACCCCTGTCCTCTCCCTGCTGCTTCTGCAGTGTCCCCAGCTGCTGGACGAATCCAGGGACCCTTTGAGCTAAGCTTGGTACCTCTAGGAAATAATTCGCATGGTACCTGTGCAACAGGAAAGCCGGAGTGGGAGCCCAGACCCTGGGGGCTTAGACCAGGTCACTGGCTGCTGGAGCCGGCTGTGCCGGGGTCTGCTGTGGGCGCTTGCACAAGCCGTCTGTTCCCAGCAAGCTGGCTCGGCGAGCAGCCCGGCTTGGCGCTGGGGCTCAGAGGGGCTGCTTTCTGCAGCACCGAGAAGCAAAGGCTGAAGCGCTTTCATGTGCAGGCAGCAGGCGTGCAGGCGGGCGGCTAGCGAGCCTGGCACCCGGGCTCGTGCCGGGGCTGACTCACTGCGAGAAAAACTGCGTCTGTGGTCATGGAAATAATCCTTCCGCTCTTGCAGTGCTTCTTAACTTCTGTATTTTGTGTGGAGAGCTCTGTGAGCAATGGCACCTTACGCTGGCCCGGCTCGTGCAGGTGTGACGGGGACAGGGGGCTGTCCCCTCTGGCTGCTCCAGACCCTTCTCCTCCCCGGTGCTGGTATAATTGGGATATTTTGGTACAGATGTGGGGATTGTTTGCGTGTGCACCGGGTCATCTCCGCTTTGATGGGGGCTAATAGCTGCACACACAGCCACTGAGCGCAGAGACTTCAGAAGAAGAAGCTGGGGGGGTCTTCAGGGGCCGCTGCAGCATCCTGCCCCCAGGCAGGACTGACTCTTCCCAAACTGTTCGTGAGGACCCCAGGCATCTCCCCGCCCGCCTCGGGGACCCACCACCGCGTTTTTCTGTCCTCACCAAGGGAGCTCTGCAATGCTGGCCGAGCCTCACTGCAGCAGTTACAGCCCGTCCGTCGTTCCCTCAGTGCAGAGAGAGGGTAGTTACTGTTCCGTGGGTATTTACTGGTATTTGGAGACTTGTCACACCTTCTCTGAACAGAGAATGATTTGCTCCTCTGCACGTCTGCGTGGCTACCGATGAAGCAGTTACACCTTGCCCCTGTGGACACCCACAGATGCTCGTGGGCACGTCAGCTCCTCGGATGCCAGTTCCCACTGCTGTTCTCACGCAGGGGCTTAAACAGGCCATGCTGGGCTGGTCACCCAAACCCTGACCTCTCCTGCAAGGGATCCCCTGCAGGGAGCGTGGTTCCCACCCAGGAGTTGGTCACATCTCCTGCTGTGACTCGGCCTCCTCCTGCCCCCTCCCCGGGCGCTGGCCGGACGCAGTTAACCTCCTTCCATTCCTGGTAACAGTTGCACTGGGGAGGTTGTGCTATTTCTAAGAGTCTCTTTGCATTTTTCTCTTTCCCCTTTTTGCAGATTGCAGAAGGAATGGCTTTTATTGAGAAGAGGAACTACATCCACAGAGACCTGAGAGCTGCCAATATTCTGGTGTCGGCAATGCTGGTCTGCAAGATCGCGGACTTCGGACTGGCCAGGGTCATTGAAGACAACGAGTACACGGCCCGGGAAGGTGCGGGAGCTGCAGGGGGCGTCTGGCCACTTTCTGGGATGGGGAAGGGTTGTGGGATTCCCTTAGAGCCGCTTATCAACGTGTAACCTTGGTGGCAAGGACCCTGGGAGGGACGCAGTGTGTAAACAGGCAGATGAGGGAAGCTCCTCTCATTTGCATCGCTTCACATCTTCCTCTTCTGTTTGTTTCTTGTTCCCCACATTTCACCATCAGTTTCTCAGCATTTGGGTTAGAGCTCATGTTGGATCTCTTTGTCCAGGTGCCAAGTTTCCCATTAAGTGGACTGCACCAGAAGCCATCAACTATGGATCTTTCACTATAAAATCAGACGTCTGGTCCTTTGGGATCCTCCTGACCGAGATCATTACCTATGGGCGCATCCCATACCCAGGTAAGGAGGTGAAATCCCTCCTCTGATCTGGTTCCAAATGACACCCCATCCATGGGATCCTTTTCTCCGTGAAGTTAGATCGCTGAAAACAAGAGGGAATGGTGAGAAATCTGAGTCTCACACCGGGAGCAGAGCTCAAAGGCACAAGACCTCGATAGCAATGCTGCCTGTGAGCTGTGGAGAGGAGCCCAGAGCACGGGACAGCCTCCGAGCGGTCTGCACCACTCGTTTAGCTACATCTGCTCCTTGGACAAGAACTCACCTAGGATGGATAATCGGGAAGATTTTCTCCCTGGGAGTCCTCAGTGGACACCAGCTGTTGTCACTGGCCTGAGATCCACGCTGATGTGGCATGGGCCCCCCCTTCCCAGTTCCCACAAAGCAGAGCTGGGACATCTCTTCTGGGGAGCCCACAAAACGAGTCCGGGTAGTGATGACTTCGGGGTGCCCACTGCTTTGGGGGGAAGGGCAGCTACCCTCTACACTGCCTTGGGGCTGATCCGGCAAGGAGGGCTGGAGCTCCTCCAGCTCCGTGGGAAGCCAGCAGCAGTCAGGGTCTTGAAAAGATCTAGTCTCTCTGTTTTGAAAATAGAAGATCATGTTTTTAATCTGAGAGGACGATCGACTTGCCCCAGGCTGTACTGCGCGTCCCTGGGAGCGCGGGTATCGCATGCCATAGGCTGCTGCCTCGTGGGTTTGTGTCACAGCACCGACACAGGGTGTTCGGCCTCCTGCAGATTAAACACGTTTAGAAGTAGCACATCAGTTCAGGGCTGATAGCTGTGCCAGATGTTTTTGGGAAAGCTCGAACAATCTGTAAAGCATCATCACCAGGAACCGCCCTGTATTTTATACTAATTGTTTCTTTGGTACCTTTTTTCCACGGGAAATTATTCTGTATGAGAAAAGTAAAAGTTGCCACAAACCGACCACGAAGAATGTGGGGTAGCACAAAGGGTTCTTGTTCCTTGGGGAAGGACCAGTTCTGCCATCACACTAACTTATTATTATCAGCGACACTGGAAGGAACGGCTCATTGAAGGCTCAGCAGCTGGAGAAGCCTTTATTTTGTGGACATTTGTACAAAACAATTACGATTCCCACCTGATTTGCTCAAGTGTGGTACAAAACTGCATGCTACAACCAACTCAGCATCTCGGTTGTTCACGTTTCCCTGACCGGGAGTAGGAGTTCCCCCTTCCCAACCCCTCTAACCTGGGGACATTGCCCAAAGGGTGGGTAATTTGGGGTTTGGGTGGGGGGTTTTTTGCCTTTTAAAGAAATCAGTGATAAACCACAAAACGTTCACCTCCCCTGCCCTGTTTCTCCAGGAATGTCGAGCGTGGAGGTGATCAGGGCCCTGGAGCGCGGGTACCGGATGCCCCGCACAGAGAACTGCCCCGAGGAGCTGTATGACATCATGATGAGATGCTGGAAGACCAAACCAGAGGATCGTCCCACCTTCGAGTACACGCAGAGCGTTTTGGAGGATTTCTTTACTGCGACAGAGAGCCAGTATCAGCAGCAGCCGTAACGCAGGAAGCTCGGTGAAGACAGCGGATACCCCGCACTGCGCCTGCCGTGCTGGCGGCAGCGAGCGCACGCACCCTGCCCTTCCCTGTCCCGCTCGCGATCTGCCTGCACACGCCTTCCACTGCCAGCCTGGCCCAGGAACTGCAGCCTTCCTGGTGTGGCTGGGCTGGAAGCAGGGGCAAGAGGAAGCCACACTCAGGCCAGCCCTCCGGGGCTGCTGGACAGAGGGAGAAGTCCCGCGGGGCCGTACCTTGTGCCTTTCACCCGTGCCTGAGTGCCCGCCAGGCAGCTGCTCGGCAAGCGCTGGCTGGCTGGTGGTTGCCCGCGCCGGCAGCACCCGCAAGGAGGGATGGGGCCAGGCCTGTTTCAGCTACAAAGGAAAAAAAAACAAACCCAGAGTTTAATTTTTTTTTAAATCCTTCTGCGATCTTATCGTGCCATTTTGCAGAAGTAGGTGCTTTGGCTGCGATGGCCTCGGTGAAATGCCGTTACGCCCCAGCCGTGCTGTGCTGCAGCCACGCACGCCCGGTCCCGGCCCGTGTCGGGGAAATCCCAGTGGGTTCCCACGTGGACAAGCCGCCACACAGCACGCCGGCTCGTCCTGGACGCGGGATCCTGGGCTTTGGATGCCAAGCGCCGCAGAAGCACGTCTCGCCTCGCCCTCCGGGGTTTCCTTCCCCAGTATTTTCCATGGCACCCACCTCTGTGGAGCGCGAGGCTGGGTGAGGCTGAGCTGGCGAGGCGGGCAGCTCATGCCGCGGGGTATGGATGGGCTTCGGAGGGCTTTACGAGGCAGCCCCGGCCCGATCCCCCCAGCTTGCCCAGGAGGAGCCAAGGGCAGCCCCCAGCCCCACGGCTCCATGATCCATCTGCCAAGGCACGGGCGGCATCGGCAACCGGCCCAGTGCTCCTTGCATGCTCATTTCACGTTGTTGATTTATTTTTAGTATTTAATGATGGGTTATTTGGGGAAAAGGAGGAAGTAGCATTTGTTTCCAAGGTTGGCCTGTACGCCTTACAGCAGGGAGCTGCTGGGCCCGTGAGTGCATTTTCCTCAGGCAGGGCAGCACGCACCGTTCCTTCTGAGCTTTTGTACGTCAGCTTCAGAAGCTTCTTTTTGTAATCAATAAAGTATTTATAAACCTCTCGCCTTTCGGCCTTTCCTCGCCTTCCCCAGCCCGGGCGGGGCGGGGCGAGGCTGGGGGCCGCAGCGTCCCTCGAAGGGACCGGGCCGGGCCGTTCCGGGCCTGCCAGCACCGCCGCCCTCAGTGCCCTCACCCAACATGGCGCCCGCGGCGTCGTGCCCGCTCTCCGCGCGAAGGCCGCTGCCCTCAGCAAAGATGCCGGCGCGGGCCGCCCTCCCTCCCGGCCGGCTTCGCGGGGCCGGAGAGCCGCTGAGGACGGGAGCGGCGGTCCCCGGGCCGCCCCGCCTGGCAGCAGGGCTGGACTGGGGCTCGCCCGGCCCCGGCGCCGCCCCTGGCCCAGGCCGCCGAGGCCGCTGCGCCGGCGGCCCCGCAGCCAACCGCGCGCCGCTTCCGCTGACGTCAGCCCCGACACGTGGATCCAAGATGGCGGCGTCGGCGGCGATGGTGAGGGCCCCGGCCGGGGGCCCCCCCGCCAACCCGCGCCGCTTCCCGCGCCCCGGCCCCGCGGGCCGCGCCGGCCCCTGCCCGGAGAAGGCTTCCCGGTTCCGCCTGCGGCCTTGTAGCCCTCCCGCGTCTCCCCGGGGGTGCCCGGGCGGCGGTGTCGCCGGGGGAGGGCAGGGGCGAGCGGGGCGGGGCTCGGGCCGCCGCTCGGTGCCCGCGGGCCCAGCGGCGCGGAGCGGGTCCCTGCCCCGTCAGCCCCGCGCTCCCTGGGCAGCGAAACTGCCCTCGTCCGGGCTCCCTTCCTACGGCGCTGTCTGGGCGGGGGGGACGCGGGGCAGGGCCGGGGGGCTCTGCCGGGGGGGAGCACGGCGTGAGCCGAGACCGTGGGCGCCCTGGGCCGGGAGGAGCAGCGGCCGCTTCCTTGCCCGTGCGGTTCTCTGGCAGGGGAGCGTGGGCCTGATGCAGGTGCTTCTGCCCAGGAAAGAGGCGTGCGGTGTTCCCCAGCGTTTGGCAGCGATTGTCGACCTGGGGCGCGAGCACCCGCCTCGCCTCCCCGCCTCTTGACATCTCCGTTACTGAGTTATCCCCTGAATCCTTGGAGAGCTGACGGTGTTTCTGGTGGGAATTTGCGAAGGTAGGCGAGCGTTGGTGCCGCCTCACGGAGGAGATGAGCCGCTGCGATGTTAATTATCTGCCTGAAGTCTTGTAGTAGAAAAATGGCTTTTCCGCCTTGCTTTCTTGGAAGGATATTTCCTTGATAACGTGTTGCAAGAACAGCTGTGTGAATAAATGATGCGTGCTGATACAAAGGTCGCTGTTGGCCAGGGTGGGGGATGTGAGGTGACTCATGTAGCGTAAAGATTGGCAGAAACTGAAAGGGAGATGAGGAGAGCGGAGGTTTTCGTTTACTTTGCTTTAAGCATCTTTATACTCTGCTGGCCTTCTCCCAGGCAGGGAGGAGGGGGCATCTGAGCAGGCTTTGAGAGCTGAAGATGGTCCTACTGGGGATTTCCTTGTAGCCTTCTCTTTTATGAAAGGCAGAGAAGACTGCTAGCAGCTCTCCGGGCGTCAAAGGAGCTCGCTGAAATCAGTGTGAATGCAGCACTTGTCTCCTTTCGAAAGGCTTTCGGTGACTCCTCCGCGTGCAAGGGTGAGCTGGGCAGAGAAGCGATAAAGATGAGCTTGTCCAAGCAATTGTCAAGAGCATCTAACGAGGCAGCGCTCAAAAAAAGGGGGGCGAGTGTCAGGCTGGCGCCTCGGAGGGGGTGACAAGCAGGTGCTGTTAGCGCCCTGCATGTCCTGTTAATGTGCCTGAGGGTAGAATAAATGTCACCTGTGGGAGAGGCTTCAGTTTGCTTCATGTGGATTTTTTTTTTTTCCTCCCACAAAGTGGTGGGTTATGTCTTTCCTCCCTTTCTGTCACCATAATTAAAAAGTTTCAGTAAGTGGAACAGGATACCAGAGCTTTGTGAATGCAGCCGGACAAACGGCTCTGCAGAGGTTGTGTTGTCCCCTGGTTTTCTTCAGAACTGTCTTTGCAAGTTAAAAGCTCTTGATCATGGCGGTTCCATGTCCCTCTTGCCCTCCTCTGCAGAAGAGGCATGGGACGATGTCTGTCATCTCATTCATGCGATATCCATCGTTTGTTGCTTCCTACTTCCTTTTCCTCCCTCTGAGCAAATACTGTGTTGTGTTCATAAGTGGGTTATGAAACTGCAACCTGGGCAGGGATGTCCCGGACACAAACGGCCTGGCCGTGGGCCCTCTGGGTTACGTTAGAGCGCGTTGGCAGGGTGCCACAGGGAAAAGCTGCTGCTTCCCCCTTCCCTGAAATTGGTGTTGGAGTGCAGACTCTGTGTCAGGGACCGTAGGGGAGCACACGCCTGTGCCTGGTAATGGCATAAACGCACGTTGTCGGGTCTCTTCGCGCTTGCTCAGGCTGGGATTCAGCTGAACGGTTCCTCTGGTTTGGCAGCCTGGCTTGTAAACCTTTTGTGAATTTGCAGAGAATGGCGATGATGTTTAAGTCTGTCTAAATGAGATAAATCAGAGACGCTGTGTCCTGGAATTGTTTGCAAATATGAAGTCCGGCCATAATTATCCAGAATTACCTTCTCAGAGGGGGGTTGTGTGTGAATTTCTGTTCTCATTGCTGCACACGGGACAAGAAACGCTGTTAGAATGGCTGCGAGGAAGGTTTGAGTTAATTTATTCTTACAGTCAAGTGCTTCATTCTAAAGTTCATTACTGGAATAGATTTTCAGAATCTTTGGAGAGATCCCAGAGACTTCAGGACAGTCGCTGTTGCCCTTGGAGGAGGGGTGTGCGATTAGGTGATGATGGGGGAGCAGCCGCTGCCGCTGCTCAAGGGGTGGTCGGCGTAGCGGTGCTTGCAGCAGTGCTGGCGGTGTCCTGCCCGTACCGTGCCCAGTGGTCCTGGGGTGATGGGCTCTGCCTGGTCTCCTCCCATGATTTCCCCAGGCTACTGTCCGCTGGTGCAAGAGAGAAGTCCGAGTGTGACTTCTGTCGAGGTCCTGTGTGCAGAAGCAATGTCGTGACATTTGACATGGATTTTTTTTTCTCTTTTGAAAGAGGTTTGCTTTCTGCTTTCCTTTGATCTGGAGTTGTGCTACTTGTTGCTTCGTTGTACGATTTCCTGGCACCTCGGATGCAAGGCTGTCATCCGAGAGGTTTTTTGTGCGTGTCTTTTGAAATGTAAATAATTGGTAAAGGCCGCAAAGGCGGTGTCTCCTGTCTGCTGGAAGTCTGTGCCTCACCAGTGGCTGAACCAAAGCAGAGCTCGGTCCTGCAAGTTTTGACCTCGCATGGGAGAGAACTCAGCTCCAGGCATCCCTCAAATGAGGCGATTGCCTGGCCAGGCCTGTGAGCTGTGCAGATGTTTTGGTGTGTGTCCACATTGTCATTGCTAAGCTGCTGCCTTCGCTTGGAGGAGATGAAGCGAGTCTGTCAATACGAAAGCAGAGATCCTGATAAGAAAGGCCCCCGGCTTCAGCCTGCGCGTGCTCTGCCGGGCCTGAGCTGCTGGGTTAGGAACCTGTGCTGGGCACTTCCTTCAAATTTCGCTTCCAAAGCTCCCCCCACCTGTTGCATAGCAGCGTTCCCATTTCTTGCTACCAAATGTTTTTTCCTGGCAAGGCTTTCCATAGTCCCCCTCGTGTCTTTTCTGTTGCCTGGCGCTGCCTGAGTCATCGTCATCTGTATGCAAAGAGCCTGATTTCTGCCAAAGGTGTCATCAAAAATTTCATCTTCTACGTGCTTTCACGTCTCCTGAGTGCCTTCCAAAGTTCTGGCCTTATCTTGTCATCTTACAAGCTCTTCAGGACAAGGATGGCACCAGTGTGGTTTGGGGTTTTGTTAAGTAATATTGTGCTGTGTGTGTCTGGCACGTCCGTGACAAACGAAGCGAGGTAATTGCTGGCTGCTGCAGAGCGGGACGTAGGACAAGAGTGCTGTTTCCTTCCAGAGCTTCACCTGCCCGGGAGACCTTTTCCTGCTCGGTCAGAGCGTGTTCTTTTACAAGATCGGAGAAGGCACAGAAAGCAAACCCCACGTTGTTTCAAGGTAGATCAGCGTTGAAGTCCAAGCAATTTAAAGGGAGTGCTTCCCAGTTGCTTTCCAGATGAGGCTTTTTGCCTGCTCTAACTGCGTTAAGCTGCACCTAGAACAGATCTGAAAATCTTCCCTGTATGCAAAAAAAGTAGTTTAGTATTAACGTGTTTTATGTGGGTCCCTAGCATTTGCATCTTGAATACGTTTTAGATTAACCCCCCCCCCAATATTTACAACCTTTTTTTTTTTTTTTTTTTCCCCTCATCTTGCTCAGTGCCAGTAATTCTGGATGCTGTATTGACGCTAGCTGGCGTCGGGGACAAACGTACCCTGCTAGCCTCGGAACAAGGCAAAAGGAAGGTGATGAAGAGGAAGAGCAGGGGGGAGAAGGGGGGCAATAAACATGGATTTCTTTATTTATTTCCCCCCCTCCCCGACCTGATGAAGGATCCCCGTGATAGAGCTGCTTTTTGTCCACACCCGGCTTGGGAATGTCAAGGTGTTGGATGTTTCCTGGCGCTGCGTGCGCGCTGACTGTGCTCCGCTGGCGCGCTGGGAGAGCGGCCGTGGCTGTAGCAGCGCGGCAGCCGGCCCCTTCCAGCCAGGAGGAGCGGTGCTGTGGGCAGTGCCAGCGCCCTGGGGTCTGCGTCTGCACCTAGGGCTCCTACCAGCCGCCCTCTGGGTCCCAGATCCCAGCTCCCCTCTGCCTTCCCGTGGATTGCTGCCGACAGGGAGCAGCCGTGCCGGGGCTGGCCCTTCAGGACAGGCTTCGTGGGTGGCTGCTGGGAGCCTGGAGCTCGGTGTGCTCTCTCCTCTGCTGCCTGTGGTATCCAGCTGCTAACCACAAGCCGGCCGCACATCTAATTCCCTCGTGGCCTGCCCAGACGGTGTTAATTGGCGGGAGGGCAGCGTTGAACCCGGGGCCCTGCTGAGCCAGCGCAGGCACCAGGCTGGTGCTGGCTCGTTCCAGTCCAAGCCTGTCTTGCTTGGTCAGCCCGTTTCCTCTCCCTTTCCCTTTGGTATTTGTCTTCCCCCCCCACCCCAATTGCAGAGCTCCTGCTTGTAGGTGGAAGAGCAGTAGGTCACGGAGACCGACGCTGCCTGCCCTGCCAAGGGTGTGCAGGGGAAGGCAGCAATTTGGTTTATTGTCGCTGCAGCATTAGCTCAAGAGTTGTCCCACACCAGACTCCGGGGTTTGTGTGGTTTTCCAATGGTGCCATACACACAGGGAGTTCAGGAGAATGGGCTGAAGCCGGTAATACAGTGAGATTATACCAGAGTGGATGTTCTAATCCAGCCAAGCTGCTCCTGTCTAATGCTCTTTAAAGCTCACTTTTCCATTTCACAGCCTCCCTGCTCGTGCCCGAGCTGAGCTGGGTTACCTGAGGTTAGGGACTGAGGAAGCAGCCAAGTCCGTTCGAGGGTTCGCTGCCGTTGTACGGGGTCTGGTCTGTGTTGGAGCCCCTGTGGACCTGACTGAGCCTTCCAGCCTAACCCATCTCCCCATGCCCTGAAAAAAGGAGACGAAAACTTTTTCACCATATTAGTCAGCTGTGTTGTGGCCCGGAGGGCTGAGGAAAGAAGAGTGGAATAGGAGGGAGCGGTGACGTGACTGTCCCTTTGGGTGCCAGGAGCAGTTAGTTTGGTGTCAAACCATACCCTACACTAACTGCTCCACTGCAGGTAGCGGCGCGTGTGCATCTGTCTGTAAGCAGCTACAGGGTAACTCCTGAAGTGCAGAGGTGACAGAACCCTAGTGCCAGGGCTATGTCCTTCTTCTCTAGCAATCCATGGAGTTTTCTAAGGCAGGGGTGTTAGATGAGTGGGAGTAGAAAAGTCAGATGGCAGCCTGCTCGGTGAAGTGCGTTACAGACAAGAAGTGCCTTTTTCTTGTGGTTGAGCAAAGCTGATGTTTTCTTAATTGCAGATGGAAGAGAGAGAGAGACAGAGAGTGGAAAGTGACTTGATGAGAGTCACAAAACAAAGTTAAGAACAGCTTTCCTGAATTCAATTTGTGTTTAATCGCCTGACTGTACAGCCTTCCTGATGTCTGGGATGAACACTTTCAGTGGTGTTGCCCATCTCTAAGGTTGTTCCCGTGTTTCTGTTGTATTCTAATGTTTCTGCTCCTTTTCGCAGGAAAGGCTAAGGCATATGCTGGTCTTGCTGCTGTTGCTGCATGGTACGGACTCTTTCTATGTACCTGGTGTGGCTCCTATCAACTTCCACCACAATGATCCTGTAGAAATAAAGGTAGGATGAACTTGGATGGAGCTGTTAGTCTGTTTGGTTTGGATTTTCTTGTGGTTTGGTTTTTTCCTTCTTTATATCATAGCAGCTAAGTGGGTCTAGGAAGTCAAATTTGGGGATCCTGTTACTAAAACTTTGGGGGCAGATATTTTCTCTTTTTCACAACATCTGCGTAGGGTGTTGGGGATAAGCAGCCCTCAAGTGGTCACTTACCCTGGGGTCACCTTACCCTGCAGTTCCCAACACGATTCTTTTTCTTGCTTTTGCTATCTTCTACCAAATTCCTTCAGCAGTTGCCCCAAAGTCCTTAAGATGTTGCTCGATTTGGGAAAAGTGCCCTCTTTCTCACTGTAGCTTTGAAGTGAATTTAATCAGAGGTTTTTCTCCAGTGTTATGCTGATTCTCAGAGTGCTTACAGAGGGTGGCCCTTTGGGTGGTAGGTGAATGGTAGGAGACAGGAGTGGTTTGAGTCAGACCTTTTCAATTTTTTCTTCTACCCAGTTTGCTCGGGTTGTGTCTCCAAGTCCAGTGAAATCCAGGACAAGCCCTTTCCAAGTGCAGGCATTTGTCCTTGAGCGTTGCGGGTCTGACAGGCCAGGCTTGCCGAAGAGCTGTTCCTGTGCAGCATTGCTGGTAGCAAATGATGGAACTGCTTCACCCATACAGAAGGAAGCCAGCCTTTGCTTCAGACATCAGCAATTTATAGCCCATTTAATTTATTTTTCTAAAGCTATGGCCTCTGTCTCAGCGAAATCTAGCACCCCTGGGGAAGCTGAGGCTTGCTGCTCCCACGTGAAGCACAACACAGTTTGGTCTCTGGCCACTGGCTGCCAGACGTTGGCTATTTTTAGGCAAATGAGACTTGCCTGTGGCTACAGTAAGCTTCCCAGAGGAAGGGGGTATTGGAGTGGCAGTTCTCAAAGGGATTTCAGGAGCCAAATGCTTCCTCAAGTGATAAGGCAAGCCAGCGTGTTTGCCAGCGCTCTTCCAATAAATGAGCTTGGCTGCGTTACAAGACGTTTTTGGTTTGGAGCAACTGTGGCCTTGGCTATCGTGGTATGTCTCTGCACTTCCCTTGTGCCATGTGGTTTGTGGGAACGCTCCAGAATGTTTGGATTTTGTCACTGCCCATTGTCTTCCCAATATGATGGTGCTCTGGCTTTCCTTACAGAGATAAAAATTGCTCAACTCTTCGTATCACTTAGAGGCCAGACCTCTAGGTCCAGTGTGACATGAATTATTTTTTTTTGAGGAAACAACTGCAGTCTGGTATGAAATCTCTTTTGAGCTTTTTGTTGTTTCTTAGAACTTCACCGAGTCACAAATTAAAATAAGGAAGACATTCTTTACAGTGAGGTGGTGAAACCCTGGCAGGGGTTGCCCAGAGAGGTGGTGGAGGCCCCATCCCTGGGAACATTCAAGACCAGGTTGGACGGGGCTGTGAGCAACCTGATGCGGTTAAAGGTGTCCCTGCTCCTGCAGGAGGGTTGGGCTGGGTGACCTCTAGGGGTCCCTTCCCACCCAAAACATTCTGTGATTCTATGATAAATTTGTGAAACCGATCGGCCACTTCTTTCTTCGTTTGTTTGTGAATGAATTGCTACTGAATTATAGTGCAGAGAACGTACAACTAGGAATTGTGCAAAAGGAAAGAAAGCTAGAGGTGTTCCAGGAACATCTGTCTCCTTTTTTTTACAGCTTCCAAAAGTGAGCTTTATGGGAGGTGTCTTGAAATAAGCTTCAGCTTCTGGCTGATGCTGTGAGGATAGGGACTATCTGAGTTCTTTCATGGGGATAATCTCTCTGTTCTTCCTCCAGGCTGTGAAGCTCACCAGCTCACGAACCCAGCTGCCATACGAGTACTACTCGTTGCCCTTCTGCCAACCCACCAAGATAACGTACAAGGCTGAGAACCTCGGTAGGTGTCAGCTGAACGGCGCATTCCCCAGCAGTAAGTGGGCTGCCACTTATGAGCTGCGCCGGGGTGTGTTGACAGCAGTAAAAGCAAATGCAAATGTCATCTGCAATAAACTGTTTGTGGAGCGCCTGCTTCCTCTCATTTGTCACATGCTGTCTGTTTGCAAACTAGGATGTCCCTGAAGGGGAGGGGGGCATCTGCAGTGACAAAGGAGACTTGCTGTCATCATTCCAGCTGTACAGCGTGCTGCCAACCCAGCGGCAGGATCAGTGGTGAGAAGCCTGGCACTCTTTCACCCTGCCCTTATTTTCCTGTTTTCCAGGTGAGGTACTTCGGGGGGACCGAATTGTAAATACGCCTTTCCAGGTTTCCATGAACATGGAGAAGAAATGTGAAGTGCTGTGCAACTTTCCTAATAAGCCTGTTGTTCTGACAGTGGAGCAGAGCAAGCTGATCGCCGAGCGGATCAGGGAAGATTACTATGTCCATCTGTGAGTCATCTCGAGCATGGGTTGGGTCAGGGGGGATTCTGTGTTGTGGACAAATTTGATTTGAAATCTTGTGTTTTCAGCATTGCTGATAACCTCCCTGTGGCAACACGGCTGGAGTTTTATTCCAATCGTGAGGAAGAGGAGAAGAAGAAGGAGAAGGATGTGCAGTTTGAGCATGGATACAGGCTTGGGTTTATGGATGGTAACAAGGTAGAGAATCCAGATGCTGTCCAAGGGGTGCCCGGAGGGGCTCTGGGTGTCTGTCAGAGGGTGTTGGAAGGCTACGAAAGAGCATCAGGATTGGGAATGCAACCAAAAGGTTTTATAAAGAGCAGACACACGAGAGAGAGGGTTCTTACTGGAAGAAGGGGGTGGGTGCTGGCCTGCTGGTACGATAGCCAGGTGTCCTAGCTTTGACTGCTGTATAACATTGGACAACCGCATGCCATGGTTTCCCCTCTGTAGAACAAAGGCAAAGGAAACAAAGTGGAGGAAAAGCTGCCTAAGTGTGCAAATGGAGACTTAGCGTGTGTGTTCCTGCAGGTATTTTCCATGATCAGGTGCCCTCAGATTAGCTGTTTGACTTACCAGGTGCATCTGTTTATGGTACTCAAGTGTTTGGTTGCACACGTAGCTCTGCTCGCTTGAGCCTGAGTTCTTAGGGGTGAACAAACCTGCTGTGCCAGCTTGGGGTCGCCGTACTTTGCTGATGTAACCGGTGATGTAAGAGCCTTTTGAAAGTGCAAGCTTAGGGCCCCCACGGTGTCTGGGTAGCGTATGCCTGCCCAGTAGAAGCAGCAGGCGGAAGCTCAGGGTTGTAGCTACTGAGGTCTTCCCAACCTAAATTTGGTGATTCTGCTGCCACCGAACGTGTGGTTGAGGTGTGAGATGCGATGATAGCCTCCAGGCCACAAACAGACCAAAACGTTGTCCCTGATGCCTGGAGTGGTTGAGGTGTTGCCTTTTCAACATCTCTGTCCTCTCCTCTTGTTCTTTTAGCCTTGGAAAGTGTTAACCTGATCTTGCTCTTCAGTACGATGCATCTGGGAACAGTTGGAGTCTTTAGTTCTCTGCGCTGAAGCTGCTTTCTGCAGTTGTTGCTTCTAAATGCTGCCTGTTCCTCCCTTGGGGTGCTAACGTTTTATTTAATGTCAATCTGTTTTAGTTCTACCTGCACAACCACCTCTCCTTCATCCTTTACTACCACAGAGAGGATGTGGAAGAGAACCAGGAGCCCACCTACAGGGTTGTGCGCTTTGAAGTGATTCCCCAAAGTATTAAACTAGAAGGTGAGAGACTCCTAGGGGAGCAAAGGAGAAGAATCTCTTGTAGGGCCAAGAGCTGAATGCCACTGATGGATCAGGGTGCCGGTTGTTGCTTCCATTATAGTCTCGGGGCGCAGAAGTGAGGGAGTCTGAATTATAAGAACAATAAACCCCTTTGTAATTCAGGAATTACCAAAAATGGAGAGAAATGCAATCCATGGAAAATGGATTCCTATTAAAAGGTTGGAGTTTAGGGTTTGGGGGTTGGGTTTTTTTGCGCTGTGTCATCTAGCATAAAGTGTGGATGGCATCTAGCTCTAACTGTGGCCCAGATTGCCCCCACTGGGACACTATGTGCTAGTCCAGAGCCCTGCAGAAAGTTTGCAACTGTTCTAGGGGAACTGGATGTTAAAAGTAATGGTTAGGGGGAGAAAAACGCCTTACCTCGGTGAGCCCAACATGAAATGGGTGTCTTGACGAGAATTTGCTCATCGTGTGTATCGTCCCGTGCTGCTCTCCTGGCAGCAGCAAGCTCTGTTGGAGAGCTCTTGTTTCTCAGCGTATCATGTGGAATAGAGGATTTGTTTGTGAACTGGATCCTTGGCTTCAGAGCCTCTGGCTTTTATCCTCCCGGTTCAGGGAAGCCCTATGCTAGAGCTTTCCGTGCAGTTTGCTAACGGTGCTCTGCTGCTGATCAGAACAGTTGTGCAAACTGCGAAGCAGTGCAAGAGGAATGAGTGTGTCCCCTGCAGTATTGGGAGTTACTGCAGCCCAGTGCCTGAGGGTTCCTGGGGCCGGGATGGTCCGTGGGAGGGGTGGTACCTGGAGGGAAGGGCTGACTGAGCGTGCGCCATGTTTTCCCTTACAGACTTGAAGGCTGATGAGAAGAGTATGTGCACCCTGCCTGAAGCTACGGGCTCTGCCCCTCAGGAAATAGATCCTTCTAAGGAGAACCAGTTGCTCTTCACCTATTCTGTCCACTGGGAGGTGAGGCAGTAACGGGACGCTGGCTGACAGTGCTCCGAGTGCCTGCCACAGAAGTGTTGTGGAAGACATTGGGAATGTGCTGGTATGAGAAGAACTTCCCTGTTCTTTCAGGAGAGTGACATTAAATGGGCCTCCCGCTGGGACACTTACCTGACCATGAGCGACGTGCAGATCCATTGGTTTTCCATCATTAATTCGGTTGTGGTCGTCTTTTTCCTTTCAGGTGAGTGAGACGTGTGGGGTGAAGATGGCTTTGCCATTAATCTGCAGGGAACTTTAAGCCTCGAGGCGGCTCGGGGAGGATGTGGCTGTGTCTGAACCCGATCAGAAGGGGCAGGAGATGAACATTAGCACATAAAACCTCCCGGTTCAGGCAGCGCCCGTGGGGTCAGACAGTTACCTGCTTCTGCTCTCTGGCTGGTGTAGTTGAGGGAGTAGAATGTGGTTAATGTGCATCTTGCGTGTCCGTATTTAGGGAAGAAAAACCACGGGAAAGCCACAGTGCCCCGTTCCTGCTGGAATACTGCCTTCCCTACTCCCTGGGCTTTTGTTCCTGTCTTTGTTGAAGGCTGGGGGAGATGGCTAATGACTCAAAGTCCCCCTACTAGCCAGAACTGTGTGTTGGTGGGAGCCGTGTAAGAGCAGCTCAGCCACGTAGGAGCCTCTTTGTGCTTATTTTCAGGTATTCTGAGCATGATCATCATCCGGACTCTCCGGAAGGACATTGCTAACTACAACAAGGAAGATGACATTGTACGTGTTTGTTCTTGGGGCTGGGGTCAGTGGGGGAAGCACAGACGAGGAGGGATCTAGTCTGAAGACTCGGGTGTATTGTCTCTTTCCTTGCCCCTGTCTTGCTTCGAGCCCTGACAATGGGAGGGGCAATTCTGTCGTGTGCTGTCCCGACACCTTTGGCGCTCTGGGCACAATGGCAGGTCACCGGTTCAGATGTCCTCAGGCCTAAGGATGGGCTGCAGACAGTTCTATAAATGTGTGTCCTGGCACTGGCAGTTGAGGTCTGAACTGTTTTAAGCCCAAGAGGAAAGAAGTTTAACTAGAGTGACTAAAGTCTGTAGGAGAACTGGATACTTGTTAGGCTGGTGGTGGTAGGATGTGCATTTCCACCGTTAGACCATGTCTAAACACCTTCTTTTCCTGTTGCTGCAGGAAGATACTATGGAGGAATCTGGTTGGAAACTTGTGCATGGAGATGTCTTCAGGCCTCCGCAGTATCCTATGATCCTCAGCTCTCTCCTGGGTTCTGGAATTCAGCTCTTCTGTATGATCCTGATCGTCATCTGTAAGTGGCTCACGTTGAATGGGGTGGCTGCGAGGAGAAGAGGAACAATGCTCAAGGGCATTTGTAGCTCCTGCTGACTTCAACCTCTGCTCACCTTTGCTTGAGTGAGGTCGCGTGAGGCTGCTTCCTGTTGCCTGTGCCCAGTGTTTCTCAGTTTCTGGATAGCATTTCCCAGCTGAAGGCATCTTTCTGTGTTTATGTTGCCTGTTATCAAGATAGGAGCCCTAGGGGGATTGTGGGCTGAGACTTTCGCACATGTGTGCCTTGCCTTCCGAGGGGCACCTGCTCACCTCTCAGGGGAAACTGAGGCTAAAGCATGGTCTGTAGCTTGAGATCAAAGCTGTGGCTTCCTCTCTCTGGCCAGCGCTGGAGGCTGCGGATGTGTTGTGCTTTGAAGGAAATGAGGTCTGTGCAGAAGGCAGAGATTCCAGGAGGCTGTGGTTGCACGCAGGACGGGCCCTCTCTCCAGATGCTGCCTGGCACACGTACATCAGAGCTGCTGTTCTTTGTCCTTTTTTCCCTCCGCAGTTGTTGCTATGCTGGGGATGCTGTCGCCTTCTAGTCGGGGTGCATTGATGACTACCGCCTGCTTTCTCTTCATGTTCATGGGGTAGGTGTTCCCACAGCCGTGCCGTCCTGCCCACCCCTCCTCTTCCTCTCCCCAGCAATGAAAGCTAATTCTCTTTGTCTTGGCTTGTTTCTGTCCAGGGTTTTTGGTGGATTCTTTGCTGGCCGCTTATACCGGACTCTGAAAGGGCATCGATGGAAGAAGGGAGCCTTTTGTGTGAGTCTTGTGGTGTTCGGTGCCATTTATCCGGGTTTGCTGATGGCGAGATACACGGACAAGCTCCATGCACGTTTGCGGGTAGCTGGGCACAGCCTGGCTGTGCTGCAGAGATTTGGTGTGGACCAAGTGCTCATGGCTTTACATGAAAGGGCGAGCAGCAGAGCATGTACTATATAGTAAAGCAAGAGGATTGTCCGAGATCCTCCTCGCAGCCCGTCTGCTGTGTGTTAGTGCTGTAATAAAAGAGATGCGTCCTCCACCCATGCCTCGTCCCAGCAGTGGACTCTGATACTAAAGAGAAATATCTGGCTGATGAGTCACGCGTTTTCTCTTAACCTGTGGTTGCTCTTGCAGACAGCTACCCTGTATCCGGGTGTCGTCTTTGGTATCTGCTTTGTCCTGAACTGTTTCATCTGGGGGAAACACTCCTCTGGAGCGGTAGGTACCACCTTCATCCTGGAGCCTGACAGAGTGGGAGGAGGGCGGCTGGGCTGTCGGGGACTCGCTTGGTTTCACAGCAGCTTTCTCAGTGTGGGTGCTGATGCAGTGGGTGACTGGGGGGTTGGTCTGGCCGGTGACTTCAGTCTCCAGGGCAGGTGAGCCCTCAGCCGCATTTCTGTGCCCCTTGGTGTGATTCCAGGTGCCTTTCCCTACCATGGTGGCCTTGCTCTGCATGTGGTTTGGGATCTCCTTGCCCTTGGTCTACCTGGGTTACTACTTTGGATTTCGCAAGCAGCCCTATGACAATCCCGTACGGACCAACCAGATTCCCAGACAGATCCCGGAGCAGAGGTGGTACATGAATAAATTTGTTGGGTGAGTGATGGAAATACGGTGAGTTAAGCCCCCTCCCCTCAGTCCCCTTGGGTGGCTGAACATCACCTTCTGCGGGTCTCCGGACACAGGCAGGTGGCAGCCGTGTTTCCTTGAGTAACGCGATGTCAGAGACAATCTTGGCAATTTTGATGTGGTATGATGGGTGCTCGTAAAAGCGGTGCGTGCTCAGCAGCGGGGGATGCTGTGAAATTTGTTCTAGGAATCCGGAGCTGTAGAGCACTTGCTTAGGAGCGCTCCGTGTGGTTACAGGGGACTTTTAACGGCCCGACAGTTGTATTGTGCTGCTTATGATTTTTCTTTCTTGCTCTGTAGGATTCTCATGGCTGGTATTCTGCCTTTTGGAGCTATGTTCATTGAACTGTTCTTCATTTTCAGCGTAAGCATTTAACCCACTTTGCTCTTGAATTGGATTTCTCTCATGCCAAAGCTTTTGAAAGGGAGGGGGCTTCCACCGGAGCAGTCTCCTATTCCTGTACTTACCGAAGGGGGCTCGTGGGTTCCCTCCATGCCGTTCAGTATCGCTTCCAGAGACACCTGGGCTGTGGGTTAATTCTGCTGCAGACACCTGGAGATGCCTCTGGGGTGCTCCTTGGTGATTTGAAGGATGCTGGTAAAGGTGAAAGCTCACTGTTATGTCAAGGGCGGTCCTGGTCTTGAGACATTCACTGAGCCATCCCAGCCGCTGCCCTTTTTTCACCTTCTATGGACGGGGAGGAATTTGCTGTTGGGGAGCTGGAGGGGAACGAACGAGCTACCTCAGAGCTGTCTTTGGGCACCTTTTTGCAACCTGATTCCTCTGAAGTAGCACTGTGAAATGCATTAGAGCTGTGGTTTCATCTACATAAGGCTGAGGGGCTCCTCGGTTTTCTTTGGGTTAGCTGCTAGAAGTTAGTCTCACGTTTGCTGATTGATGACAGTAGCATGGAAACAAACTTTTGCCGTGTCTTTGTTTCAGGCAATCTGGGAGAACCAGTTCTATTACCTTTTCGGCTTTCTCTTCCTGGTGTTTATAATCCTGGTAGTGTCGTGCTCCCAAATCAGCATTGTCATGGTGTACTTCCAGCTTTGTGCTGAGGTGAGATTTCTGCATCTGCCATTTCGGTAGCTCAGGGTACTTGCTCCAGGAAAAGCACAGGTCACCTTACTGCTGCTGCTCAGCAGAAATCTAGCGTGGCCCAGCTTCATGAGCGTGATTGCTCTTAACACCTCTTGACTTCAAGGAGAATTGAAGCTGCTAGTGGTGGGATGGCAGGGTTAGGGTAACGGTTGGACTTCATGATCTTAAAGGGCTTTTCCAACCTAAATGATTCTGTGATTCTATACTTGATTATCTGCTGGGCTGGGAGCTGTGGTTTCACACCAGAAGTTATGCTGGGAGCAAGGTATTTTGAGCTGACGTCTCTTCCCAAAGAAACAATTTCATTCCATCCGCATACAAAATGAAACACAGGGCCTGAGGTGAGCTGTGCTCTTCGGTTGCAGGGGCTGAGATACTGACCTGGCTTTGCTTCCCTGTCAGCTTTTCATGCTCTTTGTTCGGAAACACTTCCGTGACAAAATAGTTCCCTGGCCCCACACTGTGGTTTTCCTTTGAAGGAAAACGGGGGATGTTCTCCCTGGCCCAGAAAGGCCCTGGCTCCCCTGAGACAGTGACGCAGGAAAAGGAAGCCTGTGGGATAATGTGGCTTTTTATCCTGCCAGGATTACCGCTGGTGGTGGAGGACCTTCTTGGTGTCTGGAGGATCTGCCTTCTATGTGCTGATCTACGCCATCTTCTACTTTGTGAACAAGGTATTGTTATCCCTCTTGTGTGAAAGTGCCACCTGGTTGGATTTGGGGAGGGAAATGGCAGGACTGCCTCGTCCCAGCCTGTCCCCGTGCCAGCCCAAGGCAGCTCACCGGCCAGCAGAGCTAACTGTCCTTCCAGAGGGGAGAGAAGGCTCTACGTGCCCGAGGCCCCTGCCCGCCGTACCTGTGCGGAGCGGTGTTCCCTGACCCCACCTCAAAGGGGATCTCTTCAGCTGGACAAAATGAACCACGTGGAGGGCGTCCTCCCTTTGCCAGATGCCCCTTGGAGAGCGCACGGGCTGGTTTAGGGAGCTAATGCCTCTTACCTCTGTATTTGATTTTTTTTTTCTTTTTTTTCCCCTCCTCTTCTGTTTTAGCTGGATATTGTTGAGTTCATTCCCTCCTTGCTATACTTTGGCTACACCGCCCTGATGGTCTTGTCCTTCTGGCTCCTCACTGGCACCATTGGCTTCTATGCAGCCTACATGTTTGTCCGGAAGATCTATGCCGCAGTGAAAATAGACTGAAGCTGCACGGACCCAGCAGCAAACAGACACCTCTGAATGCGTGTCCTCCTGGGAGCGAAGGGGACATCTTCTCCCAACTCTTCTAAGGAAAAAAAAAAAATCCAGTGGGAGAGTGACAAGAGAAATAAATAACTCCTCGTTTAGGAATGTAACTTTGGCACAGTGTACATGGATTCTGGGCTACTTTTGGGGGGAAAATGGGTCTGTAGATACCTTACATTTTAACTTTATTATCCTGGTCCATATTTGAGGGAGTTTTTTAGCAGAGAAATATCCCTCTGTATAAGTAAACCCCCTTTTTGCTAATTCTTTTTTTTTTTTTTTTTTTTAAATGTTGATGATGAATGGATTTGAGACAGCAGTGGAAACACTTGTGAAAACATTTTCTTCCAGCCCCTAGGGTGCTCTAGGATTCAGGGAGACTCTTCAGGCAAATATCAGACTGGATTTCTTTCCTGCCTTCATGCCTGCACAGAAGAGGGAGCTTGACTATGGCAGAATGAAAGGAGCCTGCAGGCTCACCCAGCGCGAGTCTGGCGCGCTCTGGCCGCAGGAGTCCCGGCTTCGGCTTGTTTACAATTTGATGGAGGTGCCATTTGGAGCCTGGGAAGTGCAATTTCTCCCTGAGAGAGCTTGAGAACTGCAACCCTCGGCGTCGCTTCTCCTTCCCTCCGGCCGCTTCGGATGCCTGCACTGGAAGGGCTGAGGGAGGGTGGGATTTCCTCTCTTTCGGAAGGTGCAGCCAGCTGCAGCGGGGCGTAACGTTCTGGTGGAAGCGACGTGGTTGTGCTGGTGCTGGAATGCAGGCCTGGACGGATGCACGAGGTAACTACAAGGGGTTGTTCCCTCCCTAGCTCCGCTCCAGCCGCATGAGGAAACGGGGCAGGCGTCCTTCCCGGGAGCCCCGCTGGGATTGCGCAGAGCCCTGCCGAGAGAAGGCTGCGACGCCGCTGCGTTAGTGCCAAGCCACCCGGTGCAGTATTGGGCCTGAGCTGCTGCGAGGCGTGCGCAGGCCCTGCAGGAGGGGCTGGGGGTGGAGGGAGCAGCCCTGGGTTCTCCCGCTGCCGGGAGCGGCTGTCTCTGACCTGCCCTGAGCTCCAGCTGCTCTTGCTGCTCTCTTCTCCTCCTCTTAGATTCTCTACCTCCAGGGAACAGAAAAAGCGTGCGCCCCGAAGCTGTATTTTGTTCTTCTCCACAAAACAGTCCAAGCCCTCCGGGATAGCCGACGTGGGCTCCTCTGCAGCGGGCTCCTCTTTTTCTGTGGCTTGATGCCTGAATCAGCTCATGGGAAGCTCTTTTTGAAAAGAGGTTAAAGTTTTGGGGTTTTTTTTTTTTGGTTTGGTTTTTTGTTCTTTTTTTTTTTTTTAATTTTGATCACGTCAATGTTTACCAGTAAAAAGGTTCCACATTAGAGTGAAGGCTCCCTCCATCCCCAGCCTAGCTGGATTCGGTCAGGGCTACAGGGGAGAGGTTTTTTGGTGAGATCTGTGATGATTTTGCTTTTGCTTCTTCCTGTCACAAGCAGTCAAGTCTCCAGATGACCAGCTGCCGGAGCGGACACCGCTCCAACCCAGAACTGCCCAAAGCCCTCCCTGTTACCAGCACTGATGCGCACCCTTGAGGGGGTTGGGCCTTTTTTAGACCCCAGTTGCCATAAGTTTCCACCAGGTCCACGTGGGGACCCGTGTCTCTTGCCGACGGCCTTGCCCCTGCGGGCGGCTGGCGTCCCAGGCGGTTTGACTCCTCGGCGCCGAGTCCTAACGGCTCCTTCAGCCGCCCGTCATGCCAAAGTCGAATCCGCCAGGGATCGAGGATGGAAAAAGGGAGCGGGGGATGCGCGAGCCGACTGTGCTGTGGAGTCCCGCGTCAGTTCTGATTCAAGATCCCTCTCTGAGATTTTTGGGTTGGGTTTTTTTTTTTTTTTTTTCTTTCTTTTCTGCCCCTGCTCCAGTGGAGAGGCTCAGCCAGCGTTGATTTCTCTCCCTTCCCTGAAGTGTTTTCTCTGTATTCTTTGTATTTTTAATTAATGTATGTATTCTTTGTGTCCAATTGTAAATAAATCTGCCATTGTCCTGTTGTTCCACTTTCCTGGATTCCCCTAAGCCACCTCTTGGGATTTTCCTTTCATAGCACTTAGCCTGTTTGACACCTGCCTGGTCTTTGCTGTGTGGCTTCAATCTGAAGAAGAGCTGCAGCGGGTTTCTTTGTAATATTCTTCTCCTGGTAAGCCTGGCTGAGCAGGGGGGTTTCTCCATGTGGCGCGTCCTGCACGCTGCCGTGTATCGTGCTTAAAACGCCACTGGTCAAGGCATTTGGATCTGTTCCTCGCTCTTCGGCTCTCGCGTGCTGCGTGGTAAGACCGCCCCAGCAGCTCGGCGCTGGTGTGTGAAGTGCGGTGTTTGGCGTGCGCAGCGGGGCTGGATGGGGCCGCGGGGCCCTGGGGTGGCAGGCTGGCTGGGAGCGGTGGTGCGTTAGAGCGGCAGAGGTGAGAGCACAGTTAAGGAGGGAGCTGCCGTGGTGTTTTGGAGGCGTTTTGGTGCCATGGGAGCCGGGCCGGCGGCGGTGGCTTCCAGCCTGATGTCTTTCCCAGTGCTTGTGTGGTTTTGCTGGGGCTGTACGTGGCAGGAGAGCAGCAAGTGGCTGTTAAAGATGCCGGCCGAGGGGAGGGACGGTGAATTCGCTTCTCCTGTGGTGTTTTGCCGAGCAGGGCAATGGATGCACGCAGCCGTGGCTGGGAGTGGGTAACGGGGACGCCAGCGTGAGGGGCTGCTGGGTGCCTGTGACCCTGATCGGCTGCCGAGACCAGAGCAGGCAAAAACCTTAAAACTCGGGAATCATCGTCCCTTCTCCCCTTGAGAAAGGCAAGGGAAGGCTTCAGCTCCACCAACGGGACAAGCGGAGCTGAACTTGGTTTTTGTTTTTGGGCAGACGGGGGAAGCGGTGCTGCCGTCGCCGTGTCCTGTCGTAGCCCCTGCTCTGGGGCGAGCACTGCTGAGGAAAGGGCACGCGCGTGGCTGCCCTAGGAATGAAACTGAGATCACGCCGAGGAACGCGCCCGAACACTGGGAACGGTCGCCTGCTTTTAAACCCTGTTCTGAAGAGAGATTCCCGAGCGAGCGGGATGCTTGTGGCCCTTTTTCATCTCAAAATGCTCCCGCGCGCGGTGTCGGCAGGCGGGCGTTGCTTAAGCTTTCAGGTTTGGTTCTGGCTCCGCTGTCCCTGCGCAAGGCGCGGTGCTGGGGAGCTGAACCTGGCAGGGTGGTTTGGAAGGGGGAGCGGGCTGCGCGCGCCTGAAATGTTGCCGTGCGGACTGGTAACGACCGGAACGTTCTGTCTAACGAGCTTGACTCTCCCGGGTGGGAGCCAATGGTACCGGCTGTCACTACCCCCCAGGAGGGTGCCGTGTCCTTCTCTGGGTTTAATTCTCTGCTTGAAAGAAACTTTAATGTCTGTGTGGGTTTGTGTAGGGAACTGGGTCTTTGACCTGTCTGCTCTTAAAACCCAACCAACCACACACCCCATTCCCCTCCAAGAAGACACCCAAGGCGGGTAATTCAAATGCTTTTAATAAACAACTGCGTTATAAAAAAAGGCTTTCAGTTGGAACTTCATTTTGCAAGGCAATGAGCGCACTGATTTTGGTGATGGACCTGTACATTTCCTAATGGCACTTGATATTTTTACAGTTTAAAAAGCTTGTTTACAGCCCCCAAAATACCCCGTCAGAAGAGGTTATTTGCCGTGTGTAAAAGTGCTAGAAAGCTCCTTTTTTAGAAAAGCAGCTGAGCTTTAACAAGGGGAAGCTTCTGGCTCCGGCAGCTGTAACTGCGGGAGGGAGGTCAGGCACCGGCCCCTCGAGACCCAGCCCAGGAACCGGCAGAGCGAACTGCGGCCCCGGCGAGAGACGCCGCATCGCTCCCCTCGGCTCCCAGGCTGAGAAAGCCCAAGCCCTTTCCCTCGCCGCGGGACGTTTGCCGGCTCCGCAGGTTCCCTCTGCCCTCCCTCTCGCCACCAGCCAGTTGTCAGCCCGCCTCGAAGGCAGACAGCTCTCGGGTTTTTTTGTTCCGTATCCCTGTTTAAGGAAAATACTGGTACAGATGTTACAAAACAATCTTTCTAAAAATAGTTTCTAGATATTAGGGATCAGTAGAGGGGGAAAACCCAACAACAGTCAAGGCCGAGGCCCTCGGTAAGGCAAGGAGAAGTCATGAACTCGAGACAGGCTTCTGGCAGGAGTTAGGGAACCTGCCCAGTGCCAGCTCTGCGCTCGGGCACGCGGCCTTGTGCACCGTTTCCAGTTGCCTCTTGAAGCAGGGTGTACTGGTGGGCTCTGGGAGCGGACGCTTGCGTGTCACCTTCAGTGCCAGCCACTGACCCCCAGAGGAGAAGGGGCTGCCGGGGCAAGCGCCGGATCCTGATCGGCTCCCCCGGATGCTAAAGCAGCCAGGACGCCTGAGCTGAGCGACGGACGCTGGGGCTGCTCCTGTCCCGCAGGCTTCGCACCGAGCTGCCCCGCATCGCCTCGGGCCCTTCTGCGTTAGAGCTGGCTGTCCCCTCGCGTAGCAGTTTCGAAGACAGACAGGGTATGTGAAGTAGAGGGTGAGAATGAAGGTGAAGTGAACTGTTAAAGTGAGGGACGGTTGGTGTTTAACAAGATGCTTTCGCGTGGAGGATTGTTCCCCCAACTGAAAAGGAGGAGCTGACCTATTTAATAGTTAAAAAAAACTTGATTCCAAATCCCCTGCTCCCTATCTTCCGCAATGCCTTTAACTGCCATTGCCCGATGCAGAGGAGTTGCCTCTGTGCCACGTACGTTCTTTGTGCGGGCTGGCATTTAGGCGCTGGTGGGGAGGGCTCCCGCAGGCCCAGCTTCAGGCTCTTCCCATGAGCCCACCTGCACGCATAAGGAATAAAGCCGCTTCTGACAGGAGCGCGGAGCTCGTCCCGTGGTGTAGGTTTGCGAGCAGCAGAATCTGACCTGCTTTCTGGGTGTTGCTTTCTGATCACCGGTTCAGTTTTCGCTTGACCCGTTTCTGTGGCAGCCTAAAGCGTTTAGCGGCGAGCGGCCTCTGTAACCGTGCGGAGATGGCTCCGGGCGCGGATCACGCAGGAGCCTGCTGAGGAAGTGTGCTGGGAGAAAGCTCCTTATCTGGAGCTACAGGATGCCTGAAACACGCGGCAGGATTCCTAAAGGATCCCGGTCGTTCACCGGAGTGAAGGGAGCACGTCCCAGGGTGGGGAGCGTAGCACGGAGGCGAGCCCGATGCGAGCGTGCATCGATTGCGCGGCGGGGCCAGCGGAACCCAAGGGAGTCTGCTGGACCGGAGCCGCGGGGCGGGGGGCAGGTGAGGAGGGGGCAGTGGTGACCTGGACGGAAGCTGTGCCCCTCCGCGAGGGAGGCTCGGTGCTGCCGAGGCCCCCTGGGCACGGAGGGGTTGAGAGGCGCCAGGGTCGGCGATACGAGTGAAAACACAGCCCAGGTTTCCCGAGTCCCGGTCCAGCAGCCAGGCCAAACCCAAACGCCTTTTCCTACCGCGTGGCTGTCGGGCAGGATTGTATTCAGAGCTTCAGAGGGCGATTCCCATCTCTGAGAAGTGGGAGAAACACAAGCAATAAGTTATGGAAAAAGACGCAAATTCTGGATAAAGATGGAACCCCGTAAAGTCCTGATGAAGTGGTTCTGTTTGAGCCACTTCGCTCTGCGGTGCAGGACGTCTGCGGGGCTTGGGCAGGCAATCAACTACAGATGGGCACCGAGGGAGAACGTGGTCAGCCCGAGTAACCAGGGTTAGAGAGGATAAGCAGGAAGGTGGGGGGACGGGGAGAGCATCTTTGAAGATTGCTTTGTAAACATTCTAATTGCAGGCCGTAGGAAACGCTTCTGCAGGGTTGTTCTTGCCAGAGAGCAACGGTGATGCAACGGTAGGGAAAGGAAATGGGGAATTTTCAGTCAACTGCAGGAAATCTTCCAAGCAGCTGCTATTCACCCGTCAGCAAGGAAGGAATTAAAGAACAAAACAACAAAAGCGCTGAAATTGCCAATCTACAGGCGGGGAAAAAGGGATTCCCATTGAAGTGACAACATTTTTCAACACCGAGGCAAAAGAGTAGGTGCTACTGTGAGGCAGCTGAACGGGGGCTGGCAAAGGGCGGCACGGGATATTCTGTCACCTGGAAGTCACTGGACGCAAATGCATGCTGACGTGTTGGTCCTGTGCTGTAATCCCATAGGGAAAAACATCTTCAGGCTTTCACACGGCCCGGGAAATCCGAGCCTGGGAGGGACTGGCGAGGTGAGTTACCCCTCTGCTGCCATGGAAAGGGCCTATGCATTTCCTAACGACGAGCTGGAATCACACTGATTTCCAGTGGGATGTTCTGTCCTTGCCCTCTGGAGACTCGAGGGCCTGATTTATAATCGCTGCCATGTTCGTGTCCTGCCCTTTCACAGATTTGTGCTCTGTGATTTTGGATCTTAGTTGTCTGCACACCGTTCCCATTGGTCTTGAACCCTCCCCAAGTCAGCCACGCTTGAAAACATTTCTTAACTAAACCCTTCTGACCAATTCTTTGCTGCAGTTGCTCCTCTTGGGCTCGATCTGACGCCACCTTTCTGATACAGATGTGCCTGGAATAAAGCGACCGTAAGGGGGTGGCTCATGGGGCTCTCCCACTGAGCAAACCCTTCATTTAGCACTTCATGTGCTCCGCATCCTCAGCGGCTGCCTTGTACGCTGTTCGTGGGGTCAGAGTGTGAGAGGCCTACTGGCACCAGGTTTCTTCATCAGTTGTGATGGTTCGTCCTCCGCGTCACCCGGCTCTGGTACAGCCGGTGCTCGCCATCTCACATCTCGGTGCCTCTCTGCTGCCCCGACTCAGCGTAAGGTCCAGCCTAGCTCCCTGTCCCCTGTACTCACCGAGCCGCTTCGAAAATGCTGCTTTAAAAACTCCTCCCTTCCAACAAAAGCATTTTGTGCCTCCATGATGGTTTAACCTATGTTTGGTCTCCTGTACCTGGAGCCCCTAACTCATGGTCCTCGGCGAGCGGCCAAAGTCTGCCCACGTGTGGCTGCAACGCCTGGTCCTGCCTTCACGGGCACGGACGCTACGGGTCTCCACCTCGTCACCACCCTTCCCTGCAGCCTCCCATTCCCTACATTAGTCATGATCTTAGGAGGGAAAGCAACACGTTGACTTCAACATCCCTAAACCTTGATGTAGAACAAAAAAAACCTTTCTGGGCTGAAACTCTTTCTTTTTGGTTTGTTTTTTTTTTTTTATACCACCCACCCACCCGCTGCTCCCCCATGAGCAAGTGTCCTGCACTTAAAGAACGAGCGGCTCTCCAGGCTGCGCGGCAGCGACCATCCTCGCAGCGCGGCAAGTTCACCATCGTATTTTACCTACAGCTGCATTAGCAGGAGCTTGTCCAAGCTGATTCTGATTTTTGTACCAGCTTGGGACATGCTTCCTGGTGAACTTGCATTCCCACGCGGCATAGCTTCGACGCTCACAGTTTTTCTTACGAACAGGTAAAAGTCGTTCGCTAACTACCTTTGGGAAATAATTCGCTTTGTGTAACGGCACGCTTGGTATTTCAAAGGGAAGTAGCCTCGCTAGTTTTAGGCTGGCTGACAAAATACTCGCAGGTTATAAGCTCTGTTGTGGGATGGGGATTTCAGCTCCGTTTTCCAGCCAAATCCCTGGTACTGGCTCCAGCGCGCTGTCCCCGAACACCTCCCTTTGCTGGTTTCAACTTCCCTTTCATCAACAAATGTCATTGCAGTTCTGCTTTTTAGACCAGCTGTGGAAAAGCAAATCACACGTGCAAATAATAGCAAAATGAATTCCATTTATTCTTTGACAGACTACTGGTAGGAAAAAGATGCCTGGCTCTAAGTTCAGCTACCACTGCTAAAGGGATTCCAGTGCTGACATCTGTTCAGGGTACAAAGCAGGCAAAGGCAAGCAAGCTGACTGTTCCGAAACAGAAGGAGGGGTATGATGGCATTGCATAAAGCTGATAACCCTCACCTGCAGGAAGTCATCAGTTCTGACTATTTATTTCTTAAAAAAAAAAAACGACAACCAAACCCTCTCAGCTGGAGGCAGGGATAAGGCTTGCATATAACTGGTAACAGTGTGAAACTCTTTAATCTGCAAAGAGAAAAGCAACAGAAGACAGGCCTGGGTATTCAGTGACGGTAAACAGACGGCTGGCTGGAACGCCCCGTTTACCTTTTCTGGGTTAGAGAACAAGAAGGCACTCGTCGAACTTCGAAAGGCAACGCTTTACAGTGGAGAAAAGGAAGTACTGCATTTCACTCGGGGAGATCATGGCCACAGGGTATTGCTGAGGTAAATAAATCTTATATTACATTTTGATACAAAAGTATTCTTTGCAGCATTGCTGGCTAACCTAAAACAACCCATCTATGTTCTGGAGAATCAGTGGATCACTAAACAGTCATTCTGGGAAGAATTACTAAACTAGATTAAAAATAAAATTCTTGAGTAAAATGGAGGGGGGACAAGCCTATGAACAAACGAGGCACGGCTCACGTCACGCTGCGGGGTCAGCGGCTCAGCAGAAAGTAGTATGGGTGGGCTGAAACGGATGCCCTCGGGGGAGAGGAGGGAGGGCAGCAACTGGCTTCACCGAAGGAGCGGAGGTAACAGAGTGGAGGTAGATTTTGCGTTTTCTAGATTTATGGAGAACGACATTGACAGATCTCCTGGTTTATGTTGGCCTACAATGGTTCCTCCACGCTGAGGTATGACGACCTGCGTGTCTCTGCACCAGCGTGTAGCGAGATCGACCTCCATCTGTTACCATCTGCAGTACAAGTGCCCAGGAAAACGAGAGCAGGAGATGATACAGGCGCTAAACGCCATCAGCAGCTGGCTGCCACTTGAAGGCGTAACCCTTCGGCCCCCGGTAGGTAAGAATTTAAGAGGGGAGGCAGAGAGCGGGGGAAGCAGGACTTTAACTTCAGGAGACAAGGCTTGAGGAGAGAACAAAAAGGCCAGTGGAACCAAATCCTAAGTGAAAGGGCGACTGCAGGCCCAAACCCTCAGCGCTTGTTAGAACTTTTAGTGTTGGGGAAAATGCTTCAAGTACGCTGACAGAGCGTACGTGAAGCTGGGACCAATTTTTCCTCCCGATTCCTGGATGTTATCACCCTAGGACAGAGGTAAAAATGCATCTCTTGAGACTGCTTCATGGATAAGCCAAAAGGATACTGACCTCACTGAACTGTTGTGGTTAAAAAAAGAATACGAGTTTCTAGGGTTTTTCGTTCCTCATCTCAAGGGAACCTACGCAGCGGGGGCCTGCAGCCTGATCTCACCCGTGCCTGGCACGACAGCGCTCAGTGCTGCCGGCCCCGAGCTCCTAACCTAGCTTTTTCACACGCTTTGGTTTCCAGCACAGATACGCCATCTGTTTGCCTGTGGGAGATACTTAAAAGGGCTCTATCCATGCACCACAAAAAACAAGCTAAGTTGCGAGCGCTGCTCCATCCCCTTGACACGTGGATAGCCAGAGAGAAAACGCGGGAAGCTGCTGCCTACAGTGGCAGAGGCTGAAGTGGTCCAAAAAGCAGTGTATTTCCCCATGGGGGAAGAACATGACAAGTGAAGAGAAATCAGTGCAACCTGACTTCGCTGTGTAAACAGTGTTCTAGCTACACCAGATAGAAACCCAGTGTATTCTGGTGCCTCCTATTTTTGTAATGGCGGAAACAGATTTGTGTTGTGTAAACAAAGTTCACTGTAATGAGTTTAACCTAGCGGCTCCGCAAAGAAGAGTGAGGTGACGTCTCTGAATTCACTATGTAAACGGTCTTGTTGCTTAACACTGATGTGAAGTAAGCTGTATTGGGTGGTGGGATGAGAGGTAGTGGGGAAGGACAGCCTCTTCCCCGTTGGCTTCATACAGAGCGGGTATCCTGACTTCTCCTCCTTCTCCGTGCGGAGGTGTTGGCTGTTTTGCCAGAATTGCAGTGTGGTAACACGAAATGGAAGCTGGACTCTTCAAAAGTTTAGCCCAAGATGAAAGAGTCTCAACTCCTTCTCAGGGACAGTCCCTTCCCGAAGAGGAACATGGCTCCAGGATCTCAGGGAAGGTCAGTGCTAAGCGCGGCTCCTGATTCACAGATTAAAAATTAGATAAAATATATCCAGTCTATTAGCTGAAATTTTTTTGCTGTACAGGACTGGGACTTGCACAGGGATATCTGCTGTTCCAGTCTACAAGTGCTCCCTCCAGAGATCAGCAACCTCCTGCCTGAAACAGCTTTGCAAAGCTTTCACGCCCCAGAGGGAAGTAAGAGTTGTGCGTTTTTAAGGCTCTCCGCAAAAGGGTGACTGAAAGATCTGTTCTCCAGTGCTATTTTCAGCTTATTGGAATGCCTGGTGGAAACGTGGCAGCGTGGTTGTGCTCAAGCTGGAGGTGAAGACGGGGGGCAATGAGTGAAGGGGCCCAAAGTTCAGCGAGGCCCCAGCTCCAGGAGATTCTTGAGGTTGATGTTGCAAAGTGGTAAGCAGTGGCTGTGTCTCCCCCTGTGAGTAGCCCATGACCAATCCCCCTGATGACACAGGCGGATTACAAGGAGGAAGATTTAGGGGGAGGAAGCCAAGAAGATGAGAAAAGTCCATGTTAGCAGCACAGAGAGCCTCTGAAAGGTTAGCAGGGCTCTTGGAAAGCAAAGCCTCATCCAGGGGGGGTGGCTGAGGCGAAGAGGACTGAGGCTCACCAGACGAGAGAGACAGGCTGCCAGGGAAGTCTGACAAAAAGCTGTCCACCTCTACTTTGGGTAGTTTCTCAGGCAAATATGAGGTAGATCCAAGCTGATACTTTGGAGGAGGTTGAGGTGGGGAGGAGATGGGAGAAGAAGACTCCAGAGGATAGCTCATTCCCATTGGAAGAGAATTAGGAACCAAAGAATGGGGCATCCCTGAGCTTGGCATGGTTTGGAGATGTGTGCTGTACATGCCCACAGGCAACATGCCAGGGAAGCTCTTACCACCTATCATGTCTCTGGATGCCATACACAGGACAGGACTCAGCTCTTCTTTCACTGCCACAGATGAGCTGCAGCTTAGGAGGCCCAGCATGTCAACTGGCTCCGTCTTAATCTTCAGCAGTTCCTGGGAGTGGCTTTTCTTCATGTGCCTGGTCAGATGATCTTTCCGCCCGAACCTCTGGGCACAGTACTGGCACAAGAAGTCCTTCCGCCCCGTGTGCACTACCAAGTGTCTGCGCACATCCTTCCGGGTGTAGAAGCGCCGATCACAGTGGTCACACGGATGCTTCTTTTCCTTCGCTCCACCAGAAGCCCGTCTAGAATGAGCTTTGAGGTGCTCCAGCAGGACTTGGGTACTTTCAAACGTCTGGAGGCATACCTTGCAGCTGAGATCGCCGCTGGCTGCTGCGTGCATGGCCAGGTGTCGCCTGAAGCCGAGTTTCGTGTTGTAGTTCTTGCCACACTCCGGACAGTGGAGGGCCTCCTTGTTGGGATCGTGGGTCTGGAGGTGGTTGCGAAGGTGATCTTTCCGGTGAAACATCTTCTCGCAGTACATGCACTGATGAGGCTTCTGAGCAGAGTGCGTGGCCATATGCCTTTGGGGAGAAAAGCAGGAAAGTTTAGACTAGCGTCCAACCCCTAAGAGAACACATGCTACTTTTTCAAAATTTTCCTTGTGTTTTATGCTTTAGGCCACACAAATCCCTGATGGCATTTTAGCGCCACTAAAAGATGCCGCCCCGACAGCCTGGGCAGCGGGGACTCCCCAGGCACAGAAGCACAACATTTCAAGCACCAGTTAGAGTCTGTCTCAGCAGTGCCCGGCCGCCCTAGAACGCATCACCTCCGCACAGGTATACGTCAGTCGTCTACTCAGCTCCTGTTCTCTCTGCTGAGGCTATCAAAGGGGGGTGTGACCCAGAAAACCCGGGTAGTTTATGACAAGAAACGCTCGTCTGCTGGTGGGATGGCTTTGTTTCATCAGGAGGCATCAGACTGTGGCAACGTCTGCTGACGGCCACTGCGGACTGATTTCACCTTGGCATCTTACACGCTCTGACACTGTGGTTCATCTAGTTTCAAGTTCCTAGGAATGATATAATTTAATTATACTCTGCTAGATTTCAGTACATAAATAGGAACTCTGCTTCTTCATGCTAGAACAATAGCTGCCATAGAAATATTCCTGTGATTAAAGTTAGAGGTAGGGCTTACAAAATGCAAATGTCGCTATTCTTGCTTTTCATTCTGTTTTTTAACCTGTGAACTTCACTTTCTGCTTCCATTTCCTCCTTAGTAAAACAGAAAACAGCTTGAGCTCAGGATAAAGTACTATCTGAGGTTCTCTGGCAGGTGCTTAGAGAGATGCCAAGTATGGTAACGTCTGGGACTCAACTGCCTTGCAAGGTAACAAGGGCATTCCCCCTCCTCCACCTTCTCAGAAATTCAACTAAAAAAACACGATGGAGGGTTTTTCCCCCTCTCTTCTGGTAGGGGAGCATTGTTCGGCAGAGGCACTCGGCAGTTACCTACCTATATAGCTTGTACTTAGAAGCAAAGGCTTTGCCACAGTGCAGCTGAGGGCAGTTGTATGGTCTCTGCTCGGTATGAGAAAGTGTGTGAGTTCTCAGCTTGTCCACATTAGTGAAGGAGGTCTCTGATATTTCACATTGGCATTTTCCCTGACTTTCGGTCTCTTCACCTCTTGGTCTGGGGACTAATTTCCAGCCTGTCTCTTCCTCCTCCTGCTTTGCATCTTGAATCCAGTTGGGAACACTGGGAAAAAATGCCGTCATGGCAGGTCTAGTAGAACATGGCCATGTCAAGCAGAACTCGAGCCTGCAGGCGTCTTGCTGTGATGTTGTCCTGGTGCAGTTTTCAGTTGGAGCCCCCTGTGACCAAACTGCTTTAACAGCAAAACATCTTCATCTGAAATCACAGAAGGGTTGGTGTAAGCCACTGCATCGTTCACCTGCGCACACAAACACGCGTGAGCATTCAACAAGCATAGAAACACGTGAAGACGCATGTTCACAGACATGGGAAACTCCCACCTCCAGAATGTGTTTCATTCTTTTCTCCCTTAACCCACTACCTGAATAAAATGACGTTAAACTTTTTCTGAATTACGTTTTTGCAACTATTAAGAGCCCGTGTTACCTGTTACATGCATTTTCGCCTGAAAGATTGTAGGTAGGCCTCTCTTTGTAGCTCTGCATACCTCACCTTTCCCTGTGTGGGGATCGCTTCTCATCCCCTTTTTCAGGTTCTTCATAGTCTATTCTCCCTTGTCCTTGATCTTTGCTTACACGGAACTCCCTGCTAGAGCTTCTCAGAGAAGCTAAGCTTCTCTTGTATTCATTCATCCACTCTGCAACCAGCCTGGTGCGCTCGTAAGGCCACCTCCTGGCAAACCAATTGGAATTACCACACGTGGGTCAACAGGGCTGGGGAAGAAAACTTGCTATTATCAGCAACATCACACCTTTTTCAGGAAGGCAACAGATGCTGCTTCTCTTCAGGGTGTGATTAGTCATTGTTTTTTCACTTTTCTAATGTGGGGCAGATTATTCTGCCTCTCTGGATTAGCAAGTTTTCTACAGTAATGAGCAAATATTTTTTTTTTTTTTTTTTTTTTTTTACACTCTCATCCATTGATAATGGAAGCTCAAACTGTTTCCCGTTCAACAAAATATACCTCCCGTGTGCCTTGCTGGCTTTCACGTTGATGAAAATCTACTTTAGTCTCTCTTGGCAGGTTGTTCTTGAGTTGTATTTGTCTTGTTGGCAAAGTACTGCATTTTTATGTGGTTCTACCAGCACCTAAACTGGTAAACGGCTAGCTGAAATAAAAACCTCAGAAAAGATCTCTTTCACTGAATTTAGCTGCCTGAGAAACTCTTCTTAAAATAGCATCAAACCCTCAAGCTCTTTCTCACTCCATGATTGCTTCAGAGGGAGGAACTTCCTGCCTGCAGATCAACACGAGTGCCAGTTGTGGGCAGGATGTGCAACTACGAGGGAACTAACCAACCCCCATTAAGAAAGCGCACCACTGAACGTTATGAATAGCTGAAACAACAATAACCGTAACTACACCATCGCTCACAATGCCGTGAAGGGTTCCCTCTGGATGGAAAACACCGGGAAATGGGACGACTCCGAGAATATCTATCACTATGAGGTTGGGAAACGTCCATTAAGAACAGAATTCAGTTTTGTGCGGGCTGAACCTACTCAGGCCAAGCAGGACGCTAACGGACTAGAACTGCTGAGGTGCCACTTTGGTACAAGCCAGCGTGACGTGACGGCTGCTCCTACCCCCCAGGGTGCAGGAGTCCCACAGTTCAGAGCAGTCTTCTTTTGTAGGTGTCTAAGACCATGAATATTTTGCCTCTCTCTGAGAGGTGTGCCGGAAAAGAGAAATGTTCTCTACCTCCTGCTTCAGAGCTGCGCACGCACTCCGGGAGCCTCTGCCGCTTTTGCCAGGTAGTTGCTTCTTGCCTTCTGAACAAGCTCAGCCATCTGTGCCAGTTTCAAAGCTACCTGAAAGAAGACAGAGTTTGAATTTTGCTGTATTTAACAGTAAGGCACAGAAACTCTCTATCGCCTTCAGAGCAGGGTTAAGACGTGATGATTTCTGTAATTGGTTATTGTAAAATTTCATCAACTTCCCTTTAAAATGTTAAGGTTCTAGCAAGAAAAAGGACTTTACCTAATTTGGGTCCAGGTCTAAATGCATGTGGTAGGACACTCTGACAGATAAGAAAAAAGCCCAAGGTGAGGGTCTCACATAGCATCAGTGAAACACAGTAGCAGGGAAAGGTCAACAACTCGGTTCGCGCGTGGCTACGAAACTCTCTGCGTGATCTATAGATTTACGTTTTTAAAAACTCAATTAATTTTCTTAGTAACATTTCCCCAAAGAACGTTTCCAATGTGTGCCCTGTTCACTAGAACTCTGTAGCCACCAAAGAGAAACAGTCCCCGCTGTCGGGAAACGCTTCACCTACGTTTGTTTAGAGAACGTCTCGTACATCACAGCCTTTGTACCAGCACTGGGAAACCTGGTTCTCTTGGAAAGTTTTGTACTAGGGCTGGAAAAATATGTCTAGCCCATGCAGCTCCAGAAATCTCAAATAAGTCGGTTACAGAATCCCCCCATCACCAGATGAATCTTCGTCTGCTTCAGTTAACAGCGGTTAAGAGGTTGGCAGGGTGAGCACAGAGCTGGAAAAAAATAGGACCCACCTGAGAGCTGGATCCCCACTGGCTGCCAACTTACATGAAATATTCCCTTACTACAGTCATCGGGTTTGTGCAAGCTCAAGCTGGAAGAGCTCATACAAGCCGATGGATCGTGTGCCATGTACAAGATTCCAGCCACTCAGGTCAGGTTGGTCTGAGTCAGTACATAGCACAAAAAACCTCTCGGGCTTCACAGAAAGTCCCTGGGATAGAGTCCACCACCTGCTTTGACAGTTTGTCCCACTGTTTAATCCTTCTCAAAGTATGGTTCAATGATGCAGCATTTCTGCACAGTTTCTGTCCTGAGACACGGAGCACCACCATTCCTCAGCTGTGTGGGAAAACCTTGTGACCTAGGCTGGGAACTGCCCAGGTTAAAAATAATCAGGAAAATATAAGAAGGAGCCTGGGTGAGTTCTCTGAGCGAATCAACAGCAAAGCTGTGCCAATCCAGCTGGAGTGGGCATGCAGCAGCAGCAGCGGGAGGCAGGGACGTGGGGCCTGGCAGGCTGCCTGGCCCGCCCCTGGGTTGTGGAGCTGTGGGTTCTCTTTTCTAAAAGCCATCTCTTGTGTCTGATTTGTGTTTTTCTGCCCTTGGCTTCTACCCGCTGAGCCTCTGCTAAGGAGCTGCTCCAGCAATGTCACTTTTCCTCCTGCAGGGACAGGGAAGTTGGCCTCGGGACTCCTGCGTCCCCTCAGTCCTCACCACCCACTTCTGGGCTGCACTGGCCCGGCTGTTTTCCAGCTGCACGCTGCTGTGGCTGATGGAACTTACCCAGCTGAAAAGTAACTTTTAAAAAAAATTTTCCTCCCCCAGCCAGATCAGTCCCCCACTCAGGTTTGTTAAGCTATTTTAAGTTGTTAAAGCTTAAATTTGCTCAAGTGGAAGGTACCAGCTACGGAGCAGGAAGCAGAGGCCAGAACCCACGGTGGGCACTCGGCCTCAGCCCGGTGTCGTGCCTCAAACCCAGCTCCTGCAGCGGTCCCAGCTGGAACTGGCCTGGGCACAGCTGCACTCATGCATTTATTGACTTTCCTACACCATGATCGGTGACCACAACATCTTAAACTTCTGCAGCAGCATCACTTGGAGCACATCTCTCGAAGGCCCCACGCAGCGTAACAAAATCAGCCCCTACTTTTCCTTACGGTGTTCTAATCAAGTCCAGCTCCAACCCCTGACTGCAAGGCTCTGGTTCCGGACCTCAGATCACTTTGTGACTTTTCGATATCCTCTGCCATTTTCCAATATCGGGGGTTTTTTAATTATAAGGGAGAAAAAGAAGTGGATACCAGGCCTAGATGCAGTACTTCAGTACCAGCCTTGCCAATGCCGCACCTGGATATAAAAATCACTCCCCTACCTCCCTACACGTCTTGCATCGGCCCATTTTTACAGGTTTCCAACAGTCACCCACACCAAGCCCCGTGTCACTACAATTCCCTGATTTCCCCTATGAAAGCCCTTATTTTCTTGCAGTGAGTGACCTTGGCTGTTTCTAGCTACGTAGATCTTTACTTCCAAACCGGCTCATTCTTTCTAGTCAAGCTGCTTGAGCCGCAGTATCAGTTTCTCCCAGTCGATCACCTACAGATTTGGAAAAACTCCGCGTAAAGTTTGCGTTTACTTTTAAAGCCCAGGGGAAGAACTGCCGCAGCTTTCCCATAGGATGTAACCAGACACGCCATTCCCGGAGGATCATTTTTCCCATCTGGAAAACATCCTTTTCACCCTCCGCTTCCCTGACGTGACGCCGCCCAGGATTTTAAAAGCCCCAAAGCTTTTCCCTGCACCACCGGGAAAGCCCCAAACGTCAACATGACTCCCGGCTGATTTATTTATGTTACAAAAACCCGCTTTTTTTCACCCACCCAGCCCCAAAATGGGAAAAGCGCTGGACGCAACCGGCGGAGCTGGCGGGCAACTCCCCGCCCCCCCCCGCCCCGCCGGTTGCACCGGGAGGGCAACAGGAGCCCCCACCGCGGGGAAGGCTCCGTGGACGCGGCCGAGCCGGTGCCAGGGGGAACACACGTGCCCCCCGCCCCGTTACCATGGCGCAGCCCTGAGGGGAGGGAGGGGGAGAGGCGGGCCTGGCCTACGCCCCCCCCTTCCTCCTCCTCCTCGTCACACGCCCCCGTCTCCCCTGAGGGGACCCCGCCGCCGAGGGGAGGGGGCCGCCGTGACGCCGCCCCTCGCCCCCCTTCCTTCCCCCCGCCCCGCACTCACCCCGTTCCCCCGGGCCCCGCCAGGCGCGGCTCCGGCCCAGGCCCCGGCGGCCCCATTGTGCGGGGCATTGTGGGAGTGACGTCATCCTCCCGCTTCCGCCTCGATGGTGGCCGCTTCCCGCCCCGCCGGGCCCCGGGGCATGCCGGGGGGGCCCCCTCGCCTTCCCCCCCCGCCGGGGGCCCCCGGCGTGTTGCCCTCCTCTCCGGCCCTTGTGGGGGGGCGCATCCTCCGCGGCGCCCCCGGCTGAGGCGCCCCCGGCTGAGGCGCCCCCGGCTGAGGCGCCCCCGGCTGAGGCGCCCCCGGCGGAGGCCCCGGCCCCCGCTCTCGCCCCTCCTGCAGGCCGGTTCGGGAACCAGGCCGAGCACTTCTTGGGAGCCCTGGCCTTCGCCCGCGCCCTCAACCGGACCCTGGCCGTGCCGCCGTGGATCGAGTACCGCCACCACCGCCCGCCCTACACCAACGTGAGCCCGGGGAGGCGGGGAGGGGGCGGCGGGCCGGGCGGCGGGCTCTCCCCGCGGAGGGAGGCTTCGCGCCCCGGGGCTTTGCCTAGGGCCGCCCGGTAAGCCAGGCGGTCCCTGTCGTCCCCAGCTGCACGTTCCCTACGCGGAGCACTTCAGGCTGGAGCCGCTGCTGCGGTACCACCGCGTGGTCAGCCTGGAGGCCTTCATGGAGGAGCTGGCGCCCCTTCACTGGCCGCCCGGCAAACGAGTGGCTTACTGCTTCGAAGCGGCAGCTCAGAGAAGTGCTGACAAAAGCACTTGTCCCATGAAGGTGAGTCCCTCCCACACCCCATTCCCCCGGGCACGGTTTCATCCTGCTGCTGTTCCAGAGGGCATGACTGATGCCTTCAGATTGCTGTTGATTTGGAAATTTAGGAGTTACCCACCCCAAATCCCTCTGTCCAGTGTTCCTTTCCCTGCTTACCTGTGCGGATTGCTGTGCCTTCGGGCTTTCCTTTGTCAGCAGATGCTTGGGCTTCAGGAGGATGGTCCGTGTCGGCAGGTTTTATCGCTTCAGACTTGGTCGTGACCGTGAGGAGAACAGATCTGTGGCAACAGAGTTTATCTCCTACCGGTCGCTGCCCGTTTCGCATCTGTGCTATGGTTGCCTGGCTGGTTTTAAAGCAACCTATCTTAAATACAAGCTGGAGAGCTGCGGTGTTCTCGTTCTTTTAAAGCGACCTTTGCATTAGTTTTCAGTTAACTCTCTTTGATGCGTTCCGTTCTCTCCTTCCCGCAGAGCTGATCTGTGGCAAGCAGGCTGTTGTATTCCACCTGTGCTCTTCCTGTCACAGAAAAACTCTTCAACTGGGCACCCCGGGATCTTGCGAGGTCTGCCTTTCAGGCACTGCATGCGCGCTGAATGAACGCTTGTCTTTCCTTTGCAGGATGGAAATCCATTTGGTCCCTTCTGGGATCAGTTCCAAGTGGATTTTGATAAGTCTGAGCTCTTCAAGGGAATGTCCTTCAGTTCTGCATACAAGGACCATTGGATCCAAAGGTAGTGAGAAGGTGGAAAAGCGCTGGCGTGCCACTGCGGGATAACTCGGGGAAACGGTTGTGCTAGGCATTGTGTAAAGCCTCTGCATTTTGCGGGAGAGGGCGAAGAGGTTAATTATCAACATAATTCAAAATCTAATGCTCCTTCCATTAAATATTCACTGAGCACGATCTTCCTGTGGGCAGTATTAGGCGTGAGCTCTGTTAGGCTGACTGATTTCTGAGCCAGTAATATTTAGTTACAGTATTTATTGATTACATATGTAATTATTCTTCAGAAAGAATTTGGTTCTCAGTTGCTGATCAGGAACTGTATTTTGCTGGTTGCCTCATGTTTTCAGAGCCACTTCAGTCATATCAGTAAGTTCGGGTGACAAAATTGCTCTAGTCTGGGGTGAACACGTAAGCTCTTGTTGCTTGGTTGCTCGTCGCTATGTGTATGAGATTCTTGTCTTTTGTCTGTCAAATAATCATACTAATTTGTCTGTTACCAGGTCTGAGGTAAAATGCAGTGCCCGAGTTCTGCTTCAGTGTTCTGTTCACGTGGCAAAATAGTTAAAATTCATCTTGGGTAAATTTGGAGCAATAGATTTCGGGGTGTTTGTAGTTTCTAACCTTCACAGTAGTCTTTGTGCAAGATGATGCCTGCAAGGTTATGTTATGTTACGGTCTGCTGGGGTTTTTTTCTGTAGGTTTTCACCATCTGAGCACCCTGTACTGGCCTTACCTGGAGCTCCGGCCCAGTTTCCAGTCTTAGAGGAGCACCGACCCCTCCAGAAATATATGGTGTGGTCTGACGAAATGGTGAAGAAAGGAGAAGCCTATATTCATTCTCTGCTGGTCAGGCCCTACGTAGGAATCCACCTGCGGATCGGCTCAGACTGGGTATGGCTCCTGTGAGAGGCCACTTGCTGTGGCCCTGCGCTTGCTCTAGACTGGCAGCAACCGCTCTGTGGAAGCAGCGGCCTGGCGAGGAGCTGTGTGCCTGGGCTGGCGTTCGGCAACTCGCTCTGCGTTAGCAATGCCCTTGGGATTCCTCTTTCAAATGGGCTGCGATGCTGCTGGCAGAGCTGGGGGGCACGGTAGTGTCTTCTCAAACGTGACATTTTCGCTGTTCTTCTTCCAATAGAAAAATGCTTGCAATATGTTAAAGGATGGGACGGCCGGGCCACACTTCATGGCGTCACCTCAGTGCGTGGGCTACGACCGAAGCGCTGCGGTCCCTCTTACCATGGACATGTGCCTGCCAGACCTCAAAGAGATCAAGCGTGCTCTTGAGCTCTGGGTGAGAAAGACGGAAGCTAAATCTGTTTATATCGCTACTGATTCTGAGCCATACACGATGGAAATACAGCAGCTCTTCCAAGGAAAGGTAAGTCGATCAGAAACCCGTTCTGGCAGGAGTGCTTTGAGAAAAACCTTCCCTGGACTCTGGCCCATTGCTGCCCCAGACAGCAGGCAGGCAGGTGTGTAATACCTTATTCACAGGCAAATATTGGCATCTCGAGGTAAATTTTTCTTGTAGCCATAAAAATTATGCTGTAAAAGCCTTCCTTTCCTGGAGGCTGAAGAACATTATCCTGCATGGTAATCAATTTCTCCTTGAAAAAGGCTTCAATTAAATAAACCTAAGTGATTTTCAAAAAATGTTTCGACATTTGTCTATTCAGAAATGAGTTATGGGGCAACTTGAGACAGAATCCACTCTCCTTTTGTTATATGTTCCCGTTTCTAATATAATGCCAAGGCATTTGGGTTGTAATAAGAGATGACTGGATTCGTTTGCTTTCCTTGTTTCCCTGCAGATCAAGGTGGTTAGCCTGCAGCCCGAAGTGCCTCAGATCGATTTGTACATCCTTGGCCAGTCCGATCACTTCATCGGGAACTGTGTCTCTTCATTTACTGCCTTTGTGAAAAGAGAGCGCGATGTGCATGGAAAACCCTCTTCGTTTTTTGGCATGGACCACCCACCAAGATTACGGGATGAATTCTGACCAAAAGAGGATCAGGCTCTGTAGTTCTCAGGGCTCGGAGCTTTGGTACCTTGCCGAGGGACCGCAGGGTGCGGTCAGTGTTCTCCTGCCTGCAGAGCACGCTGCCGGGCTGCCGCAGCCCTGCCGAGGCCCTGTGGTGCTCCTCACAGCCGCTTCCAGGCTGCTCTGCCTGACTTCTCCCCTATTTCCCACATGAGGTCAGGCAGAAAAGAAATTTTAAATCACATAGTTTATAGTTTCCTATAAACTGTATGTAGTTTTTTTAAGACATAGTTTATATAGCTTTCCATTCTCATGGTTTGGGGCTCGCCAGCAATCGTGATGAAGCAGCTGCTCAGATTTCCTCGCCTCCATTTTTTTTTTTCCCCGTTAAACTTAAATTTTACCAGGAGATGTTGTGCAGTGTCTTGTCCAAAACTGACCGTAAGTTCTTTTTAAGTGCAAAGTATTGTCAGGAATATCGTGGTCCCTGCAAAGGGAGTGCAAGGCAGAGCTCAGGACTGGAAATTGGCTCTGGGTTTTATCGAGTACCGCTGTTGCCTTACTAGACCTGCGCCTCGGTTTCCGTTCCCCTGTCAAAAGAGATTTCCCTGCTGATGGAGCTGGGGAGAAGGCATTTGCAGGGACACGGGCGGGGGATCTTTCACAGCCGGTCCTTGGAGAGTTGGAGATGTAGGGCTTGTAGCTTTGTAGCTGTTGCTGTCAGGTGTGGGGGTCTGTGGTAGAAAGAAATGGGTTTGAGCTAAGACTTTTTTAAAGTAGCTGTAATGGGGTTGGTGTCCGTCGTACCTAGGTCTGCGGTAATGGTTTCTGGGGTTTTGTACTTTGTAAAATAACCCCCCTGGCAGCAGAAGCCTTGTCTGGGGGGCAGCTCCCAGCAGAGACAACTGTGGGAAGTGTTTGCTCATGGTGAAACAGCAGCCCAACCCCCTGTAGCCTGGCCCAGTGCAGTTTAGTGCTGGGAGCACCAATAATCCCGACGCAGTGAGACTCAACTTGACCGATGCCTTTTGGTACTCCAATTGGACTTCAATTATTTTTTTTTTTTTCTTTTTGTCCAAAGACCAAGTACAGGAGTTACTCTTTTTTAAAAATGCCAGGTAGGTGAGCCTGCAGCACCGGGGCTGGCTGCCTCTCGTGCACTACTGCGGTCTAAGCAATGCCTCTACCAGGGCTTAACTCTAAAAGTCTTTTTGGTGCTGGGCTTCTTTTCCTCTTTGGAAATGTTCCTGAGCTTTGAAGGAGTTTGCGGGCTCAGGGGAATGAGCTGGAGGGGGCTAAGTGAGATGATACCCTGAGCGCCAGGCTGGCAAAGCCTCCTCTCTTCTTTCCTCAGTGCTGGCTTCCAGAAATCCTTGGGATTTGGTGGTTTCAGGGCCCCCTCCTTGCTGTTCCACTCTGCTGGATGATGCGAGGGCAGCCCTTCCCCGGTGTATGAAGAGCAAATGGGGGTTCTTATAACAAAAAGGTATTTTTTGTAATAATAAACACTTGATTTTGATTTAACTCGTATTGTACCGAAAATCCTTCCTCTCTCACGGCAGTGCCGGCTCAGCCTCCCGCGGAGCGGGCGCTTTCCCCGTCCCTCGGCAGGGCCGGCCCGCGTGGGGCGCTGGGCCTGGGGCAAAACCCGGGACTTTGGGGGGGGCTCTGGGACCGCGGGGGGCAGCCGGGCGGGGCCCTTCGCCCGCAGCCCCGGGGCCGCCCAGCGCGGGGCGGCGGCCCCTTTGTCCCGGCTCCATCCGGGCCCCGCCGCGGCGGGAGGCGGCGCCGGTCGCTACGGAAGTGCGGGCGTGGGGGCGGGCACGCGCGTTGCCAAGGAAGTGCGTCAGAGGAGGGGGGCGGGGCTTCCCCGCCGTTTCCGGTGCCGCGGGAGGAGGCGGCCGCGCGGCTCCGGGGCCCGGGGCGCCGGGGCGCCCCGGCCCCCCGCTGCCGCGCGGCTGTGGCAGCCCGGGGCAGCCGTTGCCCCCGTGGCCGCCTCCGTTCGCGTGCGTGGGCACGGCCTCGCCCGCGGGGGTGCCGGCCGGGGCGGGGGGGAGGCCCTGCTGCCAGGCTGCCGGGGGGCCCCCCCTCGAGCTGGGGCCCCGGTACCTTGGGGACCCCTTTCCTCCAGCGCCCGGTGTCGCAGCTGCGGGGGCGGCGGGCGATGCTCGGGGTCTCCCCGTAACCAGCTGCGGGGCCCGGCGGGAGCGGGCCCGCCCGCGCGGTGCCGGCCGGAGCAGGCGGAGGTGGCCTCGGGAGAGGGCGCCCGGTGGCAGGCGCCGGCCCGGGAGCGGGGGTGTCCTCTTCGGACCACGGTGCGTCCAGCAGGGAGGCGGGAGGGGAGCAGCAGCGGCAGGGGCGGTCGGCTTAGGAAGGGGTAAAAGGCACGAGCAACTAAGCCGGGACGTTATCAACCCCCAAATATTTGGAAGATGTAAAACTGCAAGAAAGCGATGGAATTTTTTAAGTGGTACCTGGGAACGTGCGGGGAGACGCGAGGGAAGGGTTTAGGCAACGTTCCAAGAAAATCTTCCTGAGATCTTTAAACTTAAGCCAGGAAGCGGAGAGGCCTCAGGACTTCAGCCTGCCAGAGGCGGACGGGATGAGCGATGCGTGCCCGGTAAGGGCGCTGCGCTCCCTGGGCACGGCCGGCCCGCCTCGTGGGTCCCGATTCCTAAAGTTCCCGACGAGAGGTGGTTACCTTAGCTTACATTCAGGTTGCGGTATCGTTTATTTTTTCAGGCACGACCTTAGGTTAACTGAAATAAACAAAAATGCTTTGATTTCTGCCCGTTCTCCCCTCTTGGTGATCTGGAGCACGTCTCAGCCTTGACCTTGACTGTTAGGGACCTGGCCCAGGTCACTTTAGGCTGAACTAATTCCGTGAACAAGGGTCTCTGCCCGAGGCAGCAGAGCGGGTGGCACTGTGGCCTTCCCAGCTCAAAGGGCCGCCCCTGCCCGGCCACCCCAGGCAGCTCAAACGTTGCTGTGCAGTTTCTGGGGGAATACAAACGCTGCCAACTAAGTGGTTTATTTTTCAGTTACTGACTTGAGTAAATCTGGGGAGAAACATCATTTGTTACGCTTCCAGTAAACTTCACAGCAGTAGCTAAAATAATTGGAGAGGGTTCATCATAGGTTGTTGTGAAAAGAGCCCAAATCAGGGATAAAATAATTTGTGACTACAAAAAGAGACTTGTAAGTGAAATGGGGAAAGGTGTCGAAAGGTTACGAAGCTCACGTTGATGAGAGAGACCCAGAGGAACAGCACATGTGCAACATGATTTTTGTTCAGTGTATACCTTCGCCAAAGCTGCGGCAGAGGGGACGTGCTGGGTGTCTCAGTCTTAGCTTCCAGTGGGCGTGTGGACAGCAAGGTGTGCTCTCGTAAAAAAGCAGCCTGGGTGAGGATTAACTGACCTGATGTTAGTCAGCATCACTTACAAAGTGGCACTTCTCATCAAAATCGTATTTTGGATGTTAATTATATAAAATAAATCAAGGCTCTGCTTTTCAGAATTCATGCCAGATTTGAGTATTTGCCAGTGTGCACATTCACTGTACCGATGCAGGTAAATGAAATACTGGTCGTTATGTGAACTTGTCAAAAAAAATTGTCTCTTGTGAACCTGAACTACAGGAATATCTTGGGAAGGCGTGGAAGGAGAAGTGTGTGTTTGTATATACAACTACTCGGGATGATTAGAGGGAGAGTTGCTTTTTATGCTTCTGCAAGTCTTGTCTCCATTCCACACATCCTCTACGGGTGCAGTAGCGTGCGTGTTCCTCATGGGTCGGGCAGTAAGGCCCATCTTGATCTGGAGCTGTCCATTAGGAGGGAAATGTTTTTATTCAGTAGCAATCCAGAATTCCTGTAGTTGGTTGAATTCACTGTGCAGATTGTAAAGTGCTGCTTCTGGATGATTGCCCAGTTTGGCCAGTTCAATGCACATTCCTCATCTTCCTCGTGGTAGCTACCACGCGCTTTCATGGGAATAGCGAGGACGAGGAGTTTCCCCTCACAAAACCAAGGAAATTCCAAAGGCCACATTGAGGTTTCCGAACAATTCTTAAGCTTGTTTGTTTGTTACTCTTGTGTTATTCTTTGTAGTGCAGATTGGCAGTCTGGGTTTTGGGCTAGGAATGCTCTGCGTCCTTTCTCAGCCCTCTAGCTCTGCTCCTCAAGTTCCCTGTCACCTTGTTTGGGCAGCTCTCCTGAGACGTGCAGTTACCGAGTAAAAATCAATTAGACAGAATCCGTGGGTTGCTGCACATCCAGCTGGTTGTGGAACAGTGAGGAGTCCTGAGGAGGCCAGGCTGAACGCAGGCCAGTGCCACCTGGGGTTTCCAGCGTGTGTTAGTGTTACGTTTGGTTCCAGTTGGCAGAAGGATCGCAGAGCTCTTGGAAGATATTAAAAAAAAAAAAAACAAAACTTATTAGAAGTCACCCAGCATTCCACAAGCTGTGCCGTTCAGATCTTCCGCGTAAGGCTATCGCCTTAGCAGTAGCACAGCCTTTTTACTCTGTTGTAAATGGCAGCTCGTTGTGCTAATGACTGGGGGATGCAGCAGCCTTCCTTCCTCTCCACCCAGAGTCCTGAAGGACCGGGATCTGTGAGCTGGGCTTATGCAGCACGAGTTTAGGTTGATGCTGAATCTTGTAAACCTGATTCAGTTGGAACATGAGAGCAGGAGCGAGACGTGCGCTTCGGTAGGTTAGCGTGTTTGGGAGGAGCTGGCTTTTACCCAGTAGAAGTATATTGGCAAAAGAAAAATGAGAGCATAGATCTGTGTGAACAGTTGTGCTTGAAATATCCAGAGCCAGTATGGTTGTCTTCAGTTTCCCCGTGACAACAGATGCGGAAGGTCTAGCTGAGGAGGACGTGCGTGGTGGTTTGCAGGATCCTGCCGCAGAGGGCAATCACATTAGAGGAAGAAGAGGGTGTGCTCAAAGGACTGAGTGCTTTATGAAATTTTCATAAGAAATTATATGAAAGGAGCTTAAACTGACCTTCAAAAGCCTGAGAAGGGCAAATCCTGGCAGGTGTCCACTTCACACCCTGATGTCCTCTGGTTGCTTGAGCATTGGACGAAGCGTGATGTAGATTACGCCACCTTTATCGCTTTCCCTTCTGCTCCCTGCTGAATGCCAGTGTGCTGATGGTACTTGTGCAAAAAATACAGATGCAAGATCAACATTGACCGGGACGTTTGGAAGTGGAACAGAAAGGTGAGGAGTTCTGGGGCCGCGGGCGTGCTGAGAGTGGCCGTCCAACGCCGGGGAGAGCGGCTGTGCTTTGCCTGGGTGCCCCTGGGGCAAGCGCAGGACCAGAAGTGACTTTGAATATTGGGGTGTGACGGGCCTGAATTTAAAGGGCTGGAGTGGTGCCCTCGGTGGGAGCACAATACAGGCAGTAGAGGCGTCCTATACACATCCTCGCCTCACGGCAGTGAGGTGGTGGAAGTACTCCCCTCTGTTGCCCACGGATTTCAGAGCCCACCTCACTGGGGTAATTCACTCCCCTTACTGGTTTGGTTTTCCATCTTTGCTATATTTGACTGCTTTAATGATTTCCTTTGCAGTGAGCTAGATTGCAGGAGTGTGTGAAAACTCCCGTGTAACAATTATTTTCACATTATTCTTGATGGAAGGGAAAGGCAACATCAGTTTTCCCAAGTGTGGAGATGCAGAATATTCAGGGGATGCAATGCCTGGAAGTGGACAAACTATTTAATGATTTTATCTGGAATCCTTGCAGCTGCTGCAGCCCAATTAAAGATCTATTATTCTGTAAGGAGGCTTCTAGAAAGTGACTTTAGAAGTGTAATGCACAAGAGGAAAAAAGCATTTGGGCGGCATTCCAGGGAACTGCTGTCATTTAAGAAAACCCAGGCATAGGTTTTAAACCTTCAGTGGCAGGATGGTCCCGATGACACATCGCATCACACATGAGAGATTGTGATGTAAATGTCTCAAAAATATGAGAAGGTTTCAGCAATACATGGGAGGCATAAGAAGAGGCAACTCTGAAGATGCTGTATTGATAATTTACGATCTCTTGAATTTTGGTACGTAGGCGATGCACTTAATCAAAGCACCTGGCTGATTCCCTTTCAAGAGCCTGAGCAAAGTGGCGAGAGCAAGCCTGTTTTCAAAGTATGGGATTGAAAACAAAAAGCCTGACTGCAAAGGGAATCAGTGGCAAAGTGTTGTATCGTTTTTATAAGTAGTTTAAAAAGCATTATGATTATTTTTAAGGGTCAAGAAAAGGATCTCTACCAACTGTAAAGATGTGATTTGATGAAGTTTTTTGCAGCAGAGCTTGTAGGAATGGTACCCTTTGATGGACAGGCTTTGGTGAAATAACCCTGTCTCGGTTCAGGCCTTTTTAAGTTTTCATGTTGAACGTTACTTTAATTCTTCAAAATCCCTCACAACTTAATGAATGCCAAATGCTGTTCAAATAGATGAGGCGAATCTTTGGCTTTGTGAAAAACTGCAGAAAACTGCCTTCACATATTCGTCCTTTGTTTCTGTTTTAGGTTTTGAGCACGGGATCATCCATCGATCAGATCACGCCAGCCACAGACCTGCTGTCATGTCTAAGTTAAAGAGCTCCGAGTCTGTTAGGGTGGTAGTACGATGCCGGCCAATGAACAGCAAAGAGAAGACAGCTTCGTATGAAAAAGTCGTTAACGTGGATGTCAAGTTAGGGCAGGTCTCAGTGAAGAATCCACGGGGAACATCTCATGAACTGCCTAAAACTTTCACCTTTGATGCTGTGTATGACTGGAATTCCAAACAGGTTGAACTCTACGATGAGACCTTCAGACCTCTTGTGGACTCTGTTCTGCAAGGGTTTAATGGGACAATTTTTGCATATGGGCAGACTGGGACGGGGAAAACCTATACAATGGAAGGGGTGCGTGGTGATCCTGAAAAAAGAGGGGTCATCCCCAACTCATTCGACCACATCTTCACCCACATCTCTAGGTCTCAAAATCAGCAATACCTAGTTCGAGCTTCTTATCTGGAAATATACCAAGAAGAAATCAGAGACTTGTTATCAAAGGATCAGTCCAAGCGGCTGGAGTTAAAGGAGAGACCAGACACAGGTGTATATGTCAAGGATTTGTCCTCCTTTGTTACGAAAAGCGTCAAAGAGATAGAGCACGTCATGAATGTGGGAAACCAAAATCGCTCCGTTGGTGCCACCAACATGAATGAACACAGCTCTCGATCTCACGCCATTTTTGTGATCACTATCGAGTGCAGCGAGTTAGGACTTGATGGAGAGAATCATATCCGTGTTGGAAAACTCAACCTGGTAGACCTTGCAGGCAGCGAGCGGCAAGCTAAGACTGGAGCGCAGGGGGAAAGGTTAAAGGAAGCTACTAAAATCAATCTCTCTCTTTCAGCTTTGGGCAACGTTATCTCTGCCCTAGTAGATGGCAAAAGCACACACATTCCGTACCGGGACTCAAAGCTGACTAGGTTACTTCAAGACTCGTTAGGTGGCAATGCCAAAACTGTGATGGTGGCCAATATAGGCCCTGCCTCTTACAACGTAGAGGAGACTCTGACAACACTGAGATACGCCAATCGTGCCAAAAACATCAAGAACAAACCGCGAGTGAACGAGGATCCTAAGGATGCTCTGCTACGAGAATTCCAGGAAGAGATTGCTCGACTCAAGGCACAGTTGGAGAAACGGTCTATTGGCAAAAGAAAGAGGAGGGAAAGGAGGAGAGATGGTGGGGAAGAGGAGGAGGACACTGAAGAGGGTGAAGATGAAGGAGATGACAAAGATGACTTTGGAGGGAGCAACAGGAAAAGCTGGAGAAAAAAAAAGGAGGACCTGAGGCGAGAGAAGGAAGCAACAGAAATGTTGAGTGCTAAAATCAAGGTAGAATTCTTCCTTGCTGTACGTTTTGAAAGCGATTTATTTAGGCTGTGGGGGGAATAGAGGGTTTCCCAATTTGGAAAGATACCATCCTGGAAACTTCTTGTGAAGTGATTTGTGTTTAGATTGGAAGATTTTAAAATAAGCTATTTCTAGGCAGAAGTTGAAATTTCCACCATGAATTACATATTTCAGTATTCATGAGCTGTTTCATTGTTCTTATGTGCTGATCTTGTAGGATCTTAAGCAATCGGCACAATAAAATGTGATGATGCATCTTTCCACAAGCCGTAGCTCAAAAAATGCTTCATTCTCTCACAGATCATTCACACGTTTTTTACAGGAGAGCACGCGTCTTTTGTTCTCCAGCTTTGTTACACACCACAGCAAAGCGTAGTTCTAAGCAAGACACTGTTTCATTAATCCCACAGTTTTATAGAAATTTTAAGAAATAGTAATTCTTGTAGCAGCTGACTTGAAAGAGAATGTTAAAAAAAGGAGCTTCCCTGAAGAAGCTGTGTCCATATGAGAGAACGTTACATTCTGTGCTCACTGAGAGAAACTTAGGACCTTGGCTTTTCCTTTCAGGCAATGGAAAGCAAGCTTCTGGTGGGAGGGAAAAATATTGTGGATCACACAAACGAACAGCAGAAAATCCTGGAACAGAAACGACAGGAAATCGCAGAACAGGTAGAAGGAAGAGCGTTTGTTGTTTTGTATAAAAAGCCTAGCTGCAGAACTTTTATAACACACTGCATTAGGAGAAACTGTAAGAAAATTTGCCCAGGTTTAACCCTAGAATTGGTTTAGTGGCAATCATTGATCTCAAAAGAAGGGGGAAGGGCTTGTGTCCTATTTGTCATTGTATGAGATATGTAAAGAGGGTTTACAATAGTTTTCTTCCAGCTTTTGACATTAAAGATTTGTATCCTATCTTGCTTGGAGCTGTCTGTAAGTGAAAAAATAATTGGAAGACCTCAGAGAGTGACAGTTCAGCCATTAGCTCAAGGGAGGGTTGTTTTCTATGTGCTAAAAGTTTATTTTCTGTTAGGCATTTTCTGTTGGTGATACTTTTAAGTTCAATGGCTAGCACAAATTGATGAAAAGAAAAAGAATCTAAACATGATATTTGATTCCTTTAATTGAAGCTTGAGCACTTACTCACACTGTCCGATTTTAGTAGCAAAATAAAGACAAAGAAGAGTTAATGCTTCTGGTATTTTTAAGGCAAGAGATAGGAAGAACTAGAAGCTAAAGCAAAAGCCCTGGAACCCAGGGAAGTAAAAACATCTGGAGCGTTGATTTCATGTATGTCAGCCGGGAGGTGGCAATAGAGTTGTGGTCTTTAACATCGTATCTCACCTTCTTCAGAAACGTCGGGAGCGAGAGATCCAGCAACAGATGGAAAGTCGGGACGAGGAAACACTAGAGTTGAAGGAGACCTATAGTTCTCTTCAGCAAGAGGTGGACATAAAGACCAAAAAACTCAAAAAGGTAAAAAGAAAATTATTTCATGTCTAGTGGGTTAGGAATAAAATCAACTCCTGCGTGAAAGCGAAAGGAACATCGGCAAGTTATAGCTTTGGCTCTCGTTGTCTGTTCCAGTTGTTTTCCAAGCTGCAAGCTGTGAAGGCAGAGATCCATGATCTCCAAGAAGAGCACATCAAGGAGCGCCAGGAACTGGAACAGACCCAGAATGAACTTACCAGGGAACTAAAGCTAAAGTGAGTCCCATCGCTTCATTGCCTGCTATTAACTGTAACAGAGGTGGTTCCTTTGGCGGGGGGAGTGGAGGGCCTGCATTGCACATGCTTGTGGAACAAGATGAAAAAACTAAAACATTACTCCTGTATTAAGTCTGTGGGAGAGCAGCAGTGGAGGAAGTCATCTGCTAATTACGTTTCTTGTGTATTTTTGTGGTTGTGTGTAGGCACCTCATTATTGAAAATTTTATTCCCTTGGAAGAAAAGAATAAGATCATGAACAGATCATTCTTTGATGAAGAGGAAGACCAGTGGAAACTGCATCCCATAACCCGTCTGGAGTGAGTGTACTTCTAATCTTTTCTTGGGATGGAATTATAGGTCACAAAACCCCCTCTAAGTGTCAAGAACAAGGTCCCCCAAAAGAGGGACTGAACTGGGGATTTAAGCTAGCCCTCCAGAGTTCCTAGCTTCTTGCTGCACAATAAAATAAAAAAAAAAATTATTCCTCTTAGTAGTAGGTTGAATAAAATAGGAATGTAGAGTTAGGAAAATTCTTGGATTAGGATTTTTCCTCTAGATGAGCTCAATGATTATATGTAAAATGTATGTAATACTGCATTCACCGTTAAAATAGCAGTAAATTCCTTTTGTATTTCTTTCCTGGCTTCGATAGGAAAGCTCTCATAATTATTATTATGAGAGCTGTGGCTAGATCCTGACTCTCTATGCAGAAATTCTCTGCAGCAAGTTTAGAAAGCTGAGTGCAGCTGAGTGTGCCTGCGGTCTGTATAGTAAAAAGAAGCAGAAATCCTCCCCGTTGTGCAGGGAACAGGTGATGCAGGATCTTACCTCCTTGTCTCTGACTGTGGAGAGCTGATCCTGCAAATGCAGCCTAGGTGGTTTCTGCTCTCTGGAAGCACATTTCTGTGTGGAATTTGCAGATGGTTTCGCTCGTAATCTCCAAGAGGAGTCTTTGTTTATGGTGTGTAATAGGCCGAGTATCCATTTTTCTCTAGTAACCAGCAGATGATGAAAAGACCGGTGTCTGCTGTGGGATACAAAAGGCCACTGAGCCAACACGCCAGGACGTCCATGATGATTCGTCCAGAGGCTCGGTACAGGGTAAGCCCAGATCTGGTTACAACCTTCGTGTGTTCCCCCTCCTGACCAGGGGACGGTGAATTTCAGAGGACCGTTAGTTCTTCTATGGGATGTAAGTTTTTACAGTGCCCTGCATACATTTATAAATCACTTCAGAATAAGCTTCTGGAGGGAAGAGAAAGAATTTGAATGAAGAAGTGCAGGCTTTGATTCTGCTTTTACTGTCTCAGGCAGAGAACATCGTATTACTGGAACTTGACATGCCCAGCCGAACAACGAGAGACTATGAAGGTCCAGCCATTGCTCCCAAAGTTCAAGCGGCTCTAGAAGCAGCTCTGCAGGATGAAGATGAGATACAGGTGGACGCTTCGACCTTTGAGAGCACTTCAAATAAAAAATCAAAACCCAGGTGAGTCGGACTTTTAGTAAGCAGACTGGCCAACAGTAGAGGTACGAGCACAGTTGCTGTTTGCCAGCACTTCTTGTCAGTGAAGTTAAGGCGAGCTCAGCTGTAAAGCAGAGAGAAAGGAATGTGGGACAGAAGTGAAAGCCGAGACCGATCAGAGAATAAATCCAGTTAAAAAAAAATCAGCTTTCGGAAGATTTCATTTTGGTGAGTAAGAGGTGACATTGTTGGGGCTTTTTGTTTATTTTTTCATTTTTACTTCTTCAGGCCCAAAACTGGAAGGAAATCAGGGGGATCCTCTTCAGCAGGCACCCATAGTTCTCAGCTCTACCCACAGTCCCGAGGGCTGGTTCCAAAGTAAAACCAGCAGTTCCTCTCCAGGGCGTGAACAGCCTTTGCCTTCTGAGAGCAGACACAAGTAAAAACCTGCAGAGAGACCTCCCAGCCAGCCTCCAGCCCCTTTCCCCTGGAGATGGCCTCTTTGCTGTTTAACTGACTTGTGCCAGTCCAGGTGCACTGAGCCACAGGAAGATACGTGCTTGCAGTTCAGCGTTTGGCCTCTGTGGGAAACAGATTTTAGTTAGGAAATCAGAAATGCATGAGGTACGTTAAAAGTGTATTAGAAGCAATGGGAAGCATGGGGATCACCTCACAGCATCACCGTCTCTCCTCCTGCACTAGCCCTTTTGCTGCACTGGGCTTTTTGGCTGTTGGGCAATAAGAAGACAGAGTTGAAAGTCATCTCAACAGAACCACCACTCCAGAGCTCCGTAGTGAGAAACAAATGAGGTTAAAAAGCAGAGGATCTGTTCAAACTTGACTTGGTGCATAGTTCTTCCTCTTCCTGCTTGAAAGACTGACATCGTCATTTGGGGTTGAGAAGTTGGTCTGAACAGGCAGGATGGCAGCGGTCAGCATGCACTTGCCCCCAGATAGCTGTGCCTCCCTTTAGAGCTGTAGGACAAAAAAGGGGTCTTGGAAACAATTTTCTGCTCTCTAGAAAGGAAGCAATAGAAACTGAAGTCCTTTCCTTGTTTACAGGCGTAAGTAAGAGCTTCTCTAAACTGCCCTCCTACAGACCTCACCCCTGCCAACAGGAACCGCCTTGTCAAAGAACACAGCCGCATACCAGTGCCAGCTCCACAGCTTGCTTCCTCCCTCTTGCCTCCATCTTTACCCCTGGCATTTCAAACCGGTGCCCATACTAAGACTGTGGGGTGGCGTACGGCCACTTTCTCACACCTCCCCCCCGTTCACGGGAGACGTAGCACTGGCCCAGAGCTCCCTTCCTGGCAGGCTGACGGGGCTGACTCCGCTCTCCCCTGTAGGCTGGGCAGAGGGCAGAGCACCATAATGTGGAGCTGCCTTTGAGCGCACTCTTCTTGTAAGTATGGTCCCTTCCCTTGGTGCCTAAGGAGGTTCAGCATTCAGAACCTTTTGTGCCTCATCCGTTCCACGTTAAAAGCTTTCCCTTTGCACCTCCCAGCCAGTGCAGAGCCCGCTGGGAGGGAAAGCACATGTAACCGAGTCTGGGTGATGGAATCTGGTATTAATTGCAGGGGTTTTACTTGGAAAACAAGGGAGGAAGCACTCCTGCTTTCGACGGTCTCTTTGCAAAGCTGCCCTATGACTGAAGCAGGCTCCTATAATGCTGCAGGCTCGTGTGGCAGGGCAGAGGGAGGTGGAACTGCCACGCTAAGGACAGAGTAAGGTGTCCCTGTCTAGTGTCTCACAACTCATTCGTAAGGTTTAGTTCACTGTGTATCGAGACTCGGGATGTTACTACTTCTGGTTGCTGTTGGCTGTCATCCTATGAACGTTTTTACCTGTTTCCTCTCCCTCACTGATGACTTCCTCCAGACTGACATGTGTGAGTGTATGAGGACTTGCCTGGTTTTAGAAATGCTCTGGTGTGTGGACTCTGCCTTGTGTGCTCGTTAAGTATCCACCGAGAGACTTCACCCGGGCTGGAGAACTCCGTTCTGCCTGACCCCCATGAGCAGGAGGGACCGGACACTCAGCGCTGCTCACCTCTGCATCTTGCGGGCACGGTGCCACGGTGAGCCAGCTGCCCAGGTGCGCCCGGTTAAACGCTAACTCGGCTGCTTTGATTCTGGACCACAAGATTAATATATATATACACATACAGGCATATATATATATATATATTAGTTTTGGTGGAGGAAGGAGGAGTTTGCTGGTAATGGAGAGAGCAGGCATCTGACATATTGCTTTCAACATGAACACGGAAACCTGGCATAACCTTCCTTTTTATAACGCACTGTTTATGTACAGAGAGCCTTTTAATTGGCTCTTGTTGCATAACACAACGTCACCTTCTCTTCCCTCTCCTCCCTCTTTCTCTCTAGCACATAATCCTCTGTACTTTGACAGTTTAAGAGATGATTGTATGGTGTAAGTGCTCAGAGAATTGAAATGAACCAAGCGGGGTCTAAAACCTGAAATAGCAACAAAATATGTAAGCGCCTGTATGTGCATAGCAACGTGAGCGGGCACACACGGACACATCTGCGTTTGCACGCGCGCACACTTCCTCAGCCGCTGCTGTTCCGTAGGGAATTGTGTGTGACACTCCTATGCTGGGAACTCCCCTTGTGGCAGGACTGGTACCGTGGGAATCGCAGGGCAAGCCCGAGCTGTTCTCGTTTGAGTGTTGATAAGCTAGCTGGTGGGTACGTCAGAAGGGCTCTGCTTTTAATTCTGTAGAAATTAATTAGCAAGGTGAAAGAAATTCAGTAGGGTGGAAAGAGAATAAATCTGCGTATTTAGTCATTGTATTTAAATTGGAGCTGTGGTTGGAGATTTGGTTGTAGTGTATTCATGGGCAATCTCAGATTGTTACGGAAGATTCTCATTCCGATGGACTTACCCTCGACCAGACACTCAGTGGCACTGATATTCAGATAAATACCTTGTCTTAAGCTGTACAAAAGCACTGAGCTCTGGGCTGAAGTTTTTAAGAAACATTCCTGCCGAGTTTGCCCCTCTCCGGGTGTTATCTGAACCACCTGGGCTTCCCACGGCCCAAGACAGGAAACCCAGCCGACTCCTGGAAGAGGCCCTCGGACAGCGCGCGCCGTCGTAGTTCCTTCGTAGGAATGTTTAACATCCTTCTCGTCTTTGCTCTGATCTGTATAATGGGATCTTTTTTAAAAAAGTGACATGCAGCAGAAGTCGGCCCTCGGCGCCGGGAGCGAGCACCGCGTGACGCTGAAGCGTAGGAATTAAAGCACTTTCTGAAAAATCCTTAACGACAAAAAGTCGAGCGCCTTTTTTAAAACATTCGCATGCTGCTTGAATCTTCTAAACCACATCCCTCTGTCACAGCATCTCGGGCCACGCTGATGCGTTACACAGATCAGACTTGTGCTCAGTACTTTTTTTTTTTTTAGGTGTAGTAAGTCGGCCTTCGCTGACCACAGAGCGCTCGCCGAGTCTCAGCGAGGCACCTGCCAACCCGGGTCTGGCCCCTCTGCTCTGGGGGGGGGTTAACGTGCGCAGGCTCGACACGGGCCCGCGCGGCTCCTCTGGGTCTCTTTTCTGCCCTGTTAAAACCCAGACTGGAGAAGAGACCCTGCACAAGCCCCAGGCAGATGCAGAGATGGAATTGAAGTGAGAACCCAGCGGCGATGGGTTCAACCCTCTGTGGTCCAGGCGCTTATTTACCTTCTTCCGTCCCCTTTCTTTTTGAAAAACGAAGCGCCCGGGGCCTGCCCGCGGGCACAGCTCTCCCTGCGGACCCCAGCTCCTCGGAGATCGCCGATCTCGGCCTTCTCTTAGGTGACCGTAGACGAAGAACCTGTCAATAGTTCTGTCCATAGTTTTACAGCTTGTATTTATTTGTATCATCTCTTTTGTCTAGGAATGTAAAGTGACCCTAAAATGCAATGTGTAATAAAAGTCAACCAAGATTTATTGCATCTATCAAACCGTGCCCGGTTTTCATTCCGAAACCGTACGAGGCGGCGGGGGCTCGTTCGCTTTGTGTTTTACGAAGCCGTGGGTTACGTTCCGTCAAAACCAAAAGGCTCTGGGGAAACTCGGTCGTTACCAAGCGGTGAAATGAAGGAGGAGCAGGGCGGGAGAGGAGCGGGGGCCGGTGCGGCGGTGCGGGCGCGGCCGGCGGGCCCGCAGCGGCCGGTGCCGCGCGGTGCCCGCCGGGAGCGGCGGGGGCGGGGCGCGGCGGGGCCTACAGCTCCCCGCGGCCCTCGCGGTTTGTTTTCCTTCAAACGGCGCCCAGGCCCGCCGCGCGCCCGGCCCCGCCCCTTCGGTCAGCGGCGCGCGCGGGTCCCGCCGTGTCCCGCCGCGGCCACCGTCGCCGAGCCCCGCCCCCTCCCCCCCGCTCCCAGCCCTTTGACCCCGTTGTTATGTCGGGCCCGAGCCGCCGCCGCCGCCGCCGCCTCCTCCCGTAGCGCCCGGAGCCGCCCCCGCCTCGCGCCCCGCCCGCCCCGCCCCCGCCGCCCGCGCGCCCCGCCCGCCCCCGCCGCCGCCCGCCGCCCGCCCGCCCGCCTGGCTGCCTGACTGACTGACTGCCTGACTAACGGTCCGCGCCCGCCGCGCCGCCGCCCCGCGCGGGAGGAGGATGAAGGAGATGAAGCAGCGGAGGAAGAAGGAGCGCACGTGGGCCGAGGCCGCCCGCCTGGTGAGGCCGCTCCGCCGGCAGCGCCCGGGGCTGGGCCGCGGGGAGGGGGCGCGGGGGCTCGGCCGGGCCCCGAGGGGCCTCCCCCCGCCCGGGGGCTCCGCTCGCCGCCGGCTCCGGCGCCTCCCCGAGTAACGGGGCGGGGGGGGGGGGGGGGGGGGGGCGGGCGCGAAGCCGGGGGCCGGGCGTGTCGCGGTGCCCCCCGAGCCCCGCGGCTCCTCCCCGGTTGTTTTGCTTCCCGAGCCGGGGGGGAAGGAGCAGAACCCCGGGGGGGGGGGGAGGAAGGAGCAGAACCGCGGGGGGGGGGCGCGGTGCGAGCGCAGCCCCTGGCCGCCGCCGCGGGGGCTTTGGGACGAGCCGGGGGGCCCCGCGGCCGCCGCCCCCTCCCGCCAGGCCGCGGGTCCCGGGCCGGGCTGCGGGGAGGGCCGGTCCCACCACCGGAGCCGTTCGCTGCCCGCCCCCGGGCAGGGGCAAGGCCGCGCTCGGTGCTCGGACGCTTTTTGTTTTCTTCCTTCCAGATGAGTTAGGGCTGAGCGGGAGGACGCGGAGCCTGGCGAGCAGGCCTGGCCTGCAGCCTGCGGGCTGTCACAACTTTCTGGTTTAAATTGCTTGAGGCCGCAGGTTTGTTGCGCGCGGCGGCGCTGAGCCTCGGGGTTAGCATCGCTGCCGCCAGACGTTAGTTTGTCCCTTTGGGTTTTAGGAGACCTAGCGGCGGGTGCGCCTTCGTCTTTTTCTCTTTGAGAATCTCTTTGTTGAAGGCTTCAACTTCCGAACCCGCGTCTGGGTTGATGGCGTTTGGGTAGGTCTGTTGGAACGCCGCAGTGGGAGGAAGGTGATTTCCCTCCGGGGAGCGTTCGAGCCGTGTCTGCCTTGAACCTCTTTTATAAACCAGGAAATCTTAAAAAGAAAAATAACGTCAGCCTCTCTCAGGTAACAAGCGCGAACGGCTCAAAAGTTTTATTTAAGGGGCGCGCTGGGAGGTGCTCAGGCTTGCTGCCTGCGGCTGGCTGGAAGGAGCTTGCCCTCCTTGGCCCCTGTCTCGGAGCCTCTCGGTGACCCGGTGACGCAGATCTGTGCCAGTACACAGAGTAAGGGACGCTCCCGCTGCCCGCGGCCGCTGTGAACGGATCTCGGCGGTTTCTTCCCCGTCGCCCTGTCAGTGGCACTCGACTTGCGAGGATGCGGGCGTTGTTGCTGTGTAGCATCCGGACATCTGTGGAAGGGGATTGACAGGGCTCGGAGGGTGTTTTGTTCCCTTGTATTTTTTTTTTTTTTTTTTTTTTTTCTTCGTGTGTTTATTTTGGTTTTGCCTGGCCAGGTTGCGCATGGGAGCACGTAAACATTTCGAAGGCACAGTATGGGTGAGTCCAGCTGAGGCTCAGTCTGGGGTTGAGGACGTTCAGGGTAGCTCTTGGTGCTCCTTCTGAGTAAGATTGGTTTGGCTATCGGAGTGTTTTCCTACCGCTTGCCAAGAGGAAGCCTAACCAGACAAGCATCTGTCTTCAGCAACTTGCATAATCTTCTGCGTGTAAATTATAATATTTTAGACCCAACGTGACTTTGCTTGAAGAACTGGAACAGGACGGAAGCCCCCACTGTAGAACTCCACCGCAGGAATCTGGTGGTCTGGTGCTTCGTCGTGCGTTTCTCTTGGGTCCTGGCTCCGAGAGCCAAGCGCGTCGCTGCAGCGGCAGGGATGCTTTTCTGGCTGGTGCCCTCGGGGGCAGAGGCAGTGCTAGGTGACCTTGCACCAAGTCACCTCCACTCGAGTGTCCTGAGCTCTTAGCAGGTGATAAAAGAAAATAATCAGTATTTATAGGGTGTCCAAAGCAGCGCACAAGACTGTGACTCTCGGGCTGACTCCTGCTCACCTCCCCGCCCTCGTTGTGTGATGGGGAACGGCTCTCTTCACACCCACTGTTCCTCTCGCCTGTCTTTTGGCCAGAACCTCAGGCACAGTGGGTGCAGAGGTGTCTAAGCCTTGACAGCATCTTAGAGCCATTGGTGAACCAGAAATAGAACTATCTCGTACCAGATTATCCACTTAGAGAGACCTATGGGTGCGTCGCTGCACTTCCAGCTTGCAGGACTGATTGTAAAATCCGCTAAAAATAGACCTTTATTTAACACTAGTCTTACACACGCTCCCTGTCAAAATGCTTTTAATTTTCCTCTGACGTGCACTGTTGTGTTCTGTATTCCTCTCGATGGTTCGGAGAGTCATAGGCAAAAGTGCTTTCCAGTGTTGCCGCTCCTGCAGCGCTAATACTATGTGCGTTCCATAAAATAAGCCTGTAAAGATTCATTGGAACGCCCAGAGCCGCAGGACTGTTCAACAAGTGCTGTCAGAGCCAGATGTCCATAAATTAATTGGGGGAGTGATGTACACTTCCATAATTAGGGACATAGGAACCCTTGACTATCAGTATTATAAATAGGGGGGGGTGGAACTTTTGGGGGTAAGGACTAGCTAACGTTTAAGGTGTAGGTCCTGACGGAGGGTTGGCGTGGTGCGGGCAGCGCCGGACTGGAGAGGGATGGAGGTGCTGGAGGTTGGGTGGTGGTGGCTAAGGCTGCTGGCTCTCCTCTCCCCCAGTTCTTCCATTAAGCAGTCTGTACACTTAATATAGCTGTTGATTGGAAATTGTTCCCCCGAGCATAGATTCTTTTATCTTTATGTAAATGCTCCTTCGTGCTCAGTTTTAGGCCGTGTGTTTTCCTTGCTGTGCCTGCCACTTGAGAGAGGTTTTATAAGCTGTGAAGAATTTCCTTATTTTTCGGAACGGGCATGTTCCATTTTGAGAGTCGTGCTCTCGGCTCGGGAGTGATGTGTTTCCCCTCGTCAGCCGCCGGCTCCCTTTGAGTGACGGGGGGTGACAGTTCACGGGGAAGGCATGGAAGCGGCGTAACCTATGGAGGTTTGTTCCTTAGGGAGGAGGAAGTGTGATGGAACTGTATTGACTCGGAATTAAAATTGTTTACTCTCTCGGAATGTGGGTTATCGCTTTCTTTGATCTTTTCTTTAAACTCCCTGTGTTTTCATTGTGGTTTATGTCAGGTTACGTGGTTCTCAAATTTCCGTCCCCTGCCAGGTTAGCACCACCGATGCTTCGTGGTCTTCAAGGATCTGGAAAATACACGTTGGGTGGATATGATTTAAGAAATTCCTGTTATCACAAAGTAGAGCTGAAGTGCAGAACTACAGTGACACAGGTTGAGTTTTTCTTTACTTGCGGAGGTTGGAGATGGTGCCCTGCGCGGCATCTTTTTTGCAAATGTCATAGAATCACAGAATGGTTTGGGTTGGAGAAGCCCTTTCAGCTCCCCCAGCCCAACCGTTCCCCTACCCCTGCCATCCCACCCCCAAACCCCGGCCCTCAGCACCGCCTCTGCCCGGCTGTTAAATCCCCCCAGGGCTGGGGACTCGACCCCTTCCCTGGGCAGCCCCTTCCAGCCCCTGACAGCCCTTTGGGGAAGGAATTGTTCCCCAGGGCCACCCTCCCGGGCCAACTTGAGGCCGGTGCCCCTCGTCCCATCGCCCCTTCCGGCCCCCACCCGCCGCTCCCCAGCAGCCTGGGGCTCCAGACCCCTCCCCAGCTCCGCTGCCCTTCTCTGGACACGCTCCAGCCCCCCCCCCAGGTCCTTCGGGGAGGGAGGGGCCCAAAAGCCCTGCCGTGCCACTCCAGAAGGCAGGCTGCAGGCTTTGTGCCTCGCCGCGGTGTTGCACTGACTCAGTTCGAGATACTGCTGATGTAAATGGGGCGTTTGGGTTCCTCCAGCAGCTTCTCACACAAGTCAAACTGAAAGGCGGCAGTGTGTTGCTGACTCCTCTAAAGCATGGTGACAGACAAAATCATTGTGCACCGCTGTGGCCCTTGCATAGGGGAATTTAGACCACAGTTACGTTCAAAAAAGTTCCCAAGTGAATACCCGTTGCTGCTTTTCTTGGCTGTTTCGGGCCATGTCCTGTGCCTGCGTCGCAGCCTTTGCTCGCTCAGACCCGGAGGTCTGTTGAGTTCAGTCTTTTGCATTCAGAGAGCAGCGCTGTCTGCTTCGATGGAAGGCGCAGGAGACTGCGCCTGTTAGGCAGCTGTAGGGTAATCTGCTCCCAAAGAAACATCGTGGTTTACATCTACTGCAGCTTATTTTTGTTCATTGTTTCCTGTTTATGTGGGTAATCTTCTTATCCACAGAAATGTCCGGTCCTCTTTTCGAATCCTGGAGCTCTTGCTTCGAGACATTTTGGAGCAGCAAGTTCCACGGGCTTTTTTTTTTTTTTTTTTAAAAAAAAAAAAGTAATATCCTCTTTAGTTCTGCACGTATAAGTGGCAATTCTGTTCTTCATATAATACTTGAAATGATGGAGTTGTTATTTATTGTATTGCCTTAATATCCAATTTTACTCATTTTCTTTCAAAGGCAAGCAGTCCAAATCTTTTTAGTGTCTCTAGCCATAATTTTTTCCCACACCTTTTACTGTTACTGTTGTCCTTTTCTGAATTCTGTCCTTCTCTGACAAGAATTCTGACTCTTACCTGGGGTACCCTCCCTGAGATGGAGCGAAGATGAAATGAATGCAGTAACCCAAGGAAGGTCCGCTACTGACTTTTACAGCTGTGCAGCAGTGCTTTTACTGGCAGGAAAATGCTGGGTGCTTTATTGAGAGGTAGGAAGGTGTACAGCAGGGAGGACTTCTTACATCGTTACGGGGCGCAAAGCGCTGTACCGTTGTGAAGGTCGTGTGCGGCAGCAGCTCGTCTAACGTGCACTGAAATCCGTGGTAGAGTTCCCACTGGTTTCACGCTGTGGGGTTGAGGCCAAATTCTGCTGCTTTTTCTCTCCTTCATGTTTGTATTTCAGTCCATCAGGGACCAGATTAAGGTCAGCCCTTTGTGATGCCTACCGTGGTCTGGCCTTGAGGTAGCCTGACATTTTTAGCGTGCGTCTTTTGCAGGTGAATAAAGTTTTAAGCAGCGTAGTATTGGATCTGAACCGCAGCTTATGGAGCAGTTCTGTGAACACAGAAGCAAATTCCATAACGACACGTGGTCTTTCTCTCTTTTTCAGGTGCTGGAAAATTACTCTGATGCTCCTATGACCCCAAAACAGATTCTGCAGGTCATAGAGGCTGAAGGACTGAAGGAAATGAGGTTAGTATTGATGATCTTGTCTGAAACGTAGCATGGAGTATGGGGGAGGCTGCATATTAAGGCTTTGCGTGGCTTCGTGCAATTCTGCCTCATCTCCAGCCCACTTCTTCCTTTTTTCTTTCCAGCATGGCCATTTCAGATGACAGTGTAGACATTATAGACGTTTATATACAGGCTGTGGGGTTTTTTTTTCTTTGACAGTAACTGGAAGCTGTTCTTGGATTTTTTGATGATATACAGAGTCCCCTTCATCCCTCTATTGTAAAATAAATGCCTGTTGCAGATCAGACTCCTGCATTGAATTGTCCTTGCCACTTACTTGCACGGTTCTCTCGGAAGTAGCTCCCGGTAGGTTCTGCTGTTGTGACTCTAGTTTGAGAACAGTTTAAGTTTTGTCTCCTCTGATGCTTCATTTCTAGAGCAGACTTACGTTTTAGGACACTCAGAAAAAGCCGTCTTTATTTTATATTACTATACTGGCTTCTGCTCAGCCTTCTGAGCACTGTCACTGTTGTGGCTCTTGACGTTGTACGGAGGAGATGCCCACTGCAACGTGGGTTTCGTACAGAAAAGAACCTGATGTGGAGCCTTGGAAACGGCAGGCGTGGGAGACTTTTCCTCGGTTAAGTTCCTGTGAACTTCCATCCCTTTCTGCGACAGTAGTAGAAGAGCAGTACAGGGTGTCGTGCAGATCAAAGGAAGTAGGTGACCGCGATAGTCCAAATGCCTCAGTGCTGCGTGGCAAAAAAAGAAAGTTTGACTACCAGAGGGCAGCGAAGCAGTCCCTTTTGGCTCCTGCCCATTGACTGACTCCTGGGGTGCCCAGGCGCGTGGGCTGTTTCTAGCCTTGCTTCCATGGCGTTTGTGTTTCCTGAACCCATCCTTTACCCAGCTACAAAGGTAGACTAATTTCTTCTGGGACCTAACAACTCAAAACGTTAGCTTGTTTCTGCTCCTTATTTGTTTCTGAAATCAGGAAACAGCTGGGATGGTTTGAATGGTGAAAGTTGGTGATGCACACAGAGGTGCTGTGTGTAGGAGTTGCCGTTGTTTGGAGGGGGACGTCGCGGGCGTGTGTTGCTGCATCGATATCGGAGCTGTTAGAATGCCCGCCTGCCACCGGTGGTCCTTGCTGACGACACCTTCACCCGTTGGGGCATGGGTGTTGGTTTCATGGCTCTGAGTAAGATTCAGGCAGGCTCGTAGTGAGGACCTCGTATAGCTTTCTTGTAATCGCTGCCCTGCACCTTTCTCACATCAGTCCTTTTACTTAAGCAGACAGTTGAAGATCTACGTGCGTAGGCTGTCCTCTGCTAAAGGTAACAGCAGGTCGCTTTTCACACACACAAATTATCTCGGTGCTCACCCAGTTTTGGCAAGTGATCTGTCACAGTACGTAACTAAAGACCAGACTTCGGAGCGTGTGTCACTTTAAATCCCACAGAGCCGAATTGCTCCTTTAAAGGTCAGTGTTTTTCCCGTGGGATATCTGCTTTTCCTTCCCCAGTCGTTAATTCTCTGCTTTAGGGAAAGACTGTTTTCTTCAGAGCGCGATTGTTCACAGAACGAAGGCAGTGATCCTGCCCAGCTAAATATGCAGCGGCCTTTGCTGGTACTTGCACAGAAGCCCTTCCTGAAACTCCATTTCCTGAAGGAAATAGCTTGCTGGCTCGAGATGTTTTTCCCTTTGAATCAATACTGAGCCTGTGTTCCCTGGTTTGGGGGTCACGCTGGTCTGCTGGGGGGGGGGCCGTGTTCCTTACGGGTGGCGTTAATGGTCCTGTGTGGCTGGTGCTCGAGCCGGGACGCTTGGGCCCAGCACCATCGCGGAGTTCTGCCTTCTAGGAGAGTTCCAATTGTTTGCTTTTTTTTCCTCAATTTGGGGAAAACTATTTATGTTGCCATTCTAAGGCGGCGTGCTCTGCGGCTGGTTAGTGTGCTTGGAGCATCTGCGGAACACAGAAGGGAAAGCACCGTCTAACAGGACAGAAGGCTAGAGATTTTTTTTGTGGTATCTAAAAGTACTACAGGGTAATTTTGTCTGTTGCCAAGGCTTGTGAAGAAATGTCCAAAAACCCAAACGCGTTCAGGGTGGAAACAGAAACTGTTCTAAGTTTTCAACTTGAGAATTATTTTCTTTGAAATATTTTGACTCGGTCCAGTGTTCAGTTTCGCTTTTAATAATAACGAAATCGATACTGCTTTGATGTCTCTTCCAGGTAACTCTCTGCCTGTACGTGTGTGACTTATTGGAAAACATGAGGTGACGTGGCACAGAAGTTCCATCAGTGGGAGCGTAGGATGGTTTCTTTAAGCAGGGGGTTACGTAGGACTTGACAGATGAGTGCATCAGAGCTTTGAGATCAAACTCTGCTAGCACGGTTTTGTCTGTGGCATGTCAGGGAAGACATTCCAGAAGCACGTATGTGTACAGCTTGTGCTGGTTTTGTTTACGTCTTTCTCCTGCTGAATAAATCTGGGGTTTTTTTGTAAAATCAATCCAACGCTGAAAGCTTCAGGAGGAGAAAAGGAGGAAGCAGGTAATAAAAATTAGAAACGTCTAAAAATGGCTGAGTGTGAGTGTAAACTTGGCATAACGTTTCCTGTTTTCTGCCGATTGCCTCGCCGTGCGGTGCTGAGGTCAAAAAGGAAAATGGCAATACTGCTCTGACTGAAGGGCCCGGCCCGTGAAGTTCACCAGCGTCATCTCTGTTCCCCTCAGTCAGCTGAATGATGCCCGTTCAAACAGATCTTTCGGGCTGTTTTCCTGAGAAGGCCATTTCTTAACACTTTTCTGCCTTTCTGTGTTTCAGTGGCACTTCTCCCCTCGCCTGCCTCAACGCCATGCTCCATTCCAATTCGAGGGGAGGTGACGGACTCTTTTACAAACTGCCCGGACGCATCAGCCTTTTCACGCTCAAGGTAAGCGCTGAGCTCCTGCTCTCGGCCGAGGTGCGAGTTCCACTTGTTATGTGTGGCTGAGCGTTAAACTGTCGCTGAGCATCGCAAGCTGAGCGTGCTGCATGTGAGATCGTCACGCGAAAGAGTGCCTGGAATCCGTTACTGCATTAGAGCTTGTACCTTTCAGCTGCATTCAGTCATATGTGCTAGATTCCCTTTAAAAAGCCGCTATTATTTCTTGAGTTGCACAAGCAAGATAAATCTTCCTCTTCCAGCACTGGAGTCCAACTCAGGTGGCTGCTTATCGAAACCGTTCCATTCGCTCCTTTTCTGCCAGCCACAAGGGAACACAGCCAACCAATAAATTAAATTGGTCCGAGCGCTTGTAGCTACAAATAAAATCTTGATAGGAAAATGTATGTTCATTCTTCTGGTGGTTTGGTTTGTGTTCCACTGCCTTCTGTGTACATTCAGCGTCAATGTTTTCCTCTGATTGGTATCTCTGGAATGTTTTCTATTTTTAGTTCGTTGTCCCAGTAGTCTTCAATGTTGAAAATGTTTCTGGTCTTAGGCTCTTCTTTTGCATTGTTTTGCCTGTTGTTTGTAGGCTTAATTTTGTCAAGAAGTAAATACATCTCGTAAGCTTCCCGTCTTAGTAATTGGCTGCTCTGATGCTACCTGTTCTTTCCTAGTAAGAACTGAGATGCTTCTCTAATAGAAGCGGCGTACTTGCAGCAAAGTGCAACGAGTTATTAACCTTACGTATTTTGGATGTGTTCGAGTTACCCGTCTAGGAGGCGTCTGTGACGTGTGTTAATGGTTTAAACGACTCCGCTGCAAGCCCAAATATACTTACAAAGATCTTTCTGCATCAAGGAGTAAAATAGGGAAGATGAAAAAAATTAAGCTTAAAAACTCCAGGCACTAAACCGTCTGTTCCCGTTGGTTTAAGTCGCGGTGGGAGGGAGGGAGGACCGTAGCCATCCCAGCTCTGTTTGCCCATTTAGAAAGATGCCTTGCAGTGGTCTCGGACCCTGTCTGTGCCCGAAGGGGAGGAGCTGGAGGATACAGCAGACGCAGAAAGTTGCGAGTCCAATGAAGCAAGCACTGTGAGTGGTGATAACGATGGTAAGTGTCTAACGACGTTAATCTTAAACTATAGAGTCTACTTCTGCGTCTGACTGAGTGCCCATCTCTTTCAGTGTCTCTTGATGAAACCTCTTCTAACGCCTCGTGTTCCACTGAATCCCAGAGCAAGGGACCCGCTACTGCCAGGGAGAGCTACAGAACCACCTCCCAGGTAGGAAAATGTGGGACTGATGGGAAGCGTGAAGCCTCTCGAGGGGAGCTTTCATTACGGCGTGATAGTTGGGTGAGCGTGGCAGGCACTAGTTGTGCACCGGCACCTCGGAGAGAGTTGTGGGGCCGTCTCCTTAGGTGGGGAGTTTGCAGTATGGGGAGGGATCGTATACAGGGAGGTAACTTTGAATTCTCTGCTATTCATAAATGTAACGGCACCTGAAGGTTCACCTAGGAGCTAGGTAGTTCTTTAACTGGGAAACGTGCTGCCTAAAGCTTATTTTCCCCCTCCATAATGTCTTTGTTCCTTTGTTTTGCTTTGGGTTTCTTTCTGGACCACAGACAACCAAACAAAAGAAAAAAACTGGTGTGATGCTGCCACGCGTCGTCTTGACACCACTGAAAGTAAACGGGGCGCACATGGAGTCTGCCTCCGGTGAGCACTGCTTTTGCTCTGGTGGTTTTTGAATGACTGCAGAGATAGCTTTTAATCCGTGTCCCTACTTACCTGCAAGTTTGGCTGAGGATTTCTGTAACGCTGGGTGAGAGCGCCTGTGACCGTAGAGCGCTCTGTGTGTGTGTGTTTAACTTGGTAACTGGGGAATGCCCCGTAATAGTGGATCTGTTATTAGCAGGTAATTCCTGTAAGTTAAACCACTCTCCCAGTCGGGCTTCTGCTGTTCTTTGCATATTTTTATGAAATCGTTTTGCTTTTAGGCTTCACGGGCAGACACGCTGATGGGGAGAGCAGTAGCACATCCAGCAGCAGCAGCAGCTCTTTGGCCCTGTGCAAAGCCACCTTGCGTAGCAGAACAGAAATAAACAGGGATCCTCCGCAGCTTCTGAGGGGTATCCGAAAGCCCACAGCGGGTAGGTGCTTCTGATGAAATTTAGAAGAATAGCTGGCCATAAAAGCAGGCAGTGATGAAGCCTGTGTATATCTGAGAAAACACTGAGGTTGTCTTCCTTCAGAAGGCACATGATGACCTTAAGGCTTGCGAGCCAGACCTTTCTCCCTGAACATTAGCGAGACAGTTGTTTAAAAGTTTGCCTACTCCGAAGAGCGGTATCGAGAATCGTACCTGAATGTGACAGAAACGTGACCTCGTACCAAAATTCCAGATGCATGTCTGTTAATTAGGATGTTTGAGGGTCTGTCTTCATGCTGGAATACTACAGTCTCACCTCGTGTATCTTGCTCCTTTTGCTGCAGTAGTTTGATGTGAATTTCTTGCCCGTAATGCGGAAATACTTTCATACAACAAGGTTTATTTTATTTGCCTGTCCTTCAACTACAGGGCAAATGAAACGAAACAGAGGTGAGGATATTGACTTTGAAACACCCGGTTCCATTCTCGTCAATACGAACCTGCGAGCTCTGATAAACTCCAGAACCTTTAATGCGCTCCCATCGCACTTTCAGCAGCAGCTTCTTTACCTCCTTCCAGAAGTCGATAGACAGGTATGAGCGTGCGGCGCTGGGGCGCTTTCCATTCACTGCGTTGCCTCGTGCTTGCGGAACGACTGGAGCAAACGTGTTGTTTGTCCTGGGTTTGTCCCGTTAGGTCGGGGCTGACGGGCTGATGCGCCTCAGCGGCAGTGCTCTGAATAACGAATTCTTCACCCACGCTGCGCAGAGCTGGAGGGAACGACTGGCTGATGGTGAGTGGGTTAGCTGTCCCAGGTGGCTGGAAATAGGCACTCGTTTTATGGGATTTCTTGGTTTTTCCTTTGCAGTCAAATGAATGGGAATTCAGTCCAGCTTTGCGGAGTCCAGCCGGCTGTGTTGCACAAAGCTTGTCATTTTTTTCTTTTTTTTTTTTTTTTTATTTTCTTTTTAAAATCAAAGATGTGTTTTCCTTTGGTGCCATGGGACCTTCCGAAGGAAGTGGTGGAGGTGTAAAGTAGTGCCAGGCTTACCTTGCCTTACATGGTGACCTGTGTCTGGTAAAACATGATTGATTTTTTTTTTTTTTTTTTTCAGACTTGCTCGGGGCTCTGTGACCGTTGCCCTTGAGGAGTTGTGCACAGAGCATGGATCCATAGTAGGGTGGAGAGCAGGGCGATAACAGCAAATCTGTCCCTCGTATATCGAGCTACCATACTGTTAACACACTAAAGGTTGCATCTGCAGAATCAGTTTTGTTTGGAACTGAATTTCAGTCTCTTCCTTCCGTGCAGGTGAATTCACCCATGAGATGCAAGTTCGAATTCGGCAGGAGATGGAAAAGGAAAAGAGAGTGGAGCAATGGAAAGAGAAGTTCTTTGAGGACTACTATGGCCAAAAGTGAGACGTTTTTCCTCATCTCTCCTGTTTTGTCTGTGCAGGTGGCAGAGCGTGTTTCTGCTCGTGGGTACCTGAGACGATGCAGCAAAAACTCCTTTCAAAAATACAGGTTGTGGGGTGAATCGTTCGGGCTGTTGCTGCAGGGAAACCCTTAGCGGCATTGGCCGGGTCACAGCAGAGCTTTGTAGCCCCTCTTTTATTTCCAAGACAGATCAATGTTACTCATTTTCCATCACGTATCTTTACATTTTCTTATTTTTCTCATTCCCCGTGGTAGTAATGTGGACAGCAAATGCTTATCTCATTGCAGACTGACTTGCTGAGGTTTTGATGAGTCTCTGCTTTGTAATCTATTTGTTACTATATATAGTGGTGACAGCACAGCTATAAGTAGAAGGTGAAATGCTTAAATTGGGATGGACTTTAGCTTTCAGCTAGTTTTTATGTTTGCCTCCTAGGTTGGGCTTGACCCAAGAAGAATCCCAGGAGCAGAATTTGGTGCAAGAAGATGCTGAGAACAGGACAGGGCTGCCTGTTAAAGGAGAGGCGAGACTGCCGCGCAGTCCTTCTACGCGGCAGAGAGACGGGCACTTCAAGAAACGTTCCCGCGCCGACCTGCGATGCAGAGCCAGGAGGAGCCTGTACAAATTGCGTGAACCGGAGCAAACGGAGGCTTCCAAGGAGACTGCTTCCGTGGGAGCAGATTCCTCTCTTCAAAAAGAGACGAAGCCTGAGGTAGACCTGAAGAAAGATGATCTGACGAGCCCTTCAGCTGCAGTGCTGAAGCCAGAGTGTTCAGAAATTCACCTCTCCCCAGAGACTTCCAAGTTACACAGTACATCGGAAGACCCGTCATTGGCAGCTGCAAACAGAATTCCCAGTTTGCCCCAGGAGAACTCTGCTCGGGAGCCGAAGGACCAGAAAAGGAAATGCTTTGAGGAGGCTGCCTCTGCATCCTTCCCCGAAAAGAAGCCCCGGCTTGAAGATCGTCAGTCCTTTCGTAACACAATTGAAAGTGTTCACCCAGAAAAGCCACAGCCTACTAAAGAGGAGCCAAAAGTCCCACCCATCCGGGTAGGAAAGAGAACTATAGCTGCTTGGTATCTCAGGGCTTTCGTGCTCACTAGCATCAAAACATTATTAAAATGTCAAGCGTTGTCAGCTTAAGGGAAGAGGTGGAAGGGTTTCAGTGGTAGAGCTGGCTCAGTCCCTCCGATTACCACAGTTTACTCTCTTATTTAGGCAGGCGAAGAATGGAAAATCATTCCAAGGTCTTTGCACAAGAGCACAGGGTAACCTTGACTTACTCTGTGCGTTTGCATTTCTGCGGATACAGAAAGCACTTTGCCTGAAAGCAGCTGACTTTTTGCAAGAGACCTTCAAATCCTGTTCCTTATCCTGCGTAGTTTTCAGTTCCATTCCTTTTGGGCAGGACCTTTGTATTCCTGCAGACTTTGCCGGTGCTGACTGGAGGTGTCAATCTTGTTAGCTTCAGGGCAGTCATCCTGATGTAAAGGGACCGTTTTGATTTCTGAAGGTCTGAATGCAGAAAATGAATGAAAATATGAAACTCGTTTCATATTTGCTGGCTCTGGTAAAACAATGCCGATGCAAAGTGAGCTTTACGTATCGCGTGGCAGCGCATAGGCAGAGCTTACGAGGAGCGCGCTACCTCTCTGCCAAAATTAGTTTTTAAGTTGGAATTTGAAACTTTTGCCGAGTCCTTGTGATAAGAATTGCGATGGACAGCTGCTGATAAAATGCCTTTTGCTGTCTGAAAATGGTCAAGTGTTAGTACTAACTGCTTTTCCCTTTCTTTCAGATTCAACTTTCACGTATTAAACCACCCTGGGTGGTTAAGGGTCAGCCCGCTTACCAGATATGCCCCAGGATCATCCCCAACACGGAGCCCTCCAGCCGGGGCAGGACTGGGGCCAGAACACTCGCAGACATTAAAGCCCGTGCTTTGCAAGCCCGAGCCCAGCGAGAAGCTGCTACAGCTGCCATTGGAGGTGGGGGTGGCCCAGGTGGAGGGAGAAGCCCTGATGAAGGAGGTGGCGGAGGAGAACCCGGCAGCCGTACAGAGCACAGGAGATCAAAGAGAACTCATGGAAAGCGTTCGTCAGATCTACAACGAACACAATTACTGTCGTCTCTCCATCTGAATGGAGAAAAGGCTGACGCTGAGGTGGCTGCTCCGGAGGCTCACACGAATTCCTTCCTCTCGTCGAGACAAGGCCCCTTTTCTCCAAAGAGCGAGGGAAGCGGCGGTCTGGAATGCACCGCAGGCGCTAGCTCAGGGGGAGCTCAGCCCGGTGATGGTTCACCTAGAAGGCAGCTCTGCGATGCTTTGACTGGGTCCTCCTTAGGCAGTGCAACTTCTGAGAGGCAGGAGGAAAGCCCCGAGCAGCTCCTCTGTGACCCAAGGACTGAAACCCCCTCTTGCCTTGTGTCACAGGGGAGGCAGAGTACAAAGCTGAAACACGTGGTTCCTCCCATGAACGGTCTGTCCTGTTCTCAGGTGCGGGGAGCTGTCGTCGGTCCTGCAGGAGACAGGGTTGTGTCAGAGCTCAAAGATGGTGCTCCCGCCGTGCAGCTGGATTATCATTGTGACGGAAAGGAAAATGCCTCCAGTTGTCCCGCTCTTCTGCCGGAATTGTCACCAGGCGGTAAAGAATGCCATGAGCCAGAAAGGGTATCTAGATTTAGATTTAATGGCTCTGAAACATTTGTAGAAAAATGTGTCGCTGATAGCGAGAACTCGAAACCAGTGGCTGTGGGAGTGGAGGGAGCGGTCCCTGCTCCGAACACCTTTACACACCTGCAGGCGGAGGAGGAGTGTGATGGCAAACTAAGTACTGAAGAACAGAAGGCAGCGTCGCTGGTGGCGCCCTCTTTACACGATGACTTTAGTTCTCAGAATAAGGCAGATACCTCGGCAAAACTTCTGCAGCTGCGGGAGAGATGCCCCAGAACAGAACCAGAAAACGCATGTCAGCCCCTGAGGGAGGCTCAAGAGTTCAAGACCCGTGGAGACGATGAAATCCAGAGCACGCACAGCGAAACAACAGATACGGCTTCGGATTTTGAAGGTGACGTAGCTGACGAGAACGCAGAGATGGATGGATGTTTCAGTAGTGTCAGCTGCAGGGAGGTGGCTGGGAAAGACTCCTCCTGTCACAGCAGCACTGAGGGATGTGGTAGGATTAGTTCCAAATCGTCTGCGGAAACAGAGAGCCTGGCCTATGTTGCAGACTTCCCTGCAGCTGCAGCAATGAGCACTGCACCTCCCTCTCGGAGATGGGGACCACGTGCGCCGTTGCCCCCAAAACCCCAGCGGCCGGCAGGTCCTGCTCGGCCCGTGTCCTCTGCTGAAAGCAGCAACCCTTTGGTGATGCAGCTGCTTAAGGTGAACCTTCCACTGGAAGAAGTTCTCCCAGCATCTCGCGCCAATGTCAAGCTGGAAATCACGCAGCCACTGCTGGACAAGCACTCGGAAAGCCTCTCCCTGCAAATGGAGAGAGGCAGCAGTTGCTGTTTTGGAAAAGAATCCTCTCCAGATGTAGGAATAAAGGTGAGCGCCCTAAGCAGGAGTGATGACTTCCGCTCCCTGAGATCTTCCATAGATCCCCAGGAGGAGAAGCGCGGATCAGGGGCAGCGTTGCCTAGAGCAGAGGATGCGGAGGATCAGCCTATTCCAGAAAAACATTCCAAAGTCGGTTCGACTGTAAGCTGCCAAGACCAACTGGCAAATGTGGCGAGTGCCTGTCAGAAGCCTGAAGACATGGGCCCTCGGGAAAGAACGCTTCCATCCTGTGGCTTCGAGGAGCAGAAGGAGTTGCCCAAGGTCCATCGGGTGCCGTTAGCTGGTGTCCTCGCCACTAAAAGTCCGGAGAAGTTGAACGCCTCTACGGAGCCTCGGTTTTTGTCTCCGACCCTAACTTCTCTTGGTCCAAATCAGGCAGGGGGTGCATCGGTCAGTAAAAATTATGTTGGGGTTCAAGGCAAAAAACTCTTTGGTTCTGGTTTTCCTTGCAGCCCCAGTGTTAGACTGCATCACTCCAGGGCTTTGGAGCAAGTTTCAGCCATGGGCACCTTGTCCCCCGGCAAACGGATTCCTCTGAACAAGAGCTGTGCGTCAGGAGAAGGAATGCTGGCTGCGAGGGAAGAATGGACTTCGAAGCAGCACAGCGGTGCCCTGGGAGGAATAAAAAATGAGAACGTGTTGGTGTGCGGCAGCCCAGCCAAGAGTAACGCGGAGAACCGGAAGGAGGCGGCGCGGAGCCCCGTGGTGCTGGCTGAGCATTCGCCAAGGGTTCCGCTGGTTATGGACTTGCCGTGCTTTAAGCTTTCGAGGGAACCAGGAAAAGGACACAATCACCCTTTGGAGCCTTCTTCCATACCCTCTCAGCTCAATATCAAGCAAGCGTTTTATGGGAAGCTTTCTAAGCTGCAGCTGAATTCCACCAGCTTTAATTATTCATCCAGCTCTCCAGCTTTTCCCAGAAGCCTTGCTGGAAGCGTGGTGCAGCTGACCCACAAAGCGAACTTTGCTGCAAACCATAACGCCTCCCTGTCCGTGCAGATGTTTGCCGATAGCAGCAGTGTTGACGAGATCTCGTTCAAGTGCTCGTGCAGCCTTAAAGCCATGATCATGTGTAAAGGCTGCGGGGCGTTTTGTCACGATGACTGTATAGGACCCTCTAAGCTCTGTGTACTGTGCCTTGTGGTGAGATAATAAATTATGGCCATGGGACAAACTGTATATTCAGTGTGTGTATTTTGATAACGACTGATCCGGAATCCTGTACACAAAATACTATCCTGTTTATAGTAGAAATGCTCTCGCACGTCGGTTCGGTGAGGAAAGTTGACTTGCTGCCTTCCCACTACGATCTACAGCGCAAGCCCCTTTCTTGCTCACGGTTACACTCCGCTGCCCGGGCTGCGCCCCGCTGGAGCCGCCGTCCTGCTTCGTGCTGTCGTGGAAATCCTGGCTGTGCTCTGGTGCCTGCGCTGAGGCTCGCCCCCGAGCGAGAGGCCGTTTGCTGTGGCAATCCGTGGACCCTCTGTCGAGGAAATCGTTACATCCAAAGGAACTGGAACAGGGTGTTTTCTATTTCAGGGCTGCGCTAGGTGAGGCCCTACAGTCTTCCACTCTCCCCTTCTGCCATCTCGTCCTTGGTTTGTGTGGGAAGCGCCGCTGTACCGCACGCGTAAGCAACGAGCTGCTCCGAGGCGACGGCTCCGTACGGGCTTGGATGCTACAGCAGAAGGTGGTGCCTGGGAGAGCGCTCTGCCGGTGGCCGGAGAGCCGCACGCCTGCAGCTGACCAGACTGGATGGGGCTGCCCTGGAGGATGCAAGAGGAAGAGGAGGGGATTAAAAAAAAAAAAAAAAAAAATAAAATGGCAGGCGCCAACCGAAGGCCTTGCACTGGTCTGCAGGAAGGCCCAGGAACTGCGTGCCTGGCCGAACTCCTGGAGCAGCCGCTGTGGCTGCCTCGCTCGGCTGCCCGGCCACAAGCTGGCGTGAAACGGCGGCGCTTCCCCGAGGTTTGTTTGCGTGGCCAGCGACCTCTGCAGCGAGGACCTGGGCCCGGCAGCATCGCCCGCCTGCAGGCGTCCAGCTGTGCCTCCATCGTGACCATCATCCAACCTTTGAAACGGTGTGGTTTCCTTTTTTTTTTTTTTTTTTTATATATTTTCATTCTTGGATGTATAAAGTGAATTATTTGGCTCCTGTAAGTATCCTCGATGCATCTGTTTGATCATGTATTTATATGTTGTACACAGTACTGGCCAACTGTAAATGGATGTAATGTACATAAAGGGTTCGGTTTTTTTTGTTTTTTTTTTTCTTTCCCCCCTGGATTTCGGGCTCTGCAGCAGTGTTGCATTAAAGTGGTGTTAGTTCTTGATCTGCAGCCGTCGTCAGAGCCGCTGTGTTCTGTCTTGCCTCATGTGCAAAGGCGTCTCTGGGTTCTGACAGCCTCCCTCTGCCCCGCTCCCTGCCGGGGTGACCCCAGGGGGTTTGCGGAGCCCCCTGCGCTTCCCTGGTCACTCCTCCAAGCCGTGGCCGGTTGTGGGGGTAACGGAGCTGGAGCCTGGCCCTGCTCGTCCTCCTGCATCCATAGACTGACAGCAAAAACCTGACTCTTCCTCTTTGGGGCGATTGCTGAGCGAGAGTAAATTGCTTGGGGAGGGGGGGAGCTGTTTTATTTAAGCAGATGGTAGCAAGAACTGTAGGGGGGTATTTTTATTTTTTCTTCTCATCCCTTTTCTAGCTCGATCCCCCCTCCCTTGACCATGCACTTTTTTTTTTTTTTTTTTTTTTTTTTTTAAACTGTACAAGTCCCTGTTTGAGGTGCAAGCCTGAGGGATGCAACACGTTCAGTCTGGAATGGTTTATCCGTAAGGCAGCGCCAGCCTCGCCTCGTGGGAAGGAGAAGAGACCAAGGCAGGGGTGCGCCCGCACTGGGGCTGGAGGGACCCGCGGTCCTGGCGACGGCGGGGCAGAGGTGGGGAACCTGCTTACCAAAGATGGGGCGCGGAGCCGGGGCCTGGCTCTGCCCCCTTCGGGGCCACTGTAGCGCAGATTGAACTGGTCCGGTTTGCAGAGCCCTCCGGGGGGGCCTGCCCATGTACGTCCCTTGTGGTATTGGAAAAATAAACACTCTGTAAAACCTGCCCGCGTGCTTCCAATCCTCTTTTTCTGAAATCGTCCTCTGTGCTCGCCAAGGCAATATTGCTCCTTTTTCTTTTCTTTAACTGGGAATGTTCCAGAGCTCTGCTCGGATGATTAAAAAGGCGGGGGGGGGGGCTGCGTTCCTGCCTCGGCTTCATTACGTCGCTTTTTAGGCGCGTGCAGATAACTGGAGGCAGCGCACCCACCGCGGGCGCTGCGTGGCTGCGGGGACGTCGGTGCCCTGAGGGCTCCGAGGCGGCAGCGCGGCTGTGGGACGTGGTGGGAGCCGAGGCGGCGGCTGCGGGAGCCCCCGCCGTACCGGGGAGACGCCGGCCCCGCTGCCGTGACGCCTACGGGCAGCAGCACCGGGACTGGCCCCAGCGTCGCCCGGCGGCTCTTGCTGCTGCTGCTGCACGGCTTTTATGTCACCGTGCTACTCGACTGGAGGAGAAATGGACCTGAAAATGAGCGTAAGCGTGTCGTACCGATGACACTGTTCCCTGAAGCTGCCTGCAAGCCCAGGTTGTTGGTCTGGTCCCTGCTCTGGGCAGTAAGAAAAGAGCAGCTCCAATCCCTACGTTACGTGTCCACGTTCTGGGCCCATTGCATGGATGGGGAACCAGAGCAGACGGTGATCGCACAAATTGGGCAGCGGGGCCGTGGTGGGAGGGTTCAGGTCCAGAGGGTGATGTAACACGGAACGAACTTACGGCCTGCGGCACGGCGGGGCTGGTGCCCCCTTCCTCCCCGTGCCTCCACGGCACCAATGCCGGGGCGCTGGCGGGCACGGACGCAGCGGCAGCGAAGCCGCGCAGCCTCGGTCTGCGTGCTTCAGAAATCTGGGCGAGAAGGAGAAGGGGGCAAAGCTGAGCATCGCTGCGACTGCGTGCGACGGGGAGCTCGGTCCCGAGCATGGGCGAGGGTTTGTGGCTCAGAGCTCTGCGCTGCTCCCATCGGGAGTCAGGATTTACCCGTCTGCGCCCACTGCTCCTGGGTAGGAACCGGCCCACCCGAAACCCGACGGCCTCGGCTGTGCCCCACGCCCTGGCCGTGTGCTGTGGCACCAACCATGGGGCTGCGCTAGCGCAGGAGCCGGGGCGGTGGCTGGTCCAGCACCAGCTTTTTGGGGAGAAAAAAGGCTTTTGAGGGTTTTGGTAGTTCCTTGGTGTTCTCCTGATGCTGGCAGACTTTTTCTGCAAATGCAGGTGTGGTTAAAAATAGCCAGATAAGCTAAATAACCTAAAAATAAGTAATGCAGGAAATAAGTAGAGGTGTTACTTAGGTGAGCTTTAAAACCCCTAAATAACCGGCACCAGGTTCTCTGTTTTATTGGCGTGGTGGGTGATGAGGTCGGGATTAATCCCCTCTAGAATAGGGGACTTGGAGGTGCCAAGAGTAAAACCCTACTGATGGTGGGGTTCCACACAGAGCAGGTATCAATTACATCCTTGTTTCTCTCCGAGATATTCCTCTGATAAATGATAGGTTTCCTCTCCCACAGACCGTCAGCTGTTTGGATCTGGCTCTGGGGTGCTCCGGAGCATCCTGGAGCCGCCTGAGGACTGAGGGGGCTTCCCCAGTTGGCCAAGGCTCCTGTGACCGCGGGGCTGCGGAAGCGGCCGAGGCATTTCCGAAGGTCCTGCAGGCCGGTTTGCACACCGGAGTGACGCCTTGCAGCCGCCTGCCTCGCTCCGCCTGAAATTTGGGAGCAAAGATTACCCAGAGGCTTGCTGCTACTAAAGCCGGCCGTGCCAGGGACACGCGGGAGCTGCTTCGCCTCCGTGTACCACGAAGCGCGCGCGAGCTCTGAGCACAGCGGGGGGGTGCGCACCCACGTTAAGGGATTATTATGGCAGGTCCGGTTGGGACGCGCCGTCCTGGGCGACTTGGCAAGCACAAGCCTTTGGGAGGGTCCCTTTGGCCATCGCTCGGGCCTGCGGCAGCAAAGCCGGGGAAGGTCCTGCCCGTGCCGCATCGCAGGCACCCGCACGCGAAGCCGAGCGCGACGCTCCCACTGAAGCTGTAACTGATGGCCTTCGCCTTCGCTGGGGCCTCCTGCCGGCCACGGGGGCAAACCAGGAGCTTTTCATCTACACAGCGCTTTGAGATAAACATTGTATGGATGCAAAGATTTATTATACTTAGTGAATAGAGCTGGTAACGAAAAATCAGTATTTTCCATGAGGAGAGGGAGAACTTTCCACAAACTTCAATGAAAACTCCATTTTTTTTTTTTCCACAAAAACCAGACACTTCACAAAATTAATTTTGTCAAAATATAAGTTAAGCACAAAATCTGTGACAAGCCCCACTTGCGAGCGCCAACGCTGCTCTCTCTGGTACCCGCGGCCGTCTGTTACGGAATGGAAAGCACAGCTTAGGTCAAAATTACTGAAAGGAGGGGGTTTTTTCTCTCTTTTTTTTTTTTTTTTTTTTTTTTAAATCACTCAAATTTAGGTCCCGCTTTGGCGACCAATGGCACCGACCTCTCGCACAGGGCGCGGGCTGGGGCGGGGGAGCAGGCGCGGGCGGGCGATGGGGCGAGGGGCGGCGGCTGGCGAGCGCCTGGTGCCAGCGGCACCCGCGGTGCTCGACGGTGGAGGAGAAAGCCCTTTTTGTTATACAGTGTTTATTAAGTAGATTCAGTCTTATATATGATATACAGATTCAAAAGAAAAAAAAAACAAAACAAAACAAAAAAGGATTCCACATACTTATGAAATCAGTGCATTTAGCAAGTAATACCATGGAGAGAACAGCTCGATGAACAGCTCATTGGTCTTTGTTAAGTGAGGGGAACAGGGAGTTGGCCTGTGCTAATCATTCCACAAACAGAACAGAATTAAGTTGCATCACATATATAATAGACACACATTCTAAGAATTAAAATATTAAGCCACATTTACTGGAAAAATCCACAGTATATAACACAAATAACTCTTATCAAGCTCGTTGAGGAGGAAGTGCTCATCTGCTTAAGAGCCACATTAAGTTGCATAGGTGCCTATCTGCAAAAATATCATTTCAAAATGAAGCAATTGATTAAGCAATAAAGTGTCACCTCCAAAGCTGGATTAAGTGCCATACGCTTTCAGGCTGAGCCCCCAGGAAAGCACCCACTTCCCAAAGAGCCACCTTCTGCCTTGTTTCGGAGCCCCCCCCGCCTCCCGAGGGAACGCGGTCCCAACCCTTTCCATCGCAAAGCAGTGGCCAGCTCGGGCGATTGCACTAGGTTTGGTGAAGCACAGTTCCAATTATGCTGACGAGTGACCCCCCCCTGCTTCCTGGCCAGCCCCCCCCCCCACCACCCCCCCCGGCTCAAGTGCTGGGATCCCCACGCTGAGCTGGGCCGCGTTCGCCCTCCCGCCTCGGCCAGCAGAGCAGGGTGGTGGCTGGGCCAGCGGCGCCGCGCGGCTCTGCCTGTTCGAGCTCCGGTGCTTGGGGTCACCGAGCTCCGGATCAGCGCGCGCTTTGCACCGCAGCCAATCCGTAAATCGACCACTGGGAAAAAGAACAAAAAAATAAACTAAAATAAAATACCATAGCTTGTGCAAACCCCAGAATTGCTTCGAGGGTGTTTCGCGGTGTGGCGGGGTCTTCCCGGGGTGGGTGCGTGTGTCAGTGGGCGGGTGAAGCTGTGGCTTGGTTAAGCAGGCGAACTGGGTGAGGTGCATCTTCCTCTTCAACAGCCGGTCTTGCAGAACACACAGGGGCCGGGAGTTCTGTACATGTAAACAGTACACTTTCACTGAGTCCAAAATGAGGAGCAAAAATACAAAGGTTCACATTGGTCTTAGGTAGATACAGGCGAAGAACTGAGCCGTACAGCTCCAAAACAACCAAACAAAAGTTTCTAAAGCACCACTAAATTATATAAAAATCAGACCATGGACGGATTGTAGTCGGTATCTGGTGAAGTACTATGCTACCTTGTAAAAAGTTTTACAAAAAATTACAAATCAAAAGTATATTAACCCTCTGAGTTCAAAGCAGCATTTTTTTTTTTTTTTTCCATGAACTGGTACGAAATCCGACAGCCACGCGTGGGAAGGACGTGGCCCTTTGGATCAGGGAGGTACAAGTTATGTCTGCTCGCAATCCCGGGAACGCTCTCCCATGTAGCAAGACCACCATGGGAACTGCACATCCAGGGCAGGATGGTTGTGTTTAAAATAAAATAAAATAAAATAAATCCTTTTTTAAAAAAAAAAAAAAACAACTATTTTCTCAACCAGTGATTAGCTTTTCTTAAACAGAACCAAGGACATCCAGACCATTTGCTAACCCAGCATTCTCCTTCCACCTCTCAGCGTATGGGGAGAGCCGGTGTATTCTGCTCCTGCTCGGTCCTTCTCGTTGCGGACCCGGCTGAGCGATTCCTGACCCCGTCCTGCCCAGCGAGAGCGCAGGGATGTGGCTGTGAAACAGTCCTGGAGCAGGGAAGAGCCGCCACCGAGCATGGATCAGCTGAAGAGCACTGAGATGTCTGCGGAGCTTGCTCCAAAGGCAGGGCAAAGCTGCGGCTCACCAGGGGGGGAAAAAAAAGGAAAGGGAAAAAAAAAAAGAAAAGCAAAAGATCCCTGACAGAAATCCGGAGTCAATCCCACTTGGGTCATAACTTGTCACAGATGTGGCTGTCACCGGGGCTTTGGACATCTGAGCCTGTACCATTCAGCTGCAAGTTATGAACATCAGTCGTCAGGACGGGGTGGGCTGGTGCCTTCCTAGGCACCCAGGAGCCTCGCCCGGCTCCTACGGCAGCTGGACAAGGGCAAGAGCTGCCGAACGTCACCACCCACTAAGCCGAGGTCAACGGTGATCGGGGAACGGCAGCTAGAGCTTGTGTAAATAAAACCTGGAACGAACGGAGGCTGATGGAGATCTGTCCACAAGCCCCCGGGCGAGCTGGGTGGCAAACTACGGCTGAACGTTCCCGAGGGCTGCGACGGGGCGGGCGGCACCGGCTCGGGTGGGATAGCGCAGAGAGAGAGGGAATTCCGGGACAGCGATTGTCTCTGCCTCTCCTTCCTTAACGTTAAGACTTTCACAAATGGCTGCGGTTACATATTTTGTCAAAGGTTTGTTACTTCATGGTATTCACACAAAAATAAATATTTACATAAATTCCAAGTATGGGAGAATGCAGTGGACAAACCAAGCAGGCTTGGGAAGTGCTGGGGAACGCGGGAGGCTGAACCCTGGCTGGGGGGGGCCACTGCCCCGGGCTGGCCCCAGCCCCACTCTCCTGCCCGCTGAGGGCTGGGGCCCCGGCACGGCCGTGGTGCTCCTGCTTCCAGCCTTGGCTCAGGTCTAAGAAGCCACCACCTCTGCCTACGCCCGACGGCCAGGGGTTCGGTCCCTTTTCTCCAAATGCTACGGGAAGGTTACGGTTTGGGGAAAACAGTCAATGCAACAGTTGATCCCTTCTGCTGCCGGGCCAGGCAAGCCGGTCCTCAGGAGCCCGTGGTGTTTTCTGTACTGAGACTAAGAGCAGGGCGGAGGTTTTGCTTCTCTTCCAGTGTGTGGGAGTATAAGTGGGTATAAAGGCTACTGAGCGAGCCGCCCAGGTCCGCTCCCGGCTGGGACCAGCCGCTGCCACCGGGCTTGAGCCCCCGCCAGCGGCCTCAGCCCCCCCCACGGAGCAGCAGCCCCTGTCCGTGGGCTCGGAGTAGTCAAAAAAGAAGAAAAAGGCTGGCGCCAAAGAGAGAAAGTATCTACCTTTACAACGAGCGCATAGGGCTTTACACTCATCAAATTCGTATCTTGTGGTGAGGACTCCTGCCCGGGGGGGGGGGGGGGCTGCGGGGGCGCGCGGAGGAGCTGGGATCCCCGGCAGCCGGTCCCTGCTGCTCTGCGTGGCTCCAGAGCACGTTGCATTGCTTGGCTCGGCTCAGCATCCCCGTGCCTGAGCAAAGTCCCTGGGTTTAGCAGCACTGGTAGTAGGTATTGCACTGAGCAAAACGAAGTGCATTATTGAGGGTGGGGGGTGGTAGCGGGGCAGAATGCTCATTGGACTATGGTTTTTCCACACTTTGGGAACTGTGGGCTTGTTCCAGGACTGTGAGCAGGGAGGGGGGAGGATCCTGGGCCCCGCAGAGGACTTTGTCAGTTCTGCTGCCGAATGTTGCCTGTCTCTGTCTTCGCTTTTCCGGCAAAGACCCGGCATTAGCCTTTATTACACCCAGGCGGTTCCTAAACGGTTCGTTCTCCCGGTGCTCGCCCCGGGTCGGTCTCACGCGGACTGGAGCAAACGGCCGGGCGCAGCCCCGCAGCAGGACCCCGGCGGATCCACTGGATCTGCCGGGTTGGTTCCAGCCTCCTCGGCGCGATCCACGCGTCTGCGACACTCACCCTCCCCCAGGACCAGCTCGGCCAGTCCTGGAAGAAGCCCACAATGGAGTGTGAGGTAGAGTACGGATGGTGACCGCAAGACAGTGTTTCTCAGGTATTTCCTTCCTTCCTTCTCTTATCTGCAATGACTTAAATGAGTGCGAGACGTCCTTCTAGCTGGAGGTCTGCTGAGCTTGCCGAGTCTCTCGGGAGATTTAGACCCCACTGCTGCTACGGGATCGCTTAGAACGAAGGTCTAAGCTGGACGCTTGCTTGCTCCGTTGGTCAGCTGCCACCTACGCTTACCCAAGGCTGGGCAGCCTCGAGCTCTGGGCTGGATGGCAAACTTGCTCCTGGTGGGACAAGGGCTCCCCAGAGAACCAGGCAGAGCTGCCTGGGAATTAGTAGTGTAGTGATATGGAATGTGTTATTTCACAGGAATAAATTCCTTCTGATCAGACAGACAAAAAACTGGCAATCTGTACAAACTCAAAAGAATCCATTTTCAGAAAAATAAATTACTAAGGGGAGAGGAGGGTCCATTTCTCAATAAATATGTGATTCAGCTCACCTAAGACTTGGAAATTATCTGGGGACGGGAATCTAACATTTGGGTCCACAAAGGTTATTCTAAATACATCTGCAGCCCCAAACCTCCCCAGGCTCCCTTCTGCCCTTGAAAGTCCCCCATCCTCCCGAGCCGCAGGTTTGGCTTCTGGTCGGCTGGACGCACGGGTGTTGGTACGGTTCAAAAAACGTGTCCTTGTGCCTGAAGTCCCAGGTGCTTAGAGTGTAAAAGAAAACAGGTCTTTTGGATTCCACCTTCTAAAACTACATGTACCCGCTGCTTCACGGGAGGACGATGGTGGTCCTGAGCAGGACACCGCTGGGAGCCTCTTTCTTGCAGGTATAAATTGTCTTCTCGACAGAGGAGCGACGCAGACACGGGGAGTCAGTTCTGCTGTAAAATGAGGTTTTCCAGTTCGTCTGCAGATCGAAGCAGAAACGCCGCCGACTCTCGGTAGCCGGCGATCAGCTGCCGCACTGCGCTGATCTCCGTGGGGCTGAGCTGGGCAGCCTGCATTCCCCTGCTGGTGCTGTTGGAGGGGGCCGTGCTGGAGGCCCCACCTTTCATGCTGAGATCGGTCGGACCTGCCGAGGAAAAGCGAGAGGCAAGCTCAGGCGGAGCAGCCTTGCCTGCGGCCGTCCTGCCGCGGCGAGATCCCCAGCGGGAGCTCTGCACCGGCAGGAAGGTTCCGGCAAAGCGCGGCACCCTGGACAACGTGAAAAGCCCCTGCTCCTGCATCAGCCCGTGCAAGCCACTGCCTCTGCAACAGCCACAGCGAGGAACGAGACTTCAGCACCAATGTGGCCAAATCCTGTCCTGCAGCCCGGCCCGCCCGCTCTGCGAAGGGAGGGTCTGCGGCCGTGCTCTGCGAGGAGCTGAACCCACGCCGGAGGGTACCTGCCCATCAAAATCATCCTCCAGGTTCTGGTTTTTCCTCTGCGTATGGCGAGTAACAGCACGCACGGGGCATTTCCCTGCTTTAGTGCAGGGTAACTACGGGGCGTCTGTGCCCAGCACAGGGCGCGGGGCCAGGCTGTGCTGCGCGGCGAGGAGCAGCCCTGCCCTGGCCAGGCTCTCGCACGCCGCGCCGGCCAGCGACACGGCTACGTGCTCAGCCTGGGGTAGAACGTCTGGGGGGAGCTGAATGGTCTTACTAGGCCGCACGTTTCTGTGGCTTAGTCTGCAAATGAAATGAAGACCTGCAAAATTTATGATCTGTCTGATGGGCAGGGACCTTTTTTCTCCTAAGTCAGCCTCTGCGCCACCTCTATCGCATGCGATTGGCTTCTGGCCACGTACGTGTGTCTGTCCTCTGCAGGACAGGACACACAGCTGCCCCATGCCGCTACGGAGCTTAAACCTGCAAGAAGTGACAAAATCCTCGAGTTCTCCCAGGCCCAGGGAGCGCTGCCGGCAGGTAGGTGTGCACAGCCACGCACACGCCTGGGCAGCCCCGTTTGGGTGCCTGCGCATGGAAGGCTTCGGCAGGAAGGCTGATACAGGGCTGGAGGCACGACACGGCCAGGTAAAGGCAGAGGAGAAACTGGATTTCGCTTCGTGGTGTACTAAGAGAAGGTAAACAACGTGCAAGAACCTCCCCATCAACTAGAAATGGAAAGGGAGGCTGTGTACTACAGATGCGATAGCAGTGAGGGAGAGGAGGCAGGCGAGGCTGCAGCCTGGGGGTAAGGAGAAAGAGAAGGCACTGAACTAATGAATGGCTGTGGGGGTTTTGGTGATGCTGGAGAAAGGCTTCAGGAGGGCTGAGCTCCTGCTGTGTGGCCTGATGCAGCGGTGGGACACGCGGGAAGATGGAGCGGGGACGGGGTGGTGCAGCGGTTTGCAAACCAGGACAGGAGAGTTCAGCAGCCCCCCCGAGACCAGGTGAGTCCCACTGGTGACCAGCGGCAGGGAGGGGGGTGCATCGCCCCGGGGTGGGAAGGAAAGCATCCAAAAGCGTCCAAGGAAAGCAATGCTGGAGCAGCAAATGCTGCGGGAGGAGTGGCACCAGCAGAGGACTTCCACGCCAGGCTAATCAGCGCTGCGAAGGGGAGGAGGAGGAGGAGGAGGAGGCTCTCATGCGAAAGCAATTTCACTGGACAGAAAAGGCAGCAGCAAAGGGAGCCCATTTCCCGGCTCACCAAGGGGGAAGGAGCTGGGAGTGGGGATGCGGGTTTGAGCAAGAATCGCCTTAGGTGGGGGATGGAGGCAGAAGACGCTTCTGGGCAGCAAACCCCTGCAGACTTTCTGCTCACGGAGGGAGGAGACGGCGCAGCTCCTCGCAGCGCTCCTTGCCAGCGCTACAGCAGCAGGCTCTTATCGCTAAAGGACTGGCAAAGAGCTTGGGCAAAGGGGAAAAAAATAATTGCGAAGCAGAGGTTTAAAAAAATCCATTAGAAAGAGGCAAGTGGCTGCTGCTGGGTGCTACAGCCAGGGCCCCTCTGCTCCTCCTGGGGCCCGCGCTCGCTGGGGCTGCGCCGAGGCGGTTCGGCACGTTCGCTGCCTCTCGTCAAGGGGCCAGCGCTCGCGGCTGGGATGGGCGAGAGGAGGGTGCCGGGCAGCGCGGGGGGCCAGGGATGCCTGTGCTGCTCTGGGGAGGAACCATAGCTGCCTCCGCCGTGGCTGCAAGGATTAGGTCTCAGCAGCTGGAGGCCGGGGCGGGATCTTTATTCAGGGTTAAGAAGCATTAGGAGGGGATGATAAGAGTTAATCCCAGACAGGCATCTCTCAGGGCTCCGGAAATCACATCCTTCCAAATCCTCACTCCCCACGAGGGTGGGCAGGGGCAGGGCGGGCGCCCAGAGTGCACCCGGGCAAGCAAAGGCAGCCCGGAGATTGCCAAAGGACCGGCCAAGGACCAGCATGGGCTCCAGCCTCACCTGCCACCGCTGCTGGGAGGACAAAGCCAGAGGGCTGCTGCCCAAGGGCAGAGCCTTTGGCCCACCCCACGTCTCTTTCGCTTGGGTGCCAGGGAGCCACCAGGAACCACGGCACCTCCCCACGTGCCCTCCTCGGCCCCAGGCTGCTCCGCTCTGTCCATTGCTCCTCGCTCAGCCAAGCCCTCAAGCCTTGCCCGCGCTCTCCTTCTGCCTCAGTCCTGTTCCCCCGGCCGCTCTTCCCAGGCGGCCCCCAGCCCCCGCCACCCTCCCAACCTGCGGCAGGAGCTGGCTGTGCCCCGGGCGCTGCTGCAGAGCCCCCAAACTTCGCCAGCCCTGTCCCCATCCCCGACCCCATCTCTGAGAGCAGCTGACGCAGGCTGGGAAAGGAACGGCTCATACCAGCAACCAGATCGGGGCTGCGATAGGTGCCCGCTCCTGTTAATAATTAACAGCTGGTACAGATTCTCTTTTTTTTTAAGTGACACTCCTTCCCTCCACCAGGGCCACCTGGACCGCCCTTCTGAGTTCAGCTCAACAATTAACCGCCCTCTGATGAGGCAAGCTGAGCAGCGGGGCAGAGGCTGCAGGGGAAGAGGGGCTGGGGGCCGCCGCCCCAGGCTGCCCAGGCACGGGGTGCAGGTGATGGCCGGGTGGGCTCCCCGTGCCACCGTGGGCCCCGGTGCGGCGTGCGGCTGCTTACCGTTACTGTGGTTGCCCGTCTGGAGGGAGGCGGGCGGCTGCAGGCTGCCCCCCAGGGACCCGTAGCCACGGTAGCTGTAGTTCAGGCTTCCATTGATGTAGACCGGGTCTTGGGAGTAAGATGAAGCTGGCAGTGAGTAGGAGGAGTGGGTGATGGCTGTGGAGTCTCTGGAGTGCTGCTTGTCTAGAGCAATCGGTTCGTCCTGCACGGGGGAAACACAGACTTACTCCAGCGAGGAGCCCGGCCGTTCCCTGCGGCCAGTGGGAGGGATGGCATGGGGATGCCTGGTCTCCTGCAGCTGCAGCACGGCCAGCACAAACCCGCGTCCCTGGCCCCGTTGGCCTGAGCCTCAGGGCGCAGCACAGGGCCCTGTCCTGCAGCCCACTGACCTTTAGAAAGGTTTTTAAAAATGCTTTTCCAAATTGCTCAGAAACTCCTCCTATTCTCCCCACACCCACCTCCGGCCACGAGCACCGTACCTGGGAGGTCTGGTAGATCTCCAGCCGCATCCTCTTGGCCGCTTTCCGCGTTTCGCTCTCGCAGGCAGCGGCCAGGATGTTCTCCGCCATGGCCGAGGTCAGGTGTGGCGGCGTGGGCCTGGTCTGCGGGGACACGAGCAGAGAAGGCGCTCAGGGACCGGCTGCCCCGGGAGCGGTGGCGAGCGGCAGGGCAGTGGGGCGGCCACTCACCATCTCCATCCCGTTCTTCTTCATACGGCGGCAGGACTTGAGGTAGGTGCGGATGCGCTTGCGTGCCCGCTCCTGGAACTCAGGGAACTGCCGGCTGCAGGACTCAATGATGGCCTGGATCTTCTCCTTGGGCTGCTTGGAGATGGGAACCATCCGGTCCAGGTTCTCATCCACGAAAAGGCGCACGAACATCTGCAAAGGAGAAAACAGACGGTGGGAACACCGAGGCGGGAGGTGGGCGGGCTCACCCTCCCCGCAGAGCCTGCCTTACGTTGAAGGCCTTTAGCCTCTCCGGGTCCATCCCCTCCGAGTCATTTATCTTATCGTTGTCTTCATGGTCATCATGGTCATCGTCATCTTCGTCAGCCGTGGGGGCCCTGCCGACGGTCAGGTCCTCGGGGCAGCCGCTGACCTCTGTCTTGATGGAGTCATAGCTGCCGGAGCTGTACGGAGGGGACTGAGAGGAGACGGGGGTTACTGCGAGCAGCCCTCGCCTGCCCACCCTGCCCATGGTCACAAGGAAAAGCCCTTTCTCCTTGGCTCCCTGCTTCTGCCCCATCTCCTGATGTCCCCCCGCAACCCAGGGAGATGAAGCACCAGAGGGGCTCCTCCGAGTGCCAGCTCCTGCCTCCTCGGGGCAGGGGGGGACTGGGTGGCCTCAGGGGCCATGTGATGGCCCAAAGTGCAGGCAGCACGGCTCTGGCTGGTGGGGGCCGTGGCTCGGCAACGCTGCCCGGGCCCAGCGGGAATGGGCTCCTCCTTGCATGGCAGCAGCAGCACAGCCGGACGGAGGTGAGGCGAGCCCGCTGCAGAGCCCCGGTTCTGGGGCAGGCAGGGCATGGGGGATGCTCCCTGGCTCTCCCATGCCATCCCTCCCTCCCTCCCTCCCTCTGCCAACTGCTCGCTCGGCGCTTGGGCCCATTTCTGCTGAGCAGCAGCAGCCCCGAGGCTGGAGCGTGGCCAGGCACAGCTGCTCTGTCGCAGCAGCGGCGGGCGAGCGTCGTGCTCGTCCGTCCTTCCCTCCCTACAAGGGAAAGGCTCCCAGCCCTGCCACCCCCCCCGCAAGCTTTCCTGGCGCGGGGGCAGGAGCCGTGTCCCTGCCTGGCCTCGGGTGCCTCCGCGGTTGCTCCCAGTGTGCCATGCCCCGCTCCAGCTCTGGCCAGGGGGACGCACGGCTGCCCCATCTCGCCCAGCCCCAGCGGCGGCCGCCCGCAGCCTGGGCCATACCTCTGCCGTGGTCTTCACCGCGTACTTGACCCTGCTGCGCAGCCCGTCGGTGCTGCAACTGTCCGACTGGTAGGAAGGGGTGACGTGGGCAGGCGCGAGCTTGTCGCAGAGGTTGATGGGCTGGTCGTCGGCAGAGGCGGTGAAGTCCATGGGGGCCGCGGTGCCATTCCCGTTCATTTCGGGGAAGGCGCTGTCACCCTGCGTGCTGCTGGAGGTGGAGGGGTTCAGGGTGGAGGAGCCATTACCACTGCAGCTCTCTGACGAGGAGTCATCTGCAAAGAAGGACATGTGGTCACCCCGTGGTGCCCCGGGGGGCCCCCAAGGCGCCAGCCTCCCCCGAGCCTGCCTGCAGGACCACCCGCATGTGCAGCGTGGCTGCGCCGCTGGTTTGAAAGCCCCTGCGTGGCCGAGGGTGCGTGGGGCTCACTTGGTGGGCGAGCTGCCGTGGGCGCCGCCGGGAGCCAGGCCGGCACAGCCACACTTCGGGCCCTGGGATGCAGCGGCTGGAGGGACAGACACCGGTGCCCGTGGCTGCAGGGCCACAGCACAGCTCTGCTCCCTTGTCCCTCACAGCATGCCAGACGCTGCCGTGCCCCCCACCGGGGCCATCCAGTCCCTCCAGCAGGTGACAGTCCCCATGCCTCCGCCTGGGGCCGTGGCGCCTGGGCTTGAATAAGAACTTTGGAATTTGGTCCTTTTTGGTTTCTGTTTGCATTGCAGGGAGGAGAAAGGGGCATTGCCTCTCCCCTCTGGGTCCCTCGCCTCCCAGCACAGTCTGCCCAGCCCTGTTTGGGGCTGGACGCAGCGGGAGGCAATGAGCTCCAGAGCCGGTGGCTCGGGGCCGTGCTGCTCCGCAGAGTGCTGGGCATGAGGACGGGGCACGAGGACAGGCTCGCTTGGGCAGGAAAACCCTGAGTTCATGCTGCCTGGAAGCAGCATTAGGAGCTCTGTTCGCAGTGGGCACGCCACCCAGCAAGGCTCCTCGGCACGCTGCTTCCGGGAGGGGGCAGGGGCCACATGGCCACCCCGGACGTCCCTCCTGTCCCACTCAAAGCCCAAGCGCCTTCCTACACCCTACATGGACACTCCTGCTTCCCTGTTTCCTCATGGCTGCATGGCCACTCCTTTCCCCCACCACCCAACAGGCAGAGCCCATGGCCCAGGGGCCGGGTGACGGCAGTGCCACACACACCCGGTGGCAGCCCGACAGCCCAGCTCCTGCTCGGTCTCATTCACACCCCCAGGCCCTGGCACCGTCCCCCTGCCCATGCACGGCTCCCACCTCGCCAGCCTCCCGCCTCCAAAGAACAGCCCAGCCGCAGCGGAGAGCCCGGCCCTGCCTGCGCCCAGCCCTGCCTGCGCCTGGCCAAAGAGCCCAGCCCCGGGGCCAGGCACGACATTTTCAAACTGCTCAGCCCATTTCCCCTTCCCTCCCCCTCGCTGCAGTAAATCCTTTATTTCATTAGGTGCCTCCGCGAGAGGGAAAGGGCGAAGCACGTGGGGAGCCACTTCCTGCGCGAGTGTGCGCCGGGCGGCGAACAAAGAAGCTGCCGGCAGCGACAAGCAGATGGCGGTCCCCGCGCCCGGCCCGCGCCGCCGCAGGACAATGGGGTCGGGCTGCGGGGCGGCCCTGGCCCACGCCGACGGCTCCCGGCACATGGGTGCCAGGTCCAAAGGTGTGCGGGTGCGGGGTGGTGGGACGGTGCCCAGCCGCTGCCACCCACCCTCCTCCTCCTCCCCCCGCTGGCACCCGCAGGAAACTTTAATGAGAGGCTCGGGGAGCGCTCCTGTGACCCAGCAGCAGCCCAGGACTTTGTATCCCTTAAAATAAACAGACTTGAGGAGACTCGGGCATCCAAGCCCACCACGGGGGCCGGCCAGGGCTGCTGCTGCGTGTCCCCAGCCACCCCGCCATGGGCGCCAGCGCTCGCTGCCCAGCCTCACGCCTGTGCCAAGGCTGCTCCTGGCCCTGCGAGCCCCCAAATTAAAAGGTCCCCACTTGAGCTCCCCGCTCAGCAGAGCTCCCTCCCCCTCCTTTCCCTTGCACTGATCCACTTATTTGTCTGAGCAATGACCAGAGCTGACCTAATCCCCGGGGTGGTGTTTATGTGCCGGGTGCTCCGGGCCGGCAGCAGGCGTCACCCTCCCCGGCACGGGGCTGGCTCTAGGCAGAAGCCCTTGCTCCCGGCTGGGCCTGAGCGCTGGCTCTGTGTGCCAGGGAGTGCGGGGCTCCAGAGGGGCTCAGCCACCAGCACCACCCTGGGGCACCTTCCCAGCCGCCCCCCAGGGCCAGCTCTGGCCCACCCCCGGGGCTCCGGCAGGCGGCTGCAGCCTGGCCCCGCCGGGGGTTTGCTGCTGGCTCAGCCCAGCCTGGAGGGGCAGGATGCCCAGGGCACCGGGGGCCGGGGCGCTCAGGCCCCCGTGGGTTTTGCTCTCCACCTGGCAGGAGAAGCACCCGGCTCAGCTCCCGCACCAGCGCATGGTCCTCAGGGCTCTCTGGCCCGGCCGGGCTGCCCTCGCCCCACGCACGCCTTGCCGGGGCTCACAGCCAGACCCACCGCCGGCACCCTGTGCCCTCAGCACCGGTGCAGGAGCAGCGATGGCTCCGCCGCGGCCCCGTGCAGCAGCGGGCAGGTGGCTGGGGGCACGGGGGCCTCCCTGCGCGGGGTGGCAGCCGTCCCTCCCCCTGCTCCGCTCCCCGCGCCAGGCGAGACGGGGCTCCCAGAGGGAGGCTCCAGCCTCATCCAGAGATGCCTCTCGGAAGGATTAAGGAGAATTATTCCCATGCGCGGAGGCACGAGCCACACGCCAGGCCCCGCCATCAGCCTGGGCACAGCCAGAGCAACAGTGCCGTGCCGCAGGGCCAACCAGCACCCGGCCCGCAGGCCAGTGGCACGGACAGCCCCCGGCACGGCTGCCTGCACAGAGCGGGGCCCGGGGGCCCTCCATGCCACGAAACCCCCACCGGGCAAGGGGCACCAAGAGAGACGTCACCTGGGAGAAGACCCCCCCTGGGATCCCCGCACCCCAACCTGCCCTGACTGGGCATCCCTGCATTGCTCTGAGCATCCCCAACCTGCTCTGGGCATCCCCAACCTGCCCTGGGCATCCCCAACCTGCCCTGGGCATCCCCAACCTGCCCTGGGCATCCCTGCATTGCTCTGAGCATCCCCAACCTGCCCTGACTGGGCATCCCCAACCTGCCCTGGGCATCCCTGCTTGCTCTGAGCATCCCCAACCTGCCCTGGGCATCCCTGCATTGCTCTGAGCATCCCCAACCTGCCCTGGGCATCCCCAACCTGCCCTGGGCATCCCTGCATTGCTCTGAGCATCCCCAACCTGCCCTGGGCATCCCCAACCTGCCCTGACTGGGCATCCCCAACCTGCCCTGACTGGGCATCCCTGCATTGTTCTGAGCATCCCCAACCTGCCCTGGGCATCCCTGCATTGCTCTGAGCATCCCCAACCTGCCCTGGGCATCCCCAACCTGCCCTGGGCATCCCTGCATTGCTCTGAGCATCCCCAACCTGCCCTGGGCATCCCCAATCCACCTCAAGCACCCCCCGTCCTCCCTGGGCACCCTGCTCTGCCCTTGCCCATCCACCTCCAGCCTCCCCGTGGCCCCAGCTCTGCCCCTGGTCCCTGCGGCTCCCATCCCTGTTGGCAGTGCCTGTCCCGCACCGGCTGCTCACACCGGGCAGGGTCCCAGGGGTGAGGTCTGGACCCCCCGGCTCCTCGATGCCTCGTGTTTCTTTTGTGTTGCACAGATCACACACAGCGGCTGCAAATCAGGTCTCTGCCCAGCTCTGCTGCATTTACGAACCCTGGGTTTCCTACAGCCAAGACCCATTGGAAACAAAGAGGAAAATGGGCCGAGGAACCTGTCCAGGTGGAATAAGAAAATTAAATGGGAATCTAACGTAAGGGACCAGCACTTACTCGCAAGAACAATTTTGTTGAAACCAAGGATGAATGTAAGTAAATAATGAGGTCTGCAAACCCGCTAGCTACAGATGATTTTCTTATTTCTGCATTTTTACAGGCTGTGCTCTCCCATAAGCTCTGCATATAAAGCGGTGGCTTAATCTCAGCCTTGTGGGCAGAGAGATGACCACAAATTCAGATTGCCAATGTCCTTGGGTCCGAACGGGAATGGCGTCGGCCAGCTTAAAAACACAGATGGGCTTGGGGGGGAGCGGTGTGCTCTCCTGGTTGGCACGGATGGGACAGGATGGTGCCGGTGCCGCTCCCCGGGCAGCTTTGCTGGGGCATCTCCAGCCCACGGCCAGCGCCGAGCAGCGGCTGGGGCACCCTGCAGCAAAGCGGGACCAGGGGGAGAGGGCAGGAGCCGGGGTGGGGTTTAGGCTCCTGCCCCCGAGGAGCAGCGGGGCTGCACTCCCAGAGACTCACCGTTCCAGTAAAGCCCACCGAACTTCTGAGCTTGGAGAGGTTTTATCTGCAGGCTCCCAGAGCATGCCCAAAATACAGGTAATGAGCAGGGCGCCGGCAGCAGCAGGCGAGCAAGGCCAGGCTGCACAGCCATGAATATATTCATTATCAACCAGCACGAGCCTGGTGAGCTCCCTGCTCGCGGCTGGAGCTTGGCTGCATGAGGAGCCCCTCTAATGAGGATAATTGGGAGCCCCCCTGCTCCACCCCCGTGCCCTAATTGAAGCAGGTGGAACTGTAAAAACAATGTCACTTCCAACTGGCTTGAGCTTTCAGTCGGAGAACGGAATATTTCGTTCTCCTGTTTAATCCCCTCGAGCCGGGGCTCCCCAGGCTGGAGGCAGAGGAGACCCCAGCCCCGCACGGGAGATGCCGGCAAGGCCGGAGAGCCCAATGGAGACCACCCAGCCCCACGGCCCCCAGAGTGCTGCCCTCCTCGGCGCCAGCGTGGGGGCCAGGCTGCGGCCGGGCAAGTGGCGAGGCTGGCGAGGAGGCCACGGGGAAGCTGCGGCCTCGGTCTCTCCCCGGCAGCGCCCAGCCCGGGAGAGCGAGAAGCAAAATGGCTTCTTGGGCCGCAGCGCTGGGGGAGGAGGGGATCAGTCACTTATTAAATGAATTAATCAGGGCTCAGCGTTTTCATTTTGAAGAGGCTGCTGGATTATCCTTGATTTCTGTGGCGCTGGATTTGCGGAGATCAGGAGGGGAAGGGGCGATTTCCAACACCTGCTCCCCAGGAGATTTTACGGCGGGGAAGTGGTTGGGTTTAACGTCTCTGTCGGCGAAGGCCACCGTGCCGCTCTCCAAAGGCAGAGTTAAAGATGAATGGGGCAAATTGTTCCTTCTCCTGTCACATCTCCAGAGCGGAGACAAAACCTCTTTTGACTCAGAAAACAATGAGCTTATGTAAGAGCCAGCAGCCCACGGAAACCTCGCCGCAGCCCCGCACTGCGCGGCGGGCCAGGGGCTGCCCGGCCCTGCCCGTGCCCCGCCGCAGCGGGAGCCCCCGGCCAGCACCGGGGTGGCAATCCCTCGGCCACTGCCCGCCTGCCTGCGCGGCCTCGGGCGCTGCGGCCACTGCCAGGTCCCACTGGTGACCCTTGGTCCCCCACGGGCCACCATGGAGCCGCCAGCCGTGGCCCTGCCTGCTCTGCCTGCCCATGGCGGCGGGGCGATGGCAGCCCCCCCGGGGCCGGGGGGGACTGCCCTGCCTCCAGCCCGCCGTGGCACCAGCACGGGCTGGAGCTGCACACCCAGCCCGAGAGCGGCTGTCAGGAGGGCGCGAGCATCCCACCGCCGCCTGCCTGGAACAACAGCCAGGAAGATGAAAAGTGCCATAAATTATTCACTCACAAAAGAGACGAGAAGGGGGAAGAAGGGGAGGAAGAACGCCTTCGAGGAAGGGATACTTAATACAAATTAGAGAGACCGAGTGGGAACGGGGGCCCCATGGGGGGCCATGGCTGGGCGGCAGCGCCGCATTCATTAGGTGCAAGCGAGCGGCGCCCGGGGGCTCCCGCGCCCACGACCGGGCGGTGAGCAGCAGGAGAGGCCCTGGTGGTGCCTTCTGCCGTGGCCACCCCGGCCATGCACCGCTCACATGGCCAGAGCACGAAGCCCATTTCCTCCAGGTCCTGCCCGGCCGATTGCCTCTAAGATGCATAAGAAAGGAAAAAAGAAATGCTGCTGGGGGCCGCGGAGCGGTGGGGCTGGCCAGTGTCCAGTTAAGGCGCTCTAGTTCCTGTCTTCCTTCGTTAATGCAAACCTCGTTATGCCCAGAAGAAGTGCTCACCCTCTGCCCTCCCTCCCCGAGTCCCTGCCTTCGACCAGAGCCCTCGACGAGTCAGACATCTGGCATGGCCGGACACAATGCGCATCTGCAGGCAGGCTCGGCCGGACAAGGCAGCGCTGTGCGGCCCCCCCCCCCCCCCGCCCCCCGGGGCCCCCCGGCCGGGCCGGCCCCGGATTTTCCCACGCACCGAAGCTCGACAGCTCCCGCTGCAGAAAGCAGCCTTGCCACAAGCACACTCTGCCACTTGGTTTTCCCTTCTCCTCCCGACCCCCATCCCTCCCACCACTGCTCCTCCGGCCACCTCGCTGCCCAAGGGGTGCTTGAGCCAGGGGCCGCCCCTTGCCTGCAGCAGGGAAGGAGGTGGCGCAGACCAAGCCTCTCCTTGTGCCACCACCGCCGGCAGCCACCCAGATCCCGCTGCAGGGAGGGGACGTGCCGTGGCGTGGCCCTGCTGCCCGGGCTCTGCCTCTCCCAGCACCAAACAAACGAGCTTGGTGGCTTTGGTGCTGAGCTGGTGCCCCCAGCGCAGCCCTGCTGCCAGAGAGACCCTGCTGCTCACCCCCAGTCCTTTGGGCAGGACAGAGGTGGGACCGTCCCCGAGCCACTGGACTCTACACCGCTCCCAGGCAAGGACACACCGCGGGGCTCACCCTGCGGTCCCTGCTCACCCCTTCGGGCGCTCAATCTGGGGAGGAAGGTGGGGGTGCAGGCGGTGCCGGCTGCCCGGTAGCCTGGTGGTCCTCTCTGCTCCAGACCAAGGAGGAGCCCCCAGAAACTCTGCTCCATGCACCAGCAGCACAAAGCGACCGACTCGGCAGAGCCCGCAGCAGCCGGGAGGGTGCCCTGAGCCAAGTGCAGTGCGACAGGCTGGTGAAGCCACCGCGGCACTTCTCAGCCTTGCAGCAGGAAAGGACAGCTCTTCAAAAGACACCGAAAGGAGGGTGTTTATCGCCGGCAAGGGCCTTTGCTCAGGAGGAGCAGACGTGCTCCTGGAAGAGGTGACGGGGCACGGAGCCACCGGCCCAGACTGCTCAGGCAGGGCAGGGACGCGCTTGCTGACTTCTGCTTGCAGGGACAGCACAGCATGGGGACACTGGGGGGAGAGATGAAATACATGCCTAAGAAAAGTAAGATAAGGTCACATCTGGCTGTTGTAAGGCCTGGATGCTGGTCCCAGTCTTCTTTAAACTCTGAGCTAGGGCTTCTGGGAGGGGGAAATCCAACACTGGTACAAGAAGCCCCGAGAACAGCGATGATTTTGCAGCCTGGGAAAAGCAAAAGGCTCGGGGCTCGCAGGCCACCTCTTGCAATGGCCAGCCACCATTCCCTGGGGGTGGCAAAGGTGCGTTTGTGTTCACCTGGAGCAGGGATGGGGCTGGCCAAGGAAAGCCCCGGCGGCGGAGGGGAACCGGGAACCACACGACATCTGACGCCACCGGCGGTAAGTGACCCTGCTACGGCGAAGCGAGGAGGGTGCCATCGCCCCGCGGCCGGGTACCAGCTGTCGGGGAGGTGCAGGTGTGGAGCGGGGCCCCACGGCTGCCCTGGGGATGGAGCCTGGCGTGAGGCTGGCGCGCGAGGTCCTGCAGGCAGGAGCTGAGCTCGCCGTGCAGGCACGGGCCTGGCTTCTGGTCTGCACTTGGCAAGAGGGCAGCTCTCCGCCCCAGAAAGCGCTCTGCGAGGTCGGTGGTTCAGGGAACCTGGTGATGTGCAGCGGATCGTGGGCAACTCGCCAAGTAACGGCAGCGTGACCTGGAGCTGCAGGACGCGTGCCATAGCAGAAGAGAGGCTGCTGTGCTGGGGACGGCTGGGTGCTGTCCCTGCTGGTCCCAGGGGAGGGTGTCCAGAGGAGTGGCGTGCCCTACCCGCTCCCGGGACGGCATCCTGAAATAACACCTGCCTCCATGTCCTTGAGGTCCCTCCTTGGAGCACTCCTGAGGGATGTTCCCAACACCCGGGAGCCTTCCCAGCCGCCCGCCTCGAGGGATGTCCCCGAGGAGTGCGTGCCTTCGCAGTTAAGCAGGTTAAGAAAGTCCTTTCTCCAAGGTCTGGATTAGCCACTGCTGCTCCAGGCAGAACGGACTCGGGGGGGGACGCTGCCAGTCAAGTGAGGACTGCACGCAGGGACCTCAGCTGGAAGGGGATCTGTCCCAACACGGTGCCATGAAGCAACCCCATGCCCCCCATGCAGGGAAAGCAGATCTGACACCCAGGAGCTTTCCCTGCTCTTCAGAAGGATTGGGCAGGATGGACTGAGGAGCAGCAACCCCTGCCCATGGGCTGAGCACTGCTCCTGGGGGATGGAGCACAATGTATGGCCAGGGACGAAGCAAGATGTACCCTATGAGTGGGCAAGACGTCTTCATGCACCGGGGTTTTGGGGGTCTGACTCCTACTTTCTTTTCAAGAGCACTGCACCCACGGGGTCACAGCATCCCCGTGGTGGGATACCCTGCTCAGACCCGTGCCCCAGATCAAACTTCGCCTGTGGATGCAGACAGGCTCTGAAGAGGGACAGACTGCAGCTGAAACTGCTGTGGCAAGACAGGGCCAGGCGCTGGGACCCACGCTCAGCTGGGAGCAGGCACGGGACGCCTTCAGGGATGGAGACAGGCACAGGGGATGGTGAGATGGCACGGCATTCAAGGCCACTTTGCTCCGAAGGCACGCTGGCTCCCACAGACGTGTCCCTCCAGGATGTCCTGCACAATAGCTCTGCTTCAGCAGCAAAGAGCTTGTGTTGATCTTGCCGTCGCTTTGGGTAGCCGCCGGCTTCCTGCGGGTGCATACGCTGTGAGCAACATCCGACGGGGAAGGGATGTTGCAGGGAGCTTCACGTTTTCCGTGCTGGGGCCCGCAGGATGAGTAACAAAGGAACATGGAAGGAGCAAGCATGTGCACGTCGGCGTCACTGCTCAGAGCTGGCCAGCGTGTCCCGCGTCCTGACGTGCGCCCACCAACCCAGCGGGAACCCCAGCTCTGCCGCCGATGCTCTCCCAGTGGTGCCTTCTCTGTCCCTTACCCACCAAAGTCATTAGGTCTAATTTGTTCTCCCTGCTGTTCCCAGGGCTGACGCTGGTTGCAGCACGGCTATACTGGGCCAAGGTTTCTGGGCACGGAGACAAAAGAAGGTGTTGGCTTTCGTCCTAGCTGCTTTTTAGCTCTCTGAAGTTAGCAGACACCTGCATATCGAAGCACGGGACGACGGTTCCCTGCTCTCCCGCCTCTCTGGACTTCATACCGCTCTGCTCGTACGCCACAGGAGAGCGCTTGCTCCCCCCAGGCCTCTGAAAGACCTGGAGTTGGTGCTTCGGTTCTTTAAACAAGACTTTTCTTTAACAAGCGTGTCAGGTGATACTGCTGTCCTACTAGGCATCTCTTCATTAAAACTTTATACTTTAGGAAGCCTTTCACAGAAGACACACTCCAAGCATCCCGCCCATCAGATGGCAGCAGGCAGGAGCAATTCAGTAACTCAAAAGGATTTCCAGAGGGAGGAGAGTATCGAGTCCTGAACAAGCTCCCAACCAAAGCAGGCGGCATGCGAGCAGACCCTGCTGCAGCACCGGGATGCTCGGAGCTGAGCCCAGCGTGGCTGCCGGGCAGGCACGGGGCTCGCTGAGGCACCGGCCACGTCTCCTCCAACTGGTGGAGGAAGGCTGGGGCTCTGCGGGGCTGCTGTGGGGCACGGGGGACAGCTGAGCGCAGGAGAGAGGATAAACATCCAGTTTGGGCATGGAGTATTTTGACCAGAGCCCTTGGGCTGCCCTGGCACGGGCGCTCTGCGAGGGGCACCTCGGCCAGCCGGGCTCCAAGGAGCGCCCAGTTCACGCAGTTACTCACACTGAGCTGATTTCCTTGGGGAAGTCTTGCATGTGCGCAGCCCGAGCGAGCCAGCGTGAAGCCGGTAGAACACATTTTCTTCCAAAAAAAGAAGATCTTTCATGGGTCGAGAGAAGAGGAAACTGAAGAGTGCTCGACACTTTGATTCATGCACATTCCCCTCCCCGCGCCAGTCATTTATTTGCCTTTCCTCTCGCAACGTGCTCCTCCTCTGCTCCGTGCTCCTCTGCTCTAACCGCCCGCTGCCCCCCGCGTCGCCTGGGCTGCTCCATCGTCCTTCTTCCCTTCTCAGCCTCGCGCGTGCTTGGGTCCTGGGTGGGAGCGTTGGCTTGGCAGAGACTGACACCAGGCCTTTCACCCCCGCAGCGTTAGCCTGTATTTCAGAGCTCCACTGCAGGACACGGGCATTCAGCACAGTGACAAAACCTCTTTTCGGTCCCATAAAATGCCCCCTGAAGTATGACGGCCTGCTGGAAACCCCGATCCCTGGCTGCTTCTCGATGGGTCTCATTAATAGCCCTGGGCTTAGCTTGCTTGCTCTTCGACACCATCACTTCTGATCTGCCAAAGTCTACCTGGTTTAGCCTTCTGCCGTCCCCAGGGACAGCCTGGGACACTTGCATTCCTCACAAAAAGGAAGGGACTATTTGTGCTTTATTGCTCACCACTGAACCTTACAAAAGAAATTAAAGGAGCCAAGAAGGGCCCCAGAGAGGACACCTGCTTCTGAAGAAAAACCATGGGGCATGAAAAATTGAAAGCATTTCCTAAGAGAGCAGAGAGAGAGAGAGAGAGAGAGGATTTAGCTTTAGTGAGAACATCTCGATTTGCCTAAATACGCAAGTCCCTTATTAAATCACTGTCCTGTTGGGTAACTGTTCAGCAAAGGGATCAAAACCATGTCAGTCTAGATTGCAAATGAGACTTGGGAATTCAGTGGTGAGGGATAAGCCATGAGCCTGAAACGTCCCGACGGGAAAATGGCAAAGTTCAGGGGGTACGGAGGCCAGAGGTACGAGAGGCAGCGCTCGCTCGCAGCCTGGTCCCCAAGAGCCGAACGCTTCTGACGCGAGCAGCTGTGTGAGCATCCAAACACCCTTCCCTCCTGCCACGGGCACAGCCCCGCTGCCGGGCCCTGTGCAAGCAGAAGTGCTGCTGCCCGACCCGCCAGACAGGGCCGTGGTGCAGCGCAGGCAGGTTTCACATCCTCACCGAGGCTGCCTGACTCCGGGGCTGGTGCTCGTTAGTTAAAAACAGCAGTTTCTCAAACCTGCAGATTTGCAATAGAAAGCCAAGGGCCACAACGCGCTGGACTGAAGAGAGCGGCGTCCTCGCTGTCCCTGCCGCTGGCCACACAAGCAGCTAAAAGCCACCCCAGGGGGACCTGCCAGCACAAAAGCCCTTTCTTTCCTCCGGGGTGGGTTTTGAGCCCCCTTTCTTAAAGCAGCACCAACCCAGCCCAGGTTGGCCCTTGACTCCTCTGCTCCCTTCCCGCTCTCCCAGCAGCAGCCGGGCTGGGGACAATGAGGGATCCAAGCTCTCGAGCAGAAGCCGGTAACAGTCCAACCACTGAACGCTTCCAAGCATCACGGAGGTGAACTCTGACCTGAACTCGTACTTCTACCATTTATTTACTTGCTCTACTATTTTGAACTAGCGTGTTTCACAGAAGTAACGCACCACATCACCAAACACTTCCTCCCACCCATCCCACGTGTGCCCCTTCAGCCCTTCCAACCGCCTGCCCCGAGCGAGGGGACACCCACGTCCACCCCGCGCTCTCACGGCTGCCGGCTGTTGCAGGTTACACATTTCTTGCCCAAAGGATCCAAGACGCTGCCCAAGGTGCAGCTTTCCAAGCACAGAAAGCTGCGACCTGCATTGGGAAGCCTTGGCATCCTTCCTGTGGCGGGGAGCACGCAGCCCGCGGCTCAGCACTGACGGGGCTCTCCTCATCACACCCGGGGAACCACAACCTGATGCCTTAAGGAGGGAATTTGGCGACCTCTTTCTGGAGGAGCTGGGAGCCGGGTCCCTGCCCAAATGACCATCAGCTCCAAGCTGGAGAGGCTGAGCAGGAACCCAGAGGCTAAATGGGAAGAACTGGGAGTCGGCACTGCTTTGAGGCCTGTCCTGATATGAAATCCATCCTACAGGTGGGACACCTGATCAGAAAGGACTGGTTAATGTTTAATAAGTCACAAAAACATCCTGTGGCAGAGGCGCAGAGCGCTTCCCTCCCGCTGGGGCACTCACCGTCCTCCTGGCCGTGCAGGTTCTGCGGGCTGCGCATGCTCTCGTCCTGGCTGGGGCTCAGGCTGGAGTTCAGGTGCTGGTCAGCTGAGATCCATGTGGAGTCGTTCATATCAAAGTCCTCGCTGCTCACCGATGTCTCATCCTGGAAGCAAGCAGGAAAGGGTTAACTCGCTCAGCTATTTTCTTTCCTCCTTTCTCTGGCTTTAACATCTCCTCACTCCAACTCCTTCCTAAAAACAACTGGGCCAGCAGCTCCTGTCCCCCCAGGAACGCTGGCTGGCCCCTGGGTGCTGCCCAAGGCCACGAGCGAGCAGCCCTTCCCTGGGCCGGGCTAGGTGGCTGCCGGGCTCTGCTTCCTGCCTGAAGACATGCCTGAGCAATGGCACTGTCTCTAATTGAGGACAATTAGAAAGAGCTCGCATCCTGTAGGAGCGGATGGCTGAGCCCTGGAGTTTACCCTTTAATCTCCATCCACCCCAGCGTGCTTCTGGCGAGGCAGCGGCATGGGGGAGCCAAGGACAGGGTGCAGCTCCATTGAAATGGCTCTGTAAAACACCTCGGACCTTTTTGAAATCAAATCGTCTGCTGCAACAGGAGTCACCAGAGGACTGGCACGGGCAGGGGATGGCCGGTGGGGCAGATCCCCATAGCGGCGCTGGTCCCCACAGGCCGGCACTGCCGGCTGCTGCAGAGGGGGCTCCTGGAGCCCAGGGGCTCTGCCCCTCCAGCCCTCCCCAAAGGGACACCGCCTCTGCGCCCCGATCAAAAATGCCGACGTGCAGGGGCTGGGGGAGTGAGGTCCCCAGCGAGGCAGGGACGCCCCGGCTCGGGCTGGGGAGCCCAGCCAGCCACCCGCTCCCTGATGGCATAGATGACATTCCTCTCTCCCACTCCTGCAGCTGAAAGGACATTTTCTCTCTCCCTCTCTCTCCCTTTTCGCTAACCTTTACAGTACTTTGAGACACAGCCCTTGGATCGCTTCCAGCGCCGGAAAGGTCAGCCACAGGATTTCAAAACCATCATCATAAAGGCAGCACTGAGATCCTGAATGAGAGGAGGGGCTGCGGGACCTCCCCGGGCTGAACTCTCCCAACGCACAGCTCGGGAGGAAGCAGATACGTGTCCCGTGCGAACACGGTCCCGCTGGTGATCCCTTTATCTGCCTTCCTCTCCCTGCTCCCCTCCCAAAGCAACAGGCAGAGACCGCATCCAGAGCCCTGGGGTGCAGGGGAACACCAAAAATGTTTCCAGAACCGCTTTCAACTGCGCTTTCCTTTGATTGAAACATTTCAAAGGCTTGTAAACTCTCCGCTCTTGGTTTTGTTGTTTTGGTTTTTTTCTCCCCCTGGTCCTGAGATAAAATACAATCCCCGCTCCCTTTCCTTGTAAGAAGCAGTTGGCAAGCACCCCTCCAACCTACGCCTGCGCCTCATAAAAACTGCCCTGTCTGGCTGCCGCTGGCTGACAGTTTTTATTGTGAACAAACAAAATGTCTTTAAAGACAGGTTTGTGCTTTTCCTCCCCGCTCCTCGTCCCTGCAGACACATCTGCTGGCTCAGGACTCGCGCCCGCCCCCAGCCCACTCCCTCCATGTGCCTCCTGGGGAGTTTCCTGGAATTTACGGCTTGTGAAGCCCAGCACGCAGGGACGGACGGACGGACGGACGGACGGCCTGCGCTGCCAGCCAGGTGCCCCCTGCAGCCCCCTGTGCCCAGGTCAGGCAGAGGAGGGAGGTGGGAGGCAGGGGGGCGGCACGGCGTCCCCCGGCTCAGCACAGCACCGCTGCCACGCCAGCCACGAAGCCATCCTGCCTCTCCAGAAACTCCATCTTGTACGTAGAGGAACAGAACTGCAAAGGTCTCCCTGTTGCCAACTATAAATAGTCTCTTTATTGTAAGCATTTGCAGGGAGGCAGCCACCCTAATATCTGGCCTTCTTCACAAGGCTTACTCAAGATTACTGTCAGAGCTTAAGAGACAAATGCAAATGCCAAGGTCCTTGCTGCCCACAATCTCTCACCTGTCCAGTGAGGAGGAGGAGCCCTGGGAGCGACCCGCGATGTTTTTGGAAAGCGCCTGGCTCAGCCGTAGCATCCGAGGGGCTCAGCTGCGGAGGACGCCCGGCCTCGGCACCCAAACCACAACCCGGGAGGCATCACGCTCTCCACGCCCTCACGCGTGGTGGAAAAGCAGTGACATGAAGGATCCCTCGCATGCACATGCTATGCAAAGTGCTTTATAAATGTGTGCAGTCCTCTGGAGGTGCAGTAACATTTGCCTATTATTAGAAATACTCCGCGTATCAGACCAGAAACTGATAAGCTATAAATGACTCAAGTTAAACAAGGCCGTCGCACGTTCACGAGTCCAGGATCCAGCCACCAGCCGAAAGCGCAGGCTGCTGCTCTTGGACCCTGCCAGGCGACCCTGTCCCCGCGTCCCCAGCGTCCCCCCCCTGCTTTCCAGCCAGGGCCTCCTGCTTTCCAGCACTAACACCCTTGGCCAAAACACCAACGGGACAAGCTTCCCGGCAGCGCACAGCTCCCGCAGCACAGCCCACCCCAAGGGAGAGCCGGCAGTGGCAGGGTGAACCCTTCACTGCAGCCACCAGCAGCCAAAGCCGGCGGTGGGAACTGCCAAGACAGCATCTCTGCTGCCTGCCCACGCCGTGGTGCCCCGGGAGCTCCTCACACCTTTGTACCTCCTCCCTAAAAGCAAGAGAAAGGCCCCGACCTCGCGCACGGCTCTGGCCATCACTGCAGCTCTGGCAGCCTCTGCTGCCCCTCAGCCGCATCCCTCGCTGCTCACCAGGACACACCGGAGGCCACCAGCAAGCTCCCCCCTCAGGACACCCCTCGGAGACCCACAGCCTTGTGACCTCCTCATGCTGTCCATCGGTGCCAGCGGCAACTGCTGGCACTGCCGGTCTCGCACCAGGGACAATCCCAGGGACGGGAGGCCCCGGCAGCGACGCCCAGAGCGCCGGCTGCCCAGCTCCAGCCCAGCAGCAGCCCCATTGCAGTCTGACGGAGCGGTGGGACGGCAGCACAGCACACGTCCCAGCGTCAAAACACGGGACACCAGAGCAGGATCAGAATTTCTGGCTGGGCAGGCAGCTCTGAATTTCCCCTGGATGCCCATAACCTGGCTGAAGGCTGAGCCTCGAAGCAGGCTCCACCATCCAGCCAAACAAGGAAGCATTTCTCAACAGCAGCAACAGCTACGACTCGGAGCAATACGGTAAATCTAATCTACCCTTCCACCCTCTTTTGGCTTGCAAGTCAGGCAGCTCATTCTTTTTCCTCTCTGGGTTCTCAGGAGAATTCTCTCTGCTAATTTCTTCTTTCCTGTAAACAAACTTCAAATGAAACTTTCATTAGAAAACAGAACACAATCCATTACCAGTGCCCGTCTCAGGACCAGCCGCCTTTTCCCCGGTTCCACGCCACTCGTGGCACAGATGGAAGTGACAGTGGCTGCCCCAACCAGCCAGCCCAGAGCCGAACCCCTGAACCCCGGCACCGCTGCTGCCGCCCTCCTCCTTCCTGCTTTTCCCAGCTCTCCGGAGAGATCTCCTCACCCCGCAGTAAAGTCCCATCGCTTTGTTTCCAACGTTCAAGGGATTGAGCGATCAAGGGTCAGGCAACGTGCGTGCAGCTCCTCTTCTGCAAGGGGAAGTCGGATCCTGCTGGTGCATTCACAGGCCACACCCAAACATCGGAGCAGGGCTCCCGGCACCGCGCAGGGTTTGGAAAACAACATCCTCGCTCCTCTCCTTATCTACAGTCCAACATTCACAGCTGCTCTGCAGACACTTGCAGCCAGTATTTTCTAACCGGCAAAGGCAGACGCTCACATGTGCGGGACTCACACTCTGCCCTTCTGTCCCACTTTCCATTCACCAATCTTGGAGCACCGCGCGTGCACGCGTCTGCCGAGCCTCTCAACTCCCCTCCGAGTTAGAAAAGTATTCTTCCTATTATAGAGCTGGAAACCCCGGGTACTGACAGCCGCCCTGGCTGGTCCGAGAGCGCAGCGAGTCGCTGGCAGATGCAGGAACACAATCAAGACCTCCGGACTGCCGGGCTTTAACTGCCAGACGACGTTTCTTCACCGGCGGCTCTCCTTCCTGGAGAACAACCTCCCATAGCGCGGGCTGGAGCAGGGCAGGGGGGGAAGCTACTCTTATAACCGTATCTCGTAAACATGTGCAAGGCTATCGGTAACCTGCTTATTTTACAGCCGGGCTCGGTTTCTCGGGGACTGCCTTGCAAGTCTTTCTCCAGCCATTTACACGCTGTGCCTCGCGCTTAATATTCCAGGCTCTGAGTCTCAGGATGGTTTATTTTCTCTCTTTGAGTCCTTTTATTTTAAAACGTGTCCTTTCATGCCACAGCCTACTATCCCGATGGGATTTCCTTCCGTGGAGCGTGAACCGAGGCTGTGCGCCATGCAACCTCCCCAGCACACAGCCACGCTCAGCTTCCCACCAGAAGCTGTCGTGTTTTTAGAGTCAACAAAAGGCAACGTGCGACCGGCAGCCCCCGGAGCTGCTCCGCCGCCGTGCCAGCCGCGACCTGCCCAGCACCGGCAGCCCCCAGCCCCGCACCGGCAGCCCCCAGCCCCGCCAGCCCCGGCCGGGGCAGAGCACTGCCAGCCCAGGAGGCGGCTCGGCGCTCGGGGACGAGCTCTCAGGAAGGCAGCCTCACCTCCGTCTCAGCAACTGTTTAAACCCGGCCCTCTGAGCATGCCAAGAAGGTATTGAACCAGATTTGACCCTAACTTAACCAGTTCAGCGCAGAGAAAGGCTTACTAATGGAAGATAAAACACTCCAGGTCAAAGATTGATACTGCAGCCACAAATACCGTGGTGGTCACTGCTTCAAAGAGCCCGAGAAGCCTTAAAAGCACACGGGTGTCCGCTGGCTGTGGTGGCAGCGAGCTGTGACTGCGCTGCCTACTCGTGTGTGCAATTCACACACCAAACAGAACATCCCCAGCGCTCTTTGTCAGGTCACTTACGTCCTCGTTTTCTGCAATTTCTGCCGATTTCTACAGGACGCCGCAAAAACGAGTATTTGTTAGTACCCAAAAGAACGGGCGCGAGAGTTAATTTACAAGGCGAACGGCAAATGGCAGAAGAAGGGAGGACCATCACCTCCGCCCCCCGCCCCCTCCCCAAGGGCTCTTCTGCCGGGAACCCCCCCGAGGAGCGTTCCCACCGCCCCGGCGGGAGGGATGCGGCCCCGCAGCCGCTGCCCCGCGCTCCTGCTGTTCAGCGGGGAGGTGCTGAACGCGGGGGGACCGGGCCGGAGGGGGGGGGGGGGAGGACCCGGGCAGCCCGGCCCCCCCGGTGCCCCGCACCCGCCCCCCCAGCTCCTGAACTCGCCCCCGGCCCCGCGGCGTTCGCTTTCCCACGCGAGGCAGGGACGGCGCTTTGCTGCCCGTGTCCCGCGCGGTGTGAACGGGCGCTTTGCTCCTCCGCGGGCACCGGGGGCCGGGGGGGGGGGGGGGGGGGGGGGGTCCGGCTTCAGAGGAGGGGGGCCGAGCAGGAGCAGCGCTGCGGGGCGAGCGGCCGCGGGACCCGGCGCTTCCCCCCGGTGGGACGCGGTTCCCACGCGTGTCTCCCCGCGGCGGCGAGGGGCCGGCAGCCGGGCGAGCGTCCCCGTCCCCGTCCCGCCCCCCGCGCCCCTCCGCCCGCAGGTAAATAAATACGGCCGCGATGGAGCCGCGGGGCCGGGGCTGGCGCACGGGGCTCAGCGTGCGGCGGGGATTGACACCTAAGTAGGGCTTTACCTCCCGGGAGGCGGCTATTTCCAGCACAATCCCCGCCCGGGGCCGGGGCGGGCGGCGCGGCGATGGCGGCGGCGGCGGCGGCGGCGGCGCGGGGCCGGTGCCCGGGAATTGATGGGGCCGGAGCGCTCCCGCCGCCGCCTCCTCCCACTTTCTTCTGGGCTTTTGTGCTCTTCCGGGGGAGGGGGAGCCGCGCCGGGAGCGGGGAAGGACGCGCCGCCCGCCCCCCGCCGCCGCCGGCCAGCCGGGCGGGCGACCCGCAACTTCCCGGGGCAGCGGGGCGGCGCGGCCGCTCCCCCCGGAGTTGGGGCTGGGCCCCGGGGCCGCCCGCCCCCCCCTCCACCCCACCCCGCCCCGCCCCGCCCGCCACCCCCCCCCGCCCGCAGCGCCGCGGCCGCGTGGAGCCCCCGCGCATCCCCCCCCCCCCCCCCCCCCGCCCCGCGGCCGGGGCCCGGTACCGGAGCCCCGCGGGCGGGCGCCTACCTGGAGCGGGGCCTGAGGCCTGCCGGCCTGCGCCAGCCCGGCGGCGCGGCTGGGAGCGCGGGGCGGGGGGACGGAGGGAGGGGGCCCGGGCTGGCGGCGCTCCGGAGAGGCTGACAACCAGCTGCTGCCCGGGGAGAGGGGCCGGCGCTGCGGAGCGCGTCACTCCCGGCTCCCGGGGGGGGGGGGGGGGGGGGGGCCCGGCCGCGGGCGGAGGGGGCGGGGGCGGCGGGGGAAGGGGAGCGGGGCCGCGGGGGGCGGGCGCACCGGGGCGGGGGGCGCGGGGAGCCGCGCCTGGAAGAGCACATTGTGGAGGGCCGGGGAGGGCCCTTCCTCCGGGAGGAACAGACAATGTCCAGGGCCGGGCGCCTGCTGGAGAGCCGCGAGAATGCACGGCCGGCGGCGCGGCTCGGTAACGGCACGGCTCGGTAACGGCACGGCACGGCCGGGGGGGGCTGCCACCCGCCCGGGCTCCTCCGTCCGCACGGCTCGGGGGGCTGCGACCCGCCCGGGGACCCTCAGCTGGGCACGGCCCGGGGCACGCTGCGACCCGCCCGGCCCGGCCCCGGTGACCCCCGGCCCGCCCGGCTCAGCCCGGCCCCCGGAGCTCCGGGCCGTGCCGCGGGTTGCGGGACGCCGGCCGTGCCCCGGCACAGCCCGCTGCGCGCCGGCTCCCCGGGAGGGACGGGGATGCCGGGGCCCTGGCACCCCTGGCCGGTGCCCGCTGCCATGCAGGGCCCCGAGGGCAGCGGGTCGGTGACCACCGCCTGGCCGGGGGGTGGCCGGGATGGGCGCCGCTCCCCCCCCCCCCACCCCTCTCCCCACCCCCGGCACCCCTCTCCCCCAGCCCCCAGCACCCCTCTCCCCAGCCCCCGGCACCCCTCTCCCCCAGCCCCCGGCACCCCTCTCCCCCAGCCCCCGGCACCCCTCTCCCCCAACCCCCGGCACCCCTCTCCCCAGCCCCACCCCCCCCCACCCCGGCACCCCTCTCCCCCCCCCGCACCCCCTCCCACCCGCACCCCTCTCCCCCACCCCCGGCACCCCTCTCCCCCAGCCCCCGGCACCCCTCTCCCCCAGCCCCCAGCACCCCTCTCCCCACCCCCGGCACCCCTCTCCCCCAGCCCCCGGCACCCCTCTCCCCAGCCCCCGGCACCCTCTCCCCCCAACCCCCGGCACCCCTCTCCCCAGCCGGTTTCACGCCTCTCGCTGTTTAATGGTTATGAGGGAAATTTTTACGAAATAAACCGAGTGTAACGGATTCAGCGGCGGAGCCTGCGGTAGGCCGGTGCCAGAGCCGAGGATGGGAGCTGCCACATTCATGTTTATGGCTTGTTAGTGCGGATGTCCAATTATGATGTTTCCTACTCCAGCGTTAACCACTTCACTGCCAGGGAAAGCGTGCAAGGGAGGAGGGGCGGTTTGGGAAGATCCGAGGCCGGAGGTGAAAATGGGTATTGCTGGGTACTGCATCTCCATCTCCTCCAGGCTGACCGATGGAGCCAGAGGCTGAAGGGCAAGAGCGGAGCCCTGAGGGCCTCCCGGGCTCCCGCAGGAAGCGGCCGGCTGGGAGGGCAGCGGGCTGCGAGCCCCCAGCTGCGGGGGCCTGCTCTGCGCTCACTTCCAGCCCGATGGCTGCTGCTCCTCCCTGAAGCTAAAATAAAATCCTGACCATTTAAGGTGAACAGGAGACTTGCCGTGGACCTCAGTGGAGCGGGCTTTTAACCCCTTCCCATTGCTGGGCTTTCTCTGCTCCTTGCGCTCCCTTCGGCTTCGAGCTAGACCGGCTTAAAGGCGCTTGGGAGAGCAGGTCCCAGGGGAGCGAGGCGCCTGCCCCTCTGTTTGGGGAGCTCGCGGGGGACGCAAACCAGCCAGGGTGCGAGCCTGAAGCGCAGTCACTATTCTGTGCTGCCTCACCATGTGGACACTCTTATTTTATACTAAGTGCCTTTGTGTGGGTTAGGTTAATCCACTTTGGAAATGGATTAACCTAAATTTCACATCGGCAAACTTAGTGCCGAACAGCCGCGTCCACCCAGGCAGCGAGGGAGGCGCAGCCCTGCGGCAGTTGCTGCTGGGCAGGAGCTTTTCCCCACGCAGGGGAGGGGTCCTGACCCCAAGGGGGGTCACCGCCGTTACAAGTGGGGTCGTGAGCCCGACAGAAATGCAATTGTTTGTGCCAGCGCTTGGGGTCACGAGGCTGGCAGAAGTGGGGCTCACTGGCGGACAGAGGGGCCGCCTCCAGAAACAGCCAGGGAAGCGTTGGAAACCGACACACCAAGCTCCTTCCTAGTGGGTATTTTTCGGATTCAAATTATCTAGGGGGAAATAACTGGCAATTAGGTATAGAATTGGCAATAATAATTTATCAAGTTGTCAGGAACAGGGGTAAGCGCCTTACGGGATTACGTGTTTAAAAAAACCACCACAATAAACCAGTACCACTGTTACTATATTATATATATAATATACATCAAATATATTATTTATAAGTCGCTTCCTTCCCTCTCTCCTCACAACGCGATCATTGCTCCTGCTCCCTGCAACCCCCTTCACGCGGACGCAGCAGATCTGCCCACGCAGACAACCTGGGGGTCCCTGCCTGGCCGGGCAAGCACGGCCGGGGTCCCGTCGGGTGCCACCAGAGCCTGAGCTGCAGGTCTGAGAAAAGCCATGCCCTGGCTGTAGCGGCCCCTGCGCCGCAGCCTGCTCGCGTACCAGGCAGTGACGCTTCCACGGGCATCGCTAACGATGCCCTGACCTCATCTGTCGTAATTTCCTCAGGCAAGGCTCTGCAAGAATAGCAGGGCTGCTGTCAAACCCACTGATAAACTACCTCTAAGGCACTTTGTAGGAGCTTGAGTGCATAGTTGTGTTGTTGATGAGCACGGGCACAGTGATCCGGCGCTGAGAGGAGGGGACTGCAGGACGGCAGGATCTGGCCATCATGCCAGAGGAGTCACTGACTCATGCGCGACCTTGTGCGAGTCACTTGATGTTCTTGTGCCTCTGAAAAGTAGGTTAAATAACAAATGGGACCTCCTGCGTTGGGCCCTCCCTGACCATCAAACCCTACTGAGTAGCAAGCATTAAAACGCGAATCTCCTGGGGGGGAGGCCAGTAAGGAAAGGGGGGCCAGAGGGACGGCGCTGCAGAAGAGCTGCCGAAGGAGGGCCCCAGTCGCATGGCGCGAAGGGAATATACAGCTTTTATCAACAACATATTTTAACTTATCTGGCAGCCAGAGCAGAGGCAGGAAAAAAAGGAGAGTAAAGATTTGGGAAACTTTATTATAGACCAGATTTGCTGTGGGCTGAGGGCTGTATTCCCACTTCATCTTGGTAGAAGTAGCAGTTGTTAGCATCTGGCATATGCACGAATAAAAGGGTTTTTTTTTTTTTCCCCAGGAGCCAAGACCAAGAGACGGAAGGGAAATACAGCTCCGTACTTCATGGGGTACCAGTCGCTGCCAAGTAAAGGAGCAGGAAAGGAGCTGTTTCTGTGGATGGAATTTGCATTCCTCTGGAGTACAGGGAAGGGGTGTTGGAAGGGACGGGTCAATCGTGGGCAAATATCCCCTAACATTTCTTGGCAAAGCCTGAACCCACAGTGCCAGCAGGAATGCCCGCACTGCGTTACACATTGAGGATGACCCTCAGGGCTTATCCCCCGGCCACCCAAACCAGAACCCAGTCAACATAAACAGAAGCACCACAGCACCACTAAACCCGCTTTTAGCCATTCTCAAGCCAAACCGCGTTTCTCGGAAGCCATCTTTGTGAGCAGAGCCGGCTCCGCAGATACACGCACGCTCCTCCCGCGCGCACGGGGCTCACGGTGGGGGTCTTGGGAGCCTGTGCAACCAGGCAAGGTGCAAGCCTGCCTGCGCAGGTTTAACAGCAGCGGAAACAAAAGCAAGTACACGATTCAAGGTTAAAAAGCTGAACCACACAGCTTCATCTTCTGTAATAACGGAAATCATTAATAATAGTTCGCGCTCTCAAAGTAGTTGCCATCCAAGCTCTTGAAGAGCTTTATTAGTGAGCGAGACCTCAGAAGTCTCTCTAAGGTATTATCCCCTTTTTAAAGGGAGAAGGCAATTAAGAAACAGCCATTTGTGTGACTTGATCAAAGTCAACAGACAGCACGTCAGCACCCGAGCTTGGGAGACGGTGCAGGAAACCTCACCGTGCGGAGCTCTCCACAGCACAGGACAAATTTAACCGGATCCATGACACTATTCCACGGACATTAAATGCTTTCATCACCACGCGGTACAGGTCTCTGCTTTTTCCCCTGGAAACGTTTCCCAGCCCCACTTTACAGGACCCGATCCAAAACTTTGTTTCCAGTTCTGGTTACCGCACGGGGAATGGGCAGCATCGCTCCTCACCAAATGCGGGAGGTACTTGGAAGCAACGATGAATTAAAAAAAGATAAGGCGGTTTCTGGCCCTACTCATCCCGTGTTCCCAGAAACAGGCTCAAGCAGCTCGGCTGTAGCAGGCCACTCAGCCCGCACCGCTGGACAACGTGCACCAGGGGTAGGTGTGCGCGGCGGAGGGCAACTGGTTCTAATCACCCACGGGTGGATCAGCCCCGGTGCAGACGGGCCTTGCTGCGGAGAGAGCAGGGAACCCACCCGGGCTTCACGTGGGCCCCTCGGTGTGGGACCCGACGGCCACGTCCGTGCAGTGCTGAGCTCCCTGGAGTCACTGTCACCAGCCCCGGGGGCTCCACGCTCCCCAGCCAAGTGCCACCGACCCGTCCTTCCTCCCGGGCGCTCCTGCCGCAGGCTCCCGCTGCCCTGTTCACAGCCATGCCCTGCTCCTGCTTGATCCGAGCCAGCCCTCGCTAGCACGGCAACCACAGCAACACCGAGAGCGGGACAACTGCTGAACACCCCCCAGCCACTTCTCCGGGGCCGTAGTTAAGCTGCACAACGTCACAGGGAAGCAAACAGAGGGCGGGAAACCTTCTCTCCACTGGTGCACGGCAAGGAACATGGACCAGACCAGTCGCACACAGCAACTAAATACACCCGAGTAGTCAAGGAGGACAAACAGTGCCTAGCATCGCTGGAATCAGGCAACGCCACCTGATTTAACACCTCCTTTCTTACAGAAAATAACGTGATTTTCCCCAAAACTGCCGAGAGTCAGGACCTTGGCATCTCGTCTCATGTGAAGGTGAACACTGCAGTGGCAGGACTCATCCCAGCCAGCCCAAGTCGGGGTCTCAAACCGTTGGCTTGCACTGAGCCTTGCACTGAAGAAACGCAAAGCCCGCCTGTAACGCAGCTGAATACTGTCAGATCTACACAACGGGAAATAAAAGCTCTGAAGTTTTTACAAGCTGGGAACGCCAGAGTTAATTCCAAGAACATAAAATGAGTTGACCTTCACCGAAAGCAAGCCATTCACAGAGCCTGAAACCAGGCTAAACGCTTTGATCATCTGACCTCCTGCATCTCATGAGCCACTCAGGCCAAGGATGAAAGATTTGCTAAACTATCTTTGTTAGTCAAGAACGCCGTTAGGAGGGCCGGACCTGCCTCCCCGGCTTTTGCCTGGACAAAGTCTGTCATTCAGGGCAGAATCCAAACGTAGCAGGCAAAGCTCACTTCTGCCAGCCGAAGCTGCGTCTCCACTAGAGGGCTTTGCTGATGCAGATCTCTGAGCAAGCCTTTATCGCGTAGATTAGATCTGTGTTTCAGACAGCGATGGTCAGGGTGCCTCACTGCGCGTACGACAAGTATTCCTTTTCCTTCTGTGTGTAAGGGTGCACTTAGGGAACTCGTCCAGTGCTCCAAAACGTCTTAAATGTAAACACCAGGGAACAAAGATCTTCCCACGCCAGGGAAAGGCCTCTTGAATGAGAGTCATCTCATGAAGTTGATTTAGAGGTATTTATTCCTGAAGATGTTTGAATGCCCTCTTTAATGGACTGGGAAGTACCTTATCATCCTCATGTGATGCAAACACATCATCCCACTTCCTTCCAAATACCGACTGCATGCTTCTGCCTTCTCTGCACATCTATGAACACACAGAGCGTTGCTTCGTGATAAATCCAGGTCCCGGATCTCACACGGCAGCTGCCAGCTCTGCCAGGTTTGGTTCTGGTCTCTGGACTATGTGAAATGAGATGTCCACAATGCTCACTGGTCAACTTAAAGACTGCAAATAAAAATCTAGCGTGTCCTCTTCTGCAGCCACTCGCTCCCCTCCCTGCCTCTGCCGCCTCCCCCGTGCCAGTTCTGCACCCTCAGGATTAGCACGGAGAGGGATCCGCAGCAGAAGGAAGCGAGCTGCCAGGGGAAGATGCGTCTTAGCTGTGCTGGTACATCGGAGCCTTCTGAGACACTGAAGTGAGCAAACACAGTAACGTGTGGACCAGGGAGAAGGCAGAGGGGAAGGAGGAGGACTTATTGCAAACCAGCCCCCGGTCACGAGGCTCCATGAGCTCCCAAATCCCGCAGAGGAGGCTCGAGCCTCACCAGCATTGGAGGAAGGCAGCTCCCTGTGCATCCGCGGTGTCTCAACCCCTGCGTCCCCCCTTCCAGGATTACCCTGCTGTTCGGGTTAAAACATGGCTTGAAATCGTGTTTTGAAAACCGCTTCACATCCACACACTGTCGCACGCTCCAGGTTTACAGGGAAATTACTGGGCGATGGAGTGTGTGACGGCGCAGGACAAGGCGCTCTCAAACGCTTATGCGTCAGTGTAGCAAAGCCATAGCAGCAAGGAAAGCGCTTGGGTTATTTCCCACCCAAGAGCAGCTCCTGCCATTCACTGACTGCATCACCCTCTGTCAGCAGTCATCGAAGCACCCTTTCAAAACGTTTCTGTATCGTTTAAACCTGGTTACTCAGCCCCAGACTGTGTCGGCCAAGGTAGCAGCAACACCTCCAGAGCAGAGAGTGAGTCTGGCAGTTCATGGGTTTCTTCTTTTACAATCTTCGTATTCCAGCAGCCACCAGTGGCAATCGTGCCCAACGGCGTGCCTTGAAAAATGCACCCAAGGCTGAGTTTGAGTAAGACAGGGAAGTTTCTCTGGACAATGACTGCAATAAGCTTGAATAAACAAGCATGTAAAAATGCTACTATTTATCGTTCGAAAATGAGGTGGATCGTTACAGATAAATATCAGACATCTTCTGTTCATTCCTTTTTGCTGCTAGATTGGGAAGGTCAGAAGTTCAGACGCTTTAATGCCTCAGTAGATACCCTGAACTGCGGCTAATTCGGCGCTCTGGGGAAAGGGCAAGGGGCCTGATTTTTCTCACACACGTGAGAATTGGTATGAAATGGGAATGAGGGAAGACTCACACCCCAGAAGCTCCTGCACGTTCTAGGGAACCCAACTGAAGCAGCACGGGTCACTGGTGTTTTCCATCACGCCAGAATAAATGTACTGATGCCAAGAAATATATTGGAATATATTCTGCTGGAACTCTTCATTTGGTGAGCAACCATGTAAAGAGCTCCTCTCCTGACTGCTTTTTGTCCTAAGCAGAGATAAAGTGCTTTCTCCAAGGTTCTCCTGACTGTGCTTCCTTGTGGAGACACTGCTGCCCTAATACTGACGTGCTTAACAGCGCTAATAAATTACAGTTACGCGCACGTGGTTTTTTTCCTGAATAATGAAGTTAAAAGGCCACTTTGGCATAAATTCATTCATTGTTACCCCAAGTCAAGCAAGCTCCTCCTGGTGCTGCTGCAGCACACAAATAATTGCTTTTGGCAAAAGCCAAGTCGAACACAAGTCCGTTGCTTAATTTATTTCTATTATCACCGTCAAATGCTGGGGAGCGCAGAGCAGTGAGGCGGCATGGCAGCAAAGCCGAGCTGGAGAGGAACCAGTATCGTCCTGTAAATGCTGATATATAAAAACCATGCCGTGTGTATTTGTGTAGCGCAAACAAGCTTTCAAAGCAGGTTGTATCTTCTTCTCGCTTTGCATTTGTAGCAAAGTCAAGATCATTTCTATCACCTTTAGAGGACTTTTGCAGTTTGCAAACACCTGGAAGCCCTACAGCTGCAACTCCCTCGCCCTCAAGCTCCCTCCCCGGGCAGAGGGAGAGCAGCAGCCCCTGTTTCACAGCCCATGCTCTACAAAGACTGCCAGGATCCTCCAGGAAAAAAGGACGCGACTGTTGTGTTCCCAGCGCAAAGTATGAAGAAGGAAAAAAATAGCAGGGGAATGCTCGGTGGAGGGAACTGAAGCCCGGTGTTGATATTATTACAGACATTTCCTTCACGTGGACTTCAGCATGAGCAGCCCAGGTACAGCCACAGCTGCATTGGGAGCGTGGCATTTGGTTCCCCAGGGGAAGCCGGAGAGTGTCCCGTATCTCGGAATGGACGGCACCCAAGTCTCGCTGGATTTTCTCCACCAGGTCCAACCACCTGTATCCCCTCCAGGCCGTCATTACCTCCAGATCTGATGGAAAGCTTTAATGCTGCAGAAGTCTGAGAAATAAGACTGATCTTTTGCTGGTTTGCTCTCAGGAATCAGTTAAATCACACTGAACGACAAATTTTACTTCTTCCGAATAGGTTTTTCCCTTGGCTGCTACAGCTCAAAAAGCTTCGAAAGCTGCACTGCAACATACCGATGAGAGCGCAGGAAAAGGAAAACTTTAGAGGCAGGGAATCACATCAAGCCGTTTGATTTATGATCTAAACCAACAACTGCCAGTTGCCTCAGCTGGTCCCTTTTTCGCTCCCGTATGACATATGTTCCTATTCCGATCTTAGCGAGCTTCAAGAGTGTTCGCGTTAGCAGCACATTACATCTCTCTATCTAGGGGTAGCTCCACTGCAAACTGCTAAACCAAAATTCAGGGAATGGACTTCTCAAATCTCTGAATTACCAACCAAAGTTCTCAAAACAAGCATCCCCAAGCGTGCAGCTTCAAAACTTAAGATTCAGCACTACAGTCTGCCAGCTTCTGGGGCGGTTTTTATTTTGGAAATAAGATCAAACTGCAAGTCCAGTTTTCTACCTGTAGAAACAGGGGTTTAATGAAGCTTCATAACACGCTTCTCCTGAACAGAGCCTTGGAGCCAAGCGGAGTCGGTAGAAAACACATGAATGGTAACTAGGCAAACCTCCCAGACCATCCTTTTGCATACATCAAACTTCACCTGGAAGAACTGCCTCCAATGCTGAAGAGCACAGTTAGCCTTCGCGGCCCACTGAGTCCTTAACCTCGGCAAAGAACAGGTTGGTAGTCAATGGTACGGACAACGCTGGGGTCTGCAATCTCAACACCGCTCTGCTAGGAGCTGCGCTGAGACCCAGCAAGCACTGCACAAGCCCAAGGCCGTTGCAGTATGCCAGCTTGCCATGCTGCGCATCCAAAAGTGGTCCCGAATCAGCCATCAGATGCCACAAACCAGTGCATCCATCCAGTCCATCTCCCTAGCCCAGCCCAGCCCCACTTAGCCTAGCCTAGTCCAGCCCAGCCCAGCCCAGTTTAGCCCATCCAGCCCAGCCCAGCCCAGCCCAGCTGCACCCCGGGTCTGTCCATAGTTCTACCACCCGACCCAGGCCGAGCGCAAAACCTGACACATCGCAGCCTTTCACTTTTTAAAAGCTCTAACATAACCTACTGCAAACAAAACCTTAAACCCACTCAAGCATCCAATGTTTGCAAGGGAAAAAAGCTCCAAAACACCAAAGTGCTTCCTGCCAGATGCCATTTTGTCCTCCAGCAAGAAGGTTTCACTGCCGAAACGATGGAGGAGCTCGGTATCTCTCCGGCTCCTGACAGCAAACCCACATCTGGTATTTTACACCCTGACGATGGGTGCTCTAACCAATGTGCCTTGAGGGTGCCACCAGATAAAAGTCCCCATTGGGCACAACTTCACGGCTCAAGCCATCAGCAATGTTCTCCACCATTGCACAATGCAAACTCTTTCACTTCTTGCGACTGGCAGTAATGCATGAGATCAAATTCAGGTTTCAGTGTGCTGGAAAAAAAAATCCAGCGCTGGCTTCCAGTGCAGATTGTGGGGAGCAAGTAAAACATACTTTTCTTTTTATAGACTGTTTCCATGGTGCACAGAGGTTCCCAAAGCTAATTCTGCAGCTGCAGAACTTCAGAGAATTGCACAGCCTGGGTATAATCCTGTGGCAGTCTGCCCCATCCACTCTCAAATCAAAATCCAGTGGCTTAGCACTCTCATCAAACAAGTGAGCCTTCTCCCACTCTGACACGAGAGCAGGGTGGCTGCGGTTGAACTTCCTCAAGAGGCCGATCAATTTAAGAGAGCACCGGAGCAACCGAAGCAGGGCCTGGGTTTCAGACCCCATCTGCTAAGGCTCCCAGGCAATTAGGAAGAGGTAAAAACCCAAATTCCTATGCGCCATATTTATTCTTAAGACAATTTCTTAGAAGAACTTACGTCTAAAGGACAAGCAGACCGTTATAAGCGATAACTGCATCAGCTCCACCTCCGCTCCCCTCCACCGACACGACGCTGAAGTAGCCCTGCTTGCTTTCTCCGAGCCAGAAGCTCAGAGGCGCGCTGCCCTCCCAGCTTCCATGCACCAACACTGGCTGTGCTTGGGCAGAGCCTGACCCACCTGCACAAACCGGCCATTTCCAAAAGCATCCTCCAAAAACCGATGTGCCAAGCACCGGGCACTCCCCTCGCCCCGCGCTGCCCTGCGCCCGCAGCACCGCTCACCTGGTCCTGTGAGTTCATCACCCGCAGCTTCATCTGCTTCAGGTAAGTGGAGGTGAGGGGCATGTTGTAGTCAATGATCCCAGAAACCAAGGAGGAAGGCGGTTCGCTCTCTGAAAAAGAGGAAAAACTTGGTTTAGCTACAGGCACATGGAAGCACAGACCTATGACGTGGTCTCGTAGTTGTTAAACATATGTATTTAGAAGCACTTCAAATCCCTGGCGAGAGCTGGTGCCCGCTGAGCTAAGGTTCCTATAAGAACACGACCCCACCAAGAACATAATTACAGAGCAGATGTTGTTTTGCAAAAAAAAAGGAAAAAAAAAAAAAGCATTGCTGTCACCTGCGGAAAAGACGGCACATAATATATAATATTTCAGGGTACCAAAGGAGAATGTAGCAGAGGAAGAAGCCGAGTCTTGCCGATGCCTCAGAAGCATTTCCATGCAAATGGGATTTATGCAGGGGTTGATGAACAAGAATATATTCGCAGCTCGCTTTAGCATTGCAAAGTCTTGCCAATTTTGCTGGGATTCCCTCAGGTAGGAGTTAACATTAAGGCAAGTTATTAAGTATCTCTATCTGGTGATGAAGATTATTTTTAACACCCTCATTAAAACACAAACTTAATTTTAAAAATCTTTAATTTAAATTCTTCCTGTTGATTCCTCTGGCTGCATCCTGTTGAGCATTAGAGATCACTCCAGATTCAGACTGCTCCTGCAGATCGTTTTGCCTAGCCAGACCAGAAAAGTCCCCATAAACCAAATTCTCAATGATTTTCCTGAATTCTCAAAGATTTGTCAGCTCTGCCATCACCTGGATAGTGAGCTTAAGCAACAACGGACGGGGACGAAGGATTTCCAGGAGCTGAAGGTGCACTGATGGTGGGAGGTTTCCGTTCCTGCCTCTGAATCTCGCTGGCTGGCTTGCATTTTCTGGGGTCACTGGTTTCCCAGGCACCTCTGACACAGCCCCTTGAAAAAAGAGCCTTCACAAAATGCTTTACAGCACCTTAGAAAACCCATCAACCCAAACGGAATGGGCCTGCTTTCCAGAAATGCTGAATATCAAAAAACCCCAGTGAGACTCAGCAGACCTGAAGATGCTTCACACCTCTGGCAATATCAGATTTATCATGTCTGATTAAGAAACGACCTGACCCAAAACCTGCCTGTAACCCACTTAAACATCACACAGGTTTTACAAATCTTCTGTATCAAGAGCCTACTTAGGGTCCATGGAAATACAGGGATTTTTTTTTTCCAGGGCCATCTAATTAATCCCTGGGCAGCTGAAGCATTCCTGCCTGTGGACACAGGAAGGGGTGGTCAGAGCTACTCAGGCCACCGGCTCGCTCAAATGCGAAGGTGCAAAGCTTTTAGGAGCCTTGCAAACCAATCCCTCCCTTCTCTTCTCATGGCTGTTTATCAGTGGTCCCTGCCATGCTTCCACCTATAGATTAATTAAGAGCACTTCTACGCCTCTACATATTAAATACCCGAAATAGCCCATTATTCTACACTGTAAGGTTGTTATCTTGTGATGAAAAGACGCTGAAATCCCAGCCCAAGGGGTGCTTCTCACAGTCAGGTTCTGCACTGAAAGGGGAAACAGCTCCCAGGAACAAAATCTGCCACCTACCCAGGGCGGCTGGGGTCATCAGTGTTTGAGTCTTTAAAAAGAGTTTAGGAAAGCATTTGCTAAGAGCTGCTCTCCCCTTCAAGCACAGGCGTGGACGAGGTGAGCCTTCCGAGGATGATCCGAGGATGATGCGCTGCTCTCCTGCCATCCCCCACTTAATAGTTCAGCGCTGCAGAAATGAAGGAGGCTCAACAGAAGCAGCTCAGCATCCTCACGTGGGGAGGAAGAGGGAGGAAGATGATCTTCGGTGCTTAGATTCTGCCGGAAACCACCCCGATGTAAATCTGGAATAATCCCATTAGCAGCCACAAATTTACTGTGAATTTGTGCAACTGCAGCAGATAAGAGCTTCAGCCTAAGCAACCAACCCCTGCTTCTTCCAAGCTCCCTGGAAAAGAAAGCAAGCCTTTGTTTTAAAAGGCCTGGGGGACTCCACGGGAACAATCCTCACACCCTACGTCACAAGAGGGGGCTCCTGGAATCCTTTAGCTCATTTTTCAAAAAGTTCTATCACATGCCCCACGCGCTGGACATGCAGATGGGACAGGCTGTACGGTTTAAAGCAAGATGGATTCACTCCTAATTCCACACTTGTAGAACTCCACTGGAATTCCTCCTGATTGAACAGCAGCGTAAAGAGATCACCGTGAAGTCCAGGGACGTTCCAAGTTTCCCAGGAGGAAGACCATTTGCTTTTATGAATTATGTGGGTGCCCGGCGGGGTTTGATGTCAGATAATTTAATTAGGGACTTTTGTGATCACAAATGACAAGTGTTGAGATTTAACAGACCTGAGAAGTAGGAAGAGATGGGAATGACTCAAAACTTTTCATCTTGCTGAGTTAAACTTCACCTACATCTGCTTGTAGGTGTGCTCGCATGCACACACCCCCAGGTAATTCTTTACCACCCCGATGGTTTTTTAGGTGATTTGCACCCGATAAATTCCTGAATACGTATTGGTGAAATCAGGCACTCTTCCCCAGGAAAAGTTACCTTATCTAATCTACTCCCTGCATTTTCACAGGTACTTAGTCACTATTTAGGTACTATTCAGGGCAGAAAGGCACTTCTGTCCTTCCTCTCTGGTGGGTAAGAAGCAGGACTTTTTATCTGCAGGATCCTTTGTTTTCCTGTTTGATCAATTTTTAAGAGAACTGGTAAGGGGGAAAGCTTTATGAAAATAATTTATAATTATGAAAATCATTTATAATTATGAAAATAATTTATAATTTATATTCATTTATAAGTTTGCTCAGGACAGTCACATCTCAGCCCTGATCATGGTTTCCACTGCTAGAACTGCTCTGGGGAGGACACTCAGCACCCGGTCTCCTCTGAGCCAGGATGGGTGCTGTGTCGCTGGGAGAGACATGGGGGACGCGGGGGTGATGGGTGGGCAGGAGGGAGCCCCTGAAGGAACAATGACCCTTTTCATCAGCTGCCTCCTGAAAAGGGATCCTGGCTCGGCAAGCGCCAAGCGTTTATAGTCAAGTGTCCCATTTTGGGTCAAGCCAACAGGCGACATCCTTGTCGGCCTGATTCTCATCCCACCACCCTTCCCGTCCACTGAGCCGACTGCTGTGGCCGCAGTACTTGGAGTGTCACTGGTGATGGATGCGGTGCAACCAGTGCAGAGGTCGGGTTTGCTCCCAGTGAGGCCAAAGGCCGAAACTTCTCTTGACCTAATTGGAAAGAGGGATCGGGTCCTCAGTCGGCAGAGAGGGAAGTGCCGCAGTAATGGAGCTTGGGCTAGTAAATGTCACATAGGATCACTTGGGAGAGTTTCTAAAAAATATAACAAGTACAAAGCACGTCAGTCACTCGCTTTGGATAGCTGGCACACATAATCCGCTTGGACGGAACCTCTGGGCCGTCCGTAGCTCTGCTCCTACCAGTAAACAGTTGGAAATCAGTATTTAATACTGGAGGTTCTCTATTGTCGGGTCCTTTGCTCATTTAATTCTGCTCCTCTGCTTGATAAGAGCTGCCAAATGAGCCTGTTTGCCTTAACAGTTTTGAAATAGTCCGACTCTCTGCAGTTTGCTTATGGTTTTTTTAAAAGAAGCAATTTTGTTGGATGAAACCTCTCAGAGAGAGTTTGATGCTTTGCACTCGATCATGGAAACAAGTTCATAATTCAGAAAAAAACCACACAAACATCACCTTTAACCATTTACTCTGGAAGAACACCTTGCCCCATCTTACCGACTGCTTATCTTCTAGGCCTAGGAGCTGTTCTTTTGTAAACAGAACCATAATGAGGCAACCACCACAATGGCCATGCTAATTGCTTGTATACATAGGTATAATGGACCTTGATTACCAAAACACTTCCCTTTATCAAAAATAGGATCATGACATGCACATCTATTAATTACTGCAAATTACTTCTTTATCAGAAAGTTATTCAGGCCTATTCAGTGTCTTTCATTACTAATTTAATAGTTTAAAGGAAAAACTCTAGGTCTTTTTTTTTTTTTTTTTTTTTTTTTCCAGAAATCTAAGTTTCTACCCCCCCCCCCAGTTATGGGCTGATTGCAGACATATCTGAAGTGGTTTTGACACCAGCTTTGTAGGGCTGCACTGGGGAAGGTGGACTCAGAAGTGAAACTGCCTGCCTGCTCAGAAAGCAAGCTGGACCACTCCTGCTCTCTAAGCTGAAAACAGTGATGGATAAAGCAGATTTAAGCAGTTCTTTCAGCTTGGCTATAAAAGGGCGTGAAAAATAACACAGGTTAGGAAAACCATTTGGTAAAGAAATCTCTCATCGATGGGGCGGTATCCTGGCAGCTATCAGTGATACCATGCTGGTACAAAGTGCTGTGTCAGCACTGCTGGCAGAATTCATCCCCATTTACCTTTGGGCTCCAGTCCGTTGGAGTTGAAATGCATCCTCTTCTGGCACTCGGTGCAACTCATCAGGAACCTGGTCACAGCTTCTCTCGGGAGAAAAGCATAGGTCTCTGCAATCTGGGAAGACAACAAGATGGCTGTATGTCCTGGGCGAGGGAGAATGCCTAAGGGAGAGCCGGGTGGAGGGCACGGGGAGAGCACCGGCACCCGCCCACCGCGCCCGCTCAGCCTAGCCAAGGACATCAACGACTCGCAGCAACACAGCATTCCTGTCAGCCCTGGGATCCCTTGTGTCCCTCCCTCCGGAGCAGCTGTTGACAGAGGAGCATTTTGGGAGGGTAACTGGTGTGTCAGGGAGGCACCGAGAGGAAAACGAACAGACCTTTGGACTCCCTGCGTAGCCTCTCCTTCCCAGAAACTCCTTTTCCGTTCCCCCTCAGAGTCTGGGAAGAGTGAAGCTAGGAACGTGTAAGAATCAAATGAGAAAGTAAGGTCTCGTCAGCTCTGTTTGCATTGTTAATTACCATCACACCAGTAACCTGAAGAATCCATTAATCTTTTGTAAGGGCAGGTCACTTTTTCCCACAATGACAATCAATTACTGTTAATAATACTTTGCACTTCTGTGACATATTTTATCTAGGGAATTGAAAACATTTTTACAAACAGTAATGAATTAAGTCTCCTGAACCTTTGTGGGATAGTTGTATTTTACAGATGAGGAAAAGCTAAGGATAAATATTTAAAACTTGGATGCCTGAAGTTAAACACTGTACCCAGACCTAAGCACCCACAGAAGGTGCCTGGCTACCAGAGAGTCCTGTTATTCCAATTAATCCCTGCCAGCAGCAATTTTACACTATTTCTAAAGATCAGGGCTAAGTTATTTGGAGAAGGAATGAGACAATTTTAATGTAGGTTTCTTTAAGGCCATAAGAGACCATCAAATCGGGGCCTGACCTCCTGCGTAGCACAAGTCAGGGACCTTCACCCAGGTTCTCCTGCAGCCCAGGAGCCTGTGGTTTGCCCGAAACATCTTCCAGGAAGACATCTGGTCTTAATTGGAAGGCATTAAGAGGTGGAGAGCCCACCTCTTACTTTGGGTTGGTTCCTACGGTTACTCACCCATCCTGTTTGGTCTAAGTGACTTGTCCTAGCACGGCGGTTCCCAAACCAGGGGCCGTGACCCCAGGAGGGGTCACAGCACTTACAAGTGGGGTCAGAAAGCAGACAGAAATTCAATTGTTTGTGCCAGTCCTTGGGGCCGCGAGCCCGGCAGAAGTGGGGCTCAGAACGGGAAGCAGGGCTGCAACCAGACACCTTGCGAGGGACGGCTGGTGACGGGCCCGAGCCAGGAGGGCAGCCAGGATGTCCTGGTCCCCCTCCTCTGACCAGCGGGCATCACCCTCCCACCTTATTTTGTTAACAAAAATTATAAATACCTAAATTCCAAGAATTTTTTTCTATCCTACAGGAAAGGGTGATGCTTAAGCTTGGAATAAAATAATGCTACAGAAGTGGAATGGGGCAGAGGGCAGAGGGTTTGCTTGATCATGGCAAACGCAGCCCCGTGACCCGACGCTGCGGAGGGAGGGAGAGACATTTATCTCCACTGAGCGGCAGCAGAGCCCGAGGTTTTGCATTCACGCTAATGCCAGATGGGTGGAAAGTTCAGGCAGGGACCTTGTCCCAGCCGTTCAAATGGAGGATGCAGTGCCTGGTCCTCCTGGGATTCTCCTTCTATTCAGCTACAGCCCCACCGAGCGCTGTTGTGACCAAGTGGCTGCTCGGCTCAGCCTTTGCCTCTGCACAGTATTTATCAACACACAAGCACTAGGGACTCCCACAAAACCCCTGAGATTAGCGGCCTGAAAATCGCTGGTGGCAAACGTGGTATCGTGGTGCAGGCAGGGAACTGTCCCTTCGTGCCACCCGCGGGGCTGCGCCCAGCTTCCCTGCCTCTTTCGCTCCAGCAAGCCCACAGTCTCTGCTGCAAACGTTCAGCTAATTTTACTGATACAGTTGTTATTTCTCAGCTGATTTGATGCTCCGCAGAGCAGACAGCTTCCCTGATGAGTTATCTCCCATCCAAACTCCCTTTCTGATTGCCTCCCTCCGGAGGTCACGGACAAGGGCAAACTCTCCAGTGCCTCTAATCAGAAACGGTGTGGAAAGGGAGAGGGAGAGAAGGGGCAGGGGACACGGCAGCCTCCCGAGCTGACCGCCCAGCAGCGTCCCTTTGTGCGCTATGCAGCATTTCACCTCCCAGAGCCGGCGGCAAAGGCGCTCCGGGGAGACAGGGCACGAGCAAGGCCAGGCAGCCCAGCCAGCAGCGTCCTGCCAGGTCAGGAGGGGATACACGCTGCTAATGTGATGATCTCAGCTCAAGAGGGAGACGGAGGGGTGGAGCGTGAAGCTCTCTGACTGCTGCGAGCAGGCCTGGGAAAACAGACGGATCCAGCCTGCTCCCCCGAGGCTGTGCAGGGCACAGATTAGTCCTCCAGAGAGCTGAATTGAAGGAATTAGGGGAAGGTCAGGGTGGTCTGCTGGGGAAATGAGCGGAAAGTTTTTGAATTGCGGTCGTGCTGGCGGGCCTGTCCCCCCCCCCCCCCCCCCCCCGCAACTATAAAGAGGTCACCTGCCCCCGGCCGGGGAGGGTCAGTGTGTGCCCCGGCCCCCGGCCCCACGCTCTGCCACAGGGGCTGGAGTTGAGCGCGCAGGGCATGGAGCGATGCCAGGAGCGGTGAGCACAGAGCCCTGCTCCCCGGGGGGCTCCCACCGCGCATGGGGGGCTGCAGGGCACCGGGGTGCCCCTCCGCACTGGCAGCAGGCAGAGCTACTGACGGCTGGGGACACAGGCAGGCAGGACAGACTCCACCCGGAGCCGGCTCCGGCAGCACACCCAGCCCTGCATAATCTCAGCCATCATCGCAGAGACCAGGGCAGCCTGCGCAGACCTCTCCAAGATGATGAATACACCAGAGACACGAGCTGCCAGCCAGCCACTTCTGTCTCTAAGCGACCTGGTCCTTAGGGCTGTGGGATTCAAGGGAGTAGCTTGGTGTCGGACAGTAAATTCAGCTCTTCTTGTAAAAGGAGAGCCCAAATGTTTGCACCGAAGGGCTGTGCAGAGTCAGGAGAAACAGCGAGCTCCCTGGAGAAGCAGACTACAAGCTAAATTATTCCTGACCTAACTAGAGTGGTTTCAGGATGGATAGAGCTGGTTCCCAGCATCCATGGAGCACCTGACGAGACTTAGCTCGGTGCCTGCCTCCATTTTGTGACGGAGGAAACCCAGGATGGGCTGGCGAGAGCATCCGCTCGGCCAGGGAAGAGGGGCGGGCTCCGGCCGTGCTCCAGTCCCCTTTCTGGCTGCTCCTGCCCTTCAAGGCCCACGCACGACACTTCCCTCCAGCCAAGGGAGACAGGGAGGCGGATGGCATGGAGCAGAGCGTGCAGGGGACTGGGCAAACATCCCCTTGCCCATCAGCAATACCGAGCATTTCTCTTTTTCTTTTTTTTTTTTCCCCCAGACACATACAGTTGTCTTTGAATGATTCACTTGGTCTTTCCTCTCTGAGCAGCCGTACGGTTGTGCTGCCACTGCAGCCTGGTTTCCCGTCTCCTGAGCACAGCTGCTCTGCCTTCAAACGACTCCTTTCTCACGCCTCCCCGCACAGGCAATCAGGACTTTCCTTCGCCTCCGCCTCCCGCCAGCGGCTCCGCTTCTACCTGCCCTCCCGTCCCCATCCCCGCGGGATGCCTGCTCCCACGGCCCCTCTGCCCCTTCGCTCCCGTCCCCTCGCTTGCCCGGGGCACGCGAAGGGGGAGTCTCACCGCTCGGTAGGTTTTCTTCTGCCCAGCATGTTTGGGTGCTTTGCCCGGCTCCGACGAGCTCTCCACATGCATCGAGTATATGATGTCAAAGAAATCTTCCACCACAGCCACGCGTTTCAGAGAGATGCCCTCGGGCTCCGACAGTCCATCTGCCCCCTACAACAGTGCAGGCAAGTTGAGTTAGTGTCAGCGATGGGTGACAGGGGTGACAAGATCGGCCCGGGGCTAATGCGGTTGGAGGGGGCAGAGTCGTGGTGCTCCAGCCCCGGGCTGCCTTGGGCACAGGGGATGTGGGGGATAAATTAAACAGTGCTCAGGGGAGGATCCTGCTGTAGCCAGGGCAGTGGCGGCTGCTGCTGTTGTGCTGCTAAAGCTGCCAGTGAAATTGGGCCAGGAACAAAAACAAGGGAAGAGTCCAGAATGGAGTCACAACCAATTGAGAAATTCCATTTTTCATAATTTGGGATGATTTCGCTAAGCGGGGAACAGGCAGAGGAAGCTCTTTGGACCTGCACATGGTACTAAACCATCCTGGGAAGCCCCACAGTGCGGGGCACCCTCGCTGGCTGCAGTCCCCACGGACACGGATCAGCCAGCAGGATGAGGTTTTGCTGCGATGCCAGGATACGGCCCCTAAAGGAAGGAGACAGAATCGCCCTGCTTCCCCGCACTGACCTTTCCAAGGCACCCTCCCTCTCCCGCATACGCAGAGCAGCTGAGCGCTGGCAGCAGCAGCACAGCTCTTTGTGTGTTAGGATGTGCTGGAGAGCAGGAGGCAGTAATTCTGCCACACGGCAGTGGTGACAGACTGGTGGGAGTGGGAAGTGTGGGGAGCAGTGCTCCTCCGAGCTGACTGGCACCAACGGTGTCAGCTCGCGCTGGCAGGGTGTGCGGCGGGAAGGGGAGGCAGCCTTTGGTACCCGGCAGCTGCTAACGGCGCTCCGGCACAAAGCACCAGAGCGGGGACTGCTAATGGGAGGCAGTCGCTGGCTGCTGGAATGGCTGGGGGTGCTGAAAAAGGGCCAGGCTTCCGGAGGTCGCTTAGCTTGCTCCTTGAAAAAATGCCATTGTTGCATAGACAGCTGTATATATATAAAAATATATATATGATATACACATATAGATACATGTGTATATATATACACACAGACTACGTCCCTTCGGGGCCTGCTTTCCCAAAAGGTACGCATGGATGCCATCCAGCTGGTAGGCAGCGGGCTGCTGAGCAGCAACCCACCGCACATCCCAGCGACCTGCTAACTTATCTTTTTCACGCGCGTTCACGCACCTGTGAGTGCAGGCAGAGGCTGGCAGAGGTCTGCAGGCAAAGGGAACACCCCATCTCCCAACCTGTATTTTTTGTTGCTATTGGTGGTTGGGCTCTGTGTATCTTATACGGGCTATAGATTGAATAAACGCTCTTCTTAAGCTACCAGCCAAGGGACTCTCAAAAATCAATCACTGAGAGGGACCGCCTTCTGCTAAAGACTACCCAGCACCTTGGGGAAGCAGTCTTTTAGTGTCAAGCGCTGCCTACTAAAGTTGGCTCCTCACCCCAATTTCGGAACAGAAATCCTGCCTGTGCTGGGTACGGATTGCAGCGGGACGGGTCGGTGTGCTCACCCGGGACGCGGGCAGGAGGATTTTCCAACACAAACCACCTCTGCCTTCCCCGGGGAGCCCCGAGCCGTATATAAAGGTGGCTGTAACAAAGAGAATATTGAGAGCGAACACAAGGGGCAGGGTGGCAGTGCTGCCGTGGTGGGGGTCGGGAAACTTCGCCCGAGGGAGTGTCTTTGAGGAATATAGATCTAATTTCTTCTGTCACCGTTTGGGGAGTTTCACTTTAATCGAGGGCATGGGTACTCCCCTGCCAAGGAGGAGCGGGCATTAGGAGGCTTCCTACTGACCAATAATCCTCATAGCAGGGTTGAAATGAGGATAATTACGGAAACAGGACAAAGGAAAATGCACCAGCAGAAAAGCACAGTCAGATGAAGCAAGCAGAGCCCTCAAAATTAAGGTTGTAACCAAGCCCCTACGCAAATCACTGTTTCCAGGGCCATCCCAAACGGCTAACGCTCTCCTCCCTGCACAGCCAGGGGTTCCCGGCTCCCTCCTCGCTTTGAGAAGGAATGCAGTTAAGGTAACCTCGGGGTGCGGGCATCGCTGCAGCCTCCCTGCTCACCCAGCGCTGCCTTCCCCTCCAGCCCGGCTGGATGCCGGAGCTGCCTCCCCGACATCCCATTCCCTGCAGCGACCCTCCCCTGGCTCCTCGCGTCTCCATCCCCTCATCAGCCCCGTGACTTCTCTCCCTGTGATTATTTAGCTCTGGGAAGCAGGTGAGATGCATGCGGTATCAAAGCCACTGGATATAAGAAGCTGTATCAAGTCAGCGCTTCTAGGGCTACGGAGGCTTATACCTGGCAATATAACCAAATGTTGACCTAGGATTTAAGAGGACATGTGCGCTACAGGCTACCTCTCCGAGGGCCCACGCCCCTCTGGTTCCTCCTTCCACACCCAGTACTGCTCACAAGTAATCCAAGGCATGAGTCAGAGCCCATAATATCTCAGAACGGCATAAAAAATCCTTTTCGGTTTAAAAAGCAATAAAAATTCAGTTAGGAATAAGGCATGCTTTTACCCCCTCCTGGTGTTGGGGCTTTATGGGAAGTCACCTGCCCCCCAAATGCATAGAAGATTCCAGGAGCAAAGCTCAGCCTTGAGAGAAGCGTTTGGAACCAGGCAGCATTTCAGGTGCTGAGGACGTCCCCTTGCCACCTTACAGGCACCCCACCATTTCCTACATTTGCCCAATGCTAGTTTGCCTCTCCCCCTTCCCTGTCTCTCCTCCCTTTCCATCCCTGCATCCCCCAACCCGCAGGTCTCGCCCCCTTTCTCCTGCCTCCTCCCCACCGTCCCAGCATCCTTAACGCTCTCTCCTCTCACCTCCTCTCCCCTGGGCTCCCCACCAGGTTTCTTTTCTCCCCAGTGTCCTTTGTTTTCCCCATCTCCTCCAGTCTGTTTCTTTGCTTGCCTCCTCCTTCTCACACCTCATGAGCCCCGGCAGCCCCACGTGCCCCGCCCTCTGCATCAACCCCGCACCCCTCCATCACGCACCCCCTCCATCACGCACCCCCTCCATCGCGTACCCCCTCCATCGCGTACCCCCTCCATCACGCACCCCTCCATCACGCACCCCTCCATCGCGTACCCCTCCATCACGCACCCCTCCATCACGCACCCTCCTCCATCACGACCCTCCATCACGCACCCCTCCATCACGCACCCCCTCCATCGACGTACCCCCTCCATCACGCACCCCTCCCTCGCGTACCCCTCCATCACGCACCCCTCCCTCACGCACCCCTCCATCACGCACCCCCTCCATCACACACCCCCTCCATCACGCACCCCTCCATCACGTACCCCTCCATCACGCACCCCTCCATCAGGTACCCCTCCATCACGCACCCCCCTCCACCTCGCCGACCCCAGCCCCCCCCCCGGGCCCCCGGCTCCCCCCCCGCTCTCCTGCGCAGCCGCCCCGCCGCTGCGGATGGCAGCCGCCTCCCGCTCCCGGGGAACCGGGCTCTATCTATAGCCCAGCGCAGTGCCGGGAGGTGGCTGCTGCGGGCCGGGGTCGCCCCATCGCCCCGCGCCCGGGCGGCGGGGGCCTCATCCCCGCGGCCGGCGAGGAGCACGGGGACGCGACAGCCATTTCAGGCGGGGAGGGTGCCCGGGGCGAGGCGTGGGGGCGGGCAGCGCCGCCACACGCGTGGGGACCGGCCGCGGCCCCTGCCCCGGCACCTTTGTTCTCGGCAGCGCCCCGCGCCCTGCCCGCCCCCCCGGCTGCTCCCGCCGCGGGGCCCCCGGCCCGCCGCGGGCCCCCGCCCTCGCCCCTCCGCCCCCCGGGGCCGGGCCCCACCGCAGGGTGAGGGCGGCCCGGCTCGGCGTGAGGGGGCCGGGGCGGGGCCCGGGGCCGGGAGGCGGGGGGGCGGCCCGGCAGCCCCCTGCGGCTGCGGGCGCCCAGGGTCCCGCACCTCGGCGGGCCCCCGGGGACGGGGCAGGCTCCGCCCGGCCCCCGCCGCTCTGCCCGCTGCTCCCCCAGCCCCCGCGGCGGCCCCGCCGTGTCCCCCCCCCCGGGGCCCTGCCCTGCCTTACAGCCCGCCGCCGCCGGCCGCACGCCTCCCCGGCCGGCCTGGCCCGCCCGGCCCCCTCCGCTCCCAGCGACCCGCGGGCCCCGCAGCTCTTCCCCGGCCGCCCGGCCCGCGCGTGGAGCCCGCCGCCACCGGGGGGATTCGCGCTGAGCACTGACCGGCAAACCGGGTCTCCCGCGGGGCCCCAGGCCGGCGGCCATCCGATCCCCCGCGGTGGCCTCCCCCCCGCGCCCCGGCCGAAGGCAGGCTCCCCCGCGCCGCAGGGCCCAGCCCGGGGCAGCTGGGCGAGCAGGCTGAGGGGCGAGCAGGCCGGGGGGCGAGCAGGCCGGGGGGGGCAGGCCGGGGGCGAGCAGGCCGAGGGGACGAGCAGGCGAGGGGCGGGCGGGCGAGGGGCGAGCGGGCCGGGGGACGAGCGGGCTGAGGGGCGGGCGGGCCGGGGGGCGAGCGGGCCGAGGGGCGGGCGGGCCGGGGGGCGAGCGGGCCGGGGGGCGAGCAGGCCGGCTCTGTGCTGAGAGCTCCCCTGTGAGCCCTTCCCCTGATTTGGACCCTCTGAGCTGCGAGAACCCGGGAGGGCCGAGTCCGAGCTGCAAGGCGGGGAGCCAGCTCTCCCCGAGTGCTCCCAAGCTCCTCTCGGGAGCTGGTGGGGGGCGCTGCTGGGGGACCCCGTACCTGCCCGGGATGGGCTCAACCGCCCAGGGGGTCCCGGCTCCACCCGGGCACCGGCTGGCAGGGGCAACCTCTGCCTCCTCCAGCGGGGCTGGCAGCTCTCCTGGGGCCCGGGAAGCTTCCGCGGCTCTGCAGGGAAGCATCCCTTTTCAGCGAAGGGTACGCGGGGGGGCCTTCGGGCAGGGGGTGCTGGAGCAGGAGCGGGATGGGAGGGAGGGAGGGAGGGAGGGAGGGAGTGCCGCCTGCTTCCCCATCTGCTGTGTTCAGCGGCAGATAAAACGCAGCCCTGGCCTTCGCGCGAGGGGCTGATACCAGCCCAATTCAGCTTCCTCTGAGTCAAAAGCCGCTTCCTGCCGGCAGAGCCCTGCCTGGTAATGGCTGCACTCTGTTCTCTGGCCGGGGAGCAGGCCCCCTGCCCTCGCCTCTTCTCGCGCTTCCCACATGAAAGCACTTGGCTCCGTACCTCCCACCCGCAGCATCTCCCCCTGCCCAGCACAGAGTCTCCCGTCACGTTAAACTCTCATTTCCCGCCACCGTCTGGAATTGCTGCTGTCACCCTCATCGCCGGGACACCCGAAAGGGAGGTTTGGGGCCAGCGGCACGGAGCTGCCCCTCAAGGTCACCTCCATCGCATGCAGGAGAGAGGCAGTTGGCCCGCCGTGTTCCTGCTCCCGCCCACGGGGCCGGCCGCCGTCCCCCAGCCCGGTCAGGATCAGGGCTCCCCGGTCCCGCGCCGCGGCGAGCCGCCCCACGGCGCGACCGCGGGTTCCCAGCCCGCGCCCGGCAGCGCTATCTCTGCGGCAATCAGCCGCCCCTCGCCCTTACTGCGAGCCCGTGGTGGTTCCCTCGGCTGCGCGCCCCAAGGTGCCGTCACGTACCTGTTCTGAGACTGGCAAACCTGGGTTTGTGTTTTACCCGAGCTGCTCTTTCCCCTCTGAGGTACCTTTCTCGTTTCCGAGAGGTTGTGTTCTGTTCTAAGGAAATTTCTGTTCTTCAGAAAAAAACTATCAGCTGTAACGGGGAGCGGATGGACACGGGAAAAAGCAGTTGGCACCTACAGAGGACAGACGCCACGGCACCCAGCCGGGGATGAAATCCTGCCGTGCCGTCAGAGGCGGCCCTACCAGCGATGGCACCCGGCGCGGCGTCCACCTCCCTGGGCGGCCGGCCGGCCCCCCGCCGCCCCCCTGGCCCCCTCCTGCGCCCAGCGCCGCGGGTACCACCGTGGCAGACGGGGCGGTGAGCGCGCGGGGCACAGCCCACCTCTGCAATTACTCCCCCTGCACAGGCCTCAGTACCGAAACAGCCGTTTTATTCCAATATGGACTCTTACAACTTTTGATCAAGAAACTCTTCTTGGTACTTCTCATCTCTGGGAAGTCAGCCCTTGATTGGCTTCTATATTTAGACTTCTCCAGGGCTTTAGGAAGTTCACTCCTCATGGTATTTAGGTGTAGGATGAAAGCAGCTTTTGCGGGGGATATGTTAAACCACAGCAGGCTGCCTCTGCTAATGCTGCGAGGAGAACGAGGAGCTACATTCCTCGAACTTCCCTCTTCCCCTCGTCCCCCATGCCACGGGCACGGCGCGTGGCTTAGAAATGGGCACTGGGGCGATGCTAGGCTGAGAACAGCATCAGCTGTGTCGCTCCTAATACAAGGAACCCACCCGAAGAACATGGGAAATGCGCTCACTTACAGATTTTGCTCTTTTTTTCTCCTGGAAATATTTTGCTGGGAAATTTTTTCTGATCATTCCTGGTTGAAAAATGGGGGGGGAAAGCGGTTGCCGGGGTGTGGGTGATGTTTCTCTGTGCTAAGCATTTGTGCCACGTTGCACCGACCGCCAGGCAAACCCGAAGCCCCATCCTGCGCTCACAGCCCCAGCCCTACTCGCTGCAGCAAACCCAGCCCGGCCCTGCGGCTCGGCACAGCCCCGCTCCGGCCCAGGAGAGAGAATTTCCCCAGGGGAAACCAAAGCACAAAGAAGCAGCCATTCTCCCACAGCTACGTGTTGCCCCAGGCCAGGAGCTGGCAGACCGGCGTGCCCGAGGCCCCGGCCGCCAGCCTGCGCTGGGGGCATTTGCATTGTTTCTCTACCCGCAACTGTACACAATCCTTTTTTTTTTTTTTTTCAAGGTAAATACTTCCTCGTGAGGGGGAGCCGGGCGCATTGTTTTTAGACGGCAAACAAAGCCGAGGTGCGTGGCTTTCAGTGGGGGCCAGGCGCCTCTTACGAGCGAGCTGCTCTTTCAGCGGCCGCAGGTGAGCTGTCCAGATGGGTCCAGGCTTTTGCTCTGAACTGGGCTTATCCCTCTCCTGGCTCCCAGGCCTGGGAATGAAAACACGGTGGCCTGGGAGGGGTGAGCCTGGAAATGGCAGCCCTGCCTCCAGCTGGGGAGGGGGCCCAGGTGAGCTGGGGGCTTTGATGCAGGGAGCCTTGCTGGCCGGTGCAGAGGGGAGATGGTGGGCACAGGGTCTGGTGGGTGGCTGCTCCCCCGGGGAACGGGGCTGCCCCCATCCCGGGCCTGCCCAGAGGAGGGAGAAGTCCGGCAGGCAGAGAGGCTCACGGGGCTGCCTGCTCAGGGGCTCACTGGGATCCCGGCTCAGGGGGTCACTGGGATCCCGGCTCAGGGGCTCACTGGGATCCCTGCTCAGGGGGTCACTGGGATCCCTGCTCAGGGGCTCGCTGGGATCCCTGCTCAGGGGCTCGCTGGGATCCCTGCTCAGGGGTCACTGGGATCCCGCTCAGGGGCTCACTGGGATCCCTGCTCAGGGGCTCAGCTGGGATCCCTGGCTCAGGGGCTCACTGGGATCCCGGCTCAGGGGTCACTGGGATCCCGGCTCAGGGGCTCACTGGGATCCCTGCTCAGGGGGTCACTGGGATCCCGGCTCAGGGGCTCACTGGGATCCCTGCTCAGGGGGTCACTGGGATCCCGGCTCAGGGGGTCACTGGGATCCCTGCTCAGGGGGTCACTGGGATCCCGGCTCAGGGGCCGGCTCAGGGGCTCCTGGGATCCCGCTCAGGGGTCCTGGGATCCCGCTCAGGGGCTCACTGGGATCCCTGCTCAGGGGCTCACTGGGATCCCTGCTCAGGGGTCGCTGGGATCCCTGCTCAGGGGCTCGCTGGGATCCCTGCTCAGGGGGTCACTGGGATCCCTGCTCAGGGGCTCCTGGGATCCCTGGCTCAGGGGCTCGCTGGGATCCCTGCTCAGGGGCTCACTGGGATCCCGGCTCAGGGGCTCACTGGGATCCCTGCTCAGGGGCTCACTGGGATCCCGGCTCAGGGGCTCACTGGGATCCCTGCTCAGGGGGTCACTGGGATCCCGGCTCAGGGGCTCACTGGGATCCCGGCTCAGGGGCTCACTGGGATCCCGGCGCAGGGGCTCGCTGGGATCCCGCGGCTCGGGGGTCACTGGGATCCCTGCTCAGGGGCTCACTGGGATCCCTGGCTCAGGGGTCACTGGGATCCCTGCTCAGGGGCTCACTGGGATCCCGGCTCAGGGGCTCGCTGGGATCCCGGCTCAGGGGCTCACTGGGATCCCGGCTCAGGGGGTCACTGGGATCCCGGCTCAGGGGCTCGCTGGGATCCCTGCTCAGGGGCTCACTGGGATCCCTGGCTCAGGGGGTCACTGGGATCCCGGCTCAGGGGCTCCTGGGATCCCTGCTCAGGGGGTCACTGGGATCCCGGCTCAGGGGCTCGCTGGGATCCCGGCTCAGGGGGTCACTGGGATCCCGGCTCAGGGGCTCACTGGGATCCCTGCTCAGGGGGTCACTGGGATCCCTGCTCAGGGGCTCGCTGGGATCCCTGCTCAGGGGGTCACTGGGATCCCTGCTCAGGGGCTCGCTGGGATCCCTGCTCAGGGGGTCACTGGGATCCCTGCTCAGGGGCTCCTGGGATCCCGCTCAGGGGCTCGCTGGGCCTGCTCAGGGGTCACTGGGATCCCGGCTCAGGGGCTCACTGGGATCCCGGCTCAGGGGGTCACTGGGATCCCTGCTCAGGGGCTCGCTGGGATCCCTGCTCAGGGGGTCACTGGGATCCCGGCTCAGGGGCTCACTGGGATCCCTGCTCAGGGGCTCACTGGGATCCCGGCTCAGGGGCTCACTGGGATCCCGGCTCAGGGGCTCACTGGGATCCCGGCTCAGGGGGTCACTGGGATCCCGGCTCAGGGGCTCACTGGGATCCCTGCTCAGGGGCTCACTGGGATCCCGGCTCAGGGGCTCGCGGGGCTCCTGGCCCGGGGGGGTTTTGACGCGGGGCGGGGGAGCTGCCTCCCTGCGAGCGCCGGGCTGCACGCCGGCAGGGGAAGGTGGAGGAACGGCTGGATCTGGCACGCGGAGGTAAGCGCAGCGCTCCCCAAAACAGGTGACCCCGCTGCCCTGCCTGCGGGCAGGGTGACAGGGCAGGCGAGCAGGCTCTTTGGGGGATAACAAAACACAGCCCAAGCTGCCGTCGGAGCGCCGTTTCTCTTGGGTTTGGTGGGAAAGGCTGCTGCGACCTCGTGAGCAGGGCACCCGACTGACCTGCCCCGGGGCTGTGGTCTTCCCACCTGGGGACCATTGCGCTGCTGGGCTCTGCAGCGCGCCCTGACCTGTGCGGGAGGAGCGTCGTGCCATGGCTTGCTAACAAGGAAGGTCTCATGGACATTGTTATTCAGGGATTATTATAATGTTGCAGTATTTTTTGGGATTTTGAAATAGGTGGAGTTAAAATGTGAGTTGTTTTTTTTTTTTTAATAAAGCTGTAAAATGGCTAGCAATTACTTAGTGCCGTTTGGGTCTTGGTTTAGGTGATTTGTGGGGGCAGGGGTGGGAAAAGGGGAGAAAAATGGTAACTGCATTTAGAATTAGAGCGTTTAGATTCCACAGCATCTTGGAAGAAATCTAAAAATTATTGAAAATATATCGCCATAACACAAACTCAGAACGCATTTAGAGCTGGCTCTTCCTTGAAGCAACTTGTCACCGTGAGCAACCTCCCCAGCCCCGGGCGCTAATCTAACAAAGCTCCAAACCTCCCAGGTTGGAGTGGGACAAGGCACTGTACCAAGTGGCGAGGTTACCTGTCACAGCAAGGTGACCCCTCTGTCCCTGGGAACAGACCCAGCAGTGTTAGGGCAGCCGTGCGACATCATCGAACCCACAGCGAGGACACGGTGATGTCAAAACGAAACGGGGGAGGAGGAGGCACAGCGCAGCAGTGGCAGTTCAGCTCATCAGCGGCAAGCAAAATTATGTAAAATAAGTTACAAATGATGCTACAGTGAATCAAGGTCAGGCCGGGCTGAGTCTGAGCCCTGGATGCGTGGCATCCTGGCGTCAGCTCCCTGTTCCCTGGCAGTTCAGAGCATGTGGGCCGCAGTCGGAGACTCCCACAGGAACAGCAAGATGTGCCTCTAGGAAAACGCTGACAGCTCAGCAGCCACTCGAGGGGGGGGCAAAACGCCTGCATGCCCTCCCCTCTCAAAAACCCAGCCTCCTCGCCAGGTAAGGGCACAGCGGGGCTCGAGCCGTGCCGTGCCGTGGTGGCTTTGTTACAGCCCGTCCCTGGAGATGCCGATCTCCCACCTTACGCCACCGCGTCGCTTGCTGCTGCTCCCTGGGAGCACACGCTGGGCTCAAGGATCCTGCGCCTGAAACGCGGACAGTGCCGAACCACGGCGGTCACGCTGGACTCCATCACCCCCTTTCCCAGTACATGAACCCAGCAAAATGGACGGCAGGTACCCTCGGTGAGAGCCGGCGCCTACCGTTGTCACCGCACCCATCTATTCTGGGCTGCAGATGGGGCTCTGCAAGGACGGGGGGTCCTGTGCAGGGAGCTGGGGGGACGTGGGGAAGGGACGTTGATGGAAACCTGCCATGTCCCTCCCTGCACTCAGGTAAACCCCCCTCTCTGTTCTGGATGTTTCCACCATAACCACACAGGGAGGACCCCAACCATTCAAAATCCAAGCTCTGGCTTGTAACTAATGCCCAGGACGGATTCCCCGTTAACTGGGGACGGCCAAGTGGATGTTTTTGAGCTCTTGACTGAGACTCCACGTGGGGGGAGCAGAAGTCAAGCGCGTTCTTTAACACGGATCCACCCACAGAGACCCCTCTCCCAGGCCTGGCACAGGCCAGCAGCTTCCCGTCACATCTGGCCCCACTGCCACCAGTGCCGGCGGGGCACGTGGGTCAGACGGAGCAGCCTCGCAGCTGGGTCCCCTCGCTGTTCTGTGAGGCTGTGTCTCCAAACAGGGATGCTACTGGGAGCAGAAGAAAGGGAGGGCAAACCAAACGGGGCAGGGAAGCCAGACAATTTATATAACCTGCCCTCCGCATGAGGAATAAATTGGCAGCTGACAGCTTATAATCTGTGCAAGCAGGATCTTCACAGGAGAGGTGAAGGCTCCATTGGGGGCCAATTGGATGGTTAATTAGGAGGACAAAGCGGAGGATTCGTGAAAATGTTTATGAAACAGCGCTTGGCAAGGGAGCCTCTGAGAAACGCTCACCAGAGAGGAGCTGCTTTTGGTTAGGAGGAGGAAACACGCGGGTGAAAGAGCAGAACCGAGCACTGAGACAGAAAATAGCAATGCAGATGTCCGTAAGGGGGACGGGGGATTCCCAAGCGCGGTGCAGAGGAGTTCGGGGAAGGACCCTATGACATCTCGCTTTTCTAGAAATACATGGGCCGTGTCCTCCCTCTTCCTCCTCCCTCCCTGGTCCCCACACTCCTGTGACCAAAAAAGCCGGGGCGGTGCAGAGCAGCCCCTCGAGGTCGCTGGCAGGCAGCCGCCGCAGCGAGCCAATCGGCGCCCCGCTCGCCCTGCAGAACAGGGCACGAGGAAAGCAATTAAACCGAAGCTTTGATTAGGACTCACAGATGACTGCTTGTGTTAGAAATGCCTGAGCTTCTTTAAGCGTCTTGGTGGTGGCTGGAGCCGGCCCGATCCCCCATCCCCTCCTCGGCGCGTTGCTGCTGCAGCAGGAGCGTGACTGATGCTCTCTGTCCCACACACGGCTCCGAGAGCTCAGAGGTAGGAACCAGTTGCTAAGAGACAGGACTGTACTTTCCAGCCCACATCCAGACCTTTGTCACCAGCTCAAGGGCTTTCTGCTGGATCAAAACGCCTGACGCAGGTGAGCGGGAGCAGGCAGGCCTCCTCCCAGCCCGGCAGAGACGCCTGGTCCCGGCTCGCCGAGCCGCACCACCAGCAGCCAAGCTGATGATGGGCATGACAAACCCAAAAGCGTCCCCGGGGGATCAGCTCCCCCTGGGCTGGCTGCTTGTCCCGGTGCCGTGAGACTGCAAACTGGAACACCCCGTCGGTAGCTGTGTGCCAGCGCGGATGGTGCTCGCAGCACCAAAACCCAGGTTTTGGATGTCTCGACAGTGTGGATGAGTGCATGACTCAGGGTTTGCTTCGAGATCCCTCCTTCAAACGCAAGCTGAGAGAGGAGTCCCAAATGTTATTCGCTTTTTTTTTTTGGGGGGGGGGGGGTGGTGGTGTGTGTGCCTGATGTCTGAATTCTTTTTTAGCCCAGAGACTCCCAGAATGGAGACCCATCACCATACCTGGTGACCGCAGAGCCCAACCTCTGAGCCACAGAGACTGAGCTACCCCATCTTCCCCAGAACGACCCCCCTCCCTCTGGGCGAGGAAGGGGTCCATGGGAGCCGCCAGCATGGCCTCTCCCCAGGCGCCGGACGGGAAAGGCACCCAGGGCTGCCGAGCCAAAGCGGAGCAAGGACGGAGAGAAACCATTCACGCAGCGCCTCGGTTTCCCGGCTGCCCGTCCGTGAAAGGCCCTGTACCACGCTGGTAAGACACGAGCAGCCTCCGCTCAACTCTGAGTGACCGCTGCCTTAATCTCAGTCGTGCGGGGAAGAATATGGTTACGCCAAACCTCTGCTCTGACCGCCCGCTCCCATACACACGCACATGCAGTCTCCAGCTATTTCTCCTCAAATAAATTGCCACTCTTTGGCACCAGCCATAAAAGTGGAAGTCAGCAGCATTCCAACAAAGACGATGATTTTGGCCAACAGGTACCTGCCCTCACCCCAATCAGCTAATTAAACCCAGTGGTGGCTTTGGGCCATCTTGATGTGATTCTTTAGAGGTGGGCGCAGCTCATATGAGATCAGGGGAAGGTCATCGCTAACGTGCACTAAAGAAAGCGATAGGAATCCGCACCCCCCCGTCACGGCGACGCAGCCGGGGTTTGTGAACGCAGGGCACCCGCGCGGGCCGGGTGAGCGGACACCCCGTCGACGCTCCTCCACGCTTCTGTGGCTTCCCTGCCACTTGGTGGTCCACGGCGTGAGTTCATGGACTGCTCAGATCAGGCCTAACGGAACAGCAAAACCAAAATTGTAGAAATGATATTAGCCGGAGAGTACGGCCAAGAATGGTTTCGACAAAGAGAATCCTGAGAAAGTTCCCACTGGGAGGAATGTGGCCCCCTCTCCGGGGCTCCGCTGCCGACCGAATTCCCCTGCCTGCCCGCGGTCAGAGCAAGCCCCTCGGAGTCACAGCCTGCGTATCGCTCTTACGGACGGTCCTCAGCTCCTCCTCCGTGCCGGGCCCTGAGTGCCTGCACCCCTCTCCCTTTGCAAGGGTGGGGCGTAACCGAACAACGGCCCCTCGCCAGACACGGATTTCATTCCTTTCCATTTCAGCTTCACTGGACGAGGCCTTGCAGAGCCCTGTTTTGTTTCATTGCTTTTTTACCTTCTTCAGAGCAATACCCGCCACGAACCACAAACCCAAAAGCAATTGCGGGGCGAGGGAGATAGCTTTCGGACAAAAGTTATCCGAAAAATGCTGTTCCTCTCGGATCAGCAATGCCGTCGGTGTTTCCGGAATCACATAGGATGCACAGTGTAGACGGCAGAGATTATTCTTTGAGAAACTGTTTGGGCAGAGATGTACCAGGGGGCTGGGAGCGGGAGGAGCGGTGGGATGCGGGACCTTTGCTGATGCGACTCCAGGTCTCACCAGCGCCGGTGACCAAAGCCAGCCCCGAGGCGGAGGCTGCCTGGGGACGGTGGTGGCTCCCGCCGGAGCTGCGCCACGTGCGCTGTACCGCAATACTAACGACGACGGTGGGGCTGCCTTATCATCAGGCTTGTAGTCGTGGCAGAAAAAAAAGCAAGGACTGAATTAGATGCTGGTTTCCCCCTTATCCCTGGAAGCGGCTTCAGCAAGCTGTCCTGGGCGGGTGGGAGCGGGCAGGAGCTGGAAACGGGCTCGGCCCCCAGATCGCCTGCTCCCAGCTTGGCGAGGAACTTCCTTCTGCCAGTCTGCGTAACTGCGGATCCTCAGAGCTCTTTACGTCCACCCGGCAAAGGTGCTGGAGGCTTTTGCTGGTGCCTGGTGAGCTTCAGCCAGCTCTCCGGCCCGGAGGGCTGGGCATCACTGCTGGGACCCCTACCCCGAGCGGCTTCAGAAGTGAAAACTGCGACTGGTGCTGCCCAAAGATGGAGCCGAATCTGGAAGGGATGTTGGTGTAGGGGATTTTCTCTAGGCTGGGTTGGATGGGACCACGCACCTGGGCCAGCATCGTGCCGGTCTCCTGAGCGCGCTGTTAAATGTAAACCTGCTGTCGGTTCAGCTCCGCGGAGAAGCCCGCGCTGGCCCGCGTGCTCGGGGGGGGGCTACTGCATAGCAGGTGAAGGCTCCGTATGCTCTAAGCAAGGCTTGTGCTATAGAAGTAATAGACAATTCCTCAGATAATACCCTCAGGCCCATTTGCCTTGTCTAAGGCTCTTCTGAATGGTCTTGATTTATTTTTTTTTTTATCACTTGAAGTCCACAGAAAGTCTGAGTGGTTGTTCACATCGTGAAAACCTTCTGTTGACTAATGTTCTTGGAGGTCATAGACGTGCAGCTTTTGGGGGCACTGAATATGGGCATTGAAGGGTACTTGTACCAGGAAAAATGTAGCCTCTATTAGCTGTTGGAGCAGCATCTTTCTGACATGCCCAGATCCTCAGCTTGAGCGTTCTGCCACTGTGCTGTGCTGTCCCAAGGCCTGGCACTGCGGCTTTCACATCACAACGCTCCCCGTCTCTGGAGCTAAAACATATTTAGGGATAGGCCGTATCGCAAGATTTACCTGGCGTCCCATGTCATGTTTTTCCCACTGTCGGTGAAAGGCCTCCATCCATTTTGCTGTTTGGCCTCATCAATATTCCTTACAGCGCTCCCCCCACCATAGCACCTTTCCTCGGCTGAGTTTCCCCAGGCACGACTGTGAAATAATTTTGAACGTCCGGCTCCGGGGGAGCCAGCGCAGGTGAGCTGTACTTGCAGGACGACAGCAACCCGCCCGCCCAAATGTCCTCAGCCTTTTAGCAATGCCCTGCAAGAACCCCAGAACCTCGTGTCGGCTCCGCGGGGGGGGGGAGAGGGCAGGAAAGCAAAATCAAACGTGGGCAGCGCTGCAGAGCCCACCCGATCCCCGAGCCTCCGCACACTCCCCAAAGGGCCGGTCTGACACCAGGCTCCCCCTGCCTCATCCCGCCGCGCTCCAGCCTGCACCACGGGCTGCCAGGATGAATCTGTCCTGCGAGGCCGGCCACCGCGCCGGAGTTGTGACAAGCTCCCACCACGCACGGCGAAGTATGGCATTGATTCAGAGAGTGCGCGTAACCGCTCCCGCAGCTAATGCCCGAACCGAAGTCTGAGGCTCACCCTCCCCTGCCCGCCCCGCTGCTCCAGCCAAACCCAGCCGCATCGCCGGCCGTCACCCAAGCGCTGCCCCTTTCCCTGCGCCACGGCTCCATCTCACCCCACGTTTGTACGAGAAAGACTGTTTAAATGATGCTAAATGCTTAGGACAAGAGGGACACCAGATCATAATGAACTGCATCTTAGCACCTTGTCACGAGCAAATTCTCCCACAGTTCTTAGCAAATCTGGGGAGAAGGGAGAGCGCCGCGCATCCAGCACCAAGGTTGGGCCCAGTCGGCAGATAACGAGGTGTCTTACACCCTAGCGCGCGCTAGCCTCGTGGAAGAAGGGCCGATCTGGGCTCTTCGGGCTGTAGCCATTGTCTGCGCTGCAGTAGCACACAAAGATACCCTCCTCCTCCTCCTCCTCCTCCTCCTCAGTACAGCCTAAACGCCTTTTTTTCCCCAACTCGCCGACCTAAAGGACGCAGCATCCAGCCCGTACGTGAACAGGGCTGTCGAGACAACAACGTCCGACACTGCTGAACCTCACGTGTTTATCTGCATAGGGTTTTTTTTTAATTGTACGTGTTAAACGTCCAGCATCTTTGGGACGTTCATCTGGGAAAAAGAAATCTGAACAGTCTCTGTGCCAGACATCCGTCCGCACTGCTGTTCCTATTCCCAGTGCATTCTTTGAGAAGACCACCATCTGCTCTGACCACCACCCAAGGCAGATGCCCCCTTCTCAGTGCACAGTCCCGGCTCTCAAGCCACCCAAATCTGATTAGGCCTGTTCTGATGAGAGGCCTGGAGGAGGGCAAGGGAAAGTTACTCAGGAGAGAAAATAATAACCACATGTTAATTATGTTTTCGCTACAGATGCGCAGAAAATACGCAAACCAGCTCAGGATGCATAAGCCAAAAGAACAGCTCTACCAGCTCGCTCCTGGGGGTTGTTATTTTCTGGGTTTGGGATTATGATTTTTTTTCTTTTTTTCCCCCAGAGGAGGAGCAGCCCCAAGCCCCGTCAGGGGAAGGAAAGATCTTATCCCCACTGCTGCCCTCTACGCGCTCTTTCCCACCTCTCCTCTCGCTTTCACTCCCGGTACCTCGGCTTTCCTGTAGCGACCTGCAGATCCAGCACAGCGGCGCGCACCCCCCCGCCTCCCCCTCCGCCGCACCCGGGCCGTGCGTGTTTTGCCTCTCTTCGGCCGTGGGACCGTCCCGAGCGCGGTGCTCGTCCGGCAGATGCGCTCAGAGGAGGACGAGCGGACAGGACGAGCCGGATCAGGTTGCTGAGGAGCACAGCCAGGAGAACGCAACCGAAACGCTGCTCCAGAAGTGTTTGGGAAAAGCAGCTGAACAGGCATTAAACCAGGGCGCACGCTTTACTGTCGAGCAAGAAGCTGGTATCAGCTTTGTGAATTATTTGACTGCATGCGTGAGAGAAATGAAATACACCCACAGACCCAGCCCAAACCACCGAGGGCGAGGAGAGCACTGAATTATCAGGAGCTGAAGAAAATCCCTGTCAAGTTATCTCTAAATTTGGGAGCCACTTCAGGCAAAACCAAAACGCAGCAACTGCATCCATCTGAAATGGTCCACGGGATTCCCGGCGGGGAGGGGCACGGTGGGGCCGAGAGGGCCAGGACAGAAGGGCCAGGAGGCAGCAACTTCTACAGACCAGGTGCCAGAGGATTTTGGGGAGTACGATGGCCGGTCCTCCCTACAGCCAGTGGCTCTGCAAAGCGCTCCCAGCCCCAAGGTCCGGCCGCAGGCTCTGGGAAAGAAGCCGTATTGCCCCTCGGAAAACCCCGTTGTCCCCCGGGGGCATGCCTGCTTTTTGTTTGCGGCTTTAGGGAGCCTGGGTGTATCTCCTGCCGGTAGCCTGCAGGGACCCTGCCAGGGAAGACGCGGGGGCCTAGACACGCTCCTTGCTGAAACTTCATCTGTGCGGAAGCCCTTTGGGAATACGCGGGCTTGCGCCGGCCTCGTCGAGCTGCTGACCCTAGGGACTCCCTGACGGACAAAGGGGAGGGGGCGTCGAGCTAGCAGCGGGGTCGAGGGAGTCTGGCTCGGCCTCTCTGGGGTACCATGACTCTGCAGCATTTGGAAGATCTGGGATAGAGTCGCCGGCTGGATGGAGAGGACCCGGGGGAAGTGCTGTATCTGCGGAAGGGGGTATCGCTCCTAATCCGCCCTCGGCAGGGACTCCTGGGGGGGGGCGGGTTAGCGGGAGAGGAGGGCTGCAAAGAGGTCTCAAAAAAAAATTGCAAAGAATTTTTTTGGGGCATGGCATGGGGGAGGGGGGCTGCAAGGGCAGAAAGAAAGGCGCCTCTGAGCACCACGAAGGGGAAGGGAGAAATAATGACCCTTCCCCCTCCCCCCAATAATAAGGCAGACCAGATGGGAGGTAAATAGTGCGTTTAGAAGCATTTGCCACAGATGGGCTGCCCTCAATGGAAGCATCCTCCAGCCACATCAATGCTGGAGTCTGTGTGTGCACAGAAAACACTGCACCCTTTAGAGCAGCGGCAGCAGCAGCAGCAGCGGGGAGAGGAGGGGAGGGACGGGGGAGGGACGGGGGGGGCGGAAAAAAAAAAAAAAAAAATCCCTCCCGGAGCCCTTCTGCGCCCGCTGGCCCGGAGCCGGCCCCGGTGGGGCGGCGGGCCGGGCCCCCCCCCCCCTCCGGGCAGCGGGGACAGCGGGGCCGGGGCAGCGCGGCCGCGCCGGGCGCACCCCTGCGCGCAGGGGCCGGGGGCCGCCAAAGTTGCGCGTTCCCCCCCGCGCCGGGGAGCGGGGCGCGCTCGGGACGGGAACAATGGGGCGGCGGGGCAGCCCCGGGCGGCGGCGGGGCGGGGAGGCCGGCGGCAGGCGGGCAGCGGGCGGGGAGGAGGGAGGGAGGCGGCCGGTGCGCCCCGCGCCGCTGGCCCGGCGGGGCGCCGAACAATGAGGCTCCGGCGGGGGAGTTTCCCGGGACGGCGGCCCGCGGGGGGGGGGGGGGGGGGGGGGGGGGGCGAGGGGCTGCCCTAATCCGGGCTCTGCCGCTGCCCGCACCGCCCGGGGCACCGGCTGCAGCGGCCGCGCCGGGGCGGGCAGCGCCGCGGGACGGCGGGGCCGGGCGAGCCGCAGCGGGCCGGGCTCCGCCGCTCCGCTCCCGGGCGGGCGGGCAGGGCGCGGCGGCGGCGGCGGGGGGGGGCCGGCGCCCCCTCCCCGCCGCTCTCTGCCCTTGACTGCAGCCCCGTCCCCGGCCGTGGGGCGGATGGGAAATGCCGGGCGAACGTGATCGGACGGGGCGGGGGGGGGGGGGGGGGGGGGGGGGCGGCGGGGTCCGCACCGGGCGGCGGCGCGGCCCCCCCCTCCCCCCCCCGCGGGGGCAGGTGCACGGCGGCGGGCGCGGGGCACCGCCGCCCCCTCCCCCCCCCCACCGCCGGCAGCGCCCGGGGACGGCGGCCGCACCGGATGGGACGGGGACGGGGATGGGGGCCGGGGGGGGCGGGGGGGGGGGGCGGCGGAAGGTGCGAGGCTCCTGGCGGGCGCCTCTCCCCATCCGCATCCCGGGCGGGTCGGGGCGGCGGGGGCGCGGCGGGTGCCCCGGGAGCGGCGGGGGCTGCGGGAGCGGCCGGGCCCCGCGTCGCGCCCCGCATGGGGCATGCGCGCTCCCGGCGGCCGGCGGCGCGGCGGGGCTGGGCCGCCCGGTGCTGACGGGACAGGGCCGGCGCGGCGGTGGCGGGGACAGGGGCCCCGGGGGTGCCCGCCCCCGCCCCGGGCAACCCTCCCCCCCCCCACGCCCGCACCCCCGGGGAGGACAGACAGACACGGACAGGCAGGCAGACAGACAGACACAGAGCCCCCGGGGCACGGAGCGCACTAACCGTTCCCGTTTTCACCGGCACATATACCACCACTTGACCCATCTTCGTCGCCTCCCTGGTGCCGTTTCCCAGGCGGAAGCCCTTGGACCGGACCCAGAACTGGAACTTGCCTTTCTCCCCCCCGCCGGAGCCGCCGCCGGAGCCGGATCCCCCCTGCAGCACCTCGGCGATGCGCTGGTACTTGCTCCGGGTCACCGTCTTGGTTTTGGCCGAGTCCCCGTAGGTGCGCAGGCACCAGTCCCGGAACTGCCGCCCCAGCTCGCTGTCCCCGGGGCGGCTCCCCCGCAGCAGCAGCGGCGGCTTCGGCACGGGGCGGGGCGGGCCCCCCCGCCCGGGCGGGGGGGGGGCCGGGGCGGCGCGGCGAGCCCGGCCCGGGGGGGGGGGGGGGTGGGGGGGGGGGATGGCCGCGGCGGGTGGGCGCCGGGGCTCGGACAGCGACCCGGCTCGCCGGGCGGAGGGAGGCACCGGCGGCGCCAGCAGCAGCAGCAGCCGCTCCTGTCACAGGATCACAGGCGGCTCCGGCTCGTCCCCCCTCCCTCCCTCCCTCCGCCCGCCCGCCCGCCCGTCCCTGCCTCCTCCGCCCCCCTCCGGCCGCCTCCCCCTCAGCGGGATCCCCCCCCCCCCCTCCTCGCCCCCCCCCGCCCCCCGGCCGGGCGGGGGGGGGGGGGGGGGGGGGGGGGGGGGGGGGGGGGGGACCGACCGAACCACGGGGGGGGGGTCGTGGGGGCGCGGGTCCAGGTGCCGGTCCCAGACAAAGGGCCCGGCGGGGCGCACGTGTGCGGCGGGACGGGCCGGCGGGGGCGGAGGCGGGCACCTGCCGAGCCGCCGCAGAACCGGGGAGGAGCCGCGGGAAGGGAGGGATGGAGGGGGTGGAAAAGCAGCGATAAGCCCGGGGGGGGGGGGGGTGTCCGTCGACCCGGCGGGAGGAGGCGGGGGGGGGGGGAGTGGGAGCTCGGCCCCGCTGCTGAGCGTCTTCCAGCGGGGTTGTCCCGGTGGATGGGGAGAGGACCGCACCCCCCCCCCCCCAAACCACCCCCCCCGGCCGCCCCGAGCCCGGCCCCCGGGGCAGCCGCGATCCTGGCAGCCCCGGAGCGGGAGACAAAGGCCGGACCCCGGCCCCGGTGCCTCGCTCGGCTCCCCCGCAGCCGCCCCCGCCCTCCGCGCAGGGCAGGCAGCGGGGGCGCATCCTCCCGGCGGCGGGGGGGGAACGGGGGGGCTGTCCCGCGGGCTGTCCCGGGCCCCGTGCGGCGGGGGAGGAGAGGGGGGGGCTCGGGCCGCGGTCCCGCTGCTCCGGGGGGGCGGGGGCGGCACGCCGGCCCGGGGGGGGCGAGATGGGGTCGCCCGTCCCAGCCGGCAGCCGGGGCTCTGTGTCTCGCCGGTGCTCACATGCGTGTGCCGGGGTTCTGGTGGTGCCACGCGTGTGCTCCCTGGCCCCGGGCCCCCATTGTCCATGGTGCCAACGTGTGCTCCCAGTCCGTCCTGGGTGCCACAGTGGCTCCCTGGCCTGCAGTGCCACGGATGTGCTCCATGCCCACCCAGCAGTGCCATGCGTGTGCTCTCCATCTGTCCATGGGTGCCACACGTGTGATCCCAGTCTGTCCATGGGTGCCATACATGTGATCCCAGTCTGTCCATGGGTGCCACACATGTGATCCCTGGCCTGCAGTGCCACGGATGTGCTCCATGCCCACCCAGCAGTGCCACGTGTGTCCGTCTGTCCATGGGTGCCATACATGTGGTCCCTGTCTGTCCATCAGTGCCACGCATGTGCTCCTTGTCTGCCCATGGGTGCCCTGCAGGTGCTCCTGGTCTGTCCATTGGTGACACGTGTGCTCTATGCCCACCCAGCATGTGTTCCCAGTCTGTCCAGGGATGCCATACATGTGGTTCCTGTCTGTCCATCGGTGCCACACGGGTGTTTCACGCCCACCCAGCAGTGCCACCGTGTGCTCCCAGTCTGTTCATGGGTGCCACGTGTGTGCTCCTGGTCTGTCCGTCAGTGCCTTGCGTGTGCTCTGTGCCTGCCCAGTGGTGCCACACGTGTGCTCCGTGCCTTCCCGGCAGTGCCACACATGTGCTCTGTGCCCACCTGCCAGGGCCACGTGCCTGCTCTGTGCTGGTTGGGGGCACGGCAGTGGTGCGTACCGAGGGCTGCCTGCCTTGCCAGCAGCGGCAGGGCCGGTGTGAGGACGTAGGTGCGGGAGCCAGGAGCCTGTGGGAACCTGGAAAAGGAATTGGACGTGTCAGGGAGTTGTCTGAGGCCGGCACTGTGCCCATCCGACAGATCCCCAAGGTGAGAACTGAATGCTGCAGGAGCTGAGCCATGGGTTGGCCATGCCAGAGGGGGTACGGTGAAGAACAGGGCATGCCTGTGACACTGGAGCATTGAAATTAATTCTTGAAATATGCCATGGTAAATCATGTTGACCCTTTCTACCCCACTGGACACCTCTCAAAAAATTCCCAGCGTCACCATCCAGTTTGGACATGATGCTGTTGGAGAGGGACTTGTGGAGCGCACAAGGTCTTCCCGGTTTGGGTTTGCTACCACAAAATATAGGACGTCTCCAGGACCTTGCTAGTGCACTGCAGTATTTTTGCTGACCACTAGAAATAAGATGGACATCCTTTCAAGCCTCAGCCAGCCATGGAGGCACAGCGTCCTCCGGGGACTGCCGCAAGGAGCGGCTGGGGGGATGGAAATGGCAGAAAAGAGACGGATATTCTGCCCAGTTGGGGCTTGGTGGGCAACTTTCTGGCAAAGACTTTGCGGATGAAGTCAGGCTCAGCTCTTAGCCTGCTGCAGCACGTGGGCATCCACCCGCGCGGCGCGAAGCAGTGAGCGGCTGAACTCGGCGTCCAGACCCGGCCGGCACTGGGGTGGCCTCAGGGGCGGGTGGGATTTCCTATGAGAACTCTATGACCAAGCTTTGTAGGCGGTGTGGTGGCAGTTGGCTGTCCAGGAGCGCCAGGGAAGCACTCGGCGCTGGAGCCCAGCTGCTTTGCGGGAGATGTGGAGTGAGGAAGAGCGCAGAAGGACGCTTTGCTTTTGCTGAGGAGCTGCTCTGGCCAGGGGCAGTGCTGCCACCTTCACTGCGACCAGGCCTCCTGGCCGAGGTGGTCACTGACTTCCCCGCCTTGCAGTTCAGCCTCTTGGGAGCCAGGGGGAATGTCCCCCACCGCGGGCAGGGACAGAAGCTTCTCCTGCCTCAGCCCACCCATCTGAAGCTGAGGTAGGAGGCTGCGTGTCCATTGAACCTGGATATTTTCACATGAACAGCACCAGTCTGGGTTTTATCACTGCCAAATCACGAAGACCATCAAACGTTAGCTCCATCAGCGCAGGGCGGAGTGATAAGGATTGTATTTTCCTTAATGATTAATAGAGACCCCCCCTTGGCCTGAGCGACGCTTTGCAGGGTGAGATGTCAGCTGAAGGGCCTGAGTCTGTCCCAGAAAGGGGGAAGGAAGAGGCGGAGGGGGGGTCAGGGAGGAGTGTGGGGCTGCATGTGGTAGTTGGTCAGTCACAGACTCCCTGAGCCCACTCACCGACAGTAGCCTGTTTGGGCAGACACCTACTTGCCATGGGGTGGGCCAGCTGCTCCAGCCACATGGTGGGCATGGCTGATGGAAGGGAAGGACTTTAGCGGTCTTCCCTCCAGCAGTGGCTGGCCTCGGTAGAAAATTGCTGGAAACTGCAGTATTTCCAGGGAGTGACCTTAGTCCGGTGCACGGCGCTCACTGGGCTTGGCGCCTTTGCTCCTCTAAACCTGGCGAGCTACGCCCTGCTGGCCTTCCCTCGACTCGGTGCCTCCTGCCTTCCACCTGGTTTGGTTTGTTCGCAGTCGCGGGTAAGCGCCTGGTCTGCTCCCTGATGCGAGTGGCCGAGCCTCTCTGGTCTCCTGTTAGGAAGGTTTGGGGTGATACAGAGGGTCACGCTCCGGAGAGCAAGGACAGGAGTTCCCCCAGTTTGGAAGGCAAGGACAGACAACCCACGAACTGGTATCCTCTGGGCAAGGAGTTTGGGAAGACCACTCACACAAGGGCTGAGAGCTCAGGTCAGTATTTTAGGTCCCAATCCGGCAGGGATTCAACAAGGGTTTAACGTGCTCTGCATGAGCTATCTCATGCCGGGTTATAATGCCACCCTTGTCCTTAAGATAGGGAACAAAAAAAGTGGAAATGTTTGGTGGCGCTGGACCTTAAACTGTCGGTTCTGGATGATGGATACTGGGTGGTGTATGGCACGGGGCATCTGCTGCAGGCTTTTCTATAGACCAACACGTGATAACTCCAGGTCCATGGCTGTTTATACTATATGAATGAAAGTTGTTCTCGGTAATTTCCAACAAATACAAACTGGACATTAGTTCTCTTTGTAGGATTTTTCAGGTGGGGGTACCCCAGACCCTGGATTATTGTATTGGCTTGTGGTTATGCTTCCACGTACATAAACCTGAGGAAATCAGGAATTGGCGATCGTAATGCCTAGAAAATGCTTAATTGGAAATATCAGGGCAGCTTAGTGGAGACGGGAGCTGAAGAGGGAAGGCTGCAGTGCCTCCGCGGCACGGTGGCCGTCCAGAGAAGGTCCATGGTGCTTAGAGGTCCCTTCTCAAGGTACAAGAGAAAAGGGATGCTCAACGCAAGTATGAGTCATCCAGACTGATAAAACCAGATAATTTTTGCCCATCTTATAGCTAACTGGTGGAATTTATCCCCACAGAGAGTGTTTGTGTATGCAAAAGGAGCGGGTGCCTCTTTGGAGGAAAGCCAGCTGGGAAGGTACGGATTTAAGAAAGGGAAGGGAGAGATAAGCACCCGTGCTCTGGGGGATAAGTCTGAAACTGATGGCCAGGAGGGAGAAAGATCCTTCCTTTAAGGATGTTTCCTTCCCCAGTTTTTCACCGTAGCACCCGGGCCTTCCTTTGAAGTCTGATGCTTATCAGGGCAGGGGCAGCACAGCGGTTTGGAGGGGCTGATTCAGCTTGGCCCTGTTCCCGGGTTCCCTGCATTTCCCGCAGCCTGTTCAGCAGCGACACCCCGCTGGTGCCTCGGCGGGGCAGGGCGGTGGGAGAGCTGGGTCTGGGCCGAGCGGGAGCGGTGACCCCCGCCAGCCCCGCGGGGCCATGCCGGGGACTCTCCAGTGCACCCCGACAGCGGCTGCCTGCTGCGGCGGGCGCTTCCCAGCCGCCACCCCGGACACCCCCCGGTTGCGTTTACAGCTTACACGGGAAAGCGATAACTGGAAAGTACCCTTCTCCTCAAAGCTCTGAAGTGCAGATTGTCAGCTGGAAACGGGGGCAGCCAAATGTAAACAGCCGTGTAGGGCAGGCCAGCAGCAAGCGCCCCACAGATCCCGGCCGGAGAAGGCGTCCGTGCCAGCGGGTGCCCGGCAGCGTCCCCACCTTCGCTGGTTTTGTCGGTCAGCACCTGGATTCGCACTTGAATAGGACCCAAACTGGAACCATTCACCAGATACCCCAGCGCTGCTGGGTGGGATGAGAGAGGCAGGCAGAGGGGCAGGCATGGGGGGGACCGAACCCACCCTACCCCTGGTACCGAGCGGCGCAAAGCGCGCTGGGGAGTTAATGACCATCACTCCTGCTGGCCTCCTTGGGGAATGACAGAGAAATGTCGGGGTACTCGTGGGATCACTGCGGATGAGTGCTTGGCTCCCGCTCCTTCAGGCATTCAGAGCCGGGCAGCCCGGGTTACCTGGGTGTCTCAACTGCCTCTACAGGCAACGCGCAGCGAGGAGAATCCTCAGCCCCCGTTCAACCGGTGCTTTAAAGGCTTACCGGGGAGTGAGCTGAATCGCTCGCTGGAGCCGCCTTATTCCTCCCATCAAACAGAAAGGGGGCCCGTGTGTCTGACCCAGCCGGTGTCTGAGGCATTCGCCTGCCCGAGGCTGGATGGGAGAGCTGTGATCCCATGGGAGAGCTGTGATCCGCTAATGGGAGAGCTGTGGTCCCATGGGAGAGCTGTGATCCACCGACGGGAGAGCTGTGATCCCCTGACGGGAGAGCTGTGATCCCATGGAAGAGCTGTGAGCCACCAACAGGAGAGCTGTGATCCAATGGGAGAGCTGTGATCCACTGATGGGAGGGCCCCTGTGATCCCATGAGAGCTGCCCATGGGAGAGCTGTGATCCACCGATGGGATGCAGTCAAGAAAAAGGGGAGTGATCCCAAGTTCTCTTGGGAGGGTCATTCTGGGAGAGGTGCAGAGATGTTGAGGCTCCGGGGGGCCTGGTTCTCGTTAGCTGTCCCGCGGGAATCTGAAGCCGGTGGGTGAGCTGGCGGTCAGGGGAAAGGCGAGTGTCCCAGAGGCGACCCGGTTCACTGATCTCAGCAAAGTGACTGCTGAGAGAAGGTGCATTTGTGGGCAACCAAGAGGAAGAGACACCAGGGAGGGACAGGGACGAAGCCACGGCACCGCCTTGGCACGGGAACGAGTAGGAATTAACGGGCTGTGCTACTAAACAGCCCCACACCTGAAGTGAGGAGATGCTGACCAAGCATCGGAGCCATCGGTCTAGAGAAGCGACGTCAGAGGAGAACTGGGGAGAGAAGCTGCGGAATCGGAGCTTGGCCAGGTTATGGGTGACATGGCACAGCGCGGCCGCCCCCCACCACGGGGGCCTGGGCACCGCCTGAGGTCCCGTCGGGGTCTCTGTCCCCCAAATGGGAAATCAGTTGGAGTTCTCCTGTAGTTTTTGCCACCTTTGAACCTAAACAGTGAGATTTTGCCAAGTAGAATTATTCTCGACTTTAATCAAAACCTAATTCAGATCCAGGTCAGACCCTAAGTCAAAGCAGCTACAGGAAGTCAGCAAAGAGCACGAATTCCTTCTGGAGCCTGTTGGCTTTCTGTCCACGTCACAGCGCCAAAACACTGGTGTGGCTTTCTCCCGGGGGGGGGGGACTGCCACGGGCGGAGGAGCTGGAGTGACAAACAGAACGGGGAATCGTGAGAAATAACAGACGTTTTCCCCACCTCCTTCTTCTGTCTCCAGCCTGGCTTCAGAGGGCTGGGAGTCAAACAGCGTGGATGCTCGACGGATGAGCTTGGGGAAGACCGGCGGGAGGAGCGCGGTAGCCCGGGCGCTGCGGCGGGGACCGAAATACCCACCGGCTGCCAGGGCTGTGTGGGAGCCCAGGACAGGAACAGCCAGGGAGCTGCAGATCAGGCCTGAGCTGCATTTCCAGAGCTGCGTGGGGAAGTCTGATGGCACCTGCCCACATCCTCTGCGACTGCACATGATGCCACGTCTCCCTCAGTTTCAAGATCAGCAAATTTACCCTTCTCTGCTTTTTTTTTCTTCGGGAGAAAAGAGGAAAAATCCCAACCGGGAGACCACAGATTTCCAGGCTAGGCTGGGCTGCCGCGGCACAAGCTGTCACCAGGCAAGCCTGGAGGAGATGGGATGCCCTCTGCAAGTGGGAGTTCTCATTGTCTGCGTGGCAGAGGAGCAGAGGACGAGCAGGGAAGTAATATGGACCAAAAATAGTCCTGCAGTTTGGGAAGTGAAACTGTTCCTGTGACCTCTCACACTTGTGCAGGGCAGTGGGTTGTTGTGCTCCGCCACCGGCCGAGAGGAGCGTTCTCTCCTCTCCCCCGGGCGTAAGCCCTTCCTCCGGGCACGTCTGCTTGGGCTGTCCTCCCCGGGTCCCATCGTCCTCCTTGGGACTCCTCACCACTCCAGCAGCATCTGCAGCTGCACACATCTGGACGGGGCTTTCCCGTGAGCCCCTTTGCACTGCTCTGAGGTCAGGGGATTGCTCTGGGCTCCGAGGAATCCCCGCTGCCTCTGTGGGACCTCTGGGCACAGCTGGCACGGGGGCGAGAGCCGAGTCCTGGCCGGGGTGGGCAGCTCCGATCCCTTCAGAAGGGAAGTGCGAGGTGGGGGCCTGGCCTTCAGCTCGGAACAAGTAAATGGTAGCGCTGAAAGGAGTCGCTGGCTGGCGGGGAAGGGAGGAGGCGGCAGAGACCTTGTGCCTGGGGAGGGCTGCCTGCTCACCAGGGCCCCTGGGAGAAGCTGGCTTTAATTTTCGGTGTGCTGGTGGGCCCGAGGGCCCTTGTGACGATGCTTCTGGGGGGGATTTAATGGACTCAGGCTGGATCCTGGAAACCTGGGCAGCAGCGGGATAACGAAATGCCGGCTATTCTTCAGTCTGGCTGCATCTCACCTCCGAATGCTTTAAACGCTGTGGCACAGCTGCTAACGTAGCGGTGGACGCTCATCCATGCGGCTCATCCGTCCCCTTCCCTGCCCGGCTGGGTGCCCAGCGTGGTCTGTGCTGCGGCCGCTGGGTGGGTGCCGACCGCAGAGAGCGTGCTGCTCGTGGCCGTCCCTGAACAGGTTGCCCGCTGCCGTACGTCTCCGAAGGCTCGTTACCACCAGACCCGGCGAGCCTCGCCTGCAGCATCGCCCCCGGGAGACGCAGGGCTCGTTACCTGTGACAGGACCAGGGCTCCTTACCTGTGACAGGACGGGAGGCGCTGGGGCACTCGGCAGAGCCGGGCCACCAGCCTGCGGGATGCGGCTTCTTCCATTCAACTTTTTGTGTCAGACAGCGGCTGAGCGAGCACTGGGGCAATTTCTGTTGATTTTATTGGGGGGTGGTAGGTGTTTGGTTTTTTGCCTGATTTCCTGGAATTTTCTCAGGGATGTCGAAGCCTAGTCTGGTCCCAGAATAACGCGGATTCTGTGTCATCCTGGGGCTGAATGGGTTAATTTTTGTGCTTCTCTCCCCAGCTCGCTGCGGACTCTGGCTGGGACAGAACATCTGTCTGTTGCTATGGCTGCAGTACACTTGAAGGGGATGACTGGATAATTATTGCAAACATCCATCCTGCCTGATGTGCTCCCGGACCCTCCCTGCCCGAGCCCAGGGCCAGCGGCCACCGTTTGGGGGGCTTTGGGGCGCAACTTCAGTCACAGGGATCCTACCTAGGGATGGCGAGTTGGCAACACCTTTTGATTTGCATAATTAACGAGGCCGAGGCTGCAGGGCTCCTGGGAAATCCGACACAGAGCAGCAGCGATGAAATGGCACGGAGGGCTCCAGCCTTCCCCGTGGCTCGTTAGAGCTCTGCTCGCTGATAACGCCCTGCTTTGGAGCTACAGGGGAGTTGTTCTCCCATTTCCATTAATTTACCACCCACTTCTATCTGAACAGATTGCTCCGGGCCCGATCCTGCGATACCTCCTGCCAGGCGCAGGCCCCAGGCCTGTCTGCTGCTGAGCAGGATCCGGCCGGCGCGGCGCTGGGGCGTACGCGTGCCCTGGTGCATCCCGGTCGCCTTCGGGGCCGCCTCGCGCCAAGCAGGGGCCTTGGAAGCTGCAGGGTCCCTGGGCCATGGCTTCCCCAGCGTCTTCCTCCCGGGCAGGCTGCTGCCAGCACTGCTGCCTGGACTCCCTGCCTGCGCTGCCGCTGCCTGCAGCCCGGCGACCGGCTGGATCGAGCTGTGCACGCTGCTCGCCCCCGCAGCACCCGGGCACCGTCCTCTGCGTGCAGCCGCGGTGCCAGCGCCGTGACCGGCCGGTACGTCCCCCGGGTGCAGGCACCGGCTGGGGAAAGGCAGGCGGTTGCTCCGCAGGGTGATCCTCCTCGGCGGTCCCCGGCACACGAGCAGCGCCGGCACTGCCAGCCGCTGGCTGGTGATCCAGCCGGGATGCCCAGCCTCACCTTGCAGCCGCACGTGCGGTGCCCATCTCCAGGGTTGCGGTGTGCCCTAACCCCTCTACCGCCCCGCAGCTCCTTCCTCTGCTCCTGGGAGTCAGCCTGCGCCGCCAGCCGCCTGCCTGAAACACCCACGTCCCCTTTGTTCTGGTGTTGCTGCTGTTCTTTTGCCTACTGGCATTTAACCCTGCCCTGCATCTAACCCTGGGGGTGTTCAAAAATCCAGATCCGGCCCTGCGTCCTGCGGGTTGTCCTTGTTCCAGCCAATTCCCACCTCTGAATTAATAGAGCAAAAAAATAATGCAGAAGTTCCCCTTCTGCTGAGACGCTGCTGTTCTCTGCTTAACTACAACTTCAATGCATCCATTGTACATTTTTTTCTGTTTATCAACATGTGGTGGGGTAGGAAGTCTGAGCGGAGCTGGGACCGGGATGAGCGCAGACCTCCACAGCCGCCGGCCAGCAAACAGCATCGCAGCCGGGACGCTCTGCAGAAGTCCAGGTAGGCTGTGCAGGACAAGGCTGCCCCTGGCTTTTCCCGTTAGCCGTAACACTGGCAGTAAATAATAACGCAGAACATTTTCATGCAGCGCTTTGCATCTGCAGAGCCCCCCGCGAGCACCAGTCGGTGTGGAGGAGCGTTTCCAGAGGATGCGTGCCGTGCTGGAGGCCGGTGGCAGGTAGGGACCAGGGCCAGTGGGGTGGGACTCCCCATCAGGCAGAGCTGCCTCTTTAAAGGAGGAGGGAGGATGGCAGGAGAGAACTGTGGGCTGCTCCGGGTCCTGTTTGATCCTTATCATCCCTACATTTTTGTGTATGATTCAATAAACTCCTTTGCTTGCACAACTTGCTTGATTCTCATTGGCATGACTCAGGTGCAAATGATCCGCTCACATTAGCAAGTGATAGAGTCGAGCCCCATGGCTACAAAACCTCCAAGAGATCCTAATTTTGATTCGGTCGGCCTGGAGGGCAGGGCCAAGCGCTTCCCTCTTTGAGGCCCTTGCAGAGGGAAGGGGGCAGACGCGGGTGGCGGGGCGGGTAGGTTCCACGCTGGCTGTGCGAGGGGGGCTCCCGGGCATGGCCGAGGCTGGCGACTGCTTGCTAAACCTGCCGAAGGTCTGGTAGAGCGTGGGGGGCTCCTGGGGTCCCTCTTCCCCCAGGAGCTCATCACATCCAGCCCCCAAGGAAGCTCTGGGACCTGCTGTCCCTGGGCAGGCCCCAGCCTCGGGCAGCCGGGGTGGGCTGGGTGCTCGGGGGGTGCACATCTGCTCCAGGGAGCTGGCTGCAGGGGAGCTGCTGGCGCCCAGCACCTCTGACAGCCCAGCCCTGGGGATGCCCAGCTCTGCTGGGAGGTATCTCACTCCAGGTGCCTGCGCTTGGAGGTGACTGGCCCAAAACCACATGGGCATCCGTGAGCTGCAGGTCTCTGGGAGCGTGTCCAGGCCGGAGGGTCGCTGTGGCAGGATGCCGCTCTCTGCTCGCGGGAGGGTCCTGTATCCGTGCTGTCCTGGAGCTGTGGGGAAGCCTCTCCTCCAGCCCCAGGGCTGCTGGGGCTCTAGGGGACAAGCTGGCTGTGGCTTCGGCTCCCATTTGTAATTTGGGGGGGAGGGTAGGAGGATGGGTGCTGTCCCGTGGCAGGGCGCAGGGCGTTATCTCCTGACCGTGCCCCAGTGCCAGTCCCGCGGTGACTCCCATGTCCCTGGCCCAGCCCTTACAGGAAGAAGGGCTCTTGGGGACAGCTTTGGTTTCCATCGGAGGGCAAGTGAGTCAGTGCGAAGCCACGGCTGAAATGTGGAGCTGCGCCTGGCAGCCTGGGGAGCGGGGCAGGGGCTGCGGGGGGAGGAGGAGTGGGTGCAGCGGCCTGGGCTGGAGCTCGAGATGGGGACTGGCGTGGGGATGGAGGCTTGCCACCTCCCCTACCTCCTGGGCTTGGCCCCATTTCCAACGTGTCTTGGCACCATATGGCGCTTGCTTTATTTGTTCTGCTGCGACTTGGGAAGGAGGGCAGTTTCATTGTTTGGCAGAGGAGGTGGGACACAGGCACAGGAACATGCCCGTGTCCCGTGGGATCGCCGCCTGAGCCAGGCGCTCTGCGTCTCGCCCGAGTTGCAGGTCAGTGTCCTCATCCCCGCACAGCCCTTTGCTCCGGAGGGGCTTCCCGGAGAGCCGCTGCCGGAGCCCCCCACCCACCTGGCTCCGGAACCGAACCGGCACCGCGTGTGCGGGAGCGTCCCGGTGCGGAGCACGACGACCCGCAACGGGACGCTGCCTGGTGGGAGGGAAACGTGGCAGCGCTGTTCCTGACTCATCAGAGCACAGGCGGCAATTCTGCGACAGCGATGCCGGGCTTGCCCAGCACCAAAAAGTGACAGCACGCTCCACCCACCCGGGCTTGCGGGCAGCAGGAGCCTTCTCCGCATGGCCGCTGGCTGGAGGAGCCGCTCTCCCGCGCACATCTCCCCGTCCTGCTCCGTGCCATCCCAAATCTCAGCCTACCGCCGCCCCCGCGCTCCCCCCGGCCCTGCCGTTCCCTTCCCTCTGCCGCGCGGGGCTCGGCTCGCCCCCTTCGAGCCGCAGAGCTGGGGGAGGAAGGCAGCCTCAGAGGCTCGGGGGCCCAGCCCTGCCAGATTTGCATATTTTTTACTGGCCCCTGAACGAGACATTTCTCAGGGGAAGCGAATGCATCGCCTTCCGTCCCCACGGGTGCTGCGCGCCGGGACAGCGGCTGCCGCTCACGGAGGGGCCGCGGTCCCGGCCCCCACCGCGGGCACGGCCCCGGTCTGCATCGCCGCTGCCCTCCGGCTCTCCGCAGGAAAAGCTTTTTGTCTTGGTGGTTTCAAAATTCACGGGCTTTAACGCGACTGACCTGGGACCAGGTCCTGTCCCCTCTTCGCTGGCAGGAGGAGTCCCGGGGGCGGCCAGGCTGCAGCCGCCTGCACCAACCCGCACATTTTTATTTTTTCCCTAGAATTTCCAGCACGTCCCTCCTCTCGTCTATAATTTAGTCGCATGAAGAGAAGCCGTGCGAGGAGGGGAGAGGATGCGGGAAACTTGCAAAGTCAGCCATGGAGAGGGAATCTGTGTCAGAAAGCATTACAAAGGGAGCGGGGGGATTGGCTCCAGTTGCTTCCAGTTGCTGTTTGTTTGTGCCAACCCCTCAGGAGATTGCCCAGCGCGACGCGCGGCTCTTTCTTCCCCCGCGTCCCTCTCCCTCCGCCGGCTGGGACAGCCCCCACCGCCGTTGCTATGGCTGCCGCATGGCGGGGGGGGGGGGGCGGCCCCGGGGGGGGGCCGCCCGGCAGCCCCCGCCGCCCGCCCGGGGCTGCCCGGCCCCGCCGCTCCCCCCCCTCCCCCCCCGGGGGCTTCGGCCCCGGGGAGCGGCCGGGGCTGGCGCCGCCGCGCCCGGGGGGGGGGGGGGGGGGCCGGCCGGGGAGCCGCTCCCCGCCGCGGGGAGGCGAGAAGGGGGGGGGGGGGGGGGCGGGGGCCGCAACGCGGCGGGCGGGGTGCCCGCAGCCCCGGGCCGCAGGGAAGCGCTCGGTCCCTGCCCGCTGCCGGAGCCCGGGGGCGGGAGCGGGCGGCGCCGTCCGCCCCCTCTGCGCAGCCCGGGAGCGGCGGGGGGGGCCGGGGCGGGGCAGGGGTGAGGGGGAGCCCCGCGCTGCGCGCAGCCGCCCTGGGCTCTGCCCCGCCGGGCCGCGGGGGGTGGCGGGGGCCGCGGGCTCCGGATGGCGCAGGGGCTGCGGGGGTGGGGGCTTGGGGGGCCCCCCCCCCCCGCCGGTCGGCGGAAGGCGGCGGCAGCCGCACCCCCAGCCCGCCCCCCCCCCGGAGCCGCCGCGGGGCCGGTGCCCACCGGGTCCCGCCCCCGGGGATGCGCAGGCTCCGCTCCTGCCGGGGCCGAGGGCAGGGGAGCGCCCGCACCCCCGGGCCGGTGCGCGGTGCGGGGTGCGCGGTGCGGGGCCGGGCGGGCAGGGGCCCCTCGCTCGCCCCGGTCCCCGGCGGTCCCCGCTGCCCGGCGGCAGCCGCTCGCAGGTCAGTGCCGCCCCGCTCCCCGCTGCCAGCTTGTCCGGAGCCGCTGTAATCTGGTGCTCTCGAAGTTGGTGTTTACAAGGGACAAGGCAGCCATCAGAGGGCTCTTCTTGTTCTCCCACTGAAAGAATATTCCTCTCCCCGCAGCCTGGGGCTGCTCTGCATGCCAAGCGCCGCCCGGGTTGCACCGAGCATCTCTCAGAAACACCTTACGGGGTCAGCACCTCCCGGGGCCGCCACGCTGCCTGGGCAGTGGGGTCGGGGACCCCACAGCGGGGTTTTTGGTGGGACAGTGGGTGTAAGACCCTCCGGCACAGTTGGTTGCTCGGAGCCAGCCTGCTTTCCAGTGCCAGTGCCGGCCGTGTGCCGCCAGGAGGCCGCCCGCCATGGGAGGTGGGCGAGCTGGCGGCCCCGTGGGACTCATCAGCTCCCTGTTGACAAATCCTTTCACCCGCGAGCAAGTGGAGCGGGACGGAGTCCGGCACGAGGCTTCCCAGCACTGCTCCAGCCCCGTGACCGCTGTGTCCTCGCTGGGACGCGCTGGTGTTCTGGTTGCCACCAAGACCCCACAAGGTGCCCACCTTCCCGAGCTGTGGGTGGGCTGGTGAGCTGCCCCCCCCAGAGCCCCGGCCCCCCCCAGGCTTCTCCCCCAGCCCCACCCCGCAGGGCTCATCTATGGAGCCAGGGAAGGTGCTGCTGGCATCCGTGCCCCCATCTTTTCACCGGGGCTGAAAATCGTGTCGACCACTGTGCTCAAACCCCGGCTCCCGTGCAGGCGCCCCAGCGGGGTCCGGGCGCTCTGGCATCGCTCCTGCAGCACAGCATGACACAGGGCTGTGCCTGCTGAACAGATGGCACCACCGCAGCCAGCGCCACCACAGCCGGTTTTGGTGACAGAGGAGCACCCGCTGCCCTCCGTCCGCTCTGTCACGGCCGGGAGCGGGGGCCTGCGCCCTGGCCCTTCTCGGGGGCCCTCGGGAGGGCTGTTTGCAGAATGCCAGCTTCAAGGACAGGCTCTGCTCCAGGCAGCTCTGGGGTAGCAGCGCAGGGATCAGCAACAATAACAGCTCCTCAGGCCCTTTGTGTCGCACCGTGGTTCGGCAATGCTGTCTGTCACGGGGCAGCAGGTCCCCATTTGGGGATTTTTTGTGCCCCCAGCTCATGGGAGTCCTGCTGGGAGGAGGGAGAGAGGTAAAAGCCAAACCAGCTGCAAGAGGGAGAAGCATTAATGGGTGAGCGCTTGGGTGGGAGGGATTGGGGACTGGGGGCACCTGGGCTGGGGCAGGAGGCTATAAAGCAGCTTGGAAAACAGCACCCATAGTGGCAGGAACAGCCTCGGGAGGGGGCGAGGCTGGAGCTGGAGGCAGAGCAGGAGCACACAGCGGGCTGGGAGGCCATGGTGAGTGAGCTGCTGCTGCTGTTGTTGTTCACAGCGCTGTTATTCCAGCCACCCATTTCTGACACCCTGGGCGAGGTGGGAACACAATGCGCTCCGGGAAAGCGCAGTTGCCGGGTCCTGCCCCTCGGCCCGGAGCTCGCTGCGTTGTGCAGATGGAGCTGCTGGTGCCTTGGCTTTGCTGCCTGGAGGGTGAGTGAGATGGCGGAGGGGAAGGCAGGGCTCTGCGGGAGCGGGGACAGAGCTGACACCGTGGGGGTGGAGATGGTGACGGGGAGAGGAGAGGCAGCCCCCGGCCTGGCTGCAGCCCCTGCCCTCCCTGCCCCAGCCAGGAGTGCTTCTTCCTCGTTCCTGGGGTGGAAGGAGCGGTGGGCTCGTCACCTGTGAGGGGTGGACGTGTCACCTGTGAGCTGCTCTTGGTGGTGCTGTGCTTGCATCCGTGCATCTCACAGCCCTCTGGCCCCAGTGCGGGGTCTGGGGTTGGCCTGGCTTTTCCCTCCCATCTCTCTGCTCCTGGCTGTAAGGTTGGTTTCTAGGCAGAGCCTTAAAAAAGACGTGCATGCCAGTACTAAAAAAAGCATAATTTTATTCAATAACTGCATTGTGTGCTCAGAATCCACTTAGATGTGAGACGGATCAAGTAGAAAAGCTGGTGAAAAGGCGTGTGCTCCCCCTCTCAAACCTGCTCCAGCAGCACTCGGCTAAAGCCGCTCCGTGGAGGGGCTCCGGCCGTGCCCCATGGTCTTCGTGTCCCTCCCCACGCCGGGTCAGCCTGTGGGGCTCTGCCTGAGCCCAGGGGTCCCCCACACTGAACCCAGGGTGGCTGCGAAGGGTCCAGCATCCCACAGGCACCCGGCCAGCCCCTCGTCCTCCCCCTGCCTCCGCTGCCTTCCTCGGGGCCTGGCCCTGCAGAGGCCGCTCGCAGCTGGGGGCACGGGCGCCTGCCAGCGTCCCACCCGCCCCACATAGCTGGTGGGTTGGTAACTTTTATGTATATGTGTGTGTGTGTGTGTGTGTGTATATATATATATACACACAGCCAGTTCCTCGGTGGTGGGAGCTAAAAATACCGGCCTGCTGGCTGGGTAACCAGATGCTGGGAGGTGGCCCCCAGCGGGGCCGTGGGTCTCCCTGTTATTTTTGTTAATCTGCCCTCAGCACAGCCCACCCGGCCGATGCGCTGCCGGGCCCTGGGGTGCGACGGGGCCCGCTCGGGCACCGGCCCCGGGTGACAGCAGGGGATGGGGATGGGGACAGGCAGGTTTCAGTTTTACTGCATTTTGCATAAATGAGGAAGGTGGGAGGGGTGCGGGGCCGTGGGCTGGGGCCAGTGCTGGCGGCTGGCGCTGCTGCGGGGGGGGCGGGGGGGGCTTGCGAATGAGGAGGGGAGGAGGGCGGGGTGCTCGGAGGGAAGAGAGGCGGGCAATGGGGGCGGGGGGGGTGCAGGGAGAGGGGGGGGGGGGAGAGGGGCGGGTGCGGGGACGACCCGGGGGGGGAGGGGGGATGGGGGGCGGGATGCGGGGAGCCATCCCGGGGAGGGGGGGGGGGATGGAGGGGCGGGATGCGGGGAGCCATCTCGGGGAGGGGGGGGGGGGAATGGAGGGGCGGGATGCGGGGAGCGATCCCGGGGGTGCCCGGCGGGTCGGGGGCGGGGCCCGGGCGCTGCGCGGTGCTCTGGCGCCCCCTGCTGCTCCGCGCTGCGCCCCGCAGCGGGGGGGGGGCCCTCACTGCGGTGCCGTGAGTTTGTGCGGGCTCAGCCGTGACGCGACTCATGGGGGGCCCCGCCGCGGCCCCCAAAGGCCCCGGCCCCCCCGGGGCGCGCCGTGCCCCCCCCGTCCCACGGGGCGCCCCGCCGGGCCTGCCAGGGCCCTGGGGGGAGCGCGCAGGGACAGCCCCCAGCCCCAGGGGACAGTGGGTCTGGCCAGCCCGGTGCTGGCGTGAAGTGGGGTCCCAGCAAGGGAAGGGCCCTTGACCTTGTTTGCAGCCCCCAAATTTTCTGGCAGACGCGTGCGGTGCCGCGGTGCCTGTGGGTCGCAATGCTCCCAGTGGCCTCGGTCAAGCAACACCTCCTGTCCGCAGGCTGGCAGCGTCCCGCTCGTGTCCCCCCATCCCACCCGCTGCTGCGAAACAAAGCTTGGGGAAGGGTTTGGCCTCGGCTGCCGATGGGGACACGCGCAGCCCTTCCCCAGGCTGCGGCCCCGACACCCGGCCTGGGGGCACCGAGCCCAAGGGCTGGGGCTGCCTCGGGGCTCAGCGCTGCTGTGGGGGATGTGGGGTGCAGGGGCCGGCGTGGGGATGGCACGGGGGCTCCTCGCCTGGTGTTTCGCAGCAGCCGATCCCTACTGGGACGGGCTGAGAGCGCGCTTTCAAACAAAGATATCCCCCAGTGCTGTGCGATGCGTTGGCAGCACAAGGGTTAACCCTGCTTTCCCTCTCTTTCCATGGTGAACTCGGTGGCGTGGTTGGGGATAACCTCCTTAGCGGCTGCGCTGCGGCAGCGATGCCCCTGGGACAGAGCAGCCCTATAAAATGGAGCTGTGCGCTGCGGGGGAGCGCTGGGAAATGGTAGCTGAGCCGCCTCAGCGGGCGGCTGGCGGGGGACGCACGAGCCCACGACCGCTCGGGGTGTCACGGAGGGGAGCAGCTGGGCTGGGCTCTTGGGGATGGGGCGGATTTGTCACGGCAGGTCCTGGTGCTGGTGATGAAGCTGCGCCTGCAAGGGAAGCAGTGGCAATCAGTCCTGGATGGGGCTGCTCCGAGGGCGCTGGGTGCTGTGAGGGGCCAGCCCAGCACCGATCCCACAGCTTGGGGGGGCTCCTCTCTGGGCTGGGCTCCGAAATGTCCCCCGAAACTCAGCTCCTCCTCGGCCGCCTGCAGAGCTGGGGTCAGGGCTGGCAACGCAGGCACACATGGGGACCTCGGCACTGGCCATCAGGGCGTCCACGTGCGAACCACACAGCCCCAAACGGTGGGGTCTGGGGAAGCCCAGTGATCCCCTCTCTGTCTGCTATTTCTCAGATGGGCTGGTGAGCTCCCACCATCCTTTCGGGTCTGGTACTGGCTCTGGTGCCTGGGAATTGTTTGCTGCCTGTGCTGTTGTGCCACAGGCCCTGTTTCTGGTGGCTAACTCCCTGTGCTGCAGGAGAAGATGGGTTCCTTATGCCTGAGCATTCATTCGCTCTGCTGATCGACAGCCTGCGGTCTGGCTGAGCAACCCCAATTGTTCCCAGTGTGCCTGGACAAAGAAGTGCCTAAAGAGATGGCAGGGCTGAGGAGGAGAGGACATGCTAGGAATATTTCCACTGCCTTGGACACCACCATTCCCCCCCTCCCCGCAAGAATGGGAGGCAGCAGCCCAGTTTCACAGGCGGGGTAGCCCGATTTCACAGGCGGGGTGGGGATGCCTCCCTGCCCGTCCCGAGCAGGGTGGGCACAGGAGGGGCTGGTCCCAGGGCAGGCTGAGGGCTCGGTGCTGTGCTGAGCACTGTGCTCGCCCCTCTGCCCCTGTTAAGGGAGGCAGACACCGAGGGCCGCTCCCCCATCCATGGGCCATGGGAGCCCCAGGGAGCCCCAAGCACCCCAGCAGGTCCCTGTCAGCGTGGGGTGAGGAGGGGCAGGACCGGCTTCATCAGCCATGCCACTCTGTGCGGGATGAAGACCATCACAGATGCCTTTTCCTTTCCCCCAGGGCTGGGGTTCAGCCGGGCCAGGCACAACGCTGCACCCTCGCTGCAAAGCTGCAGGCTCTGCCTGGCATGGGGCTGGCCTCCAGGCTGCTCTTAGGGCTGTTGCCTGCTGGTTCTTCTCCCCATCTTGTCTCACCTGCCACGGCTCATTCCCAGCTGTTGGCCAGCCCTGAGACTTGTTGCCCTATTCTGCAAACAGGAAAGCTGGGATAGGGATAAAGACCAAGCTTGCAGAAGCCCTTGGCATGGAGCAGATCCCAGTGAGGTCTGCGAAAGCAGGGGCTTCCCACGGGAGCTCCGGCTTCCCATGCAAGCTGCTCAAGGTCAGGCAGAGCAGGCAGCGAGCCCTGGTTCCTTCCTTCCCCGCCAGCCCCCAGGCTCGAGGCTGGACTGGAAGCAGAGCCTGCGTCTGCTCCACCACCTCCGAGCAGGGGGAGGGCAGCGGGCACCACCGAGGCTTTTGTTCTCTGGGCTCGGAGGGCTCCGGCATCGGCATTTCCAGTGGGGAGAAGATGCTGCATGCAAAAATACCCTGGCTCCCTCGGTCATTAGCATCAGCCACGGTTGAGAATCACAACTGCATTGAACTGGTGCCGGGAAGCGACAGAGCCTGCAAGCGCAGCCGCCGGCTGCTCTGGTGCCGTTTTGCCGGAGGCTGGCAGGGATGAGTGTGTGGGACGCCTGGGAGCTGGGGACCCCTTGCAGCCTGGCTCTGGGGACCACTCTGCCATCTCCCCCAGGTTCTGGGGAGACTGCCCGGCAGCTGGGGTGCAATAAGGTGGTCCCTGAGGTGGCAGAGGGTCCCCCCTGCGGTGAGTGGGGCTGCACAAGCACCTAAGCATGCGATGGGGGGGGGACTGTGCTGCAGCTCCGGCACAGCAGAGCTGCCCCTGCCCCGCTGCAGCCCTCCCGCTCGGGGCCAGGCTGCAGCCAGGAGGGCCCACGCGTCCCCCCCACCCCCGCAGCGGGGGCCTGGGCAGAAATGGGGGGGCTGCAGCACTGCCGCCCCCAGAGGAAACAGGCTGGGAAAACCCTTGGGGAGGCAAACCGCTGCAGGAGTACAGTTACCTTCACCCCACGTTGTAAGAGGCCCCAGTTTCCCCTGCGCCCGCTGTCCCGTGGAGATTAGCGCTCGGCTGGCTGGGCTTGGCGGGCAGCCGGAAGAGGCAGCGCGGTGAGCACCGCGGGGGCCACCCGGAAACCCAGCCGAAACGGGCACCGCGGCAGCCCCTTCCCTCCCGGCTGCGGCTCGGGCCCCGCTCAGCCCTCCCTGTAGCCGCGCACACCGAGCCCCAGCGCGGGGGTCTGGGCATGTGCTGGCCCCCTGCGCAGTGGTGGCAACGTGGCAAAGCCGGGGCCGCGCCGCGCAGGAAAGGCATGGCTGTCGTGCTGCGTCTCCCAGCGCCGCGCTTGCCCCTGGTCAGCGCAATCGGGAAGGCAACTCGTGGTTGGTGTCACCCCGTGCCGCCGGAGCCGGCTCCCTCCCTGCGCCCCTTCCCCGCCGGGGCTGCCGGCTCAGCTCATGCTCAGCCGAGTGTGTGGGATGGAAAGGTGCTCCCGGGGTACCGGGGGGCGCTGGTGGCAGCCTGAAGGTCACGCCACGTCCCAGGGGCACGGCGGCACTGCTCTCTAATGCCGCTGATCAGAGATGCCCGTGGGGATTGCGGAGCAGCATGGAGGTGACCCCTGCGCTTGGGGTCAGCGGGCTGCGGCGTGCGCCAGCCCCGAGCGGCTTAATCCCAACCGGGCAGTGGGAGGAGCGCGGGGGGGCACGGATTCCTGACCCACAACTGGGCCTGGCATCTTCTCCGGCATCACCGTGGCCCACCTCCTGCCGTAACCGGATAGGGTTGAGCGGTGCCGCCCTGGCATCAGGAGAGTGAGGAGAAATCGTAGGAACAGGCAGCAGAAAATGTAAAGCAAAATAAATCCTTTTGTCTTGAGGAAAGCAGCCCTTCAGACAGTGTCTTCCTCCCTGCAACAGCTTTTCCTGCCACCCAAAAGCAGGTGGAATATTTTGCAGGGCATTATTTTGGAGGATTTATTTTTTTTTTTTTTTTTTTTTTTTTAGTTTTTACCATAATCATGTGACAAAGCCTGAAATGCTTGTGAATGGCCTGATACGTGGGAAAATAAATATGCAAATACTGTCCCTGGGTTTGCCAGCAGGATTCCCTGAGCCGTTTCCCAAACACACGGTTCAGCCTGTGCTCCTTATCGGCTCCAGTCACTCATGCAGGACTGCACGAAATGCAATGCCAGAAATCGTGGGCTTCCCTGCAAGCTGAAAACCCGCGGGTAAAGCTGAGTTGCAGGGAGCTTTGCGGCTCCTTTCTCACAGAAGCTGTCTTTTTGTGCACAGCTTTAACCGGGAGCAGATGCACGCACGGGGAGCCGCAGGACGGGCTTGCAGGACGCCACGGGATGGTGAATTACTGCAGGCACGGGCTGGAAATGGACAGGATCTTACTGGTGTTTACCCCAGCGCTGCAGTTTATTCCCTCTGCTGTGACCATCAGGTTCATCAGGGACACAGAGGTGCCTCGGGAAATCCCGGTGGATGGGGCGTGCTGTAAGAGGGAGCTTTGTTCGGCTCTGTGCCGTGGGAGGAGGCTACGGCGAGCTCGGGCTGCCAAGAGGCACCGGACAATTGAAGAGTCCGGCGCGGGAGGAACCTCGGTGAACGTTAACACCTTCCACCGCCCCCGTGTCAGGTGAGGGGCGCCCCTCTGCTTCCCGGTGAAGAGCTCATCCGCGCCGTTAGACAACTGGAGTGGAGCTGTGGCGCTTCCTGGGGTTTGGACGTGTCCAGAAGGGAGCAGGCGGGATCTCCCCCTGCAACGTCGGGCAAACTGCCGGTGGAAGAGCTGCTGGCTGGGGCCCGGCACACACCAACCAGATTTATTGGTCACCCCGAGATGGTTTTCTCCCTGTGTGTGGAGGCAGATGTTTGGCTGTTTAAGGTTTAAAATCGTCTGTCGCAGAGATGCCTCTCAGTGATGAGGTGAGACTGGGAAGGATGTAATCCATCCATTCCTCAATACCAGAGAAGCAAGAGGCTTGGAAACGAGCATCAAGTGATTGACCAGGTTAGATGCTCTCCTTGCTTCCCTTGTTCTCTCTGCTTATGTCTTCCAAGTTTGAAAACCATTCTTTGCTTCCATTTCTCTTTTCCCCCCAGAAATCAAATTCTGGTACAAATAGAGCAGGATGGGAATGGGTTTATTTCTTTGCTATTTTAATACAAGTATTCACATATTTCTGACCACAATTTCTCATAATAGCATTAAAAAACCAGAGAGATGAGTGGACTTGTAGCTGCTGTGAAACGCTTGCTGAAGTTCTGGGTTATGAAGGACTGACGGGTCCTTCTGGGCCGCGACACCGCCGCTCGCTGCACAGCCCTCTCCGATGGGGTGCTGGAGTCAGCTGGGACGGAGAGGACCTGCAGCCCCCCACGGAGACATTAAACATCCTGGGCAGATGTCGGGTCAGGCCCATGCGGTTTCAGCTGAAGCTTTCCAGACTGGTTTTGACCCGTTCCATTTCATGCAGAAAACTGTAGAACTGGGGCAAAGTTAACTCTGCAGGAAAGGGAAAAAAAAGAGGCATCAAGTCTTAAGATTTCAGGTTACACTTCCAACATTGGAAAAGCCATTCTGGTGCCACGGCAGAGCAGCTCGTGTTCACCCAAGCCAGGCAGGGTTAGAGGCTGCAGCTCTGGGCAGCTGTTTCTTTACGCTAGCTGGGCTGCGCGGGGTTCCGGGCTGGGATTCTCCTAACGGCACCCAACACTTGGGAATTGTTTGCTTTCTTCGTCTGCCGTGCTGCTCTGACCGCTTTTCACAGCTCTGTGGCAGATCTGTATTTACTTACGCACAGATGTGAAGACCGCCCAGCAGTCAGTGTTCCTAAACACTTCCAGAGCGGCTGCGGCGGGGAGAGGCCAGGGCAGGAGCAGCCACAGCGGCCGCCAGCGGTGCTCTCGCAGTCGCCCCTGCTGGGTCTGCGCCCAAAGCTCCCCCACCTCCAGCAATGCCCAGGAGCTCTGAGCTGCCGCTCCGCTTTCACGTACTCACGTGCTTGCTGCTTTCCCAGAACTGTTAACTCACCTATATATATGTTCTCCATTTGGCTCCCTTTTTTAATCACCAGCTTCAGCTTGGGGGAAGAAAAAGCAGAGGTATTTTAATTCCGAGACCTGTATTCCGAGCACCATGACCAGACAGAAGAGTCTGCTGTGAGTCTCAGAGGGGCAGACTGCCACAAAGCACGCACACCTCTGATGGGCTTCTTGGGAAGTGTGACTGTAGGAATGGATTCCTCAGGCACTGGGAAGATCTCTGGAAGTCCTCATAAATGATCACGTTTCCCCTCCCTCCCCAGGCTGGCGTGACCTTTGCTAGAGTGAGCTTTCTGAACAGCTTTTTGGAGCGGGCTACGCTTCTGCGATACGCAGCATCTCCAGAAGAGAAACAAATAGCAGCGTGCCTGCTGTCTGCTGGCGGCTGCGCTTGGAAGCCTGCAGCAGATGCGCTGTTGCAGAGCCTGTTCCTCTGATCTCACTTTCCTCCAGTTCCTCGCAGAGCCCGTACTTCCCACATGCCTGGCTGCAGCTTGTTCCTTAACTGCACTACAACCTGAACCCTCTGATGTAGGAGATTTACCTGTAAGAAGATACTTCCCACTTTTTCCAGTTCGCTGCTCCCTGCAGTCACTGCGAGTCAGAGAGAGGGGAGATAATCTGTTAGCTAAACTGCGAAATGAAGAGTTCTTTAGCTGAGAGCTGCTGTTGGGTTTCCCAACCCGCTCAGTTTATGCTTTAGCTCTATTACCTCCGAACTTCCACTCCATATCTATCAGCTGGTTAATCATCAGCGTCTGACCAACAGCCAGGCGTGTTAGGGTGGGGGAATTCACCTTCCACTGCAAGAGCAAAGACACACAAGCAATCAATTCCGAGAGGCCTCTATTGATGTTGCCTGTAATTTCAACATAGGTTGGAAGCTAGGTAGGCTGACGGCAGAAGCCCGAAGCGGAGGTGTGTAAAGGGGCAACCTAATCCGGTCGGGAGGGCTTTTGGAGATGTCCAGGTCCTGCTAGGGTCTCCATCTGCCGTGTCCCTTCTGTACGTGAAACGCGCTGGGTTTGTCCCAACACTGGCTCAGTGTAACAGCATCTGTGCAAGAAGTCGTGTGTTCATGTAACTGCATGACCCGGGGGCTCAAAGCACCCAACGGAGGAAAAGAATCAAAGGAAAGCCACACAGAAGTGCGGGAATCGCGGAACCGAGGAGGTGGAGGCCACAGCAAACCAGTAGTATCGTTAGACAAAGTTACCCTCATCGGTTATCTGAGGATCTGCAGCTCAAAATTCTGAGCTGGTTTTGAAGAAGATACCCAAAGTGCTGACACATCTCAAAATCACAGCGGGGTTTCACAAGTTCCCGCTCAAAGACTGTAATTTTGTTAACTTAGAAACAAGCAAAAATGTATTAATACCTGTTCTGCAAAATAACTGGCTTTCTCTTCACTGAGGCCTGTGGGGGAAACCATAGGAGATTACTATAAGTGATAAATATTAATTATCTTTTATTTAGTGCAAGTCAGGTGACCTACCTAGAGCAATAAAATCTGCTCTGACTTGTTCGGAAGACAAATTCCTCTTCAGGGCACCTGAATAAACAACGCAAAGAAGAAAAATCACTTTTTACTGAGTCGAACCAATCTCCACCGAGTCAAATAAACGGAGGCCCCGTGCTCGGGAGCCCCTGTTCCTGGACTGTGTTTTGAAGCAAAGCACAGCTCGTCAAGATAGGCAATGCAGTCGCGCCCGCCGGGATCTTTGCAGATGCCCAGTGCTTTAAAAGTCAGGGCGCGGGGAGTGCCTGGGAGAGGGCCAGATTTCAGTGCGGGTACCCATGGCAACGGCAGCAGCGGTTGTGTTTTGAAGTCGCTGCTTTCTCTCCTATAGAAGCTTTGCTTGTTAAAGGAGAACTGTTAAGGCTGGCAGGCCACTAATTTGACCTACCTGCTGTGTTTTGGATTATGGGTGTGAACCTGTGCATATAACACTTTCCCCTGCTGCGCCTGCCTCCTTTGTTCTGGGGCACCGGCAGCACATGGAAGTTTACAAGGATTCTGTTCCCTGAAGCCAAGAGCAGGAATCTCATAAATTCAAAGAGACTGCCAGCCCCACGTGGCTTCCCCTCTGCGTAGCGCATCGGCAAAGTTATCTGCTGTAATCTGCTCCGATGCTCTCCGCGGCATCCCAGCGCTAACGAGAAGTTACAACGGGACGGGAGCCAGCGCCAACAGGAACGACGAGACTGCGCGCACCTAGTCCAGGCTCGGGATGGGAGAAAGTGCCAGTTCCGCACCACACGCCCCCGAGACAGCTGTGGGAAAGGAAATTATTCACTGCTGCTCCTGGACGGAAGAAATAGTTTGAAGCAGGAGAAGGAAAGTTTAGAGCAAAGGCAGGAGACCGGTGTGCGAGGCTTCGCTGCTGTGGAGAAAGCTATGGGGAACCCAGGGCTGAAGGAGGGTAGCAAGGGACTGTTGGTAACACGAAGGGTCGATGGGATGAGCATGCAGTGGAGGTGCTGGATGCGTTATCGTGTCAAACAGCAGCCACAATGTCAGAGTAATCCCATCAAGTGCTGGAGCCTGGGGTGTTCGAGGGGAATCCCCTGCCCCTCTTCCCTGCTATGTATGAATGAGAAACTGCTGGGCACACACGTGTTTTTCTAAAACACGACTGCAAGGACAGATGTCTCCTTCACATGGCCTGGAACTGTGCTGGTTTCCAGCCCGCTCTAGAGGGGCGTGTACGCTGTCTTATGTGTCTCATACAGCGCTTGTCCCTGTGGGAATTACAGTCCTGGGTCCCTTGGATGGAAGTCCCTGCGAAGACTTAGTGCCAACATACGGCTGCCCTGGCCTGGCAGAAATGGCTCTGCAGTTAGCCCAAGCACTGTCGGTGCTGGGCGTGCATTTAACGCACATGTTTCAGTGAGTTCAGGTTAAGCCTGTGAAATGTGCGTGCAGGCCGGGTGTGAAGAATACAAAGCCTGAGTCACCAAAGAGGGGTATTTCAAGAGGAGAGTTTCTGACTCTCTTCTAAGCCATTTACCAGCTACCATTAGCACTTGCTGCACAAACCAAGCCACTGCAGTTCTGAAGACACTTTAGCAGCAGGCAGGAAGGGACGAAACAGTTTGCCCACAGGGTAGTGTATGCAAATGTATCACTTACCATTAGGTACCAGAAGAATACTTTTGACAATATTTTTCAGGGGGCCCAAGCTGATTTTATTCATGGTGGCAAAGTCTGAGAGCTGAGTCAGAAACCTTTCTACCTGCTCAAGAGAAAGAGCAGCGACATGGTGATCTTATCTCTGCATGTTTCCCACCAGAGAGCTGCACTTCTCCTCGGTGTTCCGCACATGCCTTACCTCCCTGGGCTCTGTTAGGAAGCGGAAGAGCACTTCAGTCAGCGCCGAGAATTGCTGTGAAGGAAGAGGACAGTGTTACGGAGGCGGACATCAGCATGCATCATTTCTCAGCACCTCGCCACCCCCATCACCACCGCCTTGGGGTACCACCTTGATGCAGCCCCACCGGCCTCCAGTACATCGGTCCCAGGGTTTGACCCCCTGTCCTCAGCCTTACAAGATGCCTATCGATGGGATTTGCTCGCAGATGCTTTTCAGAGACTCTCAAAGGGTTTGAGCAGCTGGTAGCTGGCACTGCACAGGGCTTTTGTGACTTGTGGCTAATCGGAAGCTGCTGTTCTAGCCTGTGTAATCCAAAAACTGTGAGTGGGAATAGATGCAAACATCTACTCTCATGTTTCACAAACCCCCTGGGGTAACCAGACTAACTCGGGAAGGAAAAGAACTGGTTAAAGGTCTAGTCACTGCCTTCAGTTTTCTGAGGGTGCATCTGGCATGGCTGGAGAGCCTGCCCGTGGGGCAGAGCACCATCACCCAGCACCATCACCCTCCCTCCTCTGCTGGCACCGGTGCTGGCCGTGACCTTTGGGGTACGGCTGGCTGGTCTGCTGCTGCCGTGGCTGCTCCTGTCCTACCCTCGCCGTCGCCATATCACCGAGATGGTACCAGGCCGTTACCCACGGTTCTGGCAAGCTGAGCTAAAAAAGCCTCCGCTCTTCCACTAACTTCAGCGCCAGCTGAACCAGGTTCTGAGACGTGGCTGCACACCCGGTGTGCCGGTGACCTGGAGGCAGCCACGTACCGCCAGCCAGGACAGGAGGGCAGTGGGGTGGCAGTCACAGCCTGAACACGGCGCAGTGCCACCCAGAAAGACCGGTGCTCGACAGGACCCTACTGCCCACACGGGGCTCGGCGGGAGCCCCTTCGCCGGGAGCACCTCGCGGCCCGAGGATCAGGCGGGCGTGGGGCTGTGCTGCTGGGCAGGCGGCCATGCTCTGCAGCCCCGCTCGGGCGCCAGGGAATGCGGCTCCCTTCTGGAGCAGGCAGGGACCCGGCACGGACCATGCCACTGGGGGGCCCCGGGCCGGCCAGGGCTGCTCCGGGGCCTGGAGGTCCGTGGGGTCCAGTACCGGGGCTGCTCTGAGGGTGTGGGGCCTGGAGGCCCGGTGGGGCTCGGTACCGGGGCTGCTGCGGGGCCGGCTGGGCCCAGCACCCCGGGCGGCGGCTCGCCCCGGCCGGCTGCGGCTGCCCTGGAGGCGGCGGCCCCGCGGGATCCCGGGCCGGGGCTGCTCCCCCGCCCGGCCCGCCCGCGGCCCCGCCCGGCCCCGGCGCCGCCGCCGCCCAGCCTGAGCATTGGCGGCCGCACTTTCCGCGCCGCCGGCCCCGCGCCGCTGGAGGGGGGCGGCTGAGGGCGCCCGGCCCGGCTCCCCCCGCCCTCCGTCCCCTGCGGCCCGGCCCGGCCCCCCCCGGTGGCCCCTTGCCCGCCGCGCCGGGAACCCCTCGCCGGGGGGGGGCCCCCTTCCCCCTGGGGCTCGTGGCAGCCCGGCCCCAGGGGTCCAGCGTGGCCTCCGGCGCCAGCAATCGGTCGCATAGGACAGTTATTTTTGATGGTCAGGTTTGGGACAGCCTCTTGCTTTCCTCCCCCAAACCGGTGGGTAGAACCCCCCGATTAGCGCTGCAGCACACGCATCTGTCGGTGTGTTCCTGCTAATCAATCCAACCCTTCATTCCGCTTCATTCTCCCTCCCGGAGGTGTTTAGCCGCGTGTTCACTTGTATGCACTGGATCGCTGCCATGGGAAGTGAAGAGGGGAGAGAGCCGCGGGTACCCCCAGCGTGCGGAGGCTTGAGCCTTGGAGTTTAAAAAACGTAGTTTATAGGGTGGATGGTTTGGGGTTTTTTTTCCCCCCTGAACATTCCACTGAGGACCGAAACTTGGGTGTGAGTTTCCCCTTCCAAGATGCCACCACAGCATTGCCTGCAGCTGAGCCTGGCTTGGGCTCCTGGGGACGCGCCCGGGGGCCCCCCAGGCGGGCAGCCCCCCCGGGCGGCGCCCCCCAAGGGCAGAGCAGCCCCCCAGAGGCAGGGCAGCCCCCCCAAGGGCAGGGCCGCCCCCCAAGGGCAGAGCAGCCCCCCAGAGGCAGGGCAGCCCCCCCAAGGGCAGAGCAGCCCCCCAAGGGCAGAGCAGCCCCCCAGAGGCAGGGCAGCCCCCCCAAGGGCAGAGCAGCCCCCCAAGGGCAGAGCAGCCCCCCAGAGGCAGGGCAGCCCCCCCCAAGGGCAGAGCAGCCCCCCAGGGGCAGGGCAGCCCCCCAGAGGCAGGGCAGCCCCCCCAAGGGCAGAGCAGCCCCCCAAGGGCAGAGCAGCCCCCCAGAGGCAGGGCAGCCCCCCCAAGGGCAGAGCAGCCCCCCAAGGGCAGAGCAGCCCCCCAGAGGCAGGGCAGCCCCCCCAAGGGCAGAGCAGCCCCCCAGGGGCAGGGCAGCCCCCCAGAGGCAGGGCAGCCCCCCCAAGGGCAGAGCAGCCCCCCCCGGGCAGCTCACCCCCCGCGGCTGGGCTCCAGGGGGGTGGATGGGTTTCGGGTGAGGAAGGTGAAGAAGCACCTCAGCCTGGACAGGTGCCTGGATGCCAAAGGGGTCAGGGTTTCACAGGGAGATTTTAACCCACGGCCCACCATAACCCATAAGCAGGGGGTCTCCTCAATCTGGAGATGTGTAGGAAGGCAGGTGAGTTGTAAAATCGCCTTCTCGCCCTCTGTTACACACTCTCGTTTCTGTCTGTGTTCCGGAGGAAGGCCTCCATCCAAAAAACTGGAGGTATTCCCACCGAGGACCACGGAGCTGATGGCTTGCTCCAAGGCTTCCTCACCTTAAGCTGCTGTTTCGCAGCTTTCCAAGAGCAGGAAAATAAGCTCTCCAGCAGTAATTTCACCATCAGTGTGGATGTGTCCGACCCCGTTTTATCTGGGCAGCTGTTTGCGGGCTGCCCGGGCAGGCGGACAGCGTATAAAAGCCTTTGTGGAAGGTAAAACTGCGGCAGCCCACAAGGCTTCTGGTTTATTACCGACACTTTCAATTGCAAATGAGAGCCTAGGAAATTTTATAGTGCCTCTTATTGTGAAGGTATCCCAGTAGTGGTTTATAAACAAGGAGTTAAGCGGCAAAGTACCACTAATGATGAGGAGTTAAGAGATATTTACTGGTGGCCTGGCTGGAAATCGCATTCACATTCATGCTGCCTTTCCCTCCACCTCCCAGCCCAGCTGGGGGATTTTCGGTTCCATGTACGCGGGGTGGAACTGCTGGAGTGCCGAGGTGAAAAAACTGCACATGGAGGCGCTTGCAGGATTTGACCCTAAATATTTAGGACACCTTAAAGCAAGGTGCCGATTTTTCACATGGGCACATTTATCGGGTTCCGTGGTGAACCGGCCACATCAGCAAGTTTAAAACCATGGGATACACTCATCTCTCAAAAATAGTTAATCTTAACTAAAACCCGTTCAGGGAGATGTATGGACTGGGTAGCACGGGATGCCGGTGCATGTGAGCATGGCGTTCCTCTCCTGCTTTAAAATGTTGCATACAGCCTTACATAAAATTTCCTAAGTGTAACTTAATTATTGCAGTTAATTATTGCACATTTCATGGCCACCAGGATTCATTCACCTGTCCTGTGTGGCCAAAAAGCTGACCCAAGGAAGAGGCAATTTTCTGCCGGTGTGTATGCCGGGATCAGCTGTGCAGGAGCAGCCTGGGACTGATCTTTACCTCCCTGTGTCGCTCTAGGGTGATGCTTTAGGAACTAATTAAGGATGGCCTCAGCGCCCGCCTGTGTGCTCGCTGAGCGTGCAGGAGGTATGGCAGGAGGGAGAAGCCAACGCTGTTAAACAATTTCCCAGATGGCAAACCAAATTCTTGGGGAAAGTTGAGTGACGGGATCCAAGAAGAAGAGTTGAAGTTGAGGTACGTGCTCATAACATCCTGTTCAAACAATCACCAGGAAATTCGGCGGTCCCACCTCCTGGGATGCTGGTTTGGCTGCAGCGTGGCATGCAAGTGCCACGAACCCTCCTGCGGCACTGGCGGTTCTGCGGTCGGAGGCAGGCTCGGTTCTGCCAGCGCTCATTTTTGAAAAGGATTTGCCTAAATGAAGGAGAAGGTGGCAGGGTGATGGGCTGGATTAGTTACAGGGGTGGCAGGCGCAGGATGGTCCCCAGTGCCCCGGGCAGAGCCCCCAGGGCCACCCTGCCGGAGGCAGGCAGCCTGTGTCCCCTGGCAGTGTCAGCCCCCATGGGTGCCCCTGCCAGGCCATTCTCATGCAGAACTGTCGCTGATCGACTCATCAGCACTGAGGACAAGCTGAGGACAGCAGTTCCAGATATGCAGGCTCGCTCACCGCAAATACTGGAGTAAAAGCAGCAGCAAAAAGCAGTGGGACACCCACCCACACATGGGGAAATGGGGTATTAAAAACGGTGCGCTCCCAAATGAGCCCGAGGATCGGCGGGCCCTGCTTCAGGTGCATTTTTCAGCTTCATTTCACTTGTCAAACCTGGCGAGTGCTACCTGGGGAAGGCTCCTTATTACAATATTCCCAAGAGATCACATCCCAGGGTGTCACTGTCCTGTTCTCTGACCCCACTTTCTATCCAAAGCTCTCAAAGCTCTTTGCATCACTCCGAGGTCAGCCCTGGAGCACCTTCCTGAAGCAGGGGAGTCTTACTTGCCCTTGCTGGCCTGAGAAAGGCCTGGCAAAGCTAAGAGTGTATGAACAAGCCGGGGGTAAAGCCCAGACGCCCTCCACCCTGGCTGGAGCTGAGCCCACCCACTTTTGTGTGTTCTGCCCATCTGGGGAGAACGTCTCTGCATGGGCTGGGGGCTGGTGGGCTGGTGGGATGGAGATTGCCCAGCTGAAACTTCGGAAGGGTTAGTTCTGTTCCCAGAGGGGGCTGACGCAAATGAGATCTTGGAGACTGGGATTGCAGTTTCATGCCCCTTCCTCTTCCCCATCACTCTGCACCATTCCCTCCCAGGCAAACGTTGCTACAGGAGTAAATTATTGCCAGTGCCACGTGCGATGGTTGCGGCAGGGCTGGAGGCACCACTGCTGGGCTCTGGTTCGCTCCTGCCTTGCCACCACGGGCAAACCCCTTCCTCTGCCAGGGCTCCCCTGCCCGTGAGTGGGGACGATAATCCCTCACCCGATAATCAATAATCCCTCATCTGATAATCAATAATCCCTTACCCGGGGGGGGCAGGAGCGGCTCGGGACCTGGGGTGTCGGGGGCTCTGCTGGCAGCTGCCCCCTGGAGCAGCGTTCCTCCCGGTAACAGTATCTGTGCTTAGGAGGGCGGTTTGGGGAGGCCTCGTCACTTCAGATTAGGCTGTAGCAGGCGTATCCTGTTTTCTAGGAAAAAGAGGATTTTGTGGCTAGCTTTGTTAGCGAGGCATTGAAGATTTTTCTTTGTGTGCCTTTGCGTTTGAAGTTTACGTGCTGGTAGCTGCAGACTCTCTGCATGTTCTGGTTGCACGGATGACACTTATTTTTAACCTTATTTTTATGAGAGGGTTGTATCATGTGGTCCTGGCTAGCCCACAGGAAGGGCTAGAAACTTCGTGTAGGAGGGATAACACTTCCTATCTCCATGTAAACAGCAATTCCCCCCAGATGGGAAAAGCCAGCCCACCGTGCGGGAGGCTGGGGGCTGCATTCCCACATGTGGCAGCAGGATGAGGCTTTCCCAGCCTCAGGAGCCAGCGCCCTGCCATCGTGCTGCCGGGTAGCACGGCTCTGCCCGGGCTTGGGGGAGATGCCAGGGGCAGGAGAGCTTCTCCGGGGAGCGGTGGTGGGGAGCGGCTGCTCACCGGGAGCTGCGATGGAGCGGAGCTGGCGAAGAGGTGGGTGGTCAGCGTGGGGCTGGGATGAGGGCTTAGGCCACGAGCCCTCTTTGTGGAAGAAGAGGACACATCCTGTGGGATGTGCTCTGATGGGGTCTTGCAGTGAAGAATGCCAGGCAGTGAAAAGGGTCGTTACTGCAGGCTGGGAAAGAGCTGCTGTGCTGTGCGTACACCAACACGGGAAACCCCGAAGCCTGAACTCAGCAGGAGCGTTGCCGCTGGCTTCAGCGAAAGGAAAAGTTCCTCCTGCTGCCTGCCCCAGGGTCGCTAAAGGAGCTCGCAACTGTCCGAGGTGATTTAATGGTGCTGGGGCTTCTCCCTACCTGCTGGAAGACCAAACACTCACTTAGCCTTTACTGGGACCTGGGAATCTGGGACCCGCAGATCCAGGGATGACAGGGTTGCCCTGCTGAAGGTGTAGGTGATGCCACGTATTTGCTCAATTGCTTTGCGCGTTTAGGATCTCCAGGGACGCTGCTTATGACACACGGAGCAGGTCCTAACTCAAGCGCTTGGGTGCAAAGCAAGAGACAGCAGTGATCGGAGCCAGAGCAGGGCCCAGGCAGGGAACGCTGTTGGTTTGCCTGGCCAGGGTGGCAGAGGCAAATTTTAGGAAGAGATTTGAAGTGGGAGAAAAAGGTGGATAGAGAGGAGCTGGGCCAGGTGCCGTAACTCGGGGACGCTGCAGAGAAGGCGACGGCTGAGCAGCCTTTGGTGGGGAGGGGGATTCAGGGTGGGGAGTGCCGAGTTATGGGTGGAAGGGCTAGCGCGGTCACTGGGAAGCGTTCACAGTGGAAGATGAGGATGAGGAGTCACTTCTGATGTGGACGGATGCTGCCAGTCCCATCTGACTCCGTTGTGATGGTGACAGAGAGCGGCTCTTTCCGCTGGTCGGTTGCCGGCTCCATGGGTTTGAAATGCTGGCCGAGGGGGGCCAGCCAGGTGTGAAAACGGCTCTTCTTGCCAGAATGGTTTTTTGTGGAGACACTGGGCAGTCCAGCTGTGCCACTGACGGGAGAGTCACTGTCACGGGGAGGGACGTGGCTGTGGCACGGCGTGCAGAGGAGGTACAGCCTGCGCCCAGGGGTGGGGAGGGACCCCCCACCTCTCCCCAGCCCCTGCTCCCTGCTCACGTAAGCCTGTGCCCGGCCACGCTTCCCGGCTTCTCGCAGCCACTCTGGTGATGGAGCGGAGGAGCTTTGTCCCAGGGGGCCGTGTCCCACTGCTTGGCCATGCTGGAGAGCCTCAGGACTGCCGGGGAGCGGTGGCGGGGGGGGGGGCTCTGGTACCCGCCTGGCAGAGGCTGCCAGATGCGAGCCCTCGTTCAGGGACGGCTGGGAGCCTGGCGCAGGGTGCCAGAAGTGCCTGGCAGGAGCCTAAATGTAACCCCCCCTCTTTAAAGGTACCTTTTTCCCCCGGGAGATGTCACACAAACTCTCTCAACTGCTAAGAAATAAACTTGCAGCCTCTCTCCGTGGTTGTGTAGCAGAGATGGGGGACAGGGTTGGGGTTCAGCTCGTGATCTGCCCAGCGCGGCTTTGTTTGGTACCAGGCCTTTTTCACAAACGGTGTGCACAGACGCGCTCTCCCGAATGAAATGATAACTGAGGGGGAGAGAGAAAGAGGGCGTTTCAGCCGGGCGGGAGATTGATGGCAGGTCAGCGGGGCCAACAGCGGCAGGAAGGTTTCCGTAGAAAGGGAGAGGAGCCTGGGGATGCTTGAAGCAAGGGCTAATTCCCCCCAAACAGTGCCCTGGAAACTCTCGTGAGCACAGCCCGCAAAAGCATTTTGCTTTCCCAAATTTGGGAAAACAAACAGGAGTAAAATCCATTTGCTTGGGTTTAATCTACTGGACAGAGTTGCAAATTAGCTTTAGTTGTATGCGGTGTGCGTTTAGTTGAACTGCAATATCCCGAAGGCTTATCCAGACTGGATTTCTCGGCCCCTTCTCTTCACCCGCGGGGCTTTTTTTGCACGTGCAGCCACATTTTCCGTGCTTGTCTTTTGCAGGGATGGAGGGGTGCTGGGGGGGAACCTGCTCTGGGGGCCTGCGGGCTGGCCCAGCCACTTCCCGCGGGGGTCAGACACTCTGCCTGACTCGTTTTCCCTCCTGGCCTCGAGAGCTTGTTTCTGCCACCCCAGGACAACCATACCCCTTCTTCTTACTGTCCCGGAGTTTTCGGCTGGATCTAGAAGTAAAAGCAAGTGAGCAGAGATTATACCCCACGTGGACTCTGGGTGCTTTGTCTTGGGCAGGAGAGGCGCGGGCGGTTTGCTCAGCCCCAGCGCAGCCCTCGCAAGTGTCTCGCCTCTGCACGGGCAAGGAGAGAACAAACAAACAAAACCGGACCGTAAAACTCGTGAGGCTTTGTCTGCCCGCGCTGCGCGGGCACCGTGCGGCTGGGGAGCCGCTGGGCAGAGGGGTGGCTCGGCGGGGCGAGGGCTCTGCCCGGCCCCGGGGTGCCCCTTCGCCCCCCGGGGCCGCTGCCGGGGGCGGGGCGGGGGGGGGCGGGGCCCGGGGGGCGGGGCACCAGGGGATGCGCCCCCCCCCCCCCGGGGGGGGGCACCAGGCGATGCGGCGGCGGCGGCGGAGGAGGAGGAGGAGGAGGAGGAGGAGGAGGAGGAGGAGGAGGAGGAGGGGCTGTCCGGCACGGGCAGGGTTAAAGCGCCCTGTAACCGGAGCGCGGGGCTGTCGGGGGCCGGCCGGGGCGCGGGCGGCGGCGAGCGGCGGCGCGGCCCCGCTGGACGGCGCGTCCCGCCGCGGCGCAGGTGAGCGCGGGGCCGGGGCCGGGGGACCCGGGACCGGGGGGGTCGGGGGGGCCGGGGCCGCGGCGCATCCTCGTGGGCGGCTTTGTTGTGCGGGGGACAATGGGGCGGGCGGGGACGCGGCACCGGGCGCACCGGAGCGCGGGGGGGGGGGGGGGAGCGCCCCGGCCCCGGCCGATCCGGCGGCCCCGCGCCCGGTTCCCGGGGAGCGGCGGCCGCTCCGCCCCGGGGGCTCGGGGCAGCGGGCGGAGGGGGAGGCGGGCCCCGCCGCCACTTGTTGCCGGCGCTCGGCCCCCGGGCGGGTCTCGGGGGCTCCCTCCCGGTCCCGCCCGCCCCGCCGGCTCCCGTCGCAACTTTTCGGAGTTTTCCCGCGGAGGCGCCGCGGCCGCGGATCCCGGGGGCGCGTCCCGGGGCTGTCACGGCGGGGTCGGGCCGGGGGCTGGGGACTCCCTGCGCCCCCCGGGACGGGCTGGGGAAGCGGGGCAGGGCCAGAGCCCGGGGCGGCGGCGGGAGCACGGCAACCCCCCGGCAGCCTGGGGCTCCCGTCGGTGAAGCGGCGAGTGATGGGGGGGGGCCCCGGCGCGCCGCCCCCCGGCGGGGGGGGGGGGGGGCTTCCGGGGGCCCGGGGTGCAGCGGCAGCGCTGCCGGGGCTGAACACCTTTGTTTTCGGTTCTTGGGGCCGGGATCTGTCAGCGCATCTTGGCTGCTTCTCTTCGCAGGAGAGCGGCTCCCGGCCGGCGCCTCGGGCGCGAAGGTTCCCCGGGGCAGGGGACGGCCGGAGCCGGGGGGCGCTCGGCTGCCAGGCACCGGCCCAGCCAGGTACCGGCCCGGGGGAGCTCTGCCGGCATCCCCCCTCCCCCCCCCCCCCCCCCCCGAGCCCGGGCAGAAGCTCCGGTGGAGGGAGAAGCAGGGGAGGGAGAGCATCGGAGCAAGAGAAACGAGCTCTGGAGCGGCCCCAGAGTGGGGCACAAGACCCCGCAATCCGGGAGAGGGGAGTGGGGGGCGGACGCCCGGGGCGAGCGCTGGTCCTGGGGCTCTGGCTGATGCTGCACCCACCTCCCTCGGAAAGGGGGACGGAGAAGGAGCGAGGGGGCTGAAACGAGCTGCCCCGGCAGCAGGACTTGCCTTTCCCCCCTCTGTCTCCAGTTCCCTAATTTCTAACGAGATGAGGGGGGAGTGAGCCAGGGTGTCCCAGCCCCCAGCTGTGGGGAGGGCTGGAGGCTTGAGCCCCGCCGTAGGGGACCGGGGGGAGGGCGGGGGGGGCGGGGGGGACAGCGAGGTGTCATTGTCATCACTTTATGTCCTCTTGTGCAAGGGAAGGATGAAGCCGTAGCCGCTGCGGAAGGAGGACCTGCCGCCGCTGGAGACCCCACCTGCGCGACGGCGGAGCCCCCGCAGCCCCCAGCCCTGCCGCAGGCAGCCCCCGCCCGGGCGCCTGCTCCACGCCGGGCACGTCCCTGGGCAGGGGGCTCGGGAAGAGCCAGCGTGGCTCATCTCAGCGGGACGTGACCGAGATGAGCATGGTAAAGAGCCTAGAGCGGCTGGAGCAGCGGCTGGCTGTGATGGTGGCTGCCCAGGAGACTTCTCAGGCCTGGTCTTCACTGGGAGAGGAGGGGCCGGTTTGTTTTTTGTTTCTTTTCTTTCAACCCAGCTTTGCTGAAAGGCAGCGGGCGCCGTGCTGGAGCCTGGGGTGGCCGCAGAGGGCTGCTGCGGCCGGCGGGGGGCGGAGCGGGGCGGGGGGCAGGAGAGGAAACGGGGGGAAAATGGAGGGAAGTGCCGGAGCGCGGGAGCCCGGCGAGAGCCGGAGAGGGGCCAGGCACAGGAAACGGGCAGGGGAGGGGAGGGCAGAGCCTGCCCTTCTTAATGAGCATATCTGCCCAAACGGGCTCCCTTTCTTGCTAAACTGCCAACCCAGCAACTCTTTTCTTCCCAGGATTAGAGGGAAATGTTCGGTTTGGGGAGAGTTAAAGGCCATTTGTGTGCTCGATAGCCCAGAGCCCTCTGGCAGGAGCCAGGCTGGAGGGAGCGAGCCCCGGCCATTGGGGTCCTTTATTTCTTTTTGTTATTCAAACAGGGCTTGGGTGATGGCTGCCATCCCAGCCATCATGTAAAACGCTTCCCTCCAGCCTTTTGATATGCATGCCCCTGTCTGGAGGCAAAGTCCGGCTGTCTCCCCTGCAATCTCTCCACCTACTGGGGAAACGCACCTGATAAGGGCCACTGTTTTCTCAAGAAGGAAAACTGAAACCAGCCAAGCCAGGCTGGGGGAGCGGGGCCTGGGCCGGGGGGGCAGCGGGGTCCGGAGGCACGGCCCTGCCAGGACGCCTCGCAGGTGAGCGCAGCCGCTCTGCCCGCGCCGGGGCAGCCGGCGAGCTCAGCCGGGCAGGGACGGCGGAGTCTCTCTAAGCAGTTAATGCTGTGGCATGGTCTTTAACCAGTTTGGCAAACCTTAAAGAAACTGGTATTGCAAAACTAGGGCGGGATCCGGAGTCAGCGGGTTCATTGTCTCGGTGGGGTATCGCCGCAGGGCACGTCCTGGTCACCAGGCAGTGTCGGGGCCGCCGCTAGCGCCAGTCTCTTGGGGAGCTTGGAGCATCGGAGCTGGAATTCTGCATTATTTTGTTCTTCGTGGGTTCTGGTACAAAGCGGCTGGCTGTAGTGCGTGCCTGTGCGTTAAGCAATGCAAACACTGCGGTGCTGTTTTTCTCCTCCTCCCGTGTGACAGAACATGTGAGGGGAGTGCTCTGTTTCTTATTATTTTCATAATGCCCTGTGTACACGTGTTGGTGTGCGTTTCTGCGAGGGGAGGCGAGGACAAAGGGCTGAGCCTTCCTCCCGAGCAGGAGGTGGCGAGGGGCAGGAGGTGGCGAGGGGCAGGAGGTGGCGAGGGGCAGGAGGTGGCGAGGGGCAGGAGGTGGCGAGGCTTGCGAGGCCGGTGGCTCCTGCGGGAGCTCCTCGGCAGGCGATGGGTCGGCGGGACGGCCGGCCCTTTTTGGCAGGCAGGACCATCTCGAGCGTGCAGCTTCTTTGCTTGGTGCAGAAGGCGGCAGCGATAGGAGAAGGGATGGGTGCTGCAGTCCTGCTGCCTCGGTGCAGGTTTTTGGGAAAGCGAGAGTTTAACTAGCTTTGCAGTTTGGGTTGTGGTGTGATGGTCCCTGTCCTGCTGTGTGTCGGAGGATGGCGACGGGATGTCCTCGAGTGATCTCAGGTGGTGCAGTTAGTTGGAGCAGTGCACGGAGCAAGCAGTGGGGATGCTCCTGTGATGTGCTGCTTGCTCCGGCTCCTGGTGAGCTGAAATGCCTGTGCCAGTGCCTGCGGCCGGGTCCCGCAGACCAGCAGAGCCCCGGTGTGGGAGTCTACAGCTCGGCCAGGGAGTGGTTGCTTCCAAAGCGAACTCTTTTTTTCCCCACTTTATAATTGGACAAAGATGGCGTTGGAGTTCCCTGAGCTCTCGGCAAAGCTGAGCTTGGCCCATCGGGTGCTCTGTCCTGGCTGCCCATCCCGCAGAGCAGCCGGCAGGGCTGCCCTTCCCTGGGGGAGGTGAGAGACCTGGCCACGTGTCCCGGTCCCAGCGCAGGGCTGGCAGGGCTGGCAGGGACGTGCTCGCCCCATCGCCTGCTGCAGCCTGGCCGTGCTGGGCACCGGGCAGCCCCTGGGGCTCAGAAAGGAAAAGCCATTCTGAGGTGCAAGTCTGACCCTCCTGGGCATCCAAACAGGCTCCTGGCCAAATGCAAATGTCCTCTGAAGGTCCTGGCGGGATTTTGGGGGATGTTTTGCAGGGCTGGGAGATGGCCGTGCCTGCTCCTGTCCTCCCTGGATCTTAACAGCCTGGTGCTGCCCCATCTCCCTGTCCCCAGCCTCTCCTCTGGGTTGCCTCGGGCTAAGAGAGCACCTCGCTGCATGGATTCCTGAGTGAGACTTGCTGTTTTTTGTGAGATTCACTATTTTTTGGTGAAATTTGCTATTTTTCACGGCAGCACCACTGCTGGCCATGATCGCTGCCGTTCTGCAGCATTGCAGGCCGGGGAGGGGGAACAGACCCTGGAGGAGCTGACCCGGCTGCGCTGCACCGGGACGCGTTGCTGCATCCGAGAGCATCCGAGGCCGGCGTGCGGGACCGGCCGCCCAGGCCGGGGGCAGCCCGGCAAGTCTGGGCAGCTCCCAGGAATTGTTCGCCGGGTCTGGGAGCAGATGTGCTGCAGCAGTGGGATTTCTGCACACAGCTGTGGGGGTTTACGCAGCTTTAGACTCACTCTGGTGCCATTCCTCTCCTTCTCATCTCTGTCGGGGTGATGTGTCCGTGGGGGGAGGCAGGACCTGCACCCGGGAGCTCTGCCTGCCAAGGTGGGTGCTGGGCACCTGCTTTTCTTTGCGTTCGGATGGTACCAGGGTTTTAACACTCCCCTTGGCATCTGAAACATCAAACCCCGACTGGTCTTTGTTTGTCAGAGGTGCTGACAGATGATCTCAAAGCAGAAATCTCAATTGTTAGGGAAGCAGTTGGAGGCGATGCCGAGCGAGAGTGCCGGGTAGGGGGTGGCGGGGCTGGAGCCCGGGGTCTCCCTGGGGCTGGGGGGGTTTGCTTTTGCTTCCCAACAGGGCCTTAGGTGGGTAAAGCCCTGCTTGCTCCTTAGCTCGTGGAGCTGAGTTACGTGCTCCTGAAATGACTGTGCTGGCGAAGGGGCAAGTTGCAGCACAGATCCATAGCCCAGCAATGAGGCAGCTTCGTTAGCGTAGTCCTGGGTGCCTCTGGGAGAGCCTGGGAGCTTCCACTTCCAAAAACCGGATCCAGGGAGGGCACCCGAGGGAAGGCAGAGGCATCTGGGCGCAGGCGAGGTGTGCCCCGCCTCTCCCGGGGACGCCTGGCCGGGCTTTATCCCTGCAGCAGCAGCTCCCGCGCCGGGGGGACGCTGGCACTCGCTGTCCCCGGGGCAGGGGGGGTGGTGTGTGAGTGCTGCTGGCGCAGACCCCTGCCCTGCCCCTTTGCCCTGGGGCGGGGGAGCCGGGGCAGGGGGGCAGGAGGAGTTTTCTGCCTTTGGGGGCGTTTAAGTCACTGCAGGCTCCAGGACTTTGCCCCCCATAGCGAGCTGTCTGCCGTGTCCTGCTGCTGCTGTAACAGCCCACCCACTGCTGGGTGTGCTGGGTGTGCTGGGTGTGCTGGGTGTGCTGGGTGTGCTGGGTGTGCTGGGTGTGGGTGTGTGCTGGGTGTGCTTGGCAGCCGGAGCACAGTGAGGCGGGTTCCCCGGGGCTGCGATGTCCCCTGGTTTCTGCAGGGTGGCTAGGAGGTGCAGCTCCCCTCCGGATGGGGTCTCGAACCGCGGCTGGGACCACTCTGGCTGGGCAGCACTGAGCCCAGGAGCGCTCCATGGTGTACGGGCGGCGGGGCCAGGCACGGGTTAAAAGCCCCGGTGCTTCCCCAAGGACAAGCATGTTGTGCCTGGGGCCTCCATTCGCTGGAGCTGGTGGATCTTCAGGGCCACCATGTCTGTGGGGAGGTCTTGCCCAGGTGCCCGTTAGCTCCCGGTACCACTCCAGTGGCATCTCCAGTCAGACCCCTCTGCTAAGGGAATGAGAAGTCGTGGCTGGCTTGAAGAGCTTATGCTGTCCGCTTTGCCTTCCCTGGGGCTTTCTGCAGGGCTAAATCTCCTTTCCCCTCTGGCTTCCACAGGCGGCCATGAAGAAGGACAAGAGCCATGGCCGGGATGAGGCAGACTGCAGGGCAGAGCTGATCCTCATCAACGGGGACTGCACCGATCCCGCTAACGACACACCCGCCCTTGTTCTGGAGGCAAATGGGAAGCCCAGCACTCCAGGTGAGTCCTGCTGCGCCGTGCCCGGGATGCGCCGTGCCCGGGATGCGCCGGGATGCACGGGGCCAGGGATCTCCCAGCCGCCGTCCCGAGGCCTTGCTGGGGGCTGCAGCATCATGGCCGGGGTCCTTCCATGACTCTGCTGGGTTTCTGGAGGCACATCCAGGTCATGGCAACAGAAATGGTTGTGGAAATGGGTGCCATGCTGGGATGCCCCTCTGCCCCTCAATGGTTTAACCTCCTGGAGTGAGGGAGGCAGGGAGCCCCCAGCCAAGGGGCTGCATCACAGCGCCTGGGATGCTCCGGTCCTGGTCCCCAAATGCCACCTCTTGGGTTCAGGAGGTTCTGCTTTAAATGACCTGTTGCCAAGCCCTGAATAGCAGGCGTATGGTTTCCTTACGCCTCTGAGCTTTCAGGAACAAAAAAGTACGTAAGAAGGTCCCCACGGTTGCTGTGATAGAGTCCCTCCCAGTTTTGGGGCAGGTGGGTGACCTGGGACTGCTGGTGTCGGCAGTACTGCAATGAGCAGCCTTGGGGACATTGCTCTCGGCCACGTTTCGCCAAGATGAGGTTCGGTCTCTTCGAATCATGCCTTGCTGCTGGGAGCAGTCGCGGGCAGAGGTGTGCGGGGCACGGCCGGGATGGCTCGCGGAGCCTGAGGCTGCTCTGCCTTGTCCCTGCGCAGATGCCGGGGGCCTGGGGCTGCCGTCCCTGAAGAACAAGAGGGCGAGCAAGGGAGACCTCTCCAAGGAGGAGCTGACCTGGCCGCTCACTCTGGCGGGGGGGGGGGGGCCCGGGGGGCAGCGGGGCCCGGGCCCTCGCCGCCCCTCCAGGGCGGCTCTGCTGCTCGGTGCCCTGGGAACACTCCAATGCCAGATGCAATGTTCATTTGCAAGCATAATATTTGTTTTCATTTTTAAATTCCTGATTTACGTTATGTCAGCAGCAGCAGGAGGGTGTGGGGCGTGAGGCAGCGGTGCCCACCACGTATTGCAGCAGCCTAATAACTATTCTGCCGATATTTTCTTTAAAAAGCCTTGGCCTTATTGGCGGACCAGAGCATCTTGCGCCTCCCACTCTCAGGGTGGCTTGCTTTGAGCTGCTTTGGGGCTGGACCACGGTTTTGCCCCCCCTCCTTTTGTTGACTTCCAGGGTCTGGAAGCATTTTTGCCTTCTGGCTTTATTCTTTTGACTGTGGAAAAAAAAAACCCAAGGTTGGAGATCTGCCTGTGGCGAGGCAGCTTCCAAAAGAAAGAGCCATAAATCCAACCGGGGTGAAAATTTTGCTTTCCCACTATGCCGGCTTCAGGGGCTCTTCACTTGCAAAATCTCATTTCATTTTGAAACCCTGTTATGCCGGATGCAGGAAACAAGCCTGGGTTAGGCTGTTTGTAAACTGTGGCTGCTGCGACCGCAGGGGAAAGGCTGCCCTGGGTGCCTCTGCAAGGCCAAGCTGTGGCAGGGAGAGCACCCACGCCTGCCTGAGAGCACCCACGTCGGTGTGAGTGGGGTGCCATGCCCGGGACCCGCTCTCCCGACAGCCGGTCCTCCCGGCTGCCGGCTCCCGCCGCGCTGGGTTGCACCGCCATGGCCACAGCCGTGAGGAGGGAGGGTATAGGAGGGTGTCGTGGAGGATGCACGTAGCAGCTGGGAACAAAAGCTGATGTAAGCAGCTGGTGGTGGGCTGCAGCGGGGTGCTGGGGGCTGCAGCGGGGTGCTGGGGGCTGCAGCGGGGTTCTCCGGCCGTGCAGCCCAGCAGAGGTGCTGTGAAGCGATGCTCAGCCCAAGGTGCCTTCCGCAGCCGCCTGTGCTGCTCTTTGCCTTCCCCGTGTCCCCCTCCCCAGGGCGCCGGTGCCACTGCTGCCCAGCCCCGAGGAGCACGGGCTGTCCCTGTCCCTGTCCCCACACGCGGCTGGCGCGGGGCAGGCGTCCGTGCCACGGCACCTCTCTCTTCTGGTTTGCAGGTGCGGCCCCGGGGCAGCGCCGGCTGGGAGAGCAGCCTCCGGCAGAAGCCCCCCGTCCGCCTCATCTTCCAGGCGGGGCAGACCCGTCAGGAGATGAAGATCAAGGAAACAAACAGCGTGGAGACCCTCAGGGACCTGCCAGCTCCCTTGCGGGTGAGGGTCTGTGCAGGGCCGGGGCTTCCCTGGGGTTTCCCTGGGGCTCTGGAGCCCCGCACTCCTGCTGTACCCTGGCCTGGGGGCTTCAGACACATCGAAGCCTCCCCGTGCCTCAGTTTCCCCTGTGAAGTGTGTGTGCATGTGCTGTTGCTCACCCCTGCTATGAACTGGGTGCTTTGAACGCCCTGGGGTGAACTGGGGAGAGGAAAAGGGAAGCAAACAAGTGGCGTTCTCTGCGTCTTGCAAGTAAAAGCAGAGCGGTTCTCCCTCAGATGCCCCAGCCCTGGGCCCTCCCCCCCCGTTCCCGGCTGCGCGGTGCTGTGGGGCTGGAGGTGACGTGGGGCAGGTCTCTGCTCCCCCCGGGGCCCCCTCCCCACCTTCCTGCCGCACTCACGCTCCGCTCCCTCCGCCATGCAGAGCTCCAAGCGGCGCCTGGCCGTGTCCATCCCCGTGACCACCATCGACCTGACGGAGGAGGACTCGCGGGACTCGTCCCGGAGCAGCAGCACGCTCTCCGGCAGCAGCGGGGGCCGGTACAGAGGGGACAAACGGCTCCTGCACTGCGGTCCTGCGCCTGGGGCGGTGCGGGGCGAGGACAAACCCTCCTGGGGACCCTCTGGAAACCTCGCTGCTGCTTCTCCTGCCTCCTCTTCCCTCCTTCCCTGCGTGTCCAGGGCGCGATGGTGCCGGGCTGTCCCCATCCATCGGGCACCGGGGCCGGTGCTGCTCTGGGGGCACCTTGCTGCAGACGGGCGGCGTGCGGGGACCAGCCCTGCCGAGCCCCTGCTGCACCGCGCGCGGGGCTGCGCCGCCTCCACGGCCCCCCGAGACGCGTGCGCGGCACACGCCGGGCTGGCAGCCGTGCCCTGCCCCGCCGAGACAGGCGGGTGCCTGTGCGGAAAATGTTTCTGTCGGGGATGCTGGAGAGGAACGGAGCTGCTGGAGCTGCGGAGGAGCTGTGATTCAGCGCCTGTGGGCGTCAGGGCAGGGCCCGAGACTTGTAGGAATTGGGCAATTGCATCTTCCTGCATAATTAGGTGCCTAATTGCAGAAAAAAGCTGGGAAGGGGGGCTCTGCAGGCAGAGGTGACTGCTCCTGCGCGAGATGCCTCCGTGGGCACAGCACGGTGCCAGCGTGGCCCCCGCCAGGCTGCCTCTTGGGAGGCCCTTGGCACGGTCGTGCCGAAATTCCCAGCTCTTCTTTTCCTTCTCACTGTTTTGCTCTGCCCTGTTTCCTGCCCTCCCCTGGGGGAAGAAGAGGAGGGTGGCTGCCCTCTCCCCGGGGTGCTGCCACACCAGCTGAGCCGCGAGCCCCATGGAGGGGGCTCCCCTGTGCCGAGGAGCAGCTCCTCTGCTCGGGGAGCGTCCTCGGTGCAAGGCCTCCCCGCGGCACGGGGGACACGCAGCATCCCCTGTCCTGCGTCCCACGTCCCTCGGCCCGGGCTGTGCCTCGGGGCTCTGCGGCAGCGTGCAGTGTGAGCCAAGTTCTCCCAGACTGCGATGGGCGAGGGGATGAGGAGAGTCCCTCTGCCCTCCCTGGGGCTGCCGCCCGCCTGCCTTGCCCATTCCCATCACCGGGGCTGCTGCAAGCCCCCTCCGTGGCAGCCGGAGCTTCCCAGCTCCTGGTTTGTGCAAGGGCAGGAAAAGGCTCCCCGGTGCTTGCAGAGACCCCGGGAGGGCAGGCAGGAGCGGGCATGCACGGGCGCCGGTGCCGGGAGGGCCGTGCAGGATGGAGCATGCGCCGGGCTTGGCGTGGGGCTGGCAGCGTGCGGGCCGTCCCGCCGCGCTGCTGCGTGCCGCAGGGCTGGCAGCCAGGCGGCCGGGAATGGGCTCGGCCAGATTTTTGAGGGAGGGGGGTGCAGCTTTTGTCGGTCACTGTGCGGAGGCCCACGCGTGTGACTGCGCTCCAGCGGGTGACACGTGTGGCGGAGCAGCTCTGCAGGGCGCTCTGAGGCTGTTCCCCCCACGCTCCAGGGCTCGCCTGCGCCGCCGCTTGGGTAAAACGGGGAGTTTGTGCTTTGCGCTGATCCTGCGCTGTCCTGTTCTGCTTTCAGGATGGGAAGGAATTTGGAATTGGGGAGCTCGTCTGGGGAAAGATCAAGGGTTTCTCCTGGTGGCCTGCGATCGTTGTCTCCTACAGAGCCACGGCCAAGCGCCAGGCCGTCTCGGGCATGCGGTGGGTGCAGTGGTTCGGAGACGGGAAGTTCTCTGAGGTAAGGCTGCTGCCTGCCCCTGCTGTGCCCGGCTTCCCCCAGCCTCAAATCCCCTCCCCTGCACGTTTCTGCCGTCCGCCGCATTCCTGGGGCTGCCGCTGGGGTGCGTGTGTGCTCAGCTGCACCCCCCCTGGGCAGGGAGCCCCCCTGCCTTCAGCCCAGTCGGGCTCTGGCTCGCTCTGGTGGCTGTAACGAACGACTGGCCACCGTGGGCTGGTGACAGGAGCCAGCAGCGGGGACATCTGCCTGGCCCCTTCTCAGGGTTTTGTCCCAGCCCTGGTCTCTAGGGCTGCCCCTGTCACTCCCTGCCCTCCCGGAGCCCCAGCACCCCTCGGCCGTCCTGCGCCTCCCCTGGGCTGCAGGCAGGGGGGAGGGAAGCGCAGTGCCAGGTGCCCGTGCCGCGCCGGCCGTGCCAGCAGAGGTGTGGTGCCAGCAGAGGGTGCAAAACACTCGCCCGAGCCGCGACTGCGATGCCTCCGCCTCTGCCCTCCTCCCTCCGCCGCTCGCCGCCCCCTGCAAAGCTGACGCTGGGCTTCCTCGCACAGCTGCTGCGCAGTCCAAAGCCCCGGCAGCGCGGCACGGCCGCGGCCCAGCGCCCTCGGCTGCAGCGTGGGAGCTGTGCTGAGCACCGCTGTGCTGGGCACCACTGGGCACCACTGGGCACCACTGGGCACTGCCGTGCTGGGCACTGCCGCGCTGGGCACCACTGGGCACCACTGGGCACCGCTGCACTGGGCACTGCCGCGCTGGGCACCACTGGGCACCACTGGGCACCGCTGCGCTGGGCACCACTGGGCACACTGGGCACCACTGGGCACCACTGGGCACTGCCGTGCTGGGCACTGCCGCACTGGGCACCGCTGACCTGGGCCCCGGGCCCCGGGCACCCGGGCCGGGCACCACTGGGCACTGCCGCGCTGGGCACCACTGGGCACCGCTGCGCTGGGCACCGCTGTGCCGCAGGGCCAGGTCTGTGGCGCGGGGAGCACGGTGCCGTGGGAGACGTGGCTGAGGCGAGGTGTGTCCCTGCCCGCCACTAAGCTGCTGTCGCTGTCCCCCAGGTTTCTGCAGACAAGCTGGTGGGACTGATGGCCTTCAGGCAGCATTTCAATTCTTCCACGTTTAATAAGCTGGTCTCCTACCGACGAGCCATATACCATGCCCTGGAGGTAACTGCGGGGCAGAGCTGGGGTTGGGTGGATAAGGTGCCGAGTGAAGCAGCCGGGCTCCCTGCGGGGCGCTGGGATGCAGGGAGCGACGGGCCGTGCTCGGGGTGGCTGAGGCAGCTGAGCCAGCGAAGGGAAGGCTTTGCCGGGGCAGGAGGAGATGCTCCAGCTGGGAAGCTCAGCCCCCAGGTGCCTGCAGAGCTCGGGCAGTGGCTGGGGAGGTGGCTGGGGCTGGGGCTTCCCGGCTCTGCCTCTCCGCATTGCTCTTCTCTGCATCTGGGGTGGTTCAGGATAATGCTTGGGAATCACCTTGAGAGCCATCGGTGGGGAGCTCCTGCCACGCTCCGGAATTAATCACTTCCCCCATCTGCTGGGGCGATGTGGCCAGATGTCTGCAGGAAAACCCTCCTTTCTCTGCTGGGACTATTTCCAAGTGCAGCCATGGGGCTAAGCTCTGCTTATCCCAGGGGATTCGGGAGTAACTGCTGCCGCTCCAGGGTCTCGCTGCTCCAGAAACGCCTGGGGCCAGGCTCCCTCCGGCGCTCCGATGCGTGGCAGCGAGGCAGTGTCATGCTGGCAGGAGGTGTCCTGGGCTGGTGCTGGATGCCCCTTGCAGTCAGGGCTGGTGCTGAGCACCCAGTGGGGCTGATCCCCATTCAGGGGATGCATCACTTTCCGGATTACGGTGCTGCAAACCCACCGGCACCTCTTCTGCCTCTTCTGTGCTTCCCGTTGCTTGCCAGGGCGCGGAGCCTGGGTGAGAGCTGGGGCTGGGCTGTCCCTGCTCCCAGCCGGATTGGGGCTGGTGGGGGACAGACGGGCTCATTGCAGGGAGGGGAGGCACGGGAGCGCGGCCGGGGCACACCCGGTGCGGGAATCCGGCAGCTGCGGCTGTGCCGGGGACACTGAGCCCTGCGCACGCGTGTGCCTGGTGGGGAGGGGGCCTGGGACCCGGCCCGGGCAGGCATGGGGGCCACGCACGCTGCAGCCGGGCGGCTCCCTGGCTGGGGACGAGCCCTGGTCGCCATGGCCCATGCCCTCCCTCCTCTCTCGGCAGGTTGCCCGCAGCCGCTCAGGCAAGACGTTTGCAGCCACCCCCGGGGAGTCCCTGGAGGAGCAGCTGGGCGCCACCGGCTTCAAACCCTTGGGGTCAAGGGCCTGCGCCGCCCAAAGCCTCAGGTGAGGGGGGGGGGGGGCATGAGATGGGCATGGGGCCAGCGTGGCATGGCCCAGTCCCGAGGTGGCCCTGGGGGCTCCTTGCTCCTCCCTGGGGTCCCCCAGAGCAGCAGCATTGCAGAGTAAAGCACCCTCAAAGCCAATGCTCCTGGAAGTCGGTGACCTGGCTGAGCCTCGAGCCACGCGTGGGGAGCTCGGCTGCTCGGGAAGGGCTCTGCTTTCGGCTGGGCTTGGCAGGAGGTGTCCCCCGGTGCCCTGGGGAGCTCCCGGGGCCGCAGGCTCGTCCCCAGCGAGCCGCCCCTTCCCTTTCAGAGAGCGGGGCCCTGAGGAACGGGACGGAGGAGGTGCTGTCCCTTGAGCAGTTCCCCCCCACCAAGAGGCTGAAGACCAACCCCTGCAACAACAGCAAGGAGCAGCGAGTGGAAGAGGACCAGACCCGAGGTAACCGAGAGCTGGGGAGCAGCATGGCCTGGGCCACACATCCTGAAAAGCACCAGGAAACCTCTTTGGGAAAGGGCTCGGCTCCTCCCGAGGCCATGAGCTTGGTTTCGGAAGGGAAAAGCTTTTGTGGTCCTGTGTTCAGGCTCACCCGTGCCTTTCAAGACACCAGCAAAGCCAAGGGCAGGATGCGGTGCCACGGGCTGGGCTCCATTAACTGCTCAGCTTGGAGCTGATCTGTGCATTGCTGCTTTGAGCTCTGCCTCCAATATCTCCAGCAGCGAGAGGACATGGGCTTTGCACCAAAATTTCTAATACGCCCATGGCTTGCTTCTCTGCGCACCGCTCGGCAAGGCTTTAGCAGTTTTAATGCAAGAAATGAGGTGTTTGTAGTAGAGTGCTTTTAGGGTTTGTTATGTAAGGAATGACAAATCTTTTTTTTTTTTTTTTTTTTTTTTAAATTTTATAAAGAGCAAATGGTTTCCGAAGTTACGAACAACAGCGGGAGTCTGGAAGGTAATCGACCGCCCTCTCTCGTGGGAAAAGGTGTGGGGCTGGTGCAGGTGCTGGCGGGCAGCACGAGGCGAAGGTCGTGGGTGCCCCTCTAACCAAGGGGGGGTGCGCTGTGACGGCGGCGTGCTGGGCCCCCCCGTGCCTGGAGGGGCGCGGTTCGGACGAGAGGCTCAGCCTCCGCAGCCCGCGGGGTCTGCGCTCCTGCCCCGGGGTGAGCGGAGCTGTCCCTGTCCCACAGACAGCTGCCTGTCCTGCGGGAGGAGGAACCCGGCCACCTTCCACCCGCTCTTCGAGGGGGGCCTCTGCCAGACCTGCAGGGTGAGTGCTGCCGCGCCGGGGCCAAGCGGGAGCTGGGGCCGCAGGATGGGGCGCAGAGTCCGGCCCCCCGCGGCCAGCGCTGTCGGGGCAGGGGGGGCGGCTGTGCCGGGTCCTGGCCACGCTGGATCCACCACGGGGCTGTCCCTCGCTGTGCTCCCTCCACTTGAAGCACCGAGGACGTGCATCTCCGAGCTCTCGGCGCGCACCACGGGGGGAGCAAACAAAGCGGCGTTCTCCGTTCGCGCTCCGAGCGCAGATCCTGATCTTCTGTCCTCCTCTCCCCCTGGCTGTCCTTCTGCCAGGATAGATTCCTGGAGCTCTTCTACATGTACGACGAAGACGGCTACCAGTCCTACTGCACCGTCTGCTGCGAGGGCAAGGAGCTGCTGCTCTGCAGCAACGCCAGCTGCTGCAGGTGGGCCCCGTCGCCGCTCCGGCGAGCTCGCAGCGGAGCTCCTGGGGAGCCGCAGGGAAGCGGGGTCCTGCGTGGGCCACACAGCACACCCCAGCGCATCCCACCCCTCCCCGCTGGGCCACTCTGCACCCCAGTAGGCCCTGGGGGGGGGTGGCAGGAGCTTTACCCACACCTGGGTGACCAGCTTGTGTTAGCAGCCTTAAAAAACAGGCTACTGCATGGAAAAACATCCTACAAAATGGGGTGGGGGCTCTGGTGCGTGGCGGTGGAGACTCCAGGAGAGGCTGGGGTGACCCAGAGGGGTTTCTGGAGGTGCCGGGCACGAGGTGGTGTGGTTGGGGCAGGTGCTTCTGCGTGGAGTGTCTGGAGGTGCTGGTGGGGCGAGGGACGTCGGCCAAGGCAAAAGAGCAGGAGCCCTGGAACTGCTACATGTGCCAGCCCCAGCGGAGCTACGGGGTGCTGCAGCGCCGGCAGGACTGGAACACCCGCCTGCAGGACTTCTTCACCAGCGACAAGGGACAGGAATACGTAAGGGCCGTGGGCGGGCGGGCGGGCTCGGCCGCTGGGCGTTGGGGAGGGGGCTGCGGAGGGCAAGGCGAACAGCTCAGCGTTCCTCGTCCCTCTGCCTTGGTCTCCTTCATCCCCGCTCTCCAGGGGTGCTGGGCTCGTGGCCCCGCAGATGCTCCCCTCGAGGTGGGGGGGGACGCCCGTAGAGCTGGGGTTTGGCCTGACAGAGCGTCGCGGCACTGCCCAGAGCTGGGCCTTCATTGCTGTCCTTCCATCGCAGGCGGCACCCAAAGTCTACCCAACGGTCCCACCAGCGAGTCGGAGACCTATTCGCGTGCTCTCCTTATTTGACGGCATAGCTACAGGTGAGGCGCCAAGGGCACTGTCCCATCCTGGCAGCTTGTGGCCCTGGGTGTCGGGGGGGAGCAGTTCCGTGGCCTCAAGCCCGTCTCCGAAAGCCTGGTGGGGGGGGCTTCCTGCTGGACAGGGCTGCGGGAGGGAGGGATGGAGGGAGGGAGGGCACGGGAATTCTGCTTGCAGAGGTTCCTGCCATGCCGAGTGCCGTCTCGGGTGGCTGGTTTCGCTGAGAAGCAAGAGCTGTGGGAAGTGCTGGTAACCCAGCCTCTGGGGCAGAGTTGCCTGAGGGCAACTGGTTTGACTGGGTTTGCTCAGCTCTGGAGTTTGTCTTTCTGGGAGCAAACCTGCCTGGAGGAATGGGTCAAAAAAAATGGTTTGCTCACCCCAAAGTTCTGTGTGACTGCACCCACCTAGGACACGCAAGAGTGGCCACGTCGGGCGCCTGTGCTGACGAAGGAGACGGGGAGACTAAAGAGAGCAGTGCCACCTCAGACCTCTGTCCCTTGGCAGGGTACCTGGTCCTGAAGGACTTGGGCATCCAAGTGGAGAAGTACATCGCCTCGGAGATCTGCGAAGACCCCATCGCCGTGGGCACCATGCGGCATGAGGGCAACATCACCTACGTGCATGACGTCAGGAACATCACCAAGAGAAACGTGAGTGCCGCTTCTGCGGGGGGCTGGGGAGCGTGGCGCCGCGGCCGCCTGGGTCCGGCCTTGGATGGGCTTGCCCTGCCAGCAGGAGAGTCCCGCGTACGTGGCCGTGGCGTCTCCTAACTGGGTCTGTCTGTTTGCTCCAGATCGAGGAGTGGGGTCCCTTTGACTTGGTGATCGGTGGAAGCCCCTGTAACGACCTCTCCCTTGTCAATCCGGCCAGGAAGGGGCTGTATGGTAAGGCTCTTTGCCTCGGCGGGGCTGGGCACCCCTGGGGCGTTCCTGGGGTGCGGAGCCACCTTAAAGTCCGGGGGCGAGGTTCAGCCCCAGTCTGCGTTGGTGGTGGCTCCCCCCTGAGCTGCAAACCGTGGGGTGGCACCTGCAAAACGCAGGCTGTCCCCGTGCCGCTCGCGGTGGGGAGGGCAGCCGGGCCCCCCGTGCCCCCCGTGTTGCAGCTGGTCCCAGCCTGCTGCTCTCTAGAAGGCTTTCTCCCTTCTAGAAGGAACCGGGAGGCTGTTCTTCGAATTTTACCACCTGCTCAACTACGCCCGTCCCAAGGCAGGAGAGGAGCGCCCCTTCTTCTGGATGTTCGAGAACGTGGTGGCCATGAGGGTCAACGACAAGAGGGACATTTCTCGGTTTCTGGAGGTAGGGATTGCCGCCGGCTTCGGGAAAGGCGCCTGAGCAGGAGGCACTTGCTGGGCTGTGCAAGGTATGCCGAGGCTGCGAGGGTTTGGTGGTGTTTTGGCATGGCCCTGACGCTGGAAACCCCCCTGCAACTTTTTAGTCTTGGCTCTGGATCCCCCCTGGCTTTCAGCAGGCCAACCCCCAGCGCTGGTTCCCCGGGGGAAGGTTTTTGCCAGCCTTGCAGAAAGCATCCGTTCGGAGCAATGCCTGTTACTTCTAGGGAGAGGGAGGTCAGGGGCTGGAAAGGGATTTTTAGCCAAGACGGACTGTGGGTCAGCAGGAACCTGCGCAGGTAGGAGCCCCATTGGAGGCTGATGGGCCTGATCCTGGCCCAGAGAAAGCAGCACTGAAGCATGCTGTGATTTCTCGTTAGCTGCTGGCCATGGCTATGGCGAGGGAGCCCACGTGGCCGACCGGCCCGTGCTCCGGTGTGGAGCCAGGGTTTGCTGGGGTGACATCCTTAGGAGGATTTGCTGAAGGCTTTAGGGCCCTGCAGAGCGGTGGAGAGGGGCTCCCATGCAGGGCAGGGCTGAGCCTGCACCTCCTCTCACTTTTCTTTTACCCCCCCCCGCAGTGTAACCCGGTTATGATTGATGCTATCAAGATATCAGCTGCCCACCGAGCACGCTATTTCTGGGGCAACCTTCCGGGGATGAACAGGTAATCGCTGGCTGTCCTTTCGCACCTCTCGCTGTGGGCTTGGTGCTCCCGTGGTGGTTCCTTCCTCCCTGGCCCTAAGCCCAGCTCCTGGGAGCCCGCGAGCTGCAGCTCTGCTCGGCGCAGTTCCCTGCGGGGATGTGCACATGATAATAAGGCGCTTGCTAACGAGCAACGATGAGACTGGGGGAAAAGTGTAGCAGCGTCCTCTGCCCCCGGACCTGAAGCCCGCGGAGGGAAGAGTGACGGGGCTTGCGCAGGATGCTGCCCGGTGCGTCTAGCGTGGGGACGCACACCAGCCGTTGTTTAAGAGCCAGGCTGATGTGGGGGTGCGGTGTGGCAGCCCCGTGCCCCGCTCAGGGCTTTGCTGGAGCTGAACCCCAGCAGCCACCTTGGCCGGGGCCGCTCAGCCCGGTGCGGCGGCGCAGGGAAGCTCAGGCTGCGGCAGGCGGGCGCCGCTGCTGCGGCAAAGCACAACCGCGCTCCCCCAAGCTGCTCGCACCTCGCAGCACCCCAAATTCTCAGCAAAACACAACAGAAGGACTTGGAGTCGGGTAAAATCCAATAACTAGCAGCCCTGCACACCAAACACTTCTAGCAACAAAAACTGGAGGTTTTGCGCAGCCAGGGCCTCGGCCAATAAACACAGACTGGTTTTAAGTATTTTTGCTTGTTTATATTTAAATTGCCAGCATTTGTTGGAGTTAAAACTCGTTAAAGCTGAGCTGGAGGCATGTAGGTATTTGAAAGTGAAATAGCGATTACCGAGCCTCCGTCGCGCCGTGCCGTTGAGCGGCACCTGAGCATCCCTGGGATCGTGCTGGCTCGGAGCTATCGCCCAGCAATGGCCCAGGGCGATGCTTGCAGAGGCGCCTTGTGCTGAGCAGCGGCGGGCAGGATGGCGGGGGCACGGCAGGATGGCCGGGGTACGGGGCTCCTTCCAAACCAGGAGAAGCTACCGAGGGCACTGGGGAAGGTGGATGGGACTGCCCAGCCCCGTTAGGGACAGCTAACGAGCGAGGACAGCGATTCTGCTCAGGCTGTAGGGGGCTCTGACCATGCCGGGATAGGGGTCCCCTTCCCGAGGGAGACTCCTGAAGCTTATCGCCTCTCGGGTGGCCCGGGAGGGGGGCTGCCCTGGGGAGAAGGGCTCCTGCGCCTGCCCCGGGAGGAGCTGCTCTGGTCTGGCGGGCGCTGGAGCGGGCAGGAGCTGTGAGTTCACGGCAAACCTCTAACAACCCGGCAGGTATTCGGGGAGTGATCTGTTGACCTCGGCCAAGCCGGAGAGGCTCATGAGGAGCTGAGATGCAGAGCTGGGAGGGAGGAGGAATTTTCTGTTGTCTTTAGATGCTTAGCGTTTGCTTTTTACCCCCCGGTAGTCAGTGCTAGTGCTGATTCCCGGCTGAGAGACTATCGGTGCCTCTTCTGTTTTGCTTTTTCTTTTATTTTCCTAATCCAATTTTAAAATGGAGCCAGCATGCCGGGGGCTTAATCCCCGCCAGCATCTCCCTTTACCTGGGAAATCTGAGCTCTGCTGGGGTGCGTCCCCCAGGGCATCGGCTGCTGGGTGCGCTGGTGGAGGTGGCGGTGGGCTGGGACCCCCAAAGCCGGGGCAGCTCGCCGTTCTCTGCCCTCAGGCACGTCCGGGGTGGGGGGCACAGTGGATTTCGGTGGGCCAGGAGATGCAGTGCGGGGCTCCTTCATTCCTGGCTGGACTCGGCTGGACGGGTCGCATCCCGAGTCCACAGCTGGCTCTGGGCGCTTGGTCCCTGTCCGCAGGCGGGTGAAGTCCTGTGGGGCAGATAAGCTTCCCAGACACGTGTGGGACGATTTGCCAGGCTACTTGTGTGTGCGGGAGCGGGGCGGTAGGAGGTGGGGGCTCTCCCCTGCCGTTGCCTGCTGCTGCCCGGGGGTGAGACTGCCGCTGGCTCTGGGCAGAGCAGGAACAGCGGCGTCTCCTTTGCCGAGCGCTCTCAGAGCTTTGGGTGCAGAGTGAAACGTGTTTACCGCTGCTCTAGGCAAGAAAAAGGGAGAGCTGGGGCCCCCAGTTAGCTGTTAGCTGGCTGTTAGCAGTGAGAAGCTTCTGCCGAGCGAGGCTAAAACGGGCTGGGGCTGGACACGGGGATGGGGCAGAGGGACCCCGAGTCCTGGCGTGGCCGGTGGGTGCCGGGGGAGCAGGGCAGCCGCCCAGCCTCACCCCCTCCATCTTCTGCCTCTGCTCCGCAGGATCTTCGGCTTCCCCCTCCACTACACGGACGTCTCCAACATCGGCCGCGGGGCTCGCCAGAAGCTGCTGGAGCGATCGTGGAGCGTCCCCGTCATCCGGCACCTCTTCTCCCCGCTCAAGGATTACTTTGCCTGCGAATAGCGAGCCGAGCGTCCCTCGTCTCTCTGGTAAAGATGCACAGCTCCGCTGCCGTGGCGGGAGAGGGACGGGCACGGCCGCCGGACTCTGCCATGGCACCATCCCTCCCCGGCCACGAGCTGCGGGAAGGCGGCCTGGCCCCGCAGGGAGAGCTGAGGACGTGTCTTTAACCAAAGAACCTGGCAGGGTAACTTTTCTTGAAAGGGACTAACGGCAGTGATTGGTAGGGAATGATGGACAAAAGAGCTTTAATCACCCAGCGCAGGGAGCTCTATGCATAACTGATGAGACACAAGTCTCCTCCAGAGCATTAACTATTCCGGTTTAGCCTAGAGCTGGGAAGTCACAACTTGCTGAGCAGTAAGCGTGGCGGCAGCTGCCGGGGTGCTGCAGACAAACTTGAACTATAGCGAATTATTGCTTTTCTTAAACAACCAAAACCTCTCTTGAAGCAACTGCCAAAAATCCCCAGACTGCGGCAGCAGGTGGAGGGGGCCCTGGTCAGGTTACATACACTGAACATGCAGGATACAGAAACCAAATCTTGTTTTTATTTTCGTTTTTAAGACTTTTTTGATAACGTTTAATTGTGTTGTGTAAGGTCTGTTGCTGCTTTACGGCATTACGTAAGAATGTGGAGATTCCTAGACCTGAATGTAGCTGAAACTGAACTGTGAGGTGATAGAATTCCTTTCCTAGCTAGAACTAAAGAAATCTTGTTTTATGTCTTTGGCTGTAGTTTACAAATATTCACTACTTCTTTTTTTAAAGCATCTCAAGCTTTTCCTTAAGTTTTAAAATCCTGCTGAGTGGTTTGAAAGCTTCCACCGTAATCAGAGCACGGAGGATTTGGGCTCCAGTGTCCAGAAAGGAAAATGTTCTCTGAGCATTCATTTCCCAAATGAATGTGGTGCATGGGCAGGAAGGGTAGCGTAGCGGCCAACGTCGCCTTCGAAATGCAAGCCCCCGAAAACGTCACGTACGATGTCACGAACCGGAGCAGTATTGGCAGCGCGTTAGCTGGGGTGCGGGGGCTTCGTGGCAGGGAAGATCCCACCCGACCCCAGCGGGGCTGTAGGGTCCAGGGGCACAGCGCTGGCCCCGCACCGATCCTGCTCCGTGGCGGCCGGGGCTGTGCATGCCCCCCGCTGCGGGCACGGCTGCTGGGGCGGGGGGCGCGGGCCAGGGCAGGGCCTGGGGGTCCGCGGGGGGGCCCTCCTTCCCCGCGCGCCCATCTCCCCGTGCGTGACTTTGTGCTCAGAGGTGGTGGGATGCGGGTGCTCGCCCCCCAGGCCGGGGGCCCGGGGCCGTACCCCCAAGCTGGGAGCTCCTGCGGCCGCTGCCGTGCTCGCTTTTGACTGCCCTCCTCCACTCGCTAGCTTTGCTGCAGTGATTTTCTCGCTGTCCGTGAAGTCCTGGCCCGCTGTTCCTATGGCCAGCGCCCGGGGAGATGCGGCTGCGTGCGCAGCAGAGCCCCTCAGCCTCCCCCAGATTTTCCGTAGCCGCGGGGCTGCTGTCCCGGCCGGCGTCTCCCAGGGACTTTTTAACTCCAATGCACATTTCAATGCACTGAAACAACTCGTGACGTTCCCCCCTCGGTCCCTCCGTCCTCCCCTCCCTCTGCTGTCCACTACAAACGGTCGCCGGGCTCTGGCAGAGCCCTGGGGAGCCTCTCGAAATGAGGCACGTGCAGCAGAACTGGGGGGTTTGGGTTGGGCCAACCCTTCCCCGCTGCCAGGCTCTCTCGCGAGGTGTTGTACAGCATCAGTGGGGAATGAGAGCTTCCCTCCCGGCTCCTTCTACCTCTCTGACACGCGGGGACCCCCTTGCACCCCCTCACGGGTGGTGGAGGACGGCAGCCTCCCTGGAGGGAGGGAGCCTCCCATTTTCCACTCTTGTTTGCAGCTTTTCCCCCCCGCCCCATCCCATCCCCAGGCTCAGAGGCACCTTCTCTGCGCGCGGGAGCGGGCGGGCAGGGAAGCCCAGGCAGTTTGAGGCTTTTTTCCCGTGGTCCCGCCCGGAGGTGGCTCTTGGATGGCTTCCCGGAGGGGTTTGCCCTCGGTGCCGTGCGTTCCAGGCACGCGCCTTGGTTGGGGAAATGCCGGGGAAGGCCCAGCGGTCTGCCCCGCGTCGCTGCTGGCATCTGCAGCGCTTGGGGACCCTCGGGGACAAGCGGCTCCCTCTCGCCACCTTTGTCACCCGCGTCCTGACCGTGGAGGTGGCGGGGTGGGTTCTGTGGGTGCTGGTGGCGTTGGGGAAGCCCGGCATCGCCACCGCCGCGCCGGCTGCTTTTGGGCCCCTCGCTGACCTCAGATCCTTAAGCCCAGCCTGGGCCCGGGTCACAACACTAATCCTGCGCCCAGCCCCAGCCGCGGTCCCCGTGGGGAGCCCGGGGGTGACAGCCGTCCTCGGGGTCCTCTGGCGGGTTTGGTTTTTCCGAGCCAGGCTAACCCGTAACCTCCATCCCGTGGCACCTCTCCTATTCCAGACCTCACATCCTTTCCTGTCTGATCAAAAGGAAAATAAATAGACGAGAAAAAAAGGGACTTGGGGAAGGTAAACAAAGATAAAAGGGGAATGAGAATTGTCTTGGCATGAAGCTTACTTGATGAGAATTGTAGTAGACAAGTCTTCCGTGGAATATTTTTCCCTGTACGAGCTGCCTTTTATTATGTGTTTATAAAAACGTCGTAAGGAGAGGTCGATCTCAGAAATGCCTTTTTAATACTTTTTAAAGGTTTCTAACTCTCCCTGGTGCTATTTTTTTAGGTTAAGGATTTTTGATGTCGAAAGTCTTGCGGGTTTTTATACAATCTTTTAACAATAAAAGAAGTGTATGGTTTTGTTGAACCCGTTTCGTGCGCTTTTGTGTCGGGAGTGCGAAAACTCAGACCCAGGCCTTGCCCACGCAGTTCTGCCGATTTTCCTGGTGGGGGGGGGTGGGGGTGGAAAGGGGACCCATGGCAGCCGTTCGCCATTTATCGCTGTCTGATTGATTAAAAAGCAGTGTTTCTGTACGACCGGACAGCCCTTATTTGATGACGTCATCCCGGGAACGAGCAGGGGCTTTACAGAGGGACGAGTTTCACCGGAGAGGAGCCGGGCTGCCCCCTCCCCCGCCGCCCCTTGAGGTTGATGGGGACCAGCACGGTGCCCCGGGGAAACCGGGCGCTTGGCACCAGGGCAGCCGGGGGCCGGGGCAACCTGCGGCGGGGGGGGACAGGGCTGGGGGTCCGGGTCCTGGGGTGGGGTCCGGGTCCTGGGGCGGGGGCCGGGGCCGGGTCCTGGGGCGGGCGGGGCCGGGGTCGGGTCCTGGGCGGGGTCCGGGTCCTGGGGCGGGGTCCGGGTCCTGGGGCGGGGGCCGGGTCCTGGGGCGGGGGCCGGGTCCTGGGGCGGGGGCCGGGGCCGGGGGCCGGGTCCTGGGGCGGGGGCCGGGTCCTGGGGCGGGGGCCGGGGTCCGGGTCCTGGGGCGGGGTCCGGATCCTGGGGCGGGGGCCGGGTCCTGGGGCCGGGTCCGGGTCCTGGGGCGGGGGCCGGGATCGGGCCCGGTGCGGCTGCGGCGGCCCCGGCGCCACCGCGGATCCTGGGGCCGGAGCCGTGAGCGGCCCCGCCGGCACGCGGGAATCCCACGAATGTGGGGGGGCTGCGGCTCCGCCAATCGCGGCAAGCCGGGGGGGGGGGGGCCGGTGCCCCGGGCGCGGGGTGCCGCGGGGCCCCGGGGGAGGCGGCAGCGGGGCGCGGCGGCCGCCGTGGTGGTGGTGGGGGGGGGGGGGGGGGGGTGGAGGCGGCGGGGGGGGGGGCGCGGGCCGTGGGCCGTGCTCCGTGCCCCGCCCGGCGGCAGCTGCACCGGGGCTGTGCGGGCGGGCAGCGAGCGCGGCGGCTCCGCTTTGTGCCGGCGGGGCTGGGCTGGGCGGGGGGCGGCCGCCGGGTGCTTCTCCCCGGGGAGGCGCCGTGCTCGGCCGGGAGCCCTCCAGCCCCGCGCGGTGCGTGCCTTTCGCCGGAGTTGGCGTGGGGCAGCCCCGCTGTTGATTCTTCTCCGAAAAGCGCGGAACCGCGGCCGGGGCGGCGGTGGCGATGGGGCCGGTTCCCCCCCCCCCCCCCCCCGAGCTGTGAGCAGCGGGCGGCTCCGTCGCGCTTCCCGCGCCTGGCGTTCCGCTTGCCCCGTGTGCCGTGAAGGCTGGGGAGGAAGCGGCGCCATGGCAGCCGAGCCGCCGCCGCCCGGCAGAAGCGATGGCAACGGGCGGCGTTGACCGCTGTGGTGCTGACGCCTGTGGCTCTGTCTTCCAGAAAATGGCAGTCAACGTGTACTCTACGTCGGTGACCAGCGATAACCTGAGCCGGCACGACATGCTCGCCTGGATCAACGAGTCCCTGCAGCTGACGCTGACGAAGATCGAACAGCTATGCTCAGGTGAGGGGGCTCCGCGCCGGGGGGGTGGGTTTGGTGCGCACCCGAGCTCCGGCTGCTCCGTGTGACCCGCCCGTGCCGGCCCTCTGTAGCCGTGCGGCCGGCTGAACTCCCGGTGTGAACCGATGCAGGGGCGGTGTTCCAGTCTGGCTATGGCTGGAGTTCTAGGGGAACGGCTGTTAATAATGTAAACGCAACGAAAAGGCTTGTTCCTCTGGCTCACCGCAGCGCAGGTGCGAGAGGAAGGAATGGGGGTTAATGTGAGAAAAAGACTCTTAGGAGCAGGCGTTTTCCCATGAGGAAGTAAGCACTTGGTCTTGATGGGTAGTGTAAGTCTTACAGGTACAATAACGAGCATAAACAAACGCGATTTCTTCTGGAAGAGGACTGCTAGGAGATTCGGGAGGTGCCTGAAGATCCCAGCCGGGCAGGAGGAGCGGCGTGAGGAAGGCGTACTGGTGACTCTCGGGTTCACCTTCAGGGCTTTACAGCTCCTTATGGTAAGGGAGTGTGTCGGTCTGCGTCACCCCCGCCGACTTCGGCTTGGGCTGACTTTGGCACAGCTGAATCTCAGGCAGAGTCGTAGGCAGAAAAGGGGAAGTGATTGCGGTACAGAAATGGAGTCAAGCGTCATCATAGGGAGGAGTGTGTGTGTGTGTGTGTTGGGAGGAGGCTTGCAGAAATGAATAAAAAATTATAGTCTGGAGTAGGAGCTGAAAAAACCCCAAGGCTAAAAATGCAGCCTAGGTAAAAGGTGGTGATTTGGATAACTGCAACGGGCAGGTGAAAGGGAGTTGGGAGAAGTGGAAGTGCAGCTCGTACGGTGAGTTTGAGATCAGGTGTTGCTCACAGAACGAGCGATGTGGAAATTGGAGGTGGAATAAAAGGAGAAATAAATTTAAAATAAGTTTGGGACTGTCAGTACAGCCTGTGGCTGAGTCCACGGAAGAAACATGGGCAAAGAATACAGAGGTAGGGGACTTACAGCAGACCTCTGACAGGTATTTGTAGCGGCCTTTGTCTAGTGAGGTGATGGAGAAAAACTGTAAGCATGGAGGAACTGAAGATCCACAACCACACGAGTAAGGGAAATGACAAGCATTGTCCGCTTTCAGGTAGGCAGGTTAAAAAACCTGTCGTGTGCAGCACCGATTTATACAGCTGAGAAGTTTTGCTTAGAATTGGCCTGAGTCTTGAATGCTGTGAGAGCTCTGTCTCTGAGAAGTTGAGGGTAATTAATCCTGGCTCGGCAGAATTTCGGCTCGCCTGTTTTCAGGATAAGGCTGAGAGCTGTGGATGTGGTACGCGCTGAGTAACGCCCCTTGCCTGTGTCTGCAAAAATAGTTCATGATGCTGCAGGTATGGAGGTGGCTTCCGCTGTCATAGTCATGTGGGAGCGGGAGTTCCCAAGCTTGCTTTGCTACCTTTGGCAAGGGCAGCAGCGACGGCAGCAACTCGAGGTTCCATAAATGCACAAAAGACGACCTTTGGCTTATGCTGTGATCTCTCTTCTTTCTTTTATCACGCTTATCGCTCAGACTGCCCGTAGTTAGCAAAACCCCGACTTCTGGCACATCATCTGTTTCCTGAGCTGGGCGTCAGAGTGGACTGAAAGGCAGTGGAGATCAAACAGCGAGACATTTTTTTTTTATTTACTTGCACCAGTGGATGAGCAGCAATCCCCTAGTAGCAAGTGCGAGCCCCAAAGACTTGCAAAATATCCTGATAGAAAGCGAACAATATAGGACTTTGTTACCTGTGGTTGAGATTATTAGACTGGTTTAGGGCAACGCTTCTTGGCCTCTAGACACCTCACAGAAGCTCGTCATGTAGCCGCTGGATGTTTTCGGTTAAGGTTCCCATTGCTCTCCGTTGGTACTGGTGGGGCAATAATGCTCAGAATGTTGTGCTTGTATTTTTAGTGGCCCACAGTTGCGTCTCGTCACTGCGGAGTGAGGATATAGATTAAAAATATTTTTTTTTTTTTTTAATGGGTGTATATGTTCTACAAAAGCTAATTTTTTTGGAGGTGGTTGTCCACTCTTTGTGGCTGAACTGAATCCCTCTTTTGCTTTTATTGCATGAAGGATTTAAAATGAATAGAAATAAACACTGTCTCATATCAGTTCTTTGATTAAGGCTCAATTTAAATACAATCTAGCTTAATTTGGCCTCTGACCTTTGAAGGCACCTTGAGATGTGTATAGGCTCTGTTTGTAGTAAGCACCTGTATCACTATTTTAATAATGATTAAATACTAAATACAACTTTCCGAATAATTACTTTTCTAGTTTAGTTCTGTTAGCGCTGAGAAGCGTAGCTTACGTACCTGCTGGACACATGTGGTGTCTTGGATTTGTACTGGTATCCATAAAGGAAGGAACGTCAAATTGCTCATTGGATTATTTTTTTTCCCCTCTTGGGATTACGGAGGCACTGTTGCTCTTGTTTGCAAGAGTTCAAGTCACGAGACCAAAAGTTGGGCTCTGCAGCTCGCTTAAGCTCATTTATGGCCATGCGGCCCCGAACCAGGAGGCTGAAGGTTCCCGTTCTCTTGCTTTTGTTGCCTTCAAGGCTTAGGAGTGAGTCAGGTCAGTGTGAGCTTACGCGGGCTGGTGAGCTGGCTGGGTTCATCCTGGGCTTTGTATTCTTTCTCTTTTGGCAGGTGCTGCGTACTGCCAGTTTATGGACATGCTCTTCCCAGGCTCCGTAGCACTCAAGAAAGTGAAGTTCCAAGCCAAATTGGAGCATGAGTACATTCAGAACTTCAAGGTTCTACAAGCAGGTTTTAAACGAATGGGTGTTGACAAAGTAAGCTGGGTTGTACCCGATTCTCTGTGCTCTTAATACCAAAGTAGATGGAACGTACTTCCAAATTTAGAGCTGAATAAATCTGGGAACAGAGTTTGCTTTTGGTTTGTGGATCTTAAAACGTTTGGTTTCGGTTTGCATTGGGGTCCTTGCTTGATTTAGGGCAGGATCTGCTTTGCTCCAGCTAAGGGTAGGTTTCCAGCTCTTAATCATGAGGTGAACTTCTCCATTTTAATTCTGCGTGACTTACGTAGCACAGACCAATACCAAAATTTCTATGAGGCGAGGTTTACTTGGGCTTCCTGCCTGAACCAGCTTTGTACCAGGTATGTTCCCACGACTGACTGGTGTGGTGGTCCTCAGGATTTCAATTTTCTGCATCTGTTTAGTAATCCTCAGTTACATTCCTCATTCCAGAGAAACTGTACCTGTAATCTTCTAAAAAGTTGATGTTGAGGTCTCGCAGCCGTTCCGTGTGTTGGCAGCCCGTGAGATCGGTCGGCAGTGCAGGCTCACGGAAGCCAGCACTGAGTGAGCCAGCTTCAAATTGACAGAAGTTTTGTGGTGAAACCTGGTGTCGTAGAAACCTTGCTGCAGAGTTATTTAAAATTATTTGGACCCTCACAGTGAAAGCATGATTTGGTTTTAATTGCAGTTGTTAGCACACATCCTACTGTCTGACATAGTTATGTTAAAGCAGGATTTTCCCTAGACTGGACAAAGGATTACATTTGCGCTGATGGTAAAACTCCATAGAGAAGAGAGAGGTTCTTTACCTTTAATATGAGTTTGACATTTTTTTTCCCTCCCCCTCTCCAGATAATTCCTGTGGACAAACTAGTGAAAGGAAAATTTCAAGACAACTTTGAATTTGTTCAGTGGTTCAAAAAATTTTTTGATGCGAACTATGATGGGAAGGAGTACGATCCTGTTGCCGCTCGACAAGGCCAAGAGACAGTAGCGCCAAACCTTGTTGCTCCAGTTGTGAACAAACCCAAGAAATCTCTCAGTTCTAGCAGTGCAGGTAGAGAAAATTGTTATGAGACCATGTAGGTCATTAAAAACTCTGGGGAAAACTCTGGGTTGCTATTTAAAATGGGTGTATGAAGTTACAGTGTTTTGTGTCTTGAGAGATGTTGGGCTTCGAACACTGAGTCCTCCTGTGGCAGCCAGGTGTCTGGGAGCTACAGAAAGAAGAGTCTTCTCTTCTAGAGAAAATGGCAAGGATTGGTGCCAAAAAAAAAAAAAAGGGCTGTGTCACATGGGGTCAAGAGGAGGGGAGGAACACATCTGCAAACCCTGACGTGCCTAAGCCTGTTTGGAAGGGGAATAGTGCTTGCACAGGAGGAGGAAAGATGTCCTGAGAGGAACTAACCCCAAATTAATCTTGCAGCCCCACAGAGGCCCATTGTTACACAGAGGACCGCAGCAACTCCGAAAGCTGGTAGTGGAATGGTCAAAAAGGCTGCGGGAGACGACGAATCGGCGGGATTGATCGAGCAGGTGTGTTGGCCGGCACGGCCCTGCGCGCTGACCTGTGCCTACGGATCCACGTGCAGACTTCTTTTTTTTTTTTTTTCTTTTTTTTTGTTTTTTCGGAATAGCATGAAATGACTGGTCAGGCAGATGGAAGAAAATGATCTGAATCTAGTAAGCTCATTTAAAATCACTTAATCGGAAGCCTTCATTATAATGGTCTTGCTCTCCGGATAGGAGCGAAAGCCCTTCTGCGGTACATGAGTACCCAGACATTGAAACCCAGCGTGTGCCGTATCGCACATAGCGTTGTATTTCCACAGCTGTGTTGCAGCTCTCACAGCATTCCAACCCAGCTATGAGCAGCTGCTGCTTCACTAAAATACTGAACGTAACACAACTAAAACTGCCGTCGGCCTGAGAGTTGTCTTGAAAGAATGCGTTCGCCAAGAAAACTGCAGGCAGTCAGGGCTTTACCTGTTTAACGTAATGCGCCCTTAGAATTTCCTAGAGGCGTTGCATGTGTTGGACTGGGTGTTTGTTGTGGCAGTAATATTACAGTTTGAGGAAGAGGCCTTTTCCTCCTCTCCCAGCCCCCCTCCCACCCCCCGTCTTGGTTACTTCTGAAGTGCTTTGCATATTAACACCCCCCTGAGAACTCTGGGGACCCTGCCCTTTGAGTAGATACTACCGGATTCTGTCTCTGGTGGGTAAATTATTACTGATGCCCTTTGGCAGATCAATGTATTGAAACTGACTGTGGAAGATCTGGAGAAGGAGAGAGACTTCTACTTCGGCAAACTGAGGAACATTGAATTGATCTGCCAGGAGAATGAAGGGGAGAATGATCCAGTGCTGCAGAGGATTGTGGAAATTCTTTATGCCACAGATGTGAGTAATCTGGTATAAATTGTACTGCATAGCTCCTCCCTCCCCTTGTAACTGGAAGCTGGTTTGCTTTCCAGGGCTCCCTCTATTTCTGCTTGTTTGGTTTGGTTGTTTTTTTTTTTTTCCCTTTAGGTTTATGGCCTAGCTTTTTCCTGTAATAAAGGAACAGATAACATAATTATAGTCAGGCAGCAAACAAGGTTAGCCTTTCACAAAGAGTACGTAACAAATAGATCAAAGATGAGGAAAATAACTCTTCTGGTAACACGTGTTGACACTGTAAATGGTGACTCAAGGGGATCTACCCTAAGTAAAAGGGGGGGGGAAAAAAGAGCACAGAGAGTAGCCAGGAACTGGTTTGACACCAGATTTTCATTAAAGCACTTGTTTTATTCCCCTTCAGGAAGGCTTTGTGATACCTGACGAAGGAGCACCGCAGGAGGAACAAGAAGAGTATTAATAGACCACATACTGTACCAGCAGAGCAGCAACATCAGAATTCTTTGCCCCAGATCATGTGCTTAACTGTAAAATACTCCACTTTATTCTTAGAGGACTCACTGGTTTCTTTTCATAAGCAAAAAAGTACCTCTCCTTAAAGTGCACTTTGCGAAGTCTCACTTTTTACAGTGGGTTTGAGTTAGGAGCTCTTTCTCACTTGTAGCAGAGCAGTATTCACATCGAGGTGGTATAGTTAGGGAGCAAGAGGCGGAATATTTGGAACTTGTTGCAGAATGGTTTGCTGGTAAAACACTGGTTTGTGGGAAGACTCTTTTTGTGTCTGAGGTGGTGTGTCGTAGAGAATAAAGACTGACTCACAGAAAGATTGAGTTAATGTGAAATTGCAGCACGGAAATTCTAATAAAATGCCTTAAGAGTATTTAAAATATGCTTCCATATGCCAAATTGAAGTAATGTGACGGGAGATTTTATGTGCTTCATGTTGGGGTAGACGCTCGCTGAACTCCGTTCACTGCTGCCTGAGAGGCCGCGCGCGGTGATCTCGCTCTGTCAGCAAGTGCTCAGAAGGGGCTACTAAAACAAAACGCCATTCCGCTGTAAAGCTGCTTACTAAGTGATTAGTTCTCGACGAAGTGGGCCTTAACGTTGCCTGTCACAAGATTAGAGGGAGTATGAACAGCTGAGACACATACATTACCTTGAAGAGCGCTAAAGCCTTTTCCTGCGGCATTGTGGCTAATGACTTTGCCAAAATGTACTGTGTTTTCTGTAAGAAAAACCAACCAACAAAAAAAGCCCAGGGCATCCAGTCTTACTGCCTCAAATGCTCTTCAGAAGTCATTTTCCTTCCTGGCTCCTGTTCCTATTTCTCTGGTTTCTTTTTAGTTTTGTTGCTCCCCTCTTTGGTCCCTTGCTCGTTCCGTTCTCTCCCATCCCGAGGAATGCTGATCAAATCCCGTAGCTGTAACAGGACCTGCCCTGCGCGACTATTTTAGACTGAAAGGGAGTTGAGCACGTGAGGGTGATAATTTCTCTCTCTCTCCTTTCTTTTTTTTTTTTTTTTTTTTTTTTCTTAAATTTTTCCTTTCAAACCAGGGCATCTCTAATAACAATGCTTGCCAGTTCAGTCGTCTTCTGGGGTAAAAACTAAAAGGTGCTGGCTAACAGAGCTAACGTTATTGCAGAAAATACAGTACTGAGACTAACTTAAATATTAATATTTAAAGTACTTTCCTTAACTGTCCTCTTTTGCTATCATGCCCCTCATTGCCGTTGTGTTTGGCAAGATCCTGCAAGACTTCTGATCCCCCTTCACTACTGAGTTTGAGCAGTCCTGTTGTGCTTGTATTCATCTGTTTCTGGTGGTAGCTTGTCCTAAAATGTGTGTAGGAGAGCATTTTATGGTAATTGTCGTGTAGTGCATGAATCTTTGTGAAATTCAGAGAAAAACCCCGATTCAGTGAATGCCAAAAACGCGAGTACCCAGCCATTGTTTGAACCGCAGTGGTGCTACTTCTCTTGTGGCCTTTTAGACTTTTGTTGCCCTAAAACTCCATTTTACTGAGAAACCATATTTGACTTGGATTTTTCTTGACAGGGTTTTTCTATTTTAAGCGGTTTCTAAATAAAGTTCTGTATTTCAAGAGTGTCATGTCTGCTGGAGTCTCTCATGCTTTCAGGTACGATTAGGCAGAGCTAAGGACCGTGGTGGTTGTCGGGACAAAGCTTGCAGGACCTGGAACGTCAGCGTTCATTCTCTAGTCCTAGTTACAGCTGGTGCTAACCTGGATAGCGGTGATGCTGAAACTTCCCTTGGAGTGTGCCGGGGGAGACCACTGCTCGAGTTTTGGGTGGTTTTGGTTTGTCTGTTCCCTTCCCACAAGTGGATGCAATGTGAGTGCGTTGTTGGCTTCGTCCTCCCAACGGTGTGGGGATGGGGCTGCCTAACTGGAATGCCGCCACGTGACTTTAGGTGTGTTTAAAGTGTTTTAAAACTGCTAAAGCGCTGGTTATTAGTTATAAACAAGATGGTAAACGCATCTGTCGCTGGTCTCGATGGGCAGGCGGGCCGTAAACTTGGTCGATTTGTGTCATTTGCGGTCTTGTTTCACGGATGAGCTCAAGCGTTACTGTCACAGACGCGCGCAGACCCGCGCCTTCAGAGCAGCGCCTCTGTGGGGTCTCTAACCTCGGAGTTGGAAGCGTCCCCTGCAGGGCTTCTCTGTCAGGCGGGAGAGAACGCCCTCCCTGCGCCCAAAGTGCTCCGCGGGCGCCTTATCCTAAAGGACGGGCATTGCTGGGGACTGGGATTGCAAAGCTGGTGTTGGATAACGAAGCGCAGACCTAGAACGGGGGTTTTGATGCACATAAAATCTTCTTTACCGTTACTCGCTTGCTTTGAGGTCAGAACCGTGTTTTTTGGCTCTAAAGATCCCGTTATTCCAGCAACTCAAAGCAAAGGATGGCAATGGTACGTGGCTGAATTTGATGAGGGCTTCTTGGGTGCTTGCTCTTGGCAGTCCAGCCCCGCGCTGGGGCCTGGGGGCCTCCAATCTCCACCGGGATTGCATGTGTGGAACTGGGAAGCGCCCAGGCCATCGGATGGGCTCTGTTCGGTTGATTTTGACCTCTGTGAGCAAAGCAAGCGAATACCCTTTTATGTGAAGAGAAGGATGAGTCAGAAACACTGCGAGGGCGCCTTGTGAGGCTGGTGGGCGCGTGGACGTGCGGTGTGAGACTAAACTGAAGCGGCAGACTTGTAAGTCAAATGCTGCTAAGATTTCCAGTCGCTTACATTGCTGCTTTGCTACCAAGATGAGTTATAAACAGAATGGGGACAAACTCGCATCGTCAACTTGTGACTACGTTGTAGATACCTTGGCATAATCTGGTTTTTAATGTCCTTTTTGGGAGGAAAATAACACCACCAAGCCCAGCTCAAGCCCATGGGCTTGGCACAGCTGCTCTGTTACGCTGGTACAGTACAGGCTGGTAAGTGCTCGCCTGCTGGAACAATTCTGAGGGCATCCAACCTTTCTTAGTATCTTAGTTTTATCCGATATTTGAAACATGAATAGAATGGAAGAAGCAAAAGCTCACATCTCCTTTCTGTACCAACATGTCTTACTGCAGGTGGACTTGTGGATGGTTTTTTTTAACTTTTATTGTTCAATTTTTTAAAAATCCCTGGTTTGCAATGACAATTCTTACTGTAACTGTTAAAAGCCTTCAAATAAAGGCCGAAACCGTCCTTGCTGTGGTATCGTATCACTGTTTAGCGTGGCTGCTCGAGCACTCGGCCATCTCGCAGTCTGTCTGGCCGCATGTCCGCTCAGGAACGCGCGTGGCCTTCGGGAGCGGGGGTTTTTCTTTCTTGGGACCCAAGGGTAAGGCTGGAATCTGCTTCTCCCAAGAGAAAGGTATTTTTTGCAAGTCGATGTGTGAGCCTGATGAGGACCGTGCCGCAGATTTCGAGCTAGCCTGGCGGTACGCAGACCTCGCCCCTCGACTTCTATACGGGTGCAAGGAACGGAGCGGGCGATGACGTGGGCCTGACGCACGGGCTCACGGCAGGGCACCCACATGGGGTTAGCAGGGCAGCCCACGGATTTACGGATCTTTTAACGCCGAGAAAGCAGGGGAGGCGAAGTCATCGCAGATCCTCTGCTGGTTAGCGGGGACGTGACATGGCAGGCGGTTGGGATGGGAGCGTGCAGGGCTGCAGCTGGCGGCGCTCCGAAGGCGGGGAGCGAGCTGCGAGGCGGCCTTGCGGGGGGGATTTGGGTCCGCGGCTTTGCTGAAAGGAGACCTGAAGGATCTGTGTTGGTAAGTGAGGCTTGGGAGGGGGCTTCGTGGCTGGGAGGGGGCTTCGTGGCTGGGAGGGGGCTTCGTGGCCGTGGCTCGGGAGGGGGCTTCGTGGCCGTGACTGTCGGCTCCGCGCAGGAACTGCGTGTGGATGGGCCTAGAATGAGCGGGGGGAAAGGCGTTAAACAAACACAACTGGAGACCGTGGAAGGTATGGACGCGGCAACGAGAGAAGGTTGTGGTTACAAGGGAACAAGATAAATTCCTAGGAATGAAACATCATGAAATGCTATGGATACCATGTGAACCTGAGGTGAGAGAACCCTTAAGGAATGGATGGAAAAGTGCGATATTGTGTTGCTGAAGGGGAATGGTGGGCACCCAAACACCGGGTGGGGGCTCTGCGGTGGGGTGGCAGGACTGCGGGGAAGGAGCTGGTTTTGATGCAGGCAGAGTCCACCCAAAGAGATGGGAAAGCAAAGGGGCTTTCTTTTCTGAGCGGTCCCTGTTGAACTGCAGGGTCGGGCGACCTGGAAGGTGTTTTTGAGGAGCCGCGTACTCACGCTGTCATTAAAGCAATCTGTATCTTCCAGGAGAATGTTTGATTTTCTTTTCTCTTTACTAGAGAAGGAACAAAGTCAAACTTAACTCTTGAAATTCCCTAAGACGCAGGAGAAAGTTCCCAAAGTGCAGTTAAGGCGCTCTCAAGGCCTTTATCCATGACGCACGCTTCGTTCTGCTTGTCTCCCAAACCGCTATCGCGCGCATGCTCCATTCCTCCATCTCCTCCATCTCCTCCATCTCCTCCATCTCCTCCATCTCCTCCATCTCCTCCATCTCCTCCATCTCCTCCATCTCCTCCATCTCCTCCATCTCCTCCATCTCCTCCATCTCCTCCATCTCCCGCGTTTCTCTTTTCTCCACCTTCTGTGGCCAGACCCCTCCACTCCCTCCTCCTGTTTTCTGCTTCTCCTTGGACTCTACGTTTTCCTCTCTGTGTTCCACTGGAATCTCTATTTCTGAAGCAGCGGACCGGCCCGACTGGCCCCCCCATCCCACCTCCCCCCCGACAGCAAAGCACTGGCAGTAAAACCCGTGGAGGCTGAAACCGCGCTGTCGTGAAGCAAAACCTCCCCTCCTGTGCAGGCTCCTTGGGAACTGGTGCTACCAGACCAGGTTCATTCCTGAGCTCCAGCTCGCTGCCTCCCGCTCGGCCGCTGATAAGAGCCGTGAGCTGACGTCGCTGCCATTAACATAACCCCGGCAGACTCCGGCGGGACAGGTCTGTCTCTGGGTTCTGTAATTTATCCGTTGCACAACGGCACCGGGCAGCGCTGCTGGCATTTTAACATTCTCTTCCTTCCAGGTAGAACCTACTGGTACCAAACTTCCAGGCACTAGGCAAGCACGAGTGGTGGAAGGGGCTCACTTTTTTTTTTTAAATGATTTATGTGGTGTTTTGTTTTTTTTTTTTTTTAACCTGTAAATAAATGAAGCTTTTGAAAGTTGTTTTAGGCTGTATGAGGACAGCTCCAGCCAAGCGGGAGGATGACTGGGGATGCAGGCTCTGCAGGAAAACTGTAGGAAGCATCGTCCTTCGGAGGCATCCCCTCGGGTTGGAAGGGGATCCGAAAGCAACCTCCGGCTTCGGAACCGGAGCGGAGCAGGTTGTCTCAGGGCTTTATGGCCTAGGGAAGACTTGTGGCCCTCTGAAGCAGGGAAGCGTGGCCTCTGGGGAGGGGGCGGGGGGTGGTTGGGCGTGGTGGGGGGGGGGGGGGGGGGGGGCGGCTGGGGCGGGGCGGGGGGGGGGGGGGGGGGGGCGTTTGCAGGGAAATGGGGTAAGGTAGCGGGGGGAGCTGGATCTCTGCTTGGAGGGAAGGGGGGGCTCTACCGACCGGCTGCGTTCGAGCTCTGCCTTCCCAGGCGAGCGGGGTGGGAAGGAGCCCAGGGAAGGACGGGCCAGGTTAACAGGGATGCTTGAAGCCGCCTTGCTCACCTGCCCAAATCGCATGTATTCCTGGTCAGTCGCCTCCCTCACCTTCCCCGTTCACCTTTCAGTCCTGTTTCTCTGCCTTTCCCTGCATTCTCCCATCCCCCTTCCCCGCTTCCATAATGCGTTTGCTCCGGCAGGGATCCGCCGGCTCCTGGAAGCTAATGGGGTACAACAGAGAGCCCGGAGCTGCTGCTTGGCGTGCTGGAGGGTGGCCAACCATTTCTGTGCCTGCTCTGCTATAAAGCTGGGAGAGGGCTGACAATTTTTTCCTTCCCCACCGCTGTATTGCTTGCGCTGTTTTCTTCACCCCCAGTAAGCGCCGTTTCCCCTCTGTTACCTGCTCGGGCACCGCTCCGCTCCTCAGCAGCGCCAGCCTGGGAATTGCGGGTCTCTGCAACTGCGCTTTCACCCGACCAAAGACATCGGCAACAACAAAAGATGCGAATGTTAAATTACCGCTTCCAAGGGTCTACAGCCCAGCTGTTGGCACCTGGAACATCGTTGGGTTTGGTGCTGGCGGGTAGGATGATGCTGAGTCTCCTGTGGCTGCCGTAATTCATCAGTCTGTAGATTTTTGCCTTGTCTTACTAAGAAAAACCCCAACTTTCTCTTACATCTCTTGCATCTGGACAGATGGACTTAAAGGGATTGGTGCAGTGGTCCTGCGCGTGGGCTGGGCTCGCTGCCTTTCTCCCTAAGAAAGTCCTTTGCGCTTCGGACAAACTTCAGGTTTTTAAACCCAGGGCCCCTGGTGGCCCCCTCGGCGTGGGAGTCGCCACCGTTCGAGCCCGGCTCCTTGGGAGCGCGGAATGGAGGCGCTGATGGTTCTGCTCCCGGCTGCAGCGGGAGAGGGTGGCCACCGGGTGGTACTGTTGGGCTTTCAGTTGTGCTCGCCACAGCTGGGGGTTTCCGGCAGGATTTATCTGGTGGGATTAACCTGGGTCATCCCTGCGGAAATTTTGGGGTTTGCTTTGTTATTGGTACAAAAGCTTCATCTCTGAAGGAACTTCAGCCCCTGAGCGGCTTGCGCATTCTTGACTGCTCCCCAAATACTCAGTTTGTCGTTTGAGGGGGCTGTTGGTTGGTTGGGTGGTTTCTTTGGGTGTCCATTGCTGCTGTTGCATCCTTGCAAACCATGGTTGGGTTTTTTTTTAGCAACTGAGCAAAGCCGGGATCGTGCTGCAGGGCCAGAACCGCTGCTCAGAGCCATCCCTCGTGTGCGCCTCGTGGCACGGGGATGGAGCAGGCCGGTCCCAAGGAGGCTCCTTCCAGAAACGCCTTTTCTGTTTGCAGAGCAGTTCTCTCTGGTGCAAGGAGATACTCATTTCCGAGCATCTCGGTACAGGACTTAGGTGTGAGCTGCTCGTTTGGGCCCCTTTTACAGCCAAAAGTTGCTCCTGGTTTTTAATTGGTTGGCTCCGTGCTTCCCCCCTCACCTGCGCTCACAGCATTTGCCTCCTTTTTTTGCCAGTGTTCCAGTTTTTAGCAGTAGCTGTGGGGTCCAGTCATTCCCGCGGCTCAGGGGCCCCCGGGGGAGCGCCCGCCGTCAGCTCCGCTCTCCCTGGGTCGGGGCCGTGCCATGGCGGGCAGCATCGAGCGGCCGGACCCGCCTGCGGGTCGGGGGCTGCGGATGAAGCTGGGCAGGTGAAGGTTGGCTTTCATCCTCAGTTGTCGCCCCGTTTTCTCTCAAATCCGTTGGTGACTGATATTTCTGATTTTGGTTTTCTTTTTTTGTCTGTAAATTGCTGACTATTGGCATCCCTGTCACCAAAATATAAACCTGAGAGGAGCGAGAACGCCTGTGCAGGGGTGCCCCGTATCCGGGGTGCCCGCGGCTTTCACAGCCTTGTTGGAGGGGCTGCCTTGACGGCGGCTAAGCCCCCTGCTTTTAAGCTGGGCTGTTTTTTTGTAAAAACAAAGATCTTTTCTATGTCAAGCAGACTTGTTCTGACACCCAATTAAGGTAATTTAGGTGGTTTAATATAGTTCAGCGGCAGCTCAAAATCACGGTTTTCCACCTGGTCTCGTATGTTGATTCTGCTGGCGTCTCGCCCATAAATCTCTTTCTGTTTCCACGTGGCTGTAATTGCATTGGAGAAAGGGAGAATCGTGTGTGCCCAAGCCACCCAAGGGCGGAATTACTGAGACACCTCTAGAGGTGGGACACGATCCCCGGTACCTCCCGCGGTGGGACGCACTCCCCAGTAGCTCCCGTGGGAAGCGGTGCGGGAGCAGCCTGGGAGCCAAGAGCCCGGCGTCAGGCTGGGGCAGGCGCGGGGACAAACCCAAACCTGTGGCAGCGCCAGGCCGTGCCATGGCACCGTGCGCCAAGCCCTTCGAGCGGGGATGCGCTGCCCACCGGGCAGCTCGGGGGAGGGTTTCGGCCGTGTGTCCCTGGGGCGGCCTCACGGGGTCCTCCCTTGTTTCCCAGATCAACCTTTGAGACCCCTTGGGAGCTTTTGTTCTGGAAATCAGCTGAGTCCACGGGGCTGTTTTCTTCCCTGATTTCTTGTCGGTAAAAATCCAGATTATACAAACCGAGGAGGGGTTTGTTTGGGTTTGTTTTGGTTTGGTTTTACCCCTTTTGGAGCAGTTCAAGCGTCTACTCTCTGCTGGAGCAACTGCATGTTCTACCTGCGCTCATTCGTAAAAGCCAGGCTGGGAATCGGGGATCGTGCCCGTTCGCAGCCGTCGGTTCGGTTCCTAGGCTGCGCCGTTGATGTGCGCGTGCATCGTACGGGGCTGTGGCTGCCTGGGGGGCTGAACGGTAAAATGCAAGGGCCCTGGTGCCCGTTTCTGCACGCAGCTGGCTGAGGTTTGTTTATCTCCAGATGTGTGCGCCGAATCCAGCTGTTCCTTCTCATTGCAATAGGGTCGTTTTACAAAGAGCTGAGTACGGGCAGCGGGTTGTCACAGGAGGAATATTCCTGTATTGTAAATGCACGAAATTCCCACGTTTGCAAATGTGAAAGGAATTTGTTAAATATCCGCACTGAACCGTTCTGGGGCATCCCTTCGTTGCCCATCCTGGTCCTAGGCAAACCCCACCGGGGAGAGGGGGCAGGCCGGGGCTGTTGGCATCTTTGTTTATTCAGCGTATGTCAAAGTGGGAAAAAAAGCCAGCTTGGGATCCCAGGGCTGACACACGGAGACGGTTGCTGTCCCCCTGCACGGGGTGAGGCCCCTCTCCCCCTTCCCTGCGGCGTCTCGGCGCGTTGGTGCTTTACTCAACGTCGTGGCTTTTGAAGCCCCACGTCCAGCAGGAGCCGTGCAGACGTCAGCGCCTCCGAGGCGGCATCTCCTGTCCCGAACCGGGGCTCAGCCCCTTGTGCTTGCTGCCAGCAGGATTTACAAACGGGCTGTCGTTGTCCCCGCAAACGTGTCCTTGCATGGCCGCCGGGACATGGCTTGAAGGCCACCTCTCCCCACGCCGCCGGCGCCCGTCCCTTGGTCCTGGCCTCTCTGCACGCACGTTGCTTTGCTCGTCCGAGGCCCTGGGCTCGAGCAGAATCGCACCCCTGCGGCGCGGGGCAGCGTTCGGGAAACGTGGAGTTCCCCAAGGGCTTTAAGGCAGAGGCTGGGCAGGCGGAGCGGCCGCGGTTCGGGCGGAGGGGCCGCGCGGGCACGGCTGCAGGAGGCGGCTCCCGACGGCTGCGTTCCGGTGCGGCCGCGTGCCCGGCGAGACTCTAAGGGTTTACTGGCGTTCAGTGGGCCTTGAGAGGCTTCTTTAATTGTATGAAGTTAATCCAAGGGAAAATGGATTTTTGCTGCTCACTCAAGGAAGCCTTTAGTGATTAATGCCACAAAGTAAAACCAGCAGCCACAAATTCAGTTTTATAACGCGCCGTGGGTTCCGGGCCTATGAAACCCACGTGCTTCCTAAAAGCCATTTTTTCCTCCTCCTCATACTCTTTCAAAACCCACATTACCCCCGTGACCCCCTTGTCTCCATAGCTGCATTTTGGCACTAATGGGGTTCCTAGCTCCCTAATCCTTTGTCTCCTCGTGTTGGTGCCGAGTGGACGTGTTCTACCGCGTGTCCCTCGTCCTCCGGGCTGAACGCAAACCCAGGGACTGTCTGCGGAACGAGAGCTTTCGGAGGCTCCGCTCCGAGCTACAGCAAAGCACGTGGCTGCTCGGAAAGAACGGGGGGCTGCGGGTCCGGGCGCTCGCCCTGCTCCCCCAGCCATGCAGAGCCTGCGGGGACGGCTGCCGTGGCTCCGGCGCTGCCCTGCCTACGACGTGTGCTCCGGCGCCTAAATCCCCTCGGCAGGGGCCGAGCTTTGCCTGGATAATTGATTCCAATGTAAGTTGAATGAAAAAATCCTGCACGGCTAAAATGTGCCCTCTCTTTATCTTGATTCTTTCTCTTCTTTTGGGTGGATGGCATAGAAAATAGGGAGTTACAATCTCCTAAACAGGTATTTGACTACTTCTGCAGGGGGTGGGTGAAACGGGGCTTGCAGGGCTGCTCTGCAATGCCTTACTGCTTCGTTTAGGGAATTGCCAACCTGTTTGTAACTTGGCTGCTGTCCTGGCCAGCGATCTGCTTGTGGAGACGCCTGTGCCGCGCTCCGATGGCAGGGCCAGGCGCTCCTTTAGCCCTTTAAGTCCATACCAGTTGGGGGCGAAGTATCAGAGAATTTATTTATTTATTTGTTTAACAGCCATGGCGTGGGATATCGTGGTGGACGCGTGCCCCGCTGGCATCAAGGGTTTCTTCGCTCTGGGAATCTGCACAGCGGGACTGGAGCCGCCATCAGGACGAGCCCTTGTGAGTGTTCTGGGGACGTTTAAAGCTGCTTTTCCCTTCAGGCGTCACTGATGTTTCGTTAGGGATGGGGCTAACGCCGTAACCGCAAGCCAACGACCCAACGCCGCTCGGGCCTTCCTCCCAGCCTGGTGATGGTTGATTGCCGACCGTAATTCTTGGAGCCGGCACCTATTTCCGCCAGCTTTCCCTTACCCCCGGTGGTCCAGGGTCGCCGTGTCCACTCCCGGAGCAAACATTCAGCCGGCGTGTGGGATCAGGTGCTTGGCATTCCTGGGCTATAAATATTGGGGCGTTTTTCCTGTCTCTGGGCAGGAATCCCAGTGCTGCTATGCTGGGCACTTGCTGCCTTGTCAGGATTTCACTCCGCCCTCGTCAGCTCTTCCTTTTGCTCTGGCATTAAAATAATTGGAATTCCCAGAGCGGATCCTCGCTGCCCGTTCGGGGCTGTCGCTCCGTGCTGACAGCTATCGCTTCCCAGCTCTGCAGCACATGCGAAATGCCCGGCTGCCCCCCACCCGGCTGCCCCCCCGCCCCGGCTGCCTCCCCCTCGTGGCTTTGCTCTCGGGAGCGCCTCTGGGAATCCGAGCTGGAGCCTTCCGAAGTGCAATATCCTTGAAATGCGTTACTGGTCACCGGGATGCTTCCCTGTGTCCTCAGAGCCTGTGTAAACACCCAGCCCTCTTTGGGATCTGATTAACTTCCTGGCCCCGGGGCCGTCCTTTGGCAGGATATTCCACCTTTGAATCGCCAGTGGGAAAACACCTTTCCTCCTGCCGGCCCTCCAGAAGCCCCAGGTCCCTGCTCCGGCTGCCTGGCCCGCAGCCCTGTTTGCCGGAGGCCTCATGCTTGTGTGATTTCTTTGCCTTTATTTTACTTCTGCCTCCACTTACCTCGCAGCAGTGCCGGGGGCTGACTGTGTGGGACAACTGGTGCAGCAACCCAGCGTACTGGGAGGCACTGGGATCGTACCCCGGTGTGGCTGCGGTGCTGGGAGGCGCTGGGATCGTACCCCGGTGCGGCTGCGGTGCTGGGAGGGGGCCCCGGTGCGGTGCGGGAGGCGCTGGGATCGTACCCCGGTGCGGCTGCGGTGCTGGGAGGCCTGGGATCGTACCCCGTGCGGCTGCGGTGCTGGGAGGCGCTGGGATCGTACCCCGGTGCGGCTGCGGTGCTGGGAGGCGCTGGGATCGTACCCCGGTGTGGCTGCGGTGCTGGGAGGCGCTGGGATCGTACCCCAGTGTGGCTGCGGTGCTGGGAGGTGCTGCCTGTCCCAATTCCAAGGACGTAGCAAGGTCCATCTTCCCCAGCCACCCTCCACCCTTCCCTTACACCCCCCCCCCCAGTCTCCCGGAGGCACCCTGTGCCCTCGACTTCTTGCTGGACTGGGAGGGACTGGGCTGCTTCTGCAGCTGTGTAACGGGAGGCTGGATCGTGCCCCGTCTCGCTGCTGCCAACTGCTGAGCACCAATATTTACAGATTTTGTTATACGGCTTCTTGCATGTGCATTCTGTTTATAGGGGGGAAAAATTGCAAATGAAATGGTTCGTGCCCGAACTCGCCGCTCTCCAGACCCTGAATTCCTGCCCCCATCTCCGCGTGGGGCCGTTAGGAATTGGAGATTTTGTGACGGGCTTCAGAGCCCGGCTTCGGCTGTTTAGAAAGCATCCATTCAATAAATCACCTGGGGAGCAGCTGCCGCTCTCTGCTGCGCCGAGGCACATCAGGTAAAATATTGCTCGTTTATTTGGCCGGGTAGAACTAAAGTTGCTGTAGCGGAACATCGTTACAGGCTGTTCTTAATCCACCTCAGGGCTATTTCTAATAGCGGCGCACAATTCTCCCGTGACAGCGGCGTGAATGAGATGGGTGGTTTGATGTCAAGCTGAATGTAAGGAAGGTTTTGGGAATCAAAGCTCTGAAAGAGAAATAACTGCTGTTTGTGCTCCGATACTCGGCGAGGTCCCTGCTTTATTATTAACGCCGTGGCTGCTGGGAGGCCTGACACGTGTTCCCTGGGGATCGGAAGCCATTCAAGCCATGAGACACTGCTCCGGCTCAGCCTTCCCCCAGTGCCTGCGCCCTGGGAAGCCGAAGGTGGCCTTGCAAGCCGGCGGCGCACCCGGGGCTGGCGTTAGCGCAATAGCATCGGCCGGGTGGGGGGCGAGCGGGGGAGCGGCTCCCGACGGACGGCGGGGTCGCTGCTTTTGTCCGGGCGGGGGGGTTTGCGAGGAGCTGCCCCGTGCAGTTCAGGCTGGCTGCTTGGCACGCGTGCCCCCAGCGCCGTGCGCAGCAGCGGGGCCGCGGCATCGGAGGCTCCTCGCCAGCTGATCTGAAAAGATGCTGGAGGCTGTTACTTAAAAAATAAAAAGGGGAAAAAAGGGAAGGGGTAGGAAGGCAGGGTGTTGCGATGCAGGGCCGGGTGCGCGTTTTCTTTGGCACGGAACAGGCATTTAATCAGGATCTGGGTTTTTTCCTTAGAAAATTAAGTCTCGGGATGTCTTATGTCCTCCCTGCTGGGCGAAAACAAGCGGGAGAACGGTGGGGGCCCTGCAGCCGCTCCCCTGCCGAAGGCCAGGCGGACAGCGGCCGTGACTTTGTTTTCTGGTGTGGTCTCTCTAAAGGTCCCATCGCCCGCGGGAGGCGGCGGGCGTTTCACGCGGGGTTTGGGTGCGGAAGGGAGCCGTGCATCCCGCTCTGCCGCTGCGGCGTTCCTTTGCCCTTGCTTGTCTTAATTATTCTCCGTAAAAGAGAGGTAACTGGCGGAAACGTATGGCTGCTCTGGCTTCCAGGAGAGCAGCTCGTGCTGCCGAGAGCGCTAAAGCTAACAACGCGAGGGCAGCGCCGGGATCGCTCCGTGCTGAATTGCATTTTGCTCGACAAGGCAGGTGCTCTGTGTTGCAGCGGCGCTGCCCTGGCTGCGGGCTGGTGCAGCCCAGGCAGCGCTGCGCCCCTGAAGTCCTGGGTGTTCGATCAGGAGCCTCTGCGCCGCCGGCTCTGAAGGGCGCGGTGTCGCAGGCACGCAGGGAATTCGACGCGAGTGACGAGATGGTCACGGGTCCCGGGGAGAAAGGAGCAAGAGGAGAAAATGATTTACAAGTCGCCGGCCGTCTCGGCGGCCGGGTCTGAAGAGCAGGGCCGTGTTTCCCACGCAGCGACGCTGCTGACCCTATGGCCCTGTCCAACCCCGTCCCTCCCCGGCAGCCCAGGTAGCCCCTGCTTGGCAACAGCTGCTGCTGGAAAAGAGAAAAAAAATTGTTTGCTGAAATAGGGGGGTCAGGGAGCAGAGTGCTCTTGCCGGCTGCTCGGGATGACCTTGATTCTGCGCGCGAGGGCTGCGAGTGCCGCAGTTCAGTGAGAAGGCTTCTTCCGAGCGGTGTGGCACGAGCTCAGTGCCGAGACTGCGTTTTCATCTGGGTGATTTTGCATGGCAGATCGGGAATTCCTTGTTTTTATTCAGACTCTGCTCCCAGCAAACTGCCGGAGCGCTCATCTCCCGTACATAAAAGTTTCTCAAAATGCTGGTGCTGAGGCCGTTTAGCTCGGCTCCCTTTCCGCGCTGCCGGTGACTGTTGAGCAGCAGTTCCCCGCAGACGGCGGCCGCTGGGATGCTGGCTGCTGCGTGGCACATTAAAACCCTTAACTTGGTTTCTAAAGTCTCACTGAAAACCCTGCTGGGACTTTGATGTTGAGAAGATTCCACTCCAAGCCCCCCCAGCTCCCTGAAGCTTGCCTGGCCTTATCTCGGAGGCAGGCCAGCGAGCGGTCGCCTCGGGCAGTAAAACATCAGTGGCAGCAAAACTGTGTAGTGATTATTTATGGCCTGAGCATCTGCAGTCAGGAGAGGCTGCTGGAAATTACCGGAGCCTGGCGACGCCTTGAAGAACCCGCTTCTTCATTTCAGAGGCAATATCAAGGGCTGCGCGCTGTGGTCCAGCCATTTCGTTATCGGCGGTGACCCAGCCGGAACGGCGCAGCAGAGCACTCGATAATTTCAGGCGCAAATTCCAGTTGTAAGCAGCTGTGCCCCCGAATGTTTACAAAGGGTCTCTTGTGCTAAATGAGAGGATGCTAAAAGCAACTGTGGAACCTTGGTTAGGTTTTAATTAGGCGGCAGCAGGTTTTTAACCGTGGCACCTTTTTTGCCACTCTGCAGCTGAGCAGGGCAGCGTGCTCTCCCGCAGAGCCGGGGGCCGCCCGCCCAGGGTTCTCTCGCCATCGCGTCCCTCGCCATCGCGTCCTTCGCCATCGCGTCCCTCGCCATCGCGTCCGTGAGGAGCGCTGGCTGCGGAGCTCGTCGGTGGGCGGTGGTAAGGGATCAATCTGTGCCAGTCCAGCATCAGCAAAGCCTTGGGTTTTACTCTGTGAGCAAAATTGGCCTTGACCTTATTTTTTTTTTTTTTTTTTTTTTTTTTTTTTTTTTTCCCTTGACTTCACTCTATAGCATGGAATGCGAGGGCCCCGGGGTGCGATGCCCCACTGTGCTGGATTTGTTTTCTAGGTTGATATTTAGCGCTTTGCAATGGGTCAGATACTGCATCAAACTGGTTTTCAGAGTTAACGGGCAATTAAGTGATACCTTCCCCCGCCCCCCCCATTTTGTGCACGGGAATCTGTGAGCTGGTTTAGAGGGGCGTTATCCCGTGCCTGGCTTTGAAATCATTTTCTGCCCAACGTTCCCCCCCGGTTTGGGTTCGGCTGCGGCTCAGCCGCGCGTTCAATGGCACCGGGCTTCAGCAAACCCCTTCCGCCGCTGCCGGCCCCCTGCGCCCCTCTGCTCTGCTCGGGGGGTCCCGGCTCCTGCGGGGGGGGGTCCCTGCCCCCGGGCAGCCCCGCGGAGCCGCTCGCCGCCCCCCCCCGGGGCCCCGCGCCCCCTCCTCGCCCGGCGTGTCCCGGGGCCTTCTCCCCTGGGCTCCCGCTCCCCGTGTGCATGGGGGTAGGTCACCAGGCTCTGGGAGACCTCTCGGGGCGAGGGCGCTTCCACGTCGGTATGGGGTCTGGGCAGCGTGGGCCCCGGTCCTGGGTTAGCTCCAGGCGCCCAGCGCTGCCGGCATCGCGGGGTGAGGGAACCGGGCTGTTTCTCGCTCCCCTTCACTTGTGTCCCTCTCCGACAGCTGAGGTCCTCGCCCATTTTTTGCATCAAAGCTGCTCTTTGGTTTGGAAGCGAGGGAACCGAGGGAAGACGCGTATGAGATCTGTAACGTCCCCCCGGTGCGCGGGAGCTGGGCAGGGGATGGGCGCTCTCAATCTGCGCCCGTTGTAGGCACGAATGGGGATGCTGAGCCACGCAGGGGGGAGGCAGGGTGCCCACCCTGCTGGCACGACCGTGTTCTTCACCCTCTCTGGCCCGCTCCGGGGTTTATCTCCTCCGATGCCTCTGCCTCCTCCTTTCAGCGTCGCACCGGAGTTCCGAGGCTTCTGCCCCAAGACAGGATCCATGTACCGACCGACTGGCCCGGCCACGGAGGGGAAACAGCACATGGGTGAGCTCGACCTCAGCCCTGCTCGTCAGGACAATTAACTCATTAGCAAGGTTTGTATAACATGAGCTCGCTCTCGTTTCAGCTGCGGTTCCTGTAGAGCGGTTGGCATCTTCCTAGAAATAAGCATTTATTTACATAACGCTGACTCCAAGCCCCTGACCGCTTGTGGGGGCTGCAATTTATCCCCCGAGGAACGTCTGGACAAAGCACGGCCCTAATTCTGCCCCCTGTGCTGCTGATGTGTCCTGAGAGACCATGTCAGGTCTCTATTAAAAGCTGAGGATAAGACAGAAAGCCTAAAATCTTTACTTACGGAAGATGTATGTGTGCAATATAAGGCTGCCGCTAATTCTTCCCGGGGATTAATAGAGACAAACAAGGACAATTTCACTCAGTATTGCTTTTCTTTTTGTAAAGCAAAGCTTCCCCAAACCCGGGGCAAGACATAGGGTGGCTTTGGGCCTGTGCTCTCCCTCAGGCAAGTGGAAATAGCTGTCTTTATTTAAAAGTCTCTGTCGGCATCCCGGTGCCGACGCTTTCTGAGACAACGAAATGGACAGGAATCCATTTTCCAGGCTGGAAGGAAGGCAAAAAATAAATTGGAAGAATGAAGAGTGAGGAGGAATTGAGGCGTTCACAGCGCTCGCAGCGCGAGTGATTGGAAGTGATGGGAAGAAGGGAGGGAAGGGATCCATTTGTTTCAAATCCAGGGATGGATTGGGCTCCGAGGCGCACGCTGCATCGCCGAGAAATCCGGGCGGCCGCGTCCCTGCTGGGGGTGCGCCAGGCAGCACGCGCGCGGGGACGCCGGTGCGGATCGGCTGCCTGCCGACATGGGGGGGCTCCTCTGGCCACGCGCCCCAAGCGCGGGGCAGTGAGCCCGTGTCTGCCCCGTGGCCGTTCCCTCCTGGCAGCCCGCGGGAAGCTTTCCAGCCTCTTCTGCCTTTGAGCATCAGGGGCTTTGCAGCAAGCAGCCAAGCTTGTGTGGGGCTGGGTGGAAAAGGACGCCCTGGGGAGACCTGGAACGTGCCAGACCTGAAAAAGCCAAGGTGCAGGATGTCCACCCAGAAGGGTGCTCAGGGTGGTGCTGGGACCTCAGCTCGGACTCTGCAGCCCGAGGACAGGCACTGACAAAATACTGCAAACCCCGGTGAAACCAAGCCCCCCCCCAAGCGGCTGGGGAAGGATTTGCAGGGCTTCCTGGGCTTTCCCGCCTGGCGTGGCTGGGATCCCCTCGCGAGCCCTTTGGCCAACGCTGCTTTCAGCATCGCGCCGTGGAGCTCCGCTGTCCTGGCAAGGCCCGAGGACGTATCTGCACAACCGCCTCCGTTCTTGCACGGCCCCACGCCACGGTGCGTCTGGGTGATTGAAGTTTGTCCCCCTTTTTTTTTTCTTTTTTTTTTTTTTTTTTGGGGGGGGGGGGTGTGTGTCTGATACCGTTGTGCTCATTCTACTTCAGTTCTCCTCTGGGAAGCAGAAAGTTTCCTGTCTATGAAATCCTTGGGGAGATTGATTTGTTGTTATCTCACGGCAGCGATTTTACCCCGCATTGCTGTTTACGCTCGGCATTGCGGATGCATCCCGAAATCGATGCTGCCGTTCTCGCTCCTTTTGACAGGCAGCCCCGCAGAGGGCTGCCCGGCGGCCCCGCGTTCTCCTCCCTGTTTTCCTGCCTTCCCCGACGTCGCGCTTCTGCTTCTCCAGTTCCTTGTGTAGGAAACTGCGCGGGTGAGCGATCAGACCCCGGCGAGGCTGGAAAGGACGCTCTGACGTCCGCCCGCGCGCCGCGGGGCCCCGGTGCGTGCGCTGCGGCAGGAGTCCTGGGTCAGTGCGAGCCTGGGATCGATTTGGCGAGGCTCGCTGTGGTTAGAGAGGGTGATTGGTATTAATTAAGCTGCTCTGCCCTCCTGGGCTGCTGACAGTGGAAGCTGCTAAACCAGCCGTAAATCTGGCAGCGGGGACTGTGGCTTTGTGGCCATCCTGGGCTGAAGTCCAGTCCCAAAACTTGAGAGGGGGGTTGGATTCCTTCAGTTCTAACTAAAACCCTCCAGCTCCTTTCTAGGAGATTTTAGTTCATGCTTTGACAAATCCTGTTGCTGGGAATTAGCTCTGGGAGGATCCATCCATCCCAACCCAAATAACAGAGGTGACTTCAGCAAGGCAGCCGCGGCATTCCGGGTTAGGATGAAAATGTGGCGGTGGTTCTTCAAACTCCGGGGGGAACGTTCGGATTTTTCATATTCCTTAACGTTGCTCAGCGTTTGCGATGTCTGCAGTTCTCCCAGATTTTCCCTATAGGCTGCTGTGGTTCTGAACGTTAGAGGAAAAAAAAAAATCAGTGAATTTAACTGTATTTAATCAATTATAGCATTTATTTACTGTAGTGTTATTCTTCCACAGCCCCCGTCACAGTTTAAACTGCCGCCTTCCCGAGCCGCGAGCTCGGGGCAGTTCGGAACGCCGGGGGCTGCTTCCCCCAAGCCCTTCCCCTTCCCGGTATTTGCGTTGCGATAATCTCTCCCAGCATTTCTCGCAATGCTTCATTTTAATGTATATTCCCCTGTCGCTGCAGACCTGCGTCCAGCCTCCCGGTAAGCGATGCCTAAACCGCTGCCGCAAGGAGCGAATGAAATACGGGTGCGCACGAGGGAGGCGAAGGACGGGGCTGCGTAAGAAAAATCTCGCCCAGCCAGAAGGAATAGCTGCCGCGGTGCCGGGAAGGCGCCGCTCTCCGTGCAGCTTCCACGCAGTGCTGGGGGCGCGACACACGCGCGTGCGGCGGGTACGGGCGCAGGTTTGACCGCGAGATTCTCCGAGCTGAGCGCGCAGTTGTGTTGCACGTGTGCAACGACGCCGGTATTACCGCATGCGCCTGAAACCCTTTGGAAAGCTGCTTTTGTACGAGCTCCGTGGCCGGCTTTTGCCAGCAGCGATAGCCCTGTCGCATGTGAAAGGCCGGAGCGGAGCCTCCTGAACGCCTCGGCCTCGTGCGTTGGGCTGAGGCTCTTTGGGAGGGAACCAACCCGGAGAAACGCGGGTGGATCGTCCCAGGCGTTAACGTGCTGGGGCAAGCAGCAGCGCCAGCCATAAAACCAGCGAGTGCAAATCACCCCGAGGCGCCTGGGGAGGAAGCGGGGAAAGCAGGATGGGAGCCGGTGGTCGGATGCGGGCGCCGCAGGGTGCTGGCGAGGGACCGGCTGCGCCGCGGGGGGGACGGCGCTGGTGTGGCTGCGCCCCGGGGCTGGGACGCTCCGCGCCTTTTCCTCGCTGAGCGCGCGCTGCGGTTGCCGTCCCCGCGGGCGGCTGGGCTGCGTCTGCTGGGGGAGATGGGGTTGGAGGCGCGCTCTGCTGCTCCAGCCTTCTCAGAGGGCCAACTTTGTTCCCTGGTTTTGGGGCTCGGGGCCAACTTTGTTCCCTGGTTTTGGGGCTCGGGGCCAACTTTGTTCCCTGGTTTTGGGGCTCAGGGCCAACTTTGTTCCCTGGATTTGGGGCTCGGGGCCAACTTTGTTCCCTGGTTTTGGGGCTCGGGGCCAACTTCATTCCCTGGTTTTGGGGCTCAACTCATGGGCGCGCCAAATGCCCTCCAGATTGAGCGAGCATGCATCAAATGAAAGAAGAGCCCGTGCAGTGATTCCTTGGTGGGGCTGCTTCGCTGGGCCTGAGCCCACGGAGGTGTGCGCCGAGGGACCTTCCTGCGTGGTGAGAGCGCTTTGCCGTAAGAAAACCCCTTGTGCGGTATCGAAGAGCGCCCTGCGACTCTTCTTGCTGCCTTCCACATTCCCCTGGGAAAGCGAGCCCTGCACTCGCCATGGTGGCAGCAGCTTTCTCCCAGCTTCAGCCTGGACGTATTGGCCTGCCTTTGTTCCTGTGCCAGCATTGTCCCCGCGCCCGAGCAGCGCTCCGCTCCTCTCCTCTGCCTCCCCCCGTGCTCACCCCTCTCCTGCGTTTGTGGAAAGCGATGGTATCTCTGCTCGCCTTTGTTCCGCGGGCCGAGCGCCCCGGCCGCTCTCCAGTTTCCCAGCCGTCCCGGCAGGCCTTTGCTGCCCACTTTCCCTCTGAGTCCACCCTGGCTGAGCATGGGTGACCAGACCCGAACAAAGTCCCCAGATAAGATCTCCCCAGAGCCCTGCACAATGGAAACTTCCACGAAGCCCAGCCAAGGCATCCATTGAGGGATGAGATTTCCATCCCAGTGGGATGAGATTTTCCATTGGAATAGGCATTCCTGCTGCTCTCGGCTCCTTCGGCCAGGACGAGCATTGCTCATTCAAAATGATGTTTATTGTTGGCTTTATACCTCTTATTGCAACTTCAGTTTTTACAGTCACTGCCTGACTCCCTTTACAGGTACAACCCAAACCACTTTGAAGCTTGGGCTTAACAAAGCCAACATTTATCAGGTTTCTGCGACCTCTCCACGTGGCTTTTTGGCAAGAAAATCTTTCCACTGTGTTGCATTTGAAACAGGAATGAGCATTGGAAGCCCCACAGCTCCTGGGGGACTGGGAAAAGTAGATCGGCTCCCGATATCAGCCTCCTCAAATCCATGCCCGTGCGCTGCCTTCCCATGCAGGCAGCCCCAGCAGCCTCCTGCCAGATTTAGGTGCTTCAGTAATTCTCGTGATTTCCTAAAAAGTTGGGTTCCTCAAAGCACGGGGATCCCCACTGGATCAGTACCATCACAGGGCACCCTTTTTAAAACAGACTGGGGGGGTGGGGGGGAGAGGGGGGGATGCGGCATCCGAGTGATCCAGGCCACAAAGGGAAATGGCAGTGGGTCAAGTCGGCGGTGACGTTGCCTCGTATAAATCAAAGAGGTGGCAGCCGCGTGTTGCGTGCGCGGGGCGAGAGCGCGGAGGGATGCCGGCTCGCGAGACGCGGGGCTGCCGGGGGAAGGTGTGGCTGGCTGCCGGCTTTATATAGGGGCGGCTGCTTCCACCTCCCCGGCAGGGAAAAAGAGGGAGGACGACGCGGAGTCTCGACGACTTCCAGCAGAGCCCGAGCGGAGCTGGGAGCCCTTTCCAGCTGGCTGCAGCTGATGCGGGTAAGAGCAGCGCCTGCGCCCCGAAGCCTGGGCTGGTGCGGGCTGTGGGGGGCAGCGGTATCGCTCGTAGCTCTGGGGGGGCACGCACAGCCTGCCTAGCGCTGGGCTGCTCCCGTTGGAGAGTTTGCTGTGCACCAAGCTCATCGCCTGCCTATGTCTGCCTTAGCTTCATAGGTAAGCTCAAGTTAAGCTCAAGCTTAGTTGATTGCTTTTGAACATTAGGAAAACAAGAATAATCCTCAGGTGCTTCCCTTGGCAAAGACCATCTTGGATTTGGTGATCTTAAAGGTCTTTTCCAACCTAAATGACTCTATGACCCCTACCAAGACACGTGTAGCTTTTCATCTCAAGGATGCAGAAATAGCAGCAGCTTGGACATCAGTCCAGGGCAAAAGCAGCTTGGCTTTCTTTTGGATGAGCATGTAGAGCACTTGGGGCAAGCCACAAAGGACAAGGAAAGGGCTTTTATTGACCCACGCTCGAAGTCTGTCCATGTGCATGGACGTGAGCGAGGTCCTGCTGCCCCAGGCTCGGGCCTTGCTTGAGCTGGGTAAAGAGCCGGGGGGGGGGTTTCTCGCTCAACCTCTTTCCTCGGAAAGACACTGGGATCCCTTCTTGGAAGCTTCCCCCCCCGCTTTTCACCCTAACGTCTACCTTGCCAGCAGGGGAGTCTTCTGGAGATGACGATGTTGAAGTTGTTTGGAGTCGTCTTTTTCTGTGGCCTCCTCTCGCCCTCTCAAGGAGTCTTGTCCGGGCTGTCCTGCGCCGTCAGCCCAGGGGCGATGGAGAACGGTAACGAGACAGCTTGAGTGGCGCTTGGCGTGAAGGCCACGTGGGACCGTGCCCTGGAGTAAAACCTCCCCAGTGTCCACATCTTTATAGCTCCTCCGGGATCCAGACTGGGCTGAGGGCTCCTGGGTCCACGGGTCAGGGAAACCTCTCCGCTCCAGAGCGGGGACGCGTCTCAGCCCCGCGCAGCCCCGCAGGATCTCAGGGCTGGATCCGCATTATTTTCTCCTTGTGTCTTTCTCATTTCCACATTGGAGCAGCTGATATTTGACAAACAACTGCTGGGCAGTTTAGCGGCCGAGTTAACATTTGCAATGCTCCAGAAAAAAAACAAACAAACAAAAAAAAACCCAAAAAAAACCCCCAAAAAAAAGGGCTCGCTGCTGTTCAAAACAAACAACAAAGCCCTTTGCAAATGGGAAACGAGCTGCAAGCCGGAGCGGGGGGCCTGGGACGCTCCTGAAGGGCACCTCGGGGCACCTCGGCCACCGCCAGCCCTGCGCTTTTTGGCTGCGGGGACACGGCTGGGGCTGTCCAGGGGGTTTGGGGGTGGCGGGGCCGCGGGGTGTGCCGGGACAGACCTGACCGAGTGCGGGAGGTCGCTGCTGCTGGTCCTGACGCTCCGCTCTTTTCCAGTCCTCTCGGATGCCATACTGCAGAACGGCCTTCTCCAGCAGCACCTCCAGGGCCTGGTGCTCCCGAACATCATGGGTGAAGGGGGTCTGCTGAACTCTCCCACCAGCATCACTGGGTGAGTGGGGAGCCAGGGCGCCTCCAGTGATTCTGAAGCCGCAGCTGACCACGAGCCGGCCACGGGCACTGGCAGCCCAGAAGCCAACCCTGCCCTGGGCTGCATCAGGAGAAGCGTGGCCAGCGTTGAGGGAGGGGATTGTGCCCCTCTGCTCCCCTGGAGCCCTGCGTCCAGCTCTGGAGCCCTCAGCACCAGGAGGACATGGAGCTGTTGGAGCGGGGCCAGAGGAGGGCTACTAAAATGATCCAAGGGGCTACTAAAATGCTCCGAGGGCTGGAGCCCCTCTGCTCTGAGGCCAGGCTGGGAGAGTTGGGGGTGTTCAGCCTGGAGCAGAGGAGGCTGCGGGCAGAGCTGAGTGCGGCCGGTCAGGGCTTCAAGGGGGCCCAGAGGAAAGGGGGGGACAAGCTTTTTAGCAGGGCCAGCTGGGACAGGACAAGGGGGATGGCTTTAAACTGAAGCAGGGGAGGTTTAGACTGGATCTAAGGAAGAAATTCTTTCCAGTGAGGGTGGTGAAACCCTGGCAGGGGTTGCCCAGAGAGGGGGTGGAGGCCCCATCCCTGGGAACATCCCAGGCCAGGTTGGCCGGGGCTGTGAGCAACCTGATGTGGTTCAAGGTGTCCCTGCTCCTGCAGGGGGGTTGGGCTGGGTGACCTCTGGGGGTCCCTTCCCACCCAAACCCTTCTGTGACTCTGTGCGTGTGAACAGCAGCTGAGCTGCGGTCGTCGTGGCTGGCCCGAGCAGTCCCCCCGGGTTTGGTTTGGTACCGAAATCCTGGCCCGGCGAAGGTTTCCCGAGTGGTGGTGAGGGGGATGGTGCAGGGCGCTGCAGGTTGTGGGTGCGGAGCGGTGGCTCGGCTGCTGCTGTTGGCATCCGAGGTGCTCGGCAGCGCTGAAGGAAGGGTGCTGGGGGGACACGAACTGACGGCTCCGTAACGCTGGCTCCCACCCCGGCCAGCCCCAGGCTGCCTTCTCCTGGGTTCCAGCTGCAGGGTCCGTCCCTCGTCCCGGAGCCGGTCCCTCCTGCTCCCGTGCAGTCCCCGAGGCGGTGGCGAGGCGGGCGCTGTGCGGCCGCTCGGTGGTTGGGAGGTGCTGCTCCCCCGCGCCAGCTCCCGCTGTTGCTTGCAGCCTGCACCTGGTCAAGGTTCGGCTCCCCACGCTGTCGGTGGTGCTGCTGCCGGGGATCGGGGTCCAGCTGACCATCGCCGCAAAGCTGGAGCTCAGCGGCAACTGGTGAGTGCGGCGTTTGGCCGTGGCTGCTCGGAGAAACCCCTGCCCGCCGGCTTCCCGCTGCACGATGTTCTGCACCTTTCCTGGCTTTCCTGGTGTTTCTCACCTATAACAAAGTCCCGGAGCTGCGCAGGCACCGAAAGACGGCTTGGGGGCTTTGTCACGGGGTGCTGCTGGCTTTGCTGGGTTTCTCTGGTTGGAGGCCGAGAGATGAAATCCGTTCAACCCCTTCGCTTTTTGCAGCTTGGTTGGCCTTCTTCCGGAACTAATCGATATCTTGGTGGATGTGAACATTACGGCAAACATCAAATGCACAAATTTTGAATCGGGCACGGTCCAGGTCGTCATCGAAGACTGCCTCTGCATTCTTGGGGCCGTAAAGATCAAGCTCCTTTCTGGGTAAGTGCCTGTGGATTTATGTTTTCCGTTGCCTGTAATCCTCCTCGCTTTATCCGCTGATCTAGACAGGCTGCCAGGACACAGACGGTGCTGAGCTGATATGGAGCCAGGCCTCGGGGAAGTAATTTCTTTCTGATTGCCAAAGCCGGTTGCTTCAGTGGAGCTGGCAAAAAAAGCGGTCGTTGGGAGATGGGGGTTAATTTGCCCTGCTTGCCCCTGGGAATTCTGAGATCTGAAGCACGAGGTGCGGTACCTCTTCCAGCGCGCTTCTGCTAGCGAACGGGTATCCAACGGGTAGGAATGATCCGGCAGGGAGCGTCCTGGGAAAAGAGCCCCATCGCCTGCCCCGGGTTTGTGCTCTGCCCGTGGCTGCTGTCACGGGAAGGCGCTGGGCACGTGGGCTTCGCTCTGACCGCTGGGCTGGGGGTAACTCCACGCACGTCTCCCGCCTCTCGCCCAGCCGCATTAGATTCTTGGCAGGAAGAATTTGCTGACTTTATGTGTTGGTGAACGCAACAGCAAATTGATCCTGGGGAATGTATTTTCTTTTATTGCTTTTGAATTACTCACTTTTCGGGTTCATTGAATTTCTCCTAATTAATTTTTGCATTATGCATTATATTTCAATCAGTGCAGCAGCTGCTCTGGAAGAGGCTGCAGGAGCGAACAGGGGCACACGGCTCCCCTGCCCCGGGGGCCGTAGGTTGAGTTTTGGCAGGGCTGGAGCGGCGGTGCGCAGGACGGGAGCCCCCCGGGGGGCGAGGGCAGCGCCGATCCACGTGCCCGACTTCATGGCCGCTCCTCGGATGCGTCTGTGGGCAGAACTGGGGCATCAATAACCAGATGCGTTATGGATTCCTGCTGGCCGCCACTTGCCGAGCACGCTGCTGCCTGTTCTAACTTAATAGCCCAGAAATATATTGATTATCAGAAGCAAACGGCTCCGTGCCGCCCGCAGGCGCCGCGCGTCCTGCAGCGACCTGTTTAGCAGCCGTGTTGGAACGTCACACAGCGGATTTCTGCTCTTGTTATCCCACGTGTAAATTGTTTCTTTCCAATAACGAACACGAAGATATTTCATAACAGCTCCACCTTCCCTTAATTACCGCGCCGATCTAAATACCGGAGGGAGCCAACCAAACCCAGGGCCCCGCTGCGAGGGGCCCGCTCCTTTCGTGCGGCGGTGCCTGCACCCCCCGAGGGCTGGAGCCTTCAGTTCCCAGGATCTGGGGGCCGACCGGGGGCGCAGGGGGGTGTAAGGCGAAGGCCGGCGATCCTTTGGTCTCCTGTCCTGGAGCTGTGGTTGTAGTGATTGGAAATTTTTGCTTTCCTTTCCAGCTTACTCTCTGTGTCAGTAAACGACATCGTGCTTCGGCAGCTGACGGCGACCCTGCCCGGCCTGGTAAGCCCGCGGCTGCCCGCCTTCCGTAGCCGAAACGCAGAAATACCAGGAGCAACGCGTCACGAGGTCGCAGCAAGCTGCGCTGCCTTTCCGCGCGGCTTTCCCACGTCGCTGGCGTGTGCCGCTCGGCAGGGATGCCAGTGGCCAGCCTGGCTCCCGGGTGGCCAGCCTGGCTGCGGCCGGCGTGTTTCCTCCTGCAGGGCAATGCCTGCAATGTTCCCCAGGTCAGAGCCGTCCCCTGTGGTGTGGTACACGGCTCCAGGGATGCTCCACCGCCCCCAAGCCCCTCGCAGCGTCCCAGCTGCCGCCTGATGCCGGGCACCGCGCTCCCCTGGGGGTTTAGATTGAAGGGAGGGGGTCTGACCCGGCGCCGGGGAGGGCTCCCCGCAGAAGGGTGGCGGGGGGGGGCGGGGTGTTGAGTGGTCACCTCTCAGCTTTGTGTTGCAGCTCTGTCCCGTCGTCGACATTGTCGTCAACCTGGTGAACATCCAGCTCCTGGGCACCCTCAATGGTGCGTTCCTGGGCAGGAGGGGGGGCTGCTTCCCGGGGTTCCCCGCAGCCCCGAGCGCCCTTTCCCATGCCCGGTCCCCCCGTGCGGCAGGGAGAGGCTCATGCCCGCGGGGTCCACGTGAGCTGCCGGTGCCTCGGCCCTCCCTGCGCCATTTTTGCGCGTCGCCCCTGGATGTAGCTTATTGCCTGTGATGCTCTCTACGGGCTGTGTTCTAGAGGCGGCTCCCACAACGCTGAATTTGGGGATGTTTTGCCCTTTTCGAGTAGCGGCGAGCGTCCCATGGGCGTGCGTGCTCGGGACCTGGTTTGGGGGTGTAAGGGCCGGCTGGGGGCCTGCAGGCTCGGGGGGGTTTGAGCTGCAGCTGATCTCCTGACGCCGTCGCCATCTCTTTTCCTCGGTGAAGCGGTGATCCCGGTCGGTACGGCAGGAACCATTCACTACCAGCTGGCCAGCCTCCCCTTCACCTCGGGCTTGTTCCTGGGGCTGGATTTAGATGTGAGTTAACGCTGGGTGACGGGACTCTGCGAGCGTGGCTGCGTGGGGGGGGCTCTCGGGCTGTTCACCCCATCCCGCGGGAGCCGTTGCCTCCTTCCAGTGCGACTGCAGGGGGGGGGCTGGGCTCCTGGCTTCGTCTGGAAACGCTGGCTAAATGTTTAGATCCTTACCCCGATCACCACCCGCTTTTGCTCCGTTTGCAAACTTATCCCGAGCCGGCCCGAGGCTGTGGCTGCTCGTTGTCGCTGCTAGGACAGCGCTCTCCCTCCTCTCCCTCGCCCTGCCCGCGGCCTGGGTGACGTCGCTTTGTGCCTTCGCTCTGCGGCCCCTGCGTGGGTGGATGCTAAACCACGCTAGCGGATTTTTTTACGACTGCCTCACTGGGAAAAAAGCCCAGCAAAACCCAAACGGGAGGGCTTAAATAAAAGGAGGCGGCTAGCGAGAAGCGGCCGGGCCAGGAGCGGTAAGGAGCAGCAAGGGCCAGCAACAACCGCTGCCATCGGTGCCCCCAGCGCCGCTGCTCTCGCTCTAGCGCGCGTTCGCCGCGTTGTTAGCTGAGGGGCCCTCATCGGCTCCTTTCATCTACTAAATACGGAGGGAACTGCTCGGAGCGATGCCTCCCCTGGCTGCTGGCGAGGGGGGAGCTGTCTGGGCGGGCGCAGCCCCCCCAAGGTCCTGGCCGTGCCTCTGGGTGCGCAGGATGGGTTTGAGCCCCGCGCCGCCTCGCCTCGCAGGGTGCGGTGCAGCAGGTGGGAGGCAGCATCATCCCCCACGACTCGTCCCCCTCCTCTTTGCCGCCGCTGCTGGACAAGCTGCTGGTCCTGGGGCTGCGCCAGAGCTTCCTCAACGCCGTCCTGTCCCTCCTGATCCAGATACCGCCGCAGACCTTCACCTGCACGCCCGAAGTCGTGAGTGTCGTGGCACCTGCATGTCAGGCGGGGGGAGGCGGCGAGGCACGCGCGCCGGGGTGCCCGTAGCTCTGCTCGGGGAGCAAGCAGCACGCGGTGCTCAGGCACGCACAGCCCCTCTTGGTGCTGGGCATGTGGCCACCCGGGGCCCGTGGCCACCCGTGGGGATTTGGGGGTGCTCAGGCCCCTGCGCTGCTCCCGTCGGGAAGCTGTAAGAGCACATGGTGTTTGCCACCAGCTGGTCCCGTGTCAGTACAGGGATCCCTCCCAGGGGTACCTGCCGAAATCAGCTGCGTGCTGGCTACGCCACGGACTCCTGGAGGTCTGCGAGCTCTTTCAAGGAGCCTTTAAAATGTGGCTGAGAAAAACAACTTCACATACGCAATGCAATTCTCCAGGCGGATGTGTTTTCTGTACCTCCGACCTGTGCTTCCACTGGGAAATACTGGCGGTCTACACCCCAACAGATGCTGAAAGCCTGGGGGTTACACTGCCCACGACTGGGTGCTCCCCCCTTAAAGGGTGACCAGGGATCGCCCCGGCAGCTGGGGGGCGATGGAGAAGGCGGAGGGCTCGGGGCGCTGCCGTCACGTAGGTCTGCGTGGGACTGAGCTGCCCGGGGCCTCGCTGGGGACACTGGGGGAACGAGGGTTCAGGGACTGGCCCCAGGAGCGCGACAGGGACGCAAGGGGGGGGGGGTGGCCCCAGCAGGACGGTGTTGCTGAAATCGGCTGGAGCACCCATCGGGGCTGCTTGTGCTTTTGTTCCGACAGTTCTCCGGTGCCAGCCGCCTGCAGGAAGTCATCGCGACCCTCGTTCCTGCCGGGGTGAGTGACTTGTGCTGGCGCCAGGGTTTGTGGAGACCTTGCCAGGTCCGAGCCCACCCAAGGGATGCTCCTGGACGTGCCTGGGTGCTGCTGCTCCCGTCTTCTGCTCCCCATCCCTGGGCCACGCTGAGCGTGCCCCGTGGCCGAGCCGTGCCAGCGGAGCTCGAGGCTGTAGCCCAGCTTCTCCCGCTCCCCAGGCGGAGGGACGTCTCCTCCGGCAGAAAGAGCTGATGAGTGCCTGGCATCTCCCCTCGCCTGGGCACCCCCTCATGGCCTTCACATCCACCTTTGCTTCCTCCGCCCCTCTCTGCCCGCAGCAAGGGGTGCCAGCCTATGCTGCCGGACCGCTTTGCTCTGTGAATTCAGCTTGTCCAAGGCCCGTGTGACCCTGGGGGAGGCCCCGCAGGGACATGGGGCTGAGGGGGTCAGCGTGTGGGGCACGGGTAGCCACCTCCCTGTGTCCCCCATTCCCACAGTGCTCCACCTGCCGTGGGACCAGTCCTCTGAGCATTAAGCTAACTTTGGCTGGGAACCCGCTCATCCTCTTGGAAGAAAACAAAGCCACCGTCGAGCTTTCGGTCATGATCCAGGTGTTCATTAAGCGTTTAGATGGAGCCATCCTCAACCTCCTGCTCCTGAAGGCCGTAAGTGTGGGTGTGCAGCCAGCCCAGCAGCGGGCAGCTGGGACAGGGGCGTCTCCATGGGCTGATGTTCTCCCCGTCTGCTTGCAGGACCTCAGTCTCAACGCCCACGTGTCCATTGCTGGAGGCAGACTGGTGCTGGGCCTGTCCCTGGGCAGGTAGGCTCTCCCAGAGCAGGCGGGGGACACGCCAGCTCTTCCGGAGCTGGGGGCACAGGGCCAGTTTGCTGGGAAGGGAGCAGGAGGCCAGGAAGGGCTGTGGTTCATCAGGGATGCTCCGCCTGCCGTGCCGGCGTGTCCCCTGGTGACCCTGGCCGGTGGCAGAAGGGACGGGAGGGTTGCACGACTGGGTCTGTGCCCACGCCGGGCAGCGCTGCCCTCCTGCGGGTGGGTGACGTCCTCTGCCTGGCAGTGTTGGCTCTGGAGCCGCTGGCTTCAAGTGGTCTTCAGCGTCTGTAAACCAGACGTTTCATTTCCCGAAGGGGAGGATTCCATACCTGGCTGCTGGCACAGGTATTGCTGGCTTTCGGGAAATGAAAAGTGGGGAAGTTTTGGGAAACGGGGGGGAAAGCCCATGTGAGTTTGATATCAAGGAGAAGCGAGGCAACCTGAATAACTGCAAGGCTGTCAGCCTGACTTTGAGCCAGGCAGTCGTCCGAAATGTCCGCAGTTGGGGCGGAGCGGTGAGGGAGCCAAGGGCAGCGCTGTCGTTGGTGCCAGGCAGGGTGCGATGGAAGGGTGGGAAGCATTCCCCGTCGCCTGGGCTTGGAGGGTTTCCGGCCGTTTAGCTTGTCGAAGAGCTAGCTTGAGGGGCAGCGTTGGCGTAGCTGGCATGCGGCGATACGGGGAGTAGGAACGCATCGAAGGGCTTTTGGTTCAATAGACAAGGATATAACGAGGTCCAATGGAGGTAGAAGAGAGAAGTCCAAAGTGGAAGTAAAGCATCTGTTTCAGCTGTGGAGACGGTTGGGTGCTGGCGGTGATAGATGGGCGCTGAAGCAAATGCTCCAGAGCTCACAGTCTTTAAATCGAGACCAGATCCTTTTTCCAGAGGCTCTGCTCTCAGCCAGCCGGGAGCTGGCTCCTTTCCCAAGGCGATAACTAGGGGGGCGCGGGTGAGGGAAGGGGGAGCCCGGGGCTGGTGTGTGCCCCGTGGCAGTGCCGGTTCATTTACGACCAAATAAAAATCAGGTGAAGTTCTTGGTGCTGATCCTCTGCTTTTATTTTCCCATTTTCTTTTCTCTCTTGCCTGTGTGGCAATGCCTGATTTCTGTGTTCCAAGGCTGCGATCCCCGTCGGGCTGCCCCCCCGACCCCTTCCCCTCGGGCTGAGCCGTGCTGCCCGAGGAGGGGTCGGGGCCCTGGGAGCTCTGGCCGGGCACGCGGCGCCTGACGCGCTCTTTGCTTTGCTTTCCCCGCAGCACTTCCCTCACCTTGGAGTCGTCCGACGTCGGCATCAGTAACGTGAGTCTCTCGTACCAGCCCGGGCTTTGCTGGGTGGGCAGAGCGCCCGAGCGTGGCCGCGCTGGGGAGGGAGCTGTGGGATGCTGAGCCATGTCCTGGCTGCGATGGATTGCATCTGCCCGGGGTCTTGGTCGTTGGCTGCTCTGCTTTGTAGGTCGGGGCAATTCTTCTTTTGCTGGTTTTTTTTCCTTCCCTTCTGCTTTTTCTAATAACGCCCATGTCAAGCCCAATGTCTGTGTGTTCACCCCGGCTTGGGCAAAGCTTGCGTGGAGCTCCAGCAGGAGCTCTACCTGGTGGAAGGTTTCCCAAAGGAAGGCCAAGATGCAAACTGAAGACGAAAAGTAGATTTGCTTTAAAGAAAAGAGGGACCGTGTGTGTCAGCGGGAAGCGATTTCCAGTGCCGCGGTGCCGGGCTGTGCTTGCCGTGCTGTGTGCCCGGCAGCGCCGCTCACGCGCTTGCTCCTTCCCTGGTTCAGATCTTGGACCTGAAGCCCCACTGCAGCAGGCTGCTGGCAGAGACGCTCTTGCCCCTTATCAACAGTAAGGAGACCGGGCGAGCTGGGCCAGGAGCGCTGGGAGGCGGGGGGGGGGATGCGTGGGCATGACTGAAGGCTGGCAGGGAGGTTGGGGCGGGTCGGGGTCTGTAATGCCCCTGCTGAGGCTGTAGCTCAAAGTCCCAACCTTCCTCTCACGCCATCCGCCCCAGCTTCAGTCCCGAGGGCCCTGGCGTCAGCCAGCGGCGGGGAACGTAGGGAAAACCGAAAGGCGCCGTGCGTCGCGGTGCCGCGGTCGTCCGTGCCTCCGGAGCAGCTCGGCTCCCTTCGCCCTCCCCGGGAGCCGCTTTGGCGTGGGCTGGGAGTGGGGCTCGCCCCCCCGGCGCTGTGTAAGGACCCGTCTGTCCCCTGCAGGAGCTCTGGGCGTCGGGATCCCTCTGCCAAACGTGCTGGGCATTCCCTTAATAAAGGTGGACATTCAGATCTTGGCGGTAAGTGCCTGGGAGCGCACTGGTGCCACTGGCAGGGGCTGTTCCTAGCGGCTGGATCCTGCTGGGGGGATTTGGTGTGCAAGAGCCCTAGACTTCAACCCTAGCGAGGCCAGAAGGGGTTGCTCTGTCCGACCGCCTTCAGGCCAGAAATTGCTTCGTGCCCGTGAGCGTTGCCGAGCGGGGCAGGCAATGCAGTGCCCGGCCCCTCCGGGTAGGTCCTTGTCCCCTGTCCAGGCTGCCTTCCCTCGCTGTGTGCGCAGCTCTGGTGTGGGTCGGGGGCCTGGGAAGCCCTTCCGAGTGCCACCATTCCAAGTGTCTCGAGTCGCACCAAATTCCAGCATTCCTGTGCCTCCTGGAGATGTCCCAGAGGAGCTGGGATACTCTCCGATGCTAGACATTAGGAAAAATTTCTTAACAGCTGGGCAGGCGGTGCTGAGGGCCAGGGTTTGGGGGTGGGATGGCAGGGGTAGGGGAACGGTTGGGCTGGGGGAGCTTAAAGGGCTTTTCCACCCTCAACGATTCCATGATTCTATGATTCCCAAAGGGCGCTGTGCCCTCCTTGTTAAGAGTTGGACGCAAGGGTTTTTGCAAGGGGGTTTTCGGCTCCCTGTGTGCTGCTGCCAAGGCTGTGGACCAGCGTCCCTCCAAGGCGGGGAATAACGCGGATGTGTCGCTCCTTGCACCTCTTCAGGGCCTGCTGGTGATCCTTGTGTGAGCCGGGGCGCACGGGGCACGGCGGGGCCTTTCCGGGCAGAGAACGAGGAAGAAAAACCAATGAGGACGGAACAGCGGGACCGCTCTCATCTCCTTTTCTTTTCTCCTATTGATTCAAGATTCTTGATAACATTTAAGACACTTTAAAGTTATTTGGCTCGTGTGAGCACGAAGATGCTTGCACAAGCCAAAACCTGATGGGCAGCTCTGTGTACAAATATTTATTTAGAGAAATCAGCATGATTTGGGGGCACGGCTAGCGCAGCTGCATGCCATGCTGCAGTGGAATTGATAAATTTGCTCTCGATGTAATGAAGAGGTGACCTTGCTGCCTGTGGCTCCCTAAGGGACCGTCACTGTCCGGGTTCAGCCGGGTGCGGAGGGCTGAGCGGGAGCTCAGGGCACGTCTCTCGTGTAACTCTCTTAATAAACATTCCTACTTTTTTAGTGCTTGGAATGAGGTTCTGGTTTCTGACGCTCTCCGGGGAGGGCGCCTGCCCTGCCTCCCGCTGCGGGACCCGCTTCCCTTGTGACAAATGGTGGTTTGCTTGGGGCTTGAGAGCGTTTTCCTCTCAAACTTCCTGAGAAAAGAACACTTGGGTTTGCAGAGGCTACTCCTGGCTGGGTCACCTGCTGATCCACGAGCAGAAAGCGGAATGAAATCGAATTCCCAAAGGCTGTGAAGCTTTTCCTAATAGAATCCAAAGGGAAAACGTTGTTAGCGGGTAACGGAGCAGCATGGGGGAGCGGGAGCGTGCCCGCCTGCCCGCACGGCCCCCGGCTGCCCAGGCTGGTGCAAGAGCCGGCCGGTCTCTGCACAGCGCGGGGGGAAGGTTTCAGACATTCCTGATTTCAGAAAAACAAACGGTTCTGGGTAAAAAATAAATAAATCTGAGGTCTTAAATGGCCCCATGCGCCTGTTTGTCCCAGCACGAGGTGGTTACTCGTGTGCAGTTTGGTGCTGCTCTCCCCAGAGCTGGTGGTGCTGCGTCGCCATCCGAGCACGGGGGGGCTCGGGACGCGCCTGGCTCCCATGGGGTAACGGGCAGGGGCAGCACCCTGCTCCGCATTTCTGCCTGAAGGGACGAATCCCCCAGTATCTGCCGGGCCAAGGGTGCTGGTTGTTGCCTTGATTTCCAGCACCGCGGTGAGACGTTGCAGAGCGATCGCTGAGCGCAGCAGAGGATGCGCGGGACCCGTGCGAGCTGCCCAGAGCGCCCCGGTGCCGAGCCCCGTGCCGTCACGTGGGCTGCCGTGCCTCGTGTCACGACAGGAGGGCTCTGGGGGGGTTGAGGCGCGCGGTAACGCTGAAGACCGGTGTCTGGGTGCGTCTGAACGACTCCTTTGGTTCCTGGTCTCGCGCCAGCTGGCGGTGCCGGTGGGACCACGCTCTCCAAAGGCCGTTCAGCCTTTGGTAGCAGGGACCTTGCCCCGTCCCTGGGCGGAAGCGATGCTCTGCGCAACGCTGGGACTCCCCGCTCCGGCAGCGTGCTGCGGGCAGCCCCAGCCAAACCGCGTGGGTGAGGAGCTTCTGCCACGCGGGGGGTGAACACGAGGGAACGCTGTGGAGCATCGGGCCGTGCTCGGGAGCTCCAGGCCCCGCTGCTTGTGTGCTCTGGTGCCAGCATGCCCATGGTGCAGACAGAGCGGGGTTCGGGGGGGCTGCCTGACCCACTTACCCCGTGGGCAGGATGAGCAAACCCATCATTTGTCGCCCAGGGCTGAGCGGGAAGGAGCAGAGGGACCTTTTCAAAAGGAGAGGGAAGCACCTCCTTGGTGTGACTCGCACCTCCTTGGTATAACTCGTTTGCTTCTGCGACTCCTAAGTGCGGCGCTCTGGATTGCTGGTGGGCTCAGGCGTAAATGCAGAGCAGGAAACTGCGAGTCGGAATTCCTAAGCACTGGGACAACCCTGGCCATAGCAGAAAACCATGGAACAGTCATTTTCCGGCATGCCAGCGCCCCGACACGCTGGAAAACCTCCTTATGGGTGAGCAGCAGGAGCGGGGTGCGATGGGCTGGCTGCTCTGCCCGGGCTGTGCGTGGGGCTTCAGGCTCCCCAGCTCTTGCCCCAGGGATGTCCCTGGTGAAGCTCCGTCCTGCTGCCGCTCCACGGGGGCTGGCCAAGGGGCTCATTGCCGTTTCTCCAGCATTTGACCCATCTGCTGTCACGTCCTGCTCCGTGTGCCTCTGGCGAGGGAAGCCGTGCGCCCTGTGGGGCCCTGGGATGCTGCCCGGCAAAATGATGGATTTTGTTTCTGCCAAAGCTGCTAATACAAATGCTTTTTCCAAGGTTTCTTTTTGCAGGTGAACCCCAAGGGACTGCTGGGGACAACGCTGGCTGTCTCCAGCTGTGCCGGGTGATGGGAGGGAGCCACAGAAGACCCCAGCTCCCCAGCGCAGGGCGGCTCTGTCCCCGAGCCTGTGGCCGGTGCCAGGTAGGACGTGAGGGGCTGGGGCTCGGGGTGTGCAGCTCCCGCGACCCCAACCCCAGGCTGGCGCTGCAGAGCCGTGTAGTAAAGCCTAAAGGTGGAATATCCCCGGCAAATGAATGCACCTTTTTACTACTGTAGGTTATTCCTTTTGGGAAACTGGTTCAAGATGTATTAGCCAAAGAATGATGGTTGCGGCTCTACTGGGAAACTTTGATTAGGAGCAGTTCTCGCTATTGCCAACTCTGGGCATTAAAGTCATTAGTCAGGTCCCCAGGCTGAGCATATAAACCTTCAGGGCTTTTTACTCCTCATAATAAATCAGCTTGGCTTGTTTTGTTGGCTTCCCTATTTCTGAGGCTCTGAAATATGAGGGTCTGAAGCGCTTTTCAGCAGCTCCAGAGGCTGGAAACGATGTGCGTGGCTGTGGCGAGTGAAAGCAGACGTGCGTGTGGTTACTGGGGGTGGTGGCTGGGCTCTTGAGCCATCGCCGTGGGAGAGCTAACGTGGGAGCTGCCGATGGGCAGCAAGGCTGCTCCTCCTGCGCACGGGCGCCCAACGATGGAGCAAGGCGGGCAGTTGCCCACCCTTCCATTTTGGACACTCGGGTCCGTTGTGGGCTTCCCCCTCACCCCCCGTTAGTTTGCTGAACACCCTCTCGGCTGCCGAGGTTCGGTTGGTGGGAAGGGGCGTTCCAACAGCGACAAACGGAGCCGCTGGTGCCTGGGGCAGGCGCGTGCTGAGCCGGCGCGATCACCGTGGGCGGTCGTTTCGGTCAGCGTTTTCTCCGTGAGGAGCTTTGTCGGAAGCATAGCTTTGAAAATGGAAGCTCCAAGTCTGGAGTTAAAAACCCGTGTGCAGACAGCTTGGTTGGTTGGGGTTTTTCCCCGCCCCCCCCCCCTTCTTTCTGACCCAGGGAAAACCAGCAGCCCAATGTTCCCATAGTAACATGAGAAACGGAGGAAGAGCGGATGAACAATCTCTCGCCGTTAGGGGCCGTGTTGTTCTATGCCGAGAGGCACGGGGCTGCTTTCCAGCCTTACAAATTAGGGGGATTTTCATGCTCCCTTGATTAAATGTAAGGTCTGGGCATCTGTACTGGCACCAGCTTTTGGCAAGACAAAATTCATCTGCCTTTAGGTACAAATCGTAGGGGGGAAAAAAAAGTCACTAATCATAGCAGAAAGTGCAGTGTGAAAGAGAAATGTTTAATTAAAGCGTGGAACATGGTTACAGTCCTTTCTCTTTGGCAACCGAAATGCCAGGAGCAGGACCGGGAGGGAGAGCTGCTAGCGCAATGCCATTGCTGCCCTGAATGTGGGACGGCGTTCTCTTAGGAGGGTAGGAAAGAAGATTCCCAACAGTTCCAGTGGTGAGAAAACACAAAGCACGAGTGCGGAGCCAACGGGCCCCGGACACCCGGCTTCAGCCCGCGATGGTCTGCGCTCCGGTCCTCACCTGGAGCCTGAGGTTGCAGGGGACCAGGACGTAGCCCTGAGCGGGGGGGAACAAGGGCTGAGCACGGTGCCTGTGTGGCTCGCACCAGCCTGCACAGGGCTCCCCGTGGGCCAGCGGCCCCTCCGACGGGGCCATTGCTCATGCCAGTGGGGCTAGGGAGGAGCTGCGCCTATCCAAAGGGGTGAAGCTTGGTTCTGGGGGTTGACAGGGCTAGAGGAGCAGGCTCCCATGGAGCCAGGAGGTGAGCATCGCTCCCGGGTTCCCTTTGGATCAAACGTAGCGGGGAGCAGCTTAACGGCCTGATTTCTCACCTTGTGAATCACGACGTTGACGTCGGTGTAGGCGAAGCTGGAGACGTGGGGCAGGGCCACGCCGTTGCTCAGGACAACTGGGGGGAAAAAACCCAAAAGAGGGGAAGTTGGCAGCTGGGTGCCGCCTCTGTCCCCGCTGTGCGCGCCAGCGCTGCTGCGGAGCCCCCAGCCCCTCACCGTTCAGCTGGGCCGGTACCTCCGCACGGATCGCGGGCAGAAGGAGCTCCTCCAGTAAGGCAGCCTGCCGAGGGGGAGGCCAGGGACTGAGGCAGAGGGAGAGGGGCAGGGACCAGCAGGAGGGGGGTCCTGACGCCCACTGCCCCTCTCCTGATCCCGCACGGAGCTGCCTCTCCCTGCCGCGGGGCGCAGCCAGCACCCAGAGTAAGCATTTCCCTGCTAACCGCTGCCCGGGGGGGTTTAGGGTGCAGCGGGGGGGGGACCAGGCTGTTGCTGTCAGAGGACTGTGCTAAGGCGCGGGCTGTTGCGTGCAGCGAGTCACAGCAGCGCGGCGTGAGGAGGGGACGCGGCTGCGCTCGGTCACGTGCGGCGGGGGGGTGGCTGGGGGCACCTACCGGCACGGGCCCCACGTCGGAGGCAGCCAGGCTGAGCTCAATATCCCTGGAAAACAAAGAGCGGCAGAGGAGCTGCTTGCAATAGCTTGCAATAAGCAGTGGCTTTCACGTTGCCCCGAACACCACAGTGGAGTTTGGGGCCAAGCCAGTGGTGCCCTTGGTGCCACCTTGGTGACCTGAGCAGGCGGCCGGAGCCCGACCTCCCCCCCCCCGGGCACAGCAGCAAGGGCTTGAGGACGCTTTGGCCCCCCAGGACCCAGCAGCATCCCTGGGGCCCCGCTGGAGCGGGCGGGCTGCACGGGCTGGGGCGAGGGCGGCTGCAGGGCCGGGGCCGGAGCGATGGCGGGCAGGCCCCCGGAGGCACGCGGCGCGGCCCGTGGGCGATGGCGGGGGTGGAAGGGTGCAGTTCCCACCCTTCTCTCTGACCACGTTAGCGGAGCCTCGCCGTTGCCCTCGGGACAGAGCTACCTCTGCAAACCGTAAAAGCTACGAACTTCCCCGGAGCACTTTGCCCCTCCGTTCCCTGCTACAACTGGGACGCGGCCCCTTCGGGGACTCGGCGCGCAGCCAGGTTCATTACTCTATCACTGCCGCAGAGATCATCATCCTTGTGTCGGCGACCCTGAGGAGGAGTCCCGCAGACATCTCCTGCAAGGGCAAAGGGAGGGCAGGATCAGAGCGAGCACGTGGTCCCGCCGCAGCCCTGGGGAGCGGGGTGCAATGAAGCCATCCGTGCGGCGCGCTCCTCGCGCCCTGCTCGACGCGATGGCGGCGAGCGCTGCTCGGCCAGCCCCCTGCAACGCCTGCAGTCGGGCTGGGTCTTGGAGCATTGGGGGCTGCCCACGTGCCGCTCGGGCACGCTCCTGCGCCGGCCGGGCACGCTCACCACGTTCACGCTCAGGAAGCTCTGGAAAGCCGGCGAGCCTGCCCCGACATGGGCGGTGAGGAAGAGCTTCAGGGCTGCCTTGCCTTCCTCCAGCACCACCTGAGGCGCGCTCCTGGCCACAGCTTGCAGCACCACCGGTAGGTCCTCCTGGAAGAGGGTCCCCGTCTGCCGAGGGGGGGTGGTGTGTGTGTTATTTCTGGGCAGGGCAGCCGTCCCCTGCGCCCCCGGGGGGGTGGGCAGGCAGCCGGGGGGCACTGCCCGAGCTGGGGCCGTGCCTCTCGGGGCAGCAGCGACAGCGACGAACCTGAGGAATCCTCTGTGCCACGGTGGCGGTGGTCAGCGGGCTCTGAAAGGAAAAGCACAGGGAGCGATCCGAGCTGGGGCGGCTGCGCTGGGGCTCGTGCCCAGCGGGGCCCTGCGGACCCGGGGTGAGCACGCGGGAGCCTTCCTGCACGCCAGTGTGCGCCGGCAGCGGCAGTTCTGGTTGCCCTTCGTGGCAATTTCTCCACGCGTTGTTAGACCAGCAATATTTTTGGGAGCCTGGGGGTGAGGGGCTGCGGATCCCACGGGCGCTCAGGGACAGGCTCTCATTTCTTGGCAGGGCACACAGCTCCTCCGAGCTGTTCGTGGGGCAGGGCTGCCCCTCCGTATTTTCTACTCCTTGCTTGCTCCACTCACCAGGATGGTCATGTTGAAGGCTCCAGCCTCTTCCAGGGCGGAGAAGAGGCTGGTGTAGAAGTGCTCAGAGAAAGCCAGGGTGAGGTGGGAAGGGCCGGCGCCTGCTGGCTGGGGCACGCTGAATGGCACGGGGCTGCCGGGCAGGGGGATTGCCATCCCCCCCACCTGGAAAGTAGTCTGCAGGGACACAGGCAAGGAGGGGAGGAGGTTGGGGTGTCCTGGGGCACGTAGTGCTGGGAGGAAGCGGCTCTCCCAAAGCCTGGAGCTGGGCTGTGAGCGCTGGACAGCGGGGACTTGCCTGCAAGGATACGGTGATTCCCTGCTCCGAGAACACGGGCGCAGCCAGGGGCAAGTACTGGATCTGGCAGCTCGGCGTGACGGGGAACGGAGCTGCAAACCGAGCAGGGAGGCGCTCAGGACAGGGAGGGGAGCAGGGACCGGCACCTGGGAAGCACCTGGGGTTCCCGGGTAAAGAGACAGGGAAAGGTCGCCGGGAGGAGGGAGCGGGGGCCTGGGGAGATGCCGGTGGCAGAGCCGCTGCTGCTGGGTTTCTGCCGCAGGGTGGGAGCCCGTCCCCCCTCGTGACCAGCTCCAAACTGAGCCCTGAAGCCCGCAAGGAGGCTGGAAGCCAAAGGCTCACCCGTCAGAGAGGTCAGCTGTTCGTGTGGCAAAAGCAGCAATTTGGAGATTTCCAGGCAAATCTATGGGATGAAGGACAAAGAGAGAGGTGGGGGGTGAACAGGGGGGGAGGGCTGCAGGCATGAGGTGTTCCCTGATGGCCTCGGCCGTGGGCGTCCCCACCGGCCGGCCACGTGGCAAGCAGGAGACAGGAGCAGCTGCGTTCCGTGGCCACGGGGGCTGCGGGGGCGACCGGGCAAAGCACCAGGCTGGTCTGAAGCGCTCTGATTCTTACAGACCTGTACAACTTTGTCTGCCCCAGCCTCACGCCTTTGCAGACTCGACCTTACCTTATCGACGTTGATCTCCTTGTCCACGTCCGAACGAGAGGACTTGCTGGATGGAAACAACAGGATGGAAGAAGTCAGGCGAGAGCCAAGGGCAGGCGAGCGTCTTTTACCTGACCCGAAGGGCACCCAGAGACAGCATTGCCTTAGCTTCTGTCATCTGTTAAGCTACAATTACAATTCAGAATCCTGAAACGCTGAAGAATTGCCCTTGGACTTGCATTAAAAATGTTTCTGCCTCACTACTTGAAAAGATCCGCTCCCTTCCGAGGGAATGGAGCTCTCGAAAATGGGGGAGGCCAAACTTGCAAGCGCAGCAAAGTCCCTCCCGGGAAGGTAAAGTTTTGGCGTTAACCTCTGCAAGCTTTCAGGGCAGGGAGCCACATCTGCCCAGAAGTGCTTGTGCCTCGGTGCCTCCTTTCCCCCTCTGTTACCCAGATCCCAAGGAAAACTGCGGGGTCGACCTTTCCAGTTCCTCGGTGCTCTGCATCTCCTCCACGGTGGGTTTGCAGGCAGAGGTCACCAGCTCCAGGTTCCCTTCGGGGTTCATCTCCACGTGGAGCTCCGCCAGGATGGACAGCCTCATCACCTTGGTGGTGGAGCTGCGCCAGGGGAGGAGAGGCGAGGGCTGGAGCATGGGCGCTGCTCCCGGTCCCACTCGCCCCGGCCCTCCCCGCTCCCGCAGGCAGGTGCTGGATGTGACCCCCTCGCTCCGGCCGGGAGCTCCGGCTGCTTCCAGCCCCACGGCCCCCGGCACTCACGGGGCGGGTGCGATGCCGAGGTCCACGTCGATGCTCAGCCGCAGCCCGGCGTCGGGGATGAGCGACAGGGACAGCTCGGCGACACTGACGGAGCTAACCTGGTTCCTGCTGGAGCAGAAATTGAGGCATCGGGAGAGCATCGGTGTGCGATCCCCGGCTGCTTTCACAGCAGACAAACCCCAAAAGTTCGTGAGATCTGTCCAGTGGACGGATAAAACAGCGCCCCAAATGAGGAGCCCATTTTTAAACCACTCTGGCAAACAGTCATCCTCATCTCCGGGAGGATTTCCGCCTGTGCTGCGGGGATATTCGCAGCCCCCCGGCCGACCCCCGGTGCGGGGCAGTGGTGCGGTGCCACGGCCGGGCAGGGCAGAGCCATGGACTCACCTCCTGGGCTCCGGGGCGCCGAGAAAGAGCTCCGGGACTGCTGGGGCCATGAGGTCCCGCCTGAGGACCGCCTCGGTGTGTGGCTTGGAAACCTCCGCGACTGCGAAACAGGGCAGGTGGGTTATGAGACCCCCCCCGGGGGGCCGGGGGCTGAGGCACAGAGGTGGACAGGCTGAAAGTCGTCCCGGCGGTGAGCTCCCGTCCCTTACCACCCCCCCATTGCTGGCTGCAGCGAGGGGACAATGGATGCGGGCTGGTTAACGGCGTGTTACGGTGACAATATTTTGCCGTGGCGCTGGAAGGTGCCGCTGCCTCCCCTCCCTGCCGCGCTGCGGGAGAAGCGGGGTCCGGACTTACGGTAGCTCAGTCCCGCTGGGGTGAGGATGGCGCCGCAGTCGGGCGAGCCGGTGCTGTGAGCGGGGGCCAGGAGGCTCAGGAGGGCGCTGAGGGCGCAGAGCTTCACCATGCTGGTGCCTGGAAGAGGAGGGCACCCCCGCAGCCCGGTCAGAGCCCTGCCCCAGCCCGGCCGCCGCGGCCAGCGGTCCCCGAGCTCGCCAGCGTCCGTGCGGTAGCAGCGCCAAGCCCTCGCCTGGTGCCCGGGGGTTCCAAGGCTCTACCAGACGGCTCAGCCTTGGCACCCCCCTGTGAGCCGCAGCAGCGCCATGGCCACTGAAGAGCGCATGGGAGCCTGTGACCGGTGTGAAAGGAGCAAATACACGGGAGCTAAACGAACTGAGGAGCTGGTGGGTGTCACGGAGGGGGCCGGAATCAGATCAGAGGGCGAAAGCGCTCTCTACCTCCCTGAGAAGCGTTCAGGAGTTGTTTATAGCGTTTGTAATGCTCTTATGATATTAAGAAAATGCGTAATTCGGAACATTCTGACCCGCAGCGAACACGCGTGCGTGTGTGGGTCTGCACAGAGCGCGGGTCTGCGGTGAGAGCGCCCCTCGCAGCGGCACCGCGCGGTGGGAGCCAGCAGCCCCTGTACCGAGCCGCGCGGTTTGCAAACGCGTCTTTACCTTTCCCGGCCGATCCTCCCATTCCTCCCAGTCGGTCCGTGTCTTGCCGTGGCCACACCAAGGAATCGCCCTGGCCTTATATACCCTTGGGGCCGAGGCTGGTGAAGCAGAGATTGGCAGAGAGGGCTGGGAACAGGGGCGCTGGGGGGACGCTTTGTTTTAGATGCCACCGTATTGTTCCCCCATGTACGTGCTTGCATGGGCCGTTGACCTGGCGAGGTGAAATACCGAACAGCGGGTGCCGGGGCAGCTCGCCTCCGTCGTGACGCTGCGGCGGAGCACAAGGGGAGGGCGCCAAGAAATCAAACGCTTCAGGAAAGCGAGCGGCGGTTTCTTGGCTCTGCAGCCATCCTTCCTCCAAACGCCGCCGGGGCAGCCGCCACCACGTCCACACCAGTGAGGAGCTGCTGTGGTTTGTGCCGCCCTCCCAGCTGGGCAGCTCAGACCAGTCAGTTTTAGATCAGACAGAGGATCTATTTTTTTTTTAAGATACCTTCTCTAACCTCCGGAATGGCCCACCTGCAGTAATTCCTTCCTCCCTAACCCATTCTCAATCAAAAGCCAGGGGCAAGATTTATTACCACCAGTAGAGAAAACGGTGGGTGGTGGCCACCCTCTTGCTAATGTCTCTACGAGCAGTGAGAGCGTTGATGTGAGGCAGTCAGAGTCCCCCTCCTTCCTCTGCCCGGGGTCCATCGTGTTCTCCTGGCTTCCCTCGGCCCGGAGAGCAGAGCGTGGACAACCTGCAGATGCCATGGCAGCACAGCCGCCATGGTCCGGCCCAGCTCTCCTGCGTGCGCCGTGTCCTGGCTTTGCCCTCCCAGGTGTTTGTGATCTCAACCTCGGGGCATGACCGGTCTTCCAGAGAGGGTTGAGTTGCCGGTTTTGGTCGGAGTCCCTTGGCAAGGGGATGAGGTGTTCAGCGCTTGTTGAAACAGCTGCTGCCATTGTGCTTTGTGCGTTGACCAGGTGAGTTATGGGGCGCTGGTTCCAGGTGCATCCTGACATGTCCAAAGCCTTTGGCTCTCACCACCGCTGCGTTGCTTTTCCTCCTCAGCGTGACAGAAAAATGCCAAGAAAAAGCAGAATTTCAGCCATGTCATGGCATCCAAACAGCGCTGTCGAAACTACGAAGGTTTGCGTCCAGCAGGCTACGGGGGCGAGCGGGGCTGACATGGCTACGCTGCCGTACTCACCCGCTGAGGGGCAAGAGCTGTGTTCGGAGAAGGAAATCCATTGAGGAGGTTGTGACCTGCAGACGGGTCCCCTGGGGCTGCAGGAGGTGTTGGGTGGCATCTGGCATCGGCAGGGACGCAGACACAACCTAGGCAAGTCTGTGAGAAAGAGGTGTTCGCTGTGCTTTAGAGCAGCGGTCAGAAAATTGCCCCGCTACGCAGTGTCCCCACGCAGGCAATGGTGGCGGCTCTTCCCGACCGGCGCTGGGGATTTATCTGTGGAGCGTTGTTATCGTCCACAGCAATGCAAGGGGCTGGGATAAGCTGCTGGGACGAGATGACACTGTGGTGCTTAGGCATGGATTTTCTCCTTCTGAAGAGCTGTCCTGGGCCTGATGATCCCCGGGGAGGCTTAATTAGATGTCAGTTATAGCCTAACGACTGATCAAGTGACTAGCACGAAAGCATCTCTCCGGCATGGTGCATTCTGTACCGGGAGTTATCTCCAAATCCCACTCTCCTGGTCCATAAGACGTGAATCTCCCTGTCCGGGCTTAGCAGCGAGCCACTGACTTGTCACCGGGAAGGAGGAGGCAGCAGTCTAAACCTCATGACAGATTTTATACAGAAATGAAGAGAAGAAATAAATTACCTGGTGCTGCAGGATCCCACCAGGGTGAACTCCCAGAGCTGGGTCCTGCTGGGTGAGGTACCTGGGAGGGGACGGGTGGGGACGCTGTGGTGGCCACTGGCCCCAGCCACAGCGACAGCAGCAGCGTGGGCAGCCCCGGGGGAGCCTCCTGCAGCCCGACTGCGGTCTGGGGGGAGGCACGGATCCCCCACGGCCGGACAGGGACGGGGCCCAGAAGTCTGTTTCCTGGGAGGTGACAGTTCTCTGTTCCTTGGGAGGTGACAGTTCTTCTCAGCCCTGCTCCAGCCCTGCAGAAACCGGTAAGAACATTACTGAGATGATCACAGTTTCCAGTGGGTTCCCCACCAGCCGATGCCGTGTCCTCCCCTGGCGTCTGCATGAGCTCCGTGAACCTTTGGGGCGCGAGAGCCGCTCATCCCAAGAGCTGTGGTTAAGCAGGTATCTCCAGAAGCAGAATTTACCGTCACACGGCTTCAGTCTCTCCTCGTCCCTGCCTCCGTCTGTACCATGTAATTAAACAGATCGGGTTTTTCTCTTTGGGACTTGACGTGGGGGTCTCCATCAGCTCTTCCTGGGCACGGAGCTTCAGCCTGCTGGGAGCCTGTGCCTGGTGCTCAAGGGCTGACCTGGACTTTCAAATTTATTAGTGAAATTATTGGTACGGGCAGATGTCAGAATCAGCCAGGGATGAGGCCACCTGGCAGTAATTACCCAGCCCTTTCATTCTTTTGGTTTCCTCTCTTCCTCAGTCAGGATTTAGGCACAGGCTGTTTCTTCCCTCCCTCCAGGAGAGGGGCAGCTTGGGCAACCCCTGGGGACTCTCCGCTGGAGAAGACCCGGGCGAGGCGGCGGCGGGGCCCTTCCTGCAGGAGCCCCCGTCGCGGCGAGGCACAGCAGCTCGCGTCGTTTCCCCCGGAAAAGGGAGGCCAAGCCGGGGAGGCGGCTGGAGCCGTGTCCAAGCCTGCGGAGAGGTTTGTCACGTTTGGTGCCATTGCCGTGGCCAACGGCCGCGAGCTCCCCTGCTGTGCCTGGGGCCAGGGTGCAGGGTGGCCCCAAGACCCGGTGGCCACGTGCCCCATCAGGCAGCTCCAGCCCCTTCCCCGCAGCAGGTTTTAGGCAGCGTGAGCAGCTCCGGTGCTTGTGGAAGAGGAAGGCTCGGTGCCCAGCTTGGGGACCGACCACGGGCCAGCGGCGCATGATGCCGGCATGTCCTGGTGGTGCTGCACTGGGGTGTTCAGACACTGGAATTTTGGGGAGTGACTCTTGTACACAGGCGGTGGTTTGGCTGGCGTAGCTCTGCCGGGCATGCGGGGAGCCTTGCTCACTTTCCTCTAGTGTGGGGGTGGCTTTAGCCCCCGATGCGTGGTTTGGGAACCATCTCTGGCTCTTCATCCCTCTCTGTCCGATGAAGCCCACGCACTCCTGTAAGGCTCCGCCGGCTCTGGAGCTCTGTGAGCAGCCGCACCGGGCCGGCAGATGTCACGGATCTGGTGTGTTCTATTCCCCGTTGGCTGCCGTGGTTGGGAGGGTGAAAACGCGCCCCGTGGCTCACGTCTGAAATCACGACGCCTGCACAGCAAGCGCCCGCCGAGCTCCCAGGGACGGCAAAGACTGCTGGTAATCCGAATTTATGGCACGGGGAGTGTCCTGATGGTGCCTGGGTGCGTGGGAACGGGAACGTGTCAGTAAGGATGGTTTGTAGGGCATGGTGGGGGGTGCTGAGTCCCGCCACTCTCCAGCACAGGCTCCTCCCTGGGGGGGTTGTGCAAAACGCCTCGTCTTGTGCAACGCTTCCAGCTTGCTCCACTGCTCTGAGCGGGGGTGATGTTCCACAGAAAATGGCAGAGGAAGCTGCAAGAGGAGAAGCCAAGCGCCAAGCCCATCAGTGGCGTCTCCGGGTGAGCGAGGATCCGCGGCGTCGCACCACCGGCCTGAACCTGGGAAGAGGCAAATAAAAGCAGAAGGCTGGGAAGTGTCAGCCTGGGGGCAGAAACGAATCACTGCCCGCTAACAAGCGTGGCATTAAAGCCGGTGATTTTCTGCATGGTTGTGTCTGCAAATACATGGGGAAGCTGTAACTGAAAGGCAACAAAGCGCGGCGGCTCCAGTGCCGGCAGGGATCGCTGCGGGGACTTCGCGGCACCGGGGGGGGGGGGGGAATGCCCTGCAGAACCCCATCGTTTCGGGGGATCAGAGCTGGGCCTCCACCCTGCAGATCTGTCCTGGGTGAAAGCATGGAGATGGTTTGAACACCATAACATGCTTTTTTTCCAAGTTTTTTCAAAATTAAGCTGTGCAAGCTTTTTGTTAGGAAGCAACATGTTTCTAAATTTAAAAGTGGTTTTAAATGGAAAGTTTAAAAGAGAAGTGGAGGAATAATGATGGTGACGGCAATATCAGCGATAGGTGCCTTGGATGGAAGCAGCCCGACCTGGCTCCTCTCCGGGCTCCTCTTTCCCAGCTCTGTTCTGTCCCGCAGGCTGAAGATGAAGGATCTCCATCCCCCAGGGGTAGTGCTGGCGCTCTCGCCGGGCTCGGGGCTCCTCGTGGTCGTCTGAGTCCAGATGGCTGGGAAAAGGTGAGCGGGAGCCAGCACCCGTGGGGCCGAGCCGCTGGCGGGGCCGGGGCTCGCTCCCGGGGGTTTGCCCTGCCGGGACTGAGCTTTGCTCTTGGCCGCGTTGCAGGAGGAAACAGTGAAATGGCTCCGGCCCCAGCCCTGTGGCCAGCAGCCGGCCGTGGCAGGGCACCGGGCACCCCCCGCTCCGCTGGGAGCTGCCACATCGCTCTCGTTAGCGTTGGGACCAGCAGGTGGGTCCCGAAGGGCAGCATCGGCGATGCGCCGGTGTTGGTAACTCCTCGGGGGGGGTAACGGCGCCGTTAACGTGCTCAGCCTCCAGGTGCGGGCTTCCACGGAACACAAAGGCTTTTCACCGTTAATTTTTTCCACGGAGAAAGCCAAACTGTTTTATGGACGAGCTCAGGCCACCTCTGTCTGTGCTATTCCATGCAGTGTTCCTCGTTGGCGTCGGTCCTCACGCAAGCGCTGTACTCCTGGGCTATCGGAGCTCCTTCAGGCATGGAAGCCTCTGGCTTTGTCTAATGCCAGGAGGGGGCATTCTTGAGAAAGAGAGCAAGCGCCTTCTATCAGACAGGAGCCGATTTTGGCCTAACCCATACCAGACAGGTTTCTTCAGCGCTTGACTTCCTTGCCTTTCGATCGTTAGTAAATGATTGTGGCTGTGTGCGTAACGGCCGTGTCGGCCCACGCGTGCTCTCTGCCCAGCACGCTGCCCGAAGTCACGAGCCCGTTTCTGGCCAGCACCCTTCCGAAAGTGCTGCCGGGCCTGCGAAGCCCAAAACCCCTCCTGTCCTTGTTGCCCAGGCATCATCTCTTCTCCTCCTCCTCGCGGCACCCTAACAGCTTTCGCAGTTTGCCACACAAAGGAGCCTGCGGGCTGGTGAAAGGGAGCATCGCGAGCGATTAAGGGCTTTATGCAGCCAACGCCGCGGCAAAGGCACCGTCGCTGCCTGAAGCCCCCTGAGCCAGCCCGGCCGATGGGGATGTGCTGCTCGGGGGGAACGGGTCCCGCTGCCGAGCCCACTTGCCCCCAAAGGCTTGGCGAAGGGCGGCCTCGCAGCCCCCTCGCGTGCCTCGGAGAGTTGCCCTGGTTGAGCCGGGGGTCTGGGGGGGTCTGGTCCCGCTCTGTGGCCGGAGGAGGAGCTGCGTGGATCGGCGGGGCGAGCCCGGCGCCCGCGGCTGCCAGCACGCTGGGCGATGGGCAGTTTGTGCTGCTCCTCTGTGTTTCGGGAGCTTCTGCTGGAGGGGGTTTTGGCTGGTATCATCCGTGCGGCTTGTGCGCCGTGGGTCAACAGTAAGCACAGCTACGGCTTCACCGGAGGATTCGCTGTCTGCGCGGGGGGAATAGCTCTCGTTGCTTTTCCTATAGACCGCTGTTATCTTTTCAGAGGTGGCCGTGCCTGGCTGCCCTCGCCTGCCTTCCCTGCCCTCAAGGCTGTGGGTGACTCTGCCAGAAATCGCCTCGCTGGCTGTTTTGTACCGCAGGGCTTGCAGGGGGAGCTGGAGGAGGGCAATGCCTGCCGGCGGGGGCTCCGGCAAGCCCACGCCAACGCGGGCGGGAGAGCTCTGTCCACATGGACTGCGGAGGCTGCAGGCTCCCTCTCTGCAGCCTCTTTGGACGTTGTTCCTGTCCTCAAAATCGAAACCACTTGCCATGAGCAACTGGGAACAGTTTTTGTAAGATCTTTGCTTTTCTGAATTCTCCAGAAAGCCATGTGTCCCTCTTCACTGGGCCTGACGACAGCCAAAGTGTCGGTAAAACCCCCCTGCCCCGGAGCGTCAATTTATCTGCTTAACTTGAAGGGAAAGTACGGCAAAAGCAGAAACCTTATTCTTGCGAACATGCACAAACCCAGGAATTCCAGCCCTGCCAGTTTGCCTTCAGAGTGTTCCCCAAACCCCCTGCCGAGCCCCTGGCAGGCGTGGGCAGGCAGTGCCAGGGTGGGCAGGCAGGGAAGCACCGGAGACGCCGGCAGTGCCCGCCACGGCCGGAGCGGCTCTGGCAGCGGCTGCCCCACACCCCAGGGGGGCTGCATGGCGGGGGGGGGGTGGGGGTGTCCCTGCTGGGCATCGCCCACCGGCGGGCAGGCGGCAGCGGGGGCTTACTGGCGTGGTGGTTTTGCTGTACCCTGTGTCACCCCAAGAGTTAGTGCCGTTAGGCCGTCTCATCCGAGCACGGAAGCAGCTGCTAAGTCCTACCCCGTGCTTTTTGTCTTTAAATCTGCAGAATGCTCCAGCGCTGGACGCACCCATCATGGGGACGCACGGCTGCAAGCGGCCGCTGCTGCGAGGACCCAGCAGGACCAGGGGGGAGAGAGAGCAGCGGGGGCGCTGGGGTCCCTGGGGCCATTCTTCCTCTTTCCTTGACTTTCCTAGACGCTGCGAGCTGGAAGAAAAAGACCCCATCACCCCACGACGAGACTGGCTGGCCGTGCGTCTGATGGAGCCGGTGGGGCACATCCGGGCAGAGGTCCTGTTTCTTGAAAGGCCTGGTCCCTAAATAACTCCCATTTGCAGCAGGAGGAGCTGCAGGCAGTGGCGTGCGCAGCCGTTGGGGTGCAGCACCCACATCTCCCGTGGGAGGGGGGTGCAGGGAGGGGACCCCGCTGCTCCGGGGTGCGTGTGCTGCAGGAGGAGGGGACGATGTCTGCCGTTGCATGGGGGGGGGGTGTGTGTGAGTTAGAGGTGGGCATTTCGGCATCTCCGCGTGCTTTTTAGTGCTTCAGCAGTGCCCAGCACCGTGGTTTAGCAGCTGCATTGCAGATGTTGATCCCAAGCACAGAGTTCGCTGATCGCTGGGTAATTACCTGTCGTTAGGAGGTCAATAAACAGCTTCGATCCCGATTTCATCGAGCTGACGTGATTTGCACATTTTTTTTCCTGGTGACAGGTAGCTGCTGCAGAATTAGGGATAGCCGTCAAAAGACCGTTGTGTCTTTATGAAATTGTCCCCGAGAAAATCTGGCTGCCAGGCAGCCACTGCGAGCTCCATTTGTTTCCCCGTGAGTGCTGCCAGCCCCAGCAGGCATTTGTTCTGTAAGGAAACGTCCTTGCCAGGAGTCCTAAGCTGCGGGGGAAGCAGCCATAAAACGGCTCCCCGTAGGCCGGGGGCTCGCGGCGCCGTCTCTCTCCCTTCCCCGGCAAACGTTGTCAGTGCCGAGCACGTTTTTTAAAAGAGATTTCCCTTACTGTTCCTGTATTAGCTAGCCAGCAACCCAACAGTGGGAGTTGGAATTCCCTTAAGAAGAACAAAAATGAATCAAAATAGCTGTGTGCAGCCCCCCGAGGCGAAATCGGGGCTGGGAATCTCAGGGAGCGCCCAGTTAGGCTTTCGTGAGGCACTGAACTGGGCTGCACTGGCACCCCACTGGGATGCCCTGGGGCACCTGAACTGGGCTGCACTGGCACCCCACTGGGATGCCCTGGGGCACCTGAACTGGGCTGCACTGGCACCCCACTGGGATGCCCTGGGGCACCTGAGCTGGGCTGCACTGCCCCCTCACTGGGGTTATCCCCCCTCACTGCCCCCTCACTCCCCCCGCAGCAGAGGATGTGCCAGTCTCTCCCAGTTAATGGTCCCAGAGGAAGGAAAGAGCAAGCCAAGACTGCTCAGGCTCAGGGGTACAGGCGGAGGTGGTTTCCCTGGGCAGAAGGGCCATGTCTGGACGATGCTGTCAAGAGAGCAGAGCAGAAGGGAGGTTTAGATTGGATATCAGGGAATATTCCTTCCCCAAAAGGGCTGTCAGGCACTGGAAGGGGCTGCCCAGGGAAGGCGTCGAGTCCCCATCCCTGGGGGGATTTAACAGCCGGGCAGAGGCGGTGCTGAGGGAGAGGGTTTGGGGGTGGGATGGCAGGGGTAGGGGAACGGTTGGGCTGGGGGAGCTTAAAGGGCTTTTCCAACCTGAATGATTCTGTGGTTCTATGGTTTTTCAGGCAGGGCTAATGCATTTCGCTTTGCCTGCCCTGGCCAGAGCCTCTTGCTAATGTCAAGATAATGCCAAGGCTTCTCGGGGGGGGGGGCACGTCCCTCTTACGCCTGCCCTTAGGTCTCAGCTTCCAGGCGAGCCAAGCATCAAAGCAGCCTCTGTTCACAGCAGCCCCGTTCTTCTCCCTTTGACCAAGGCTGGTCTGGTTTACGCCGCGTTTCTGTCCTCACACAGCGATTTGGTTTCATGTTCTCGGGGTTTTGAAAGTTGCTTTAGCAAGACCTGGACCTCTCAGAGTCATTCTCTTTATGGGAATCTGCTGCTGTTTATCCCAAATATTTGGTTGTCAGAGACCTCTGCATTCAGCAGCGGCTGGTGAGAGGCCAAGTTGCTGTCACGCCGAAAAGGTCACTGCTCAGGAGCCATTCTCCGCGTGCCAAAGCGCCCCTTCACCGTGTGCTGACCAGTATCAGGTCTGTCTTTGTGCTAATTTGGGTTTCGTATGGTGATTGCCCAAGGTACAAGGTGATTCAGGAGGGATTAAAACATAACACCAGCTTCTTAACGCCCTCTTCCACCTTATCAAATGCTGTGATCTGGCTGTGACAGCATGGCTTTGTGCGCCCGGCTGATCAGGTTGCAAGGAGAGTGACAACTCCTTAAGTACTTTGGCACTGCTGCCATCCCTTCCTTGGCCCTTTTTTTTTAAAAGCTGAGTTAATGTGTGACCAAAGCTGGCTAATCTGCTGGGAATCCCGCTTGCCAAGTTTGCAGAAAGTATTAATTCCGGGGTATTATTCTTGGGAGCTGAGGAGCAGCCCATCCACCCCTGCCCTTAAAGAGCGCACCAGGGGGGGTGAATAGTTCACTGCTGTCTCCTTGGCCAAGGCGTCCTCCCTTCCACCGCGGGCAGCCTTCGCGGTGCACGCCGGGACGTGAGCCGCACGCAGGGGCCGCATTTGCTCTGTTGCCTGCAGGGGGTTTTCTTTTTCTTGCCCCAAGAGCTGCTGTGCCAGTGCAGCTGGAGGCAGCGTCTCCGTGTATCCCTGCAGTGCCGGTGATCGGGACCAGGACGGGGCGAAAGGGAGAGGCAGCACGGCTGCGGGCGCACATGGCGCCTTGGCTGAGCAGAACTCTTTCTTCTTTTCTCCTGCCCATTGCAGTCAATTATCCAGCAGTACAAGAACCATGAGGGACCAGGCGCGACACAATTTTTCGGCATGAAAGAACCTGGCCAGAAGTCTGAGAGGGCAGGGGCCCGGCCAGACCCGCGATGTGGAGGCCAAGACCCCGGGCAGCTGCAGCACGTTTGCTGCACGGGATGGTGTGGCAGGGGGGCCAGCCCTCTGGGTATGCCCACGCTGGGGTCAACGGCCCCTCCGGACTTCAACATGATCCAGAGCCAACAAGCTCTAAGCTGGGAGCTCCCTGGCTGCGTGGTCCATGGCATCACCGTCTCAATGGTACCCCCTCACGGCAGCACATCCCACCTCCAGTCCTCCCGGAGTGCTCCGAGGCAGAGGCGATGGACCTGGACACAACGGCACGCCAGTTAGACCAGTGCAGCATTTCCACATCGGATGGTGTCTCTCCGAAGAGTCTGTCAGCCCAGGGTAGCCATAAAGCCGTGACAGCCGACCAATGCACCTTCTCGTGGGGCTGCCGTTCCTTCCCAGTTCAACACCTCCTTTTTCTCAATTACCCAATGGATTATGAGCCATTTAGGTCACTGGGCAGGCGTTGCTGGCTTTCACACGTGTTGGGTAAGGTCACAGTTGGTAGACACGTCGGGATGGGAACGCTGGGCACGTCCTGCTGGCCTGGGCAGCGAATACCCGGCTCCGTTACTGTCTCCACGGTCTGCCTTTGCACTGGGAGTGGTGCTGCCTGGGCCTTCCTTTGCCACTCATGACGTGTGGCCCATCCCCACTGCAGGGGCTCGCTGCGAGGGTGCAGAGCCCAGCACCGCAGCCCCGGGCATCGTAGGGGTGCGTTACAGTGAGGGGTGGCCAAGATTTGGACACATTTTTCAGTCAAAACCTCAATTTTATTTGAAAAAAGAAAAAAAATCATTTGTCAGGGCATGACTTTTCACCTTGACAGGAGAGCAAGCCCGAAAGGTGGCTGTTGCCGTGCTGAACCCCACGGTGGTGTGCGGACTGGCACCCAGAGCTGGCCGGGCTGGCCTCTGCGCTTACGGGTCGCTGCTCAATGATTTACCCAGCTCCTAAGATCTCTAGGGAAATATTTGCAATGGAAGTCACCAGAAACCAGACGTTGTTTGTTTTGCTCCCCACCAGTTGTTCTGGATGTCCCTGATGACATCGCTCGCCTCTTTCCTGCTGTCAAGCTCTATATATGAGGATGGCTGATGCGGGTCATCTTCAGCAGGTGGGGACGTGGGCTGGAGGGATCCTCGCAGTCTAGAGCTTGGTCAGGTAAGAGCAAACGTATCCCTCACAAAATGTGCTCCTAGCTCCTGCTTCTGCAAACCTGGATGTTTCCCAACAGAGAATCCTTAATGTTCGTTCAGGAATATTGGCTTTTGAATGAAAATTGTTGTTCTTGCCTGCTGGCTGCTGAGTTATGCTCCGGCAAGTCAAACACGCGGCGGCTTTCACGCTGAGTTCCCCAGGACCAGGCGTGTGTGTTCACTGTCTGTGCAGCCCCTGAAGAAGAAGGGGCATTTCCTGGGTGCCCTTAGCAATTATCCCTCCCATTACTTTTGGTAGGACGGTTGGCCTTTAGAGCAACCCTTGCTGAAGTTCTGGTTCCTCCCGCAGGGAAGTGCCACCAGGAGCTTTGCTGTGCCCGCCAGCGTGGTGAGGAAGCGGGAGCGGTGCCAGCAGCCTCCTTCCCCGCTCATCTTTTCTTGCCCGACAGCCATTCCTCCTTTTCCTTTCCTCCATCCCCCTCTCTCCTCCCTCACTGCCCTCTGCTGGCTCTCCCCACCTTGCACTCATGGCAATCCCTCTCCGCAGGGAGCGGGACCGAAGATGTCTGCGCTGTGGGGTTTCCTCCTCCTCTGCAGCCTGCTGACCCCTTCGCAAGGACGTGGAATCATGGCCTCAGCTGCCAAAGCAGATGCAGATGGTAAGTGCATGGGCGAGACAGGAGCTGTCTCTTTTTTGAGGGCCCTTCTGCTCTTTCTGTCCCTTGCCCATGCTCAGAAAACCAGGAGCTGGCCCAAACCCCGCCAGCAGCAGCGGCAATGCTGAATATTAGCATTTCTAGAGCGGGTGGGAGATGGCACTTTGGATCCTTTACAGTGCCTGGTGCCACCTCCCCTGCTGGATAAAGAGGGCAACAGGGGGGCAGTGGAGGGCAGGACCAGCCAGGCTGACACAGCTCGCTCCTGTGCTGGCTCCACCGAGCTCACAGTGACCTCTCCTTTTTTTTTTTTTTTTCCAGATGCTAAACATTTACTAGCCAAACGTGACCTCCAGAAGCTTCGAGGTGGCCTCCTAGGAAAAGACATTCCTCTTGGTGGTCGAGTGGGCAAAAATGACGCTGTTGGTGATCTCCTTGGCAGAGATGGTGCTGTTGAAACTCTCCTTGGTGGAGGTGGTGCTGCTGGCAGTCTCCTTGGCGGAGATGGTCTTCTTGATGGTCTCCTTGGTGGAGGTGGTGCTGCTGGCAGTCTCCTTGGCGGAGATGGTCTTCTTGGCGGTCTCCTTGGTGGAGGTGGTGCTGCTGGCGGTCTCCTTGGCGGAGATGGTCTTCTTGACGGTCTCCTTGGTGGAGGTGGTGCTGCTGGCAGTCTCCTTGGTGGAGATGGTCTTCTTGACGGTCTCCTTGGTGGAGGTGGTGCTGCTGGCGGTCTCCTCGGTGGAGATGGTCTTGTTGGTGGTCTCCTCAGTGGAGATGGTCTTGCTGGTGGTCTCCTCGGTGAAGATGGTGTCCTTGGCGGTCTCTTCAGTGGAGATGGTGTCCTTGGCAGTCTAATTGGAAAGCGGCTTCCTTGCCTGCGTTATGCTGGAAAGGAAGCTCTGGTCAGGACCCTGCTGTCTGAGCATACGGGGCCCCTCGTTCCCCTCCTGGGGCAGGTTCAGCCCTTGGGGGTTTCTGTATGTGCTTGCCGTGCAAGCGGGCCTTGTCTGTGCCGCAAGCTGGTCCTGGCTAGCAGGGCTCCCTGCTGACCCAGGGTGGGGAGGGCAGCGCTGGGGGCCGACGGGAGAGGGCATCTGCTGTACCAATGTGCTACTTAGTGCCTTTCCCTCGTTTTGACCATCCAGGCTGAAAATTGTGAACAACACCGTCCCCAAAATACGTCTGCGCTCCCTGCCAGGCTTTGGGCACGAGGTGGGCTTAAACACCCAGCTGCTGGTGGAGAGCACGAGGTAGGACACGTCCATCGGGGCACCGCACAGGGCGGGGGGGCCACCATCTCTTGGGAAAGCAGATGCCCAGCAAGTTCCCTGAGCCATCTGCTGTGTTTCCCCCCACGCAGCGCGCGGGGCAGGGTGCTCTGCCTGCAGGTGGAAGCAGATGTGGTCATGCTGGTCCAGGGCAAGGGGGCGGCTCGCCAGAACAGTGAGGACTGCAAGACTTTGGGCATAGACATCCGCATGAGGTAGGCATCCGCGTGAGGTTGGCATCTGCGTGAGGTGGCATCCAAGCGAGGTGGCATCTGCGTGCGTGGGTGGCTCGTGGCCAGCACGTGGCCCCTGCAGAAGTGGGAGACCTTGGCGCCGTTGGCCATCGAAGGCGGTGCCTTTGCCCCTGACTCCTCGGAGGCTGAGCTACCGGGCTGCCGGCGCTGGAGGGGAACTGCTGAGCTTTCTTGTAAAATCTGGGCTCAAGAAAGGATCTCCCTGGGCGGGGCCGGGAACCCAGCACCAGGCCGGATTCAGAGGGCTTGGGCTTGGCAATAGTTTGGCACCGACTATGGCCCTGGCCGGTGCCGGCGAGGCCTCGCGTTTCTCTGGGGCCAAGGCCTTTCCCAGCCGTTCATCTGCGCCGCTTTTTCTTTTCTGTTTCCCCGTTACCCAGACCCAAAGTGCCCCTTCTGGATCAGCCGCTGAAACGCTTCCTGAGCAACGCCCTGCGGGAGCTGGTGAGCCTGCAGAGCCGTCTGCACGCGCGCCATCAGCGCGGGGCTGGCGGCAGGGCAGGCAGCACGGGCAGCACAGGCAGGGCAGGCAGCATGGGCAGCACAGGCAGGGCAGGCAGCACGGGCAGCACAGGCAGGGCAGGCAGCACGGGCAGCACAGGCAGGGCAGGCACGGCAGCCGGCAGGAGGCAGCATGGCAGCACGGGCAGGCAGCAGATGGGCAGCACGGCAGGCAGGAGACAGGCAGGGCAGGCAGAGGCAGCACGGGCAGGGCAGGCAGCACGGGCAGGGCGGGCAGCACAGGCAGGGCAGGCAGCACGGGCAGGGTGGGCATCATGGGCAGGGCAAGCAGCACGGGCAGGGCAGGGAGCATAGGCAGGGCAGGCAGCACAGGCAGGGCAGGGCAGGGCGGGCAGCACAGGCAGGGCAGGGAGCATAGGCAGGGCAGGCAGCACAGGCAGCACAGGCAGGGCAGGCACCAGCAGCCGGTTCTGAGCCCACGGTCCCGGCGAGGCGCGGGCGCTGGGGCCGGCAGCGCGGCGGCCCCCCGACCGTGCCGTGCGGCCGCCGGGGCTGCGGGTGCCAGCGCCCAAACTCGCCCTTGCTCCCCAGGGGTGCGACATCGCCAACAACAGGCTCGAGGCAGTGAGGGCTCTGCTCGGCCTCGGGACCCGTAAGTGCCGGCACCCTCCTCCTCCTCTGCTCCTGCGCGACCCCTGCGCTGCGGGCGGGCCGGGCTCTGTACGGGGTGGCAATACGGATATTTTAACGCCTTCCTAAGAGCACAGCTCCCAGCTCCAGCACGACATTCCGTGCCCCTGCCCCGGAGCAGCAGCACCATTTTTCCTGCCGAAAGCCCCTGCAGGAGCCGTTCCTTTTAGCAACAACATTTTTGCAGCTGAATGGTGCTTTCGAGCGCCCTGTGCAGCGGGGACAGGCCGGGGCCGGGGGTTGGGAGCATCCCCCTCTCCTTGCAGCTCCAAAGCTTTTCCCCCCCTCGTGTCCCACAGCGGCGCTCCCGCTGGGGGCTCTGGGAGATCTGCCCCCCTTCTCCATCATCGGTGGCAACGCGATCCAGCTGGATCTCAATGTGAGTGCCCCCACGTCCCGGCCCAAGCCCCTCGGGCTCGCTGAGCTGGGGCCGTTCCTCCAAGCCCTGCCCACGTCCTTCCCCTGCTCCGTCCCCCGCAGCTCTTCGCTGGGGATATGCGGGGCGGCACGGTGGCCTCCACGCAGGGACCGCCGCTCCCGCCAGCCTGCTGCTGGCCCCGGCCACCCGCCGCAGCTCCGCCTGCCCCAGCGCGCCCTCGGTGCCCTGCTGGAGCCCGTCCAGGGGCAGGGAGCCTTCAACCTCAACATCACCAGCTCGATGGTGGGTGGCGAACGCCCCTCGCCAGGGCAGGCTCTCGGGTGACCCCCGGGCGCTGGCCGCTGCCTGTGTGGCTGGGGCGGTGGGGTCCAGCCGAGCCCGGCGTGGGCTTGGCACAAGCCCTCCCGGCCGCCGACGCCGCTGGCGCTCTGCCCGCAGGTGCCAACCGCTGTCCACGTCTGCCCTCCTGCCGCTCTTCCCCCAGGTCAGCCCCCTCCTTCGGGCGCACAGCCCCCCAGCCCCAGCGCCCGTCCCCGCCCCACAAAGCCCCCCTTGCCTGACGTCCCCCTGCCCCGCGCAGCTCGCCGGGATCCTGCCCCCCTCTCTGCCGCTGGAGCTGCGCCTGCGGGTGGCCAACGCGCCGGTGGTGGCCCTGAGGGGCAGAAGAGCCACCGCCACCCTCCGAGCCTCCATCGACATCCTCAGCCCCATCCTTCAGTCCTCCCAGGAGCCTCTCCTCTCCCTCGAGGCAGTGAGTGTGCTGCGGGGGGGCCAGCCCTGCGAAACAGGGCAAGAGGGGCGCCTGGCAAAGCAACGCGGTGCCTGGGCACGGGCGGGCATCTTTTCCCGGATCGGGCTCTGTGCAGGGGCTCTGGGGCTTCTGCTCGGCCCTGGGAGCCGCGTGGGGAGCCGACTTCATTCCTTCGTGGTTCCCGTTTCAGGACATCCTGCTGAACGTCGTCCCCTGGGTCTCCGACGGCCGCCTGCAAACCTCCCTGGATCTGGCCAGGTAGAGCCAAGCGCTGCGGTGGCGGCGGGTGGGGAGGGGGCCCTGCCTGGGGATGCCACCAGGGGCCCATGGGGCTGGGGCTGGTGGAGCCATGGGGGCATGCGATGCCGAGGTGGCAGAGGTGCGGGGCTGCTGGGGCGTCCCTGTCTCCTCCCAGCCCCGGCCCCCTCGGGGCGCGGGACGTTTCGAAGTGCCCACCCGATGCTCCAAACCCGCCCGCCTTCGTGGGGACGGGAGAGACGGCAGCCCCAGCGGGGGTCTGAGCAGCCCTGGGAAAGCCGGGGGGAGCCACGCCTGATGCCCCCCGGCTCTGCCCCATTTCTGTCTTTCGCAGCATCACCCTGACGCGGGTGCCGCCGAGGCTCAACCCCCTCAGTGTAAGTGGGCGCTGGTGGTGATGGCCCCGCCGCCGCTTCCACCCCGCCGGCCACGGCTCGCTTCTCGGCCCCGGGCGTCCTCTCCCCCCGCAGGTCTCCCCGCTGGCGGGATGGCTTGAGAGCATCCTCGCCGCCGCATACGTACCCGCCATTAACGGTACGGCCGGGCCCCGGCTGCCCCCTTCTCTCAGCCCCAGCCGGGCTTGGGGCTCTGCCCCTTCCCCTGCCGCCCGCGCTCGGGGGGTCCCCCCGTGCCCAGACACTTCCACTCGCTTTTGCAGGCGCCTTGCGCCCCTCGCTCCCGCTGCCCAACCTTCTCAGCACCAGCCTCAGCAGCGCCCAGGTTGCCATCACCGATGTAAGGACGCCATTTCCCCCCGCTCCGCGGTCCCGGGGGGGAGCCCACGCCACCCCGGCCGGCCCCGCTCCCGGGGGCTGCTCCTGCTTTCCAGGAGCCCCCTCCGCCTGCCGGCACCCTCAGGAAAACCCCGGGCGGGCTCCGGGGAGGAGCAGGCGAGAGCCCCGGCGAGAAAGCAAAGGGGGTTTGTGCTGCTGCTTCCAGGCCGGTGACGCTCCCGAGCAGAGCCCTCTGAAAAGCTCCTGCCCCGGAGGACCCTCGGCCCTGCTCGCTCGCTGAGGCCGGCGAGGCGCCGCCAGCCCCGAGCCCCGCTCCTCTCCGCTCTCTCCGTCTTCGTTTCCCCCCGAGCCCTGCCCTGAGCCGTGGCCGCGTCCCCAGGGCTGCTGGCGTCGCCCGGCGCCGGGGCAGGGACGGCTGCGCCGCGGGTGGGTGCTGGGGAGGGGGCTCTGCGCCCATGGTGGCGCCCATAGGCGGGAGGCAGAGCTCCTCGTCAGGCACAAAGCTTCCTCTCCTCTCGCTCCTCCAATAAAACCCGTCACCACCTCGCTAGTTCTCTGCCCACGGCTGTGTTTGGCGCGGGTGCCCGGCCGTGCTCGGTGCTGCATTGGAAGCCCCCATGGCAGGCGCTGCCGGGGAGCGGCTCCTTGCCGGGGGCTCGTTGGCAGCAGGGAGCCCAGCTCCTTGCCGGGGGCTCGTTGGCAGCAGGGAGCCCAGCTCCTTGCCGGGGGCTCGCTGGCAGCAGGGACCATAGCTCCTTGCCGGGGACTCGTTGGCAGCAGGGAGCCCAGCTCCTTGCCGGGGACTCGTTGGCAGCAGGGAGCCCCAGCACTTGCTGTGCATGGCTCTGGGGGGGGCCAGGCCAGGCAAACTGGGGTTACCCCTCCCTGCCGCTCTCGTAGCAGCAAATCGCCCCCCTACGGGCTCAGGTGCGCTGGGTGGCCAGCAGCACATTTTGTCTGCATTATGTGTGGGGGACACTGGGACAAACGCGCCCCTGGGCTCCGGCGCTGGCGGGCACCGTGGGTCAGCATCTTCCACCGCGCCAGGGCTTCTCCGAGACCGTGGAAATCCCCATCTGCCAGGGGGCGCCGGGGGGCTCGCAGGGACGGGTGGGCTCGTCCTCGGGAACCGTGCCTCGGGTTGAGCCTTTAAGGAGGTAAAAATCCCCCCGCGCTTTCCTGGAACCCCCCTCCGGCTCGCTGGAAACCTGAAGAATCCCCCCGACGTAGTAAGTTGTGTGGGGCAGCCGGGGTGCCGGGGCCGGTGGGGATTTGGCTGGAATCGGGTGATTTTCAAGCACGACGCTTTTGGGGCCAGTGGCAGCTTCACGTGCTGCAGCCCGGGGAGCCCCAGGCTCCTTCTCCTTCGCGCTGGGCTCTTGGGTGACAGCGCTGGCTGATAACTGGGCATCCGATAACCGGTTGCTCAATGCTTCCCCCTCTTCCACTGAGCTTTATTTTTATTGGAACCTATTAAAGCCACAAATGCTGCTTTATACGCTCATCCCCCAGCCCGGCTTTTGCAGTTTGGGCATCTTTCCACTTTTTCCACATGGGCTTGGCTATATAAGGACCCTCTGCCCCCACAGGTGCCAGCAGAGGTGCCCGGGGACAGCTGCAAGGTTGCCCCTCGAGCAGGAGCTGAGCACTGGAGACCAAAGCCACGCTTTGAAATTCGGGGTAAGGCCAGGTAAATGGGGTCAAAATCTGGGCACGGGGACTCGTGACCACCCTGGGAGGACAGAGCTGCCGTTTCACCTCCAGCCCTTACAGAATACCTGGGGAGCAGGGAAATCCACGGGGAAAATCCCAGTACTGGCAGAAAGGCAAGGAAGCAATTCCCATTTGTGTTGGGTGAGCGGCCTGAGAAAATCAGAAACGAAGGTTGCTGGAGTCACAAACCCTTCTCTGGAGGAAAAACCACTCGTGTGGCCCCGAGGTTGGGATTTCTCGTGTTGCGCGGTGGCCTGAAGGTGGTGGTTGTTGCTTTGGTCGTTCCCAGGCGAGCCGTGCCCTTCGGAGCGCGGGGCTGTGTTCCACACCCGAGCTGCTTTCTCCTGGTGCCTGCCTTTGCTGCCCGCTCCCGGGCTCGCTGCGAGGGTGCAGAGCCCAGCACCGCAGCCCTGGGGACTGCAGGGGCGCGGGACAGCTGGGGGTGGCCAGGATTTGGGCACTTTTTTCAGTCAAAACCTCAATTTTACTTTGGGGGAAAAAAAAAAAGCGAAGGTATTGGCTTCTGTTCTTGCCTGCTGGCTGCTGAGTTATGCTCCGGCAAGTCAAACACGCGGCGGCTTTCACGCTGAGTTCCCCAGGACCAGGCGTGCGTGTCACTGTCTGTGCAGCCCCTGAAGAAGAAAGGGCATTTCCTGGGTGCCCTTAGCAATTATCCCTCCCATTATTTTTGGTAGGACTCCCTTATCCCAGAGAGGTTTTTGCCTAAGGTGACCTGGACCTCTCGCTCTTGCTGGGATCCATTTTTGAGGGGCTCTTTACCTTGAAATAGGTCTGGGGCAACCAAGTTCCTGACAGTTCTTTAAGAAAGAGAAGCTACTGCCAATTGTAGGGCCCACAGAAGCATTTCAGTGATGCTGAACCTTTAAAAACTGTCCCCTGCTCCTTACCGCTGGAGCAAAAGGTGCTGCTCTGCAGAGGGAAGCCTGCGACGATCGCGCGGAGATCGTGGCGTTCCACCACAGAGATGCTCTCCGGACTGGGAATGCTGGTGCCTCTGTGCCGGGTGGAGGCCGCTGCTTTGCTTCCCGCGAGTAGAGACCGTTGTGGTGTCGGGAACGTCCTCTTTTCCCATCGTGCGGGATACAGGGTCTTGCCTCTTGGTGCAATTCCCACCCAGAAGAGGGGCGCCCCAGACCGTCCCGCTCGTCACCAACACTGCGCGCCGGCGCTGAGGGATTAAAGCAGCAACGATTGAAGGAGCTCTGGCTCGTCCCTCGGCTGCCGGGGCCGTTGGTCTTTAGAGCAACCCTTGCTGAAGTTCTGGTTCCTCCCGCAGGGAAGTGCCACCAGGAGCTTTGCTGTGCCCGCCAGCGTGGTGAGGAAGCGGGAGCGGTGCCAGCAGCCTCCTTCCCCACTCATCTTTTCTTGCCCGACAGCCATTCCTCCTTTTCCTTTCCTCCATCCCCCTCTCTCCTCCCTCACTGCCCTCTGCTGGCTCTCCCCACCTTGCACTCATGGCAATCCCTCTCCGCAGGGAGCGGGACCAAAGATGTCTGCGCTGTGGGGTTTCCTCCTCCTCTGCAGCCTGCTGACCCCTTCGCAAGGACGTGGAATCGTGGCCTCAGCTGCCAAAGCAGATGCAGATGGTAAGTGCATGGGCGAGACAGGAGCTGTCTCTTTTTTGAGGGCCCTTCTGCTCTTTCTGTCCCTTGCCCATGCTCAGAAAACCAGGAGCTGGCCCAAACCCCGCCAGCAGCAGCGGCAATGCTGAATATTAGCATTTCTAGAGCGGGTGGGAGATGGCACTTTGGATCCTTTACAGTGCCTGGTGCCACCTCCCCTGCTGGATAAAGAGGGCAACAGGGGGGCAGTGGAGGGCAGGACCAGCCAGGCTGACACAGCTCGCTCCTGTGCTGGCTCCACCGAGCTCACAGTGACCTCTCCTTTTTTTTTTTTTTTTTCCAGATGCTAAACATTTACTAGCCAAACGTGACCTCCAGAAGCTTCGAGGTGGCCTCCTAGGAAAAGACATTCCTCTTGGTGGTCGAGTGGGCAAAAATGGCGCAAAAATCTTGGCGGTCTCCTTGGCAAAGATGGTGCTGTTGGCAGTCTCCTGGGGAAAGATGGTGTTGTTGGTGGTCTGCTTGGGCCAGAAGGTGTTGTTGGTGGTCTGCTTGGGCCAGAAGGTGTTGTTGGGGTCTCTTGGGGAGATGGTTTTTGGCAGTCTCCTTGGTGGAGATGGTCTTGTTGGCGGTCTCCTCGGTGGAGATGGTCTTGTTGGCGGTCTCCTTGGTGGAGATGGTCTTGTTGGCAGTCTCCTTGGTGGAGATGGTGCTGTTGGCAGTCTACTGGGCAAAGATGGTGCTGTCGGTCTCCTTGGTGGAGATGGTCTTGTTGGCAGTCTCCTTGGTGGAGATGGGCTCGTTGGCAATCTTCTCGGTGGAAATGGTGGAGATCTCCCAGGGTGAGTGAGAACAGGAGCAGCCCTTCCTGTGCCTGGGTTAAGCTGGGGAAAGGAAGCTCTGGTCAGGACCCTGCTGTCTGAGCCCCTCGTTCCCCTCCTGGGGCAGGTTCAGCCCTTGGGGGTTTCTGTATGTGCTTGCCGTGCAAGCGGGCCTTGTCTGTGCCGCAAGCTGGTCCTGGCTAGCAGGGCTCCCTGCTGACCCAGGGTGGGGAGGGCAGCGCTGGGGGCCGACGGGAGAGGGCATCTGCTGTACCAATGTGCTACTTAGTGCCTTTCCCTCGTTTTGACCATCCAGGCTGAAAATTGTGAACAACACCGTCCCCAAAATACGTCTGCGCTCCCTGCCAGGCTTTGGGCACGAGGTGGGCTTAAACACCCAGCTGCTGGTGGAGAGCACGAGGTAGGACACGTCCATCGGGGCACCGCACAGGGCGGGGGGGCCACCATCTCTTGGGAAAGCAGATGCCCAGCAAGTTCCCTGAGCCATCTGCTGTGTTTCCCCCCACGCAGCGCGCGGGGCAGGGTGCTCTGCCTGCAGGTGGAAGCAGATGTGGTCATGCTGGTCCAGGGCAAGGGGGCGGCTCGCCAGAACAGTGAGGACTGCAAGACTTTGGGCATAGACATCCGCATGAGGTAGGCATCCGCGTGAGGTTGGCATCTGCATGAGGTGGCATCCAAGCGAGGTGGCATCTGCGTGCGTGGGTGGCTCGTGGCCAGCACGTGGCCCCTGCAGAAGTGGGAGACCTTGGCGCCGTTGGCCATCGAAGGCGGTGCCTTTGCCCCTGACTCCTCGGAGGCTGAGCTACCGGGCTGCCGGCGCTGGAGGGGAACTGCTGAGCTTTCTTGTAAAATCTGGGCTCAAGAAAGGATCTCCCTGGGCGGGGCCGGGAACCCAGCACCAGGCCGGATTCAGAGGGCTTGGGCTTGGCAATAGTTTGGCACCGACTATGGCCCTGGCCGGTGCCGGCGAGGCCTCGCGTTTCTCTGGGGCCAAGGCCTTTCCCAGCCGTTCATCTGCGCCGCTTTTTCTTTTCTGTTTCCCCGTTACCCAGACCCAAAGTGCCCCTTCTGGATCAGCCGCTGAAACGCTTCCTGAGCAACGCCCTGCGGGAGCTGGTGAGCCTGCAGAGCCGTCTGCACGCGCGCCATCAGCGCGGGGCTGGGCGGGCAGGGCAGGCAGCACGGGCAGCACGGGCAGGGCAGGCAGCATGGGCAGCACGGGCAGGGCAGGGAGCACAGGCAGGGCAGGGAGCAGGGCAGCACGGGCAGGGCGGGCAGCCGGGCAGGGGGGCAGCACAGGCAGGGGGGCAGCACAGGCAGGGGGGCATTAGGGCAGGGCAGGCAGCACAGGCAGGCCAGGGAGTGCAGGCAGCATGGGCAGGGCAGGGAGCACAGGCAGGGCAGGCAGCACGGGCAGGGTGGGCATCATGGGCAGGGCAAGCAGCGCGGGCAGGGCAGGCAGCACAGGCAGCATGGGCAGGGCAGGCAGCACAGGCAGGGCAGGCAGGGCGGGCAGCATGGGCAGGGCAGGCAGCACAGGCAGGGCGCAGGGCAGGGCAGCAGCAGGGCAGGGCAGGGAGCATAGGCAGGGCAGGCAGCACAGGCAGGGCAGGCAGGGCGGGCAGCACAGGCAGGGCAGGGAGCATAGGCAGGGCAGGCAGCACAGGCAGCACAGGCAGGGCAGGCACCAGCAGCCGGTTCTGAGCCCACGGTCCCGGCGAGGACGTCCGTGGGAGCTGAGCGGGGCCCCCGAGCCGGCCCGGAGCGCCCCCCCCCCCCGGGCGGGGGCCACGCCCGCGCCCGGGGTGCGGCCGCCGGGGCTGCGGGTGCCAGCGCCCAAACTCGCCCTTGCTCCCCAGGGGTGCGACATCGCCAACAACAGGCTCGAGGCAGTGAGGGCTCTGCTCGGCCTCGGGACCCGTAAGTGCCGGCACCCTCCTCCTCCTCTGCTCCTGCGCGACCCCTGCGCTGCGGGCGGGCCGGGCTCTGTACGGGGTGGCAATACGGATATTTTAACGCCTTCCTAAGAGCACAGCTCCCAGCTCCAGCACGACATTCCGTGCCCCTGCCCCGGAGCAGCAGCACCATTTTTCCTGCCGAAAGCCCCTGCAGGAGCCGTTCCTTTTAGCAACAACATTTTTGCAGCTGAATGGTGCTTTCGAGCGCCCTGTGCAGCGGGGACAGGCTCCTGGGGCCGGGGGTTGGGAGCATCCCCCTCTCCTTGCAGCTCCAAAGCTTTTCCCCCCCTCGTGTCCCACAGCGGCGCTCCCGCTGGGGGCTCTGGGAGATCTGCCCCCCTTCTCCATCATCGGTGGCAACGCGATCCAGCTGGATCTCAATGTGAGTGCCCCCACGTCCCGGCCCAAGCCCCTCGGGCTCGCTGAGCTGGGGCCGTTCCTCCAAGCCCTGCCCACGTCCTTCCCCTGCTCCGTCCCCCGCAGCTCTTCGCTGGGGATATGCGGGGCGGCACGGTGGCCTCCACGCAGGGACCGCCGCTCGCCGCCAGCCTGCTGCTGGCCCCCGGCCACCCGCCGCAGCTCCGCCTGCCCCAGCGCGCCCTCGGTGCCCTGCTGGAGCCCGTCCAGGGGCAGGGAGCCTTCAACCTCAACATCACCAGCTCGATGGTGGGTGGCGAACGCCCCTCGCCAGGGCAGGCTCTCGGGTGACCCCCGGGCGCTGGCCGCTGCCTGTGTGGCTGGGGCGGTGGGGTCCAGCCGAGCCCGGCGTGGGCTTGCCACGCCGCTGGCGCTCTGCCCCCGCCCCCCCCGCGCCCCGGGCTCGCCCCCCCTGCCGCGGAGCTGCGCCTGCGGGTGGCCAACGCGCCGGTGGTGGCCCTGAGGGGCAGAAGAGCCACCGCCACCCTCCGAGCCTCCATCGACATCCTCAGCCCCATCCTTCAGTCCTCCCAGGAGCCTCTCCTCTCCCTCGAGGCGGTGAGTGTGCTGCGGGGGGGCCAGCCCTGCGAAACAGGGCAAGAGGGGCGCCTGGCAAAGCAACGCGGTGCCTGGGCACGGGCGGGCATCTTTTCCCGGATCGGGCTCTGTGCAGCGGCTCTGGGGCTTCTGCTCTGCCCTGGGAGCCGCATGGGGAGCCGACTTCATTCCTTCGTGGTTCCTGTTTCAGGACATCCTGCTGAACGTCGTCCCCTGGGTCTCCGACGGCCGCCTGCAAACCTCCCTGGATCTGGCCAGGTAGAGCCAAGCGCTGCGGTGGCGGCGGGTGGGGAGGGGGCCCTGCCTGGGGATGCCACCAGGGGCCCTGGGGCTGGGGCGGGGAGCCATGGGGGCATGCGATGCCGAGGTGGCAGAGGTGCGGGGCTGCTGGGGCGTCCCTGCCTCCTCCCAGCCCCAGCCCCGGCCCCCTCGGGGCGCGGGACGTTTCGAAGAGGCCACCCGATGCTCCAAACCCGCCCGCCTTCGTGGGGACGGGAGAGACGGCAGCCCCGGCGGGGGTCTGAGCAGCCCTGGGAAAGCCGGGGGGAGCCGCGCCTGATGCCCCCCGGCTCTGCCCCATTTCTGTCTTTCGCAGCATCACCCTGACGCGGGTGCCGCCGAGGCTCAACCCCCTCAGTGTAAGTGGGCGCTGGTGGTGATGGCCCCGCCGCCGCCGCCGCTTCCACCCCGCCGGCCACGGCTCGCTTCTCAGCCCCTGACGGGCATCCTTTCCCCCCGCAGGTCTCCCCGCTGGCGGGATGGCTTGAGAGCATCCTCGCCGCCGCATACGTACCCGCCATTAACGGTACGGCCGGGCCCCGGCTGCCCCCTTCTCTCGGCCCCAGCCGGGCTTGGGGCTCTGCCCCTTCCCCTGCCGCCCGCGCTCGGGGGGTCCCCCCGTGCCCAGACACTTCCACTCGCTTTTGCAGGCGCCTTGCGCCCCTCGCTCCCGCTGCCCAACCTTCTCAGCACCAGCCTCAGCAGCGCCCAGGTTGCCATCACCGATGTAAGGACGCCATTTCCCCCTGCTCCGCGGTCCCGGGGGGGAGCCCACGCCACCCCGGCCGGCCCCGCTCCCGGGGGCTGCTCCTGCTTTCCAGGAGCCCCCTCCGCCTGCCGGCACCCTCAGGAAAACCCCGGGCAGGCTCCGGGGAGGAGCAGGCGAGAGCCCCGGCGAGAAAGCGAAGGGGGTTTGTGCTGCTGCTTCCAGGCCGGTGACGCTCCCGAGCAGAGCCCTCTGAAAAGCTCCTGCCCCGGAGGACCCTCGGCCCTGCTCGCTCGCTGAGGCCGGCGAGGCGCCGCCAGCCCCGAGCCCCGCTCCTCTCCGCTCTCTCCGTCTTCGTTTCCCCCCGAGCCCTGCCCTGAGCCGTGGCCGCGTCCCCAGGGCTGCTGGCGTCGCCCGGCGCCGGGGCAGGGACGGCTGCGCCGCGGGTGGGTGCTGGGGAGGGGGCTCTGCGCCCATGGTGGCGCCCATAGGCGGGAGGCAGAGCTCCTCGTCAGGCACAAAGCTTCCTCTCCTCTCGCTCCTCCAATAAAACCCGTCACCACCTCGCTAGTTCTCTGCCCACGGCTGTGTTTGGCGCGGGTGCCCGGCCGTGCTCAGTGCCTGCGGCTCCTTGCCGGGGGGGGGGCCCCTCCTTGGGGCGTTGGCAGCAGGGGCCCAGCTCCTTGCCGGGGGCTCGCTGGCAGCAGGGAGCCCAGCTCCTTGCCGGGGACTCGTGGGCAACAGGGAGCCCAGCTCCTTGCCGGGGACTCGTTGGCAGCAGGGAGCCCAGCTCCTTGCCGGGGGCTCGCTGGCAGCAGGGAGCCCAGCTCCTTGCCGGGGGCTCGCTGGCAGCTCATTGACCAGGTAAATGGGGTCAAAATCTGGGCACGGGGACTCGTGACCACCCTGGGAGGACAGAGCTGCCGTTTCACCTCCAGCCCTTACAGAATACCTGGGGAGCAGGGAAATCCACGGGGAAAATCCCAGTACTGGCAGAAAGGCAAGGAAGCAATTCCCATTTGTGTTGGGTGAGCGGCCTGAGAAAATCAGAAACGAAGGTTGCTGGAGTCACAAACCCTTCTCTGGAGGAAAAACCACTCGTGTGGCCCCGAGGTTGGGATTTCTCGTGTTGCGCGGTGGCCTGAAGGTGGTGGTTGTTGCTTTGGTCGTTCCCAGGCGAGCCGTGCCCTTCGGAGCGCGGGGCTGTGTTCCACACCCGAGCTGCTTTCTCCTGGTGCCTGCCTTTGCTGCCCGCTCCCAGGGTGGTTCTCGGCGCGGGGAGCCCGGGGCAGCCCCCGTGCTGTGGGTGACGCCGCGTGCTGGGAGCGTGGGGCTGCACCGCGGCGACCGGGGTGGGAAGGAGCAGGGTGCCCGCGAACAGGGAGAAGCAAAACGGCACTGGGCTTGTGCAGGAGCTGGCTTGAACAAGTCCCTGCAGATGCGCTATGGATGCCCTCCCCGTTTGTAGCAGGGGCTCGTTAGGGAAACGACGTCTCCCGCGGCATTTCCACTGAGCATGGAGCGCTCGGAGCTGGAGCCAAGCAGCTGCCCCAAGCCCACCTGCGAGCCAGGGCTCTTCTGCCAAAAAAAGAGCTGCCGGGCAGGGGAGGGGGCGTTTGCAGCCGAGCCCAGCGGGCAATCGCTTGGTCCTTTCCTCTCCCCCAGCACTGGTGTCCCTGGTTGTGCTGGGCAGTACCCAGTACACACCGTGTCCCTTACTGGGGCCTGAGAGGGTCCCCTGGGGCTGTCCCTGGGGCCACCCACACCCCAGCAGCGGGAGGTCCCGGCCGGGTGCCCTGCGCTCGCTGCCGCTGCTGGCACAGGAGAGCGCGAGGGGTTTTGCATTTCATGAAATTCTGGAGAAGGGAGCGTCACGGGGCCCGACTTGGCGCTGTCGTGCGTGCAGCGATTTCACACCGGAGGAACATGAAGTCAACCGTAAAGGCAAATATTGCCAACGTTTTGGCCTGTGCTTCCTCCCCCTGTAACTCCAGGCTGTGGTCGGGCGAGTGGCAGGAGGCCCCGGGGGACCATCCACTGGGAAAGCCAGACCCACGGCGGGTCCCCACGCCGCCCCTGCCACCATGGCGGGCACCCGCTGGGCCCCTCCGCGACCTCTGCCAGCTCCCGCAGGAGGAGGGCGCCCCGGACTCGGATGCCCCCAGCGGCACAGTGAGCGGGGAGCCCCGCCGGGCGCGGGGTTCACAGGGACTCAGGGCTGCCAGCCATGCCCCCCGGCCGCGCCACGCGACACCTCAGCACCGCTGCACCGTTCATCAGGGCCTCCGCTACCTTAGGGGAAAAAAGCGAGCGAGGGACCACGCGGCCGAAGCTTCGGGCGTGTTGCTGGGGGCAGCAGGTTCTGCTGGAAGCCACCAGGCGCGCGTGCCGCCTTTCTCCCTTCTCTGCCTCAGTCTCCTGAGCTCCAGCCGCTCGCAGCACGGACCCTCGGAGCCCCGGTTCCCGCGGCGAGCCCTGGTGCCCCTCGTGCTGCAGGTAACCCGCTCCGAGGAGCAGCCCCGGGCAGGGGATGTCTCCCTGCCTCTTCCTCCTCAGAGGCATCGTCCCGGTGTCCCGTGTTCTTGAACAAGCTCTGGCTCAGGTCCAGAACGGGAAGCCAGGCTGGCCAGCGCCTGGGCTGTCCCCCCCGTCCTCCGCGTCCCTCTTGGGTGACAGACGAGCCCTGCGGCTGCCCCGGCTGCCTGGGCGCGGGGCTCTCTGTGGTCCCCCAGCGGGACGAGATGCTCAGAGCCTGCACGGGGCTGAGCGCCCAGGGAGCTCGGCTTCGCTGCAGCCAGCTGAGATACAGACTGGTGGGACTGGGGCAATTCAGGATCAGATCTGCCCCCCCGAGAGCAGCTCGGGCTCCTGCCTGCTCACTTGTTCCGCCAGCTCCGGCGTCAGCACCGTTGGTGCTCCTGCCAGCAGGAACTGCCCACCTTTGGATGCTGACAGGTTTTCCAGGCATTCCCCCAGTCGTGAGAACTGCTGCTGAAAGCTGCGGTCCCTGAGGGTTCCTTAAGGAAGAATAAAGGTGTGCTCCAGCTGACGGCTACGGCAGAGGTGGTGGTGATCCACCCTGACGATGCCCAGAGGGCTCCCTGCCTTCTGAACCTCGTACGCATGAAGGGACAACCCATGCAGAAATTCCGCCCGCAGTTTCCCCCTCCCTGCTCGGTGGGTGCCGGGGCGCTGGTAGATGGGACCGGCACCCGACGCGGCACGGCTGGGCTGCAGGCGTGGGCTTGGGCAGGGCTGGAGGAGCCACCCCTGCCCCCTCTGTTTGACCACAGGACACCTCCTTGATGGCCCAGTTTTCGGTCAAGGAGAACAAACTGACGATGAGCATCAGCCTGGGCGGGGCGATTCACCCATCGACGCCTGCGAACGCTGCACGAGATTATTTACCCACGGGCTCTTTCCTGCAGCTCAGGTGCCTGCTGAAGCAATGAAGCTTTTGCTAATTTAAGGCTCTAGAGTGGCCAATTGCTCCTGGGGGGAGAGGCAAGAGCTGGGATGGCTGGGATATTGCTGCCTTTGAGACTGTCCTGCCCCTGCCCAGTCCAGATCCACCCTGAAAACCACCTGCAACCTCAGACTCCGTTTTTTCCATCATCTTTCACGCTCCTTTTCCCTTCCCCTCTGTATTTATTCCCCCATTTTCCTTTATTTGTTGTCTCTCAAGCCTCCTTTAAACTGCAGAGGTTTTTCGTGGAGGCACAAGCTGTCTCCTGGGTGCCCCCAGGCTGTCTTCACGGCACAGCTGGTACGCCATAAATCCACACTTTAGTTCGTGGTAACTATTTTTTTAATCAGCCTGGTGCTGTTTCAGTACGTAATTAGCACGCTGGAGGTAATTGCTCACCTCTCGTTGTCCTTGTGCCGTGCTGAATACGACCGAGCATTCCCCCAAGAGGAGCTGCCCCAAACGTCCCTGGGACCCTCGGCGCAGCCTGAGACCCAGGAGCATCCCCAGCCCCCGGGGCATCCCCTCTGCCCTGGCGAAGGAACCGTGATGCTCAGGGGATGGTCTGGGGTCTGCGTCTCCCATGGAAATTCGGAGAAGCAGAGAGGAGCGGGAGGGATCACAGATTTCCACCTCTCCGCCTGGGCAGCGCGGGCTGCGCGGGGCTGGACGCGGCTGCTGCCGTAGCTGCGAGCTGGCACCCGCTGCGACGCCCGGCACTATCTGCACCGTGGCCACGGCCACGCCGGGCACCCACGGTCCGGTGACCGCCCTCGTGGTGGGGTCTGGGGCTCTCAGCGGGGCTGGGCGTGCGGGGAGGATTTGCGGCCGGGGGCTGCCGGGTGCCAGCACCCTCCTGTCCCACTCCGGGCCGCTTTGGGAGAGCAAAGCGAGACGCTGAGTCGCTGTGAGCAGCGGCACCCACCCGTGCCACGGCCCCTGTCCCTGCCACAGCCACGGCCATGGCCAGCCACGCTGGGCCACGTGCAAGGAGCTGCGTGGCGCCGGGATGGGTGGGACCTGATCCAGAGCATCCCCTGCCCAGGAACGAGAGCCCCTGCACAGCACCCAGGGGCTGCTCTGGATCAGCAGATCTGATCCTGCTGGGACCCGGCGCCGCTGCCCCAGGCGTGTGCTGGGGGCAGGAGGGGCTGAGCCCCGAGGAGCGGGGTGGCAGCCAAGCAGAGCCGGTGGCACCGCACCCAGCCAGTGGGCGAGGGGCTGAGCCCTTGGGGCTTGGTGGGTGCTGCTGGCCACGCTCCGACGCTGCTGCGTGAGCGTTGGTGCAGGGTTCAACACTTCAGAGCCAGTGAAAAGGAACGATTCCCGCTTCATCTTTCCCTGGCCTTTCCTTGTTCCTGCAGGTCGGGTATATAAGAGCTGCTCCTGCCAGCCACCGCCGAGAGGCCGCGGGCAGCGACGCCGCCACTTCAAAGGGCTCCAGGTAAGTGGCGTGAAGGCACCGCGGCCGCACAGCTCCTGTTCCCATGCAGCGACCTACAGTAAAGTGTAATGCGGCTTTAAAAGCAGGAATTTTAATGATGTTTGCCTTTGATTTCTCTAGCAGCACTTAATCATTTATGAAAATTAATTTTTAAAGGCAATAGAGCTCTCGCTTGTCAAACTCCACAGTCATTTGTGTTGTTGTTAGGTCTGTTATCATGACTAAGCTTGCAGAAATGATGGGGGGGGTGTTCATGATCCTGGCGACCAGAATTCCGACTGATTTTTAGCTTATCAGGTCTCACCTTGGCTCGTACGAAATAAGCGTTCACCTCCAACACCACACGTGCATTTTGCACGTGCAAGGCGTTCGGCTCCCCGGAACGCGCCTGGCCAGGGAGGTGCCGCCCCGACCGATCTCGCTGATAACCGCCGCCGTGGCTGTCTGCTCCGTCGTGTGTTCTCTCTAAGAGCTCTCCTGAAAGACCCCAAACCCATTTGGGCGCCCTTTTGCGCCGCTGCCCACGCCTCGCAGAGGCCCTCCGACAGATCCCGCTGATTTTATCTGACACGCTGCTCAGCGGGGGCGGCCCAAGCCTCCGTTGTTCGCTCCCATTCGATAATCGCAGCTGGAGGAGCTGTGCATCATTAGGGGCTGATCAAAGGGAAAATGTAAAAGCCAGGCTGGTGAATTAAGGTCGGATTTAATTGTGCCAAGAGCTGTCATAGAGGGATTTTTTTTTTGTTTTTTAAGTATCTGGAACAGATAAAGGAGTTGTTCAGCCTGGCCTAAATAATAACGTCATTTCCCAGTGCTGAGCCTCAAATCTCCAGCCTGTACCTTGTTTTTCTCAGAAGAGACCAGGCAGGGTGCCCGGCCGGGGCCAGGGGCTGCACCAGCGGGTGCTCCCGAACTGGGACCCGCGGCAGCGCTTCCCCGGGCGCCTGTTTTCACTTCTTCGCAAACACCTTTCTGCGCATAAACAAACGCTCCGCAACCCCACGAAGTCCAGCTCGTGTGGGAACACGAGGTCCCTGAAGGTGCTTGCCTTTGACCAGAGGCAGCTCAGCTACAGGGCAAGCGGACCCTTTCCATAGCCTGGATGGAGCAAGATGAGAAAAACAAACAGCCTGGCCACGGGGAAGTGAGTCTGGTCTTGGCTGTGCTTTGAGCTTTACTAACGCGAGGTGTCGTTCATAACGGGGCGAAGGACACAACTGTGGCACACACCATTTTTTCTCCGGCTGTGCCCCTTTGAGTGTCCTTCTTTCAGGGCCATCTCAGAGTGGTGGGAAGCCATCCGCCTCGCTCGGTACAAGGTCCCCCTGCCTCGTCTCCGCCCCTCTCGCTCTCTTTAAAATGGCTTTTTCTCCCTCCAAGCTTTCTCGCGATGTCAGGCACCCGGCTCTGCAGCGGCGTAGCCCAGCCGATGGAGACCCCAATGACTCTGGAGGAGCACATCACCCCGCTCCACTTCCTCCCTGATAGCCAGAAGCAGTTTGAGCTTTCTGGGTGGAAAAAGGGTGCTGCGGGTCCAGCCTGGTCCCTTGGGGCTGGGGGCTGGCGCCTGGGGGCTGCATGTGCAAGGGGGACCCCAGGGCAGCGCACGTGAAGGATGGAGAGCCAGACCGGCGCCCAGGCTGCTGATTCCTGCCTGGTGGGGCTGGTGCTTGGGCTGATGTAGGTCTCTCCACAGGTGCTGGGACCAGAGATGCTGCCTTTCTGGTGTCTTGTCTTCCTTGGGGGCCTCCTGCCCACCTCCCAGGGCTTCCTCAACCTGGGCAGTGTCCTTGGGCTGAGCCCAGCGCAACCCAAATCTGGTGAGCTCAGAGGTTTTCTGTGTTTCCCAGGGGAGTGTCATGGCACAGGTGACTGCCTTGGTCCTGGTGTGTCCTGTGCCACGTCAGGCTCGTGGAGCATCCCTCTGCTCATCAGAGACCTGCCTCCCGGCAGGCTCGGCTCCATGGGGAACCCAACTTTGCACAAGGAAGCTCAGGGGTCCCCATGAGACCTCACGATCAGGTCAACGTAACAGAGCTGAACCAACCTTTCTCGTCAATTAAGTCTTTCCAACAGTGGAAGTCTGATTAGTAACTAGAACTTCCTTGGTGCAGGCCTGCTTGGTACTGGTCTTCTCAGCAGTGAAGGTCTCGTCAACAAAAAAGATGGATTGCTTGGCACAGGCCTTCTTGGGGAAGGTGGACTATTTGGTACCGGCCTCCTTGCTAGAGGAAGTTCGAGTGGAGAAGAACGTGGAGGTCCCCTTGCTGCAGGAAATGATTCCAGCACATCTGGGGTCCTTGGCACAGGCCTCCTAGGTGAGGAAGGTCTACTTGGCATGGGGGTGCTTGGGTGTGCTTGGCAATGAAAACCAGAACGGTAATGGATGTCTGACTGTTGCAGGAGGACAACCTGGCAGCAGCGGTCTGCTCGGCACAGGCATCCTTGGTGGGAAAGGCCTTGGCAATGGTCTCCTTGGCAATGGCCTCCTTGGCACTGAAAGCCTTCTTGGAGAGAAAGGGCTGCTTGGAAAAGGAGGTCTTTTAGGCAATGGAAGTATGCTTGGTCGCAACGGTCTTCTGGGTGAAGGCGGACTGCTGGGTGAAGGCGGACTGCTGGGTGGAGGAGGACTGCTGGGAGAAGAAGTCCCTCTCAAGTCAACACGCTTCGCCTGGTAAGTCAGAGCAGAAGCAGAGCAGTGGTGCTTGCTGCAGGGTAACAAATAACCTTCAGAGGAGAGGGTCCCCTAACGAGGGGCTCCAGATCCTCCCTATGATAGAAACCACCAGTCCTGGGCTTGCGGCTCGTGTGAAGAGCTGCGACGGGGGAAATTCCAACCAGAGACGGGAAAAGTCTTTCCCATGGGAGTGATGTGACGGGCACCCCGAGAGGTGGGGGAATCTCCACCCTTGGAGATGGCTGAGACTCAGAGGGACACAGCCCTGAGCAACCTGACCCTGCTTTGAACTTGGCTCTTCTTGGGGTGGGGGCTGGCCCTTCCCCACCTGCACATTCAACTGGGAGTGTCCACATGGGTAACAGGTCAAACGATGATCGGGAGGAGATGGGCCTGTAGGGTCTGCTCCTGCTGGTTCTGCCATCCCAAGGAGGGTTTGCTTCGGTGTCGACCCCCAGGTTGAAGGTGCTGAACCTCGAGAAAGCCCGAGTGATGTGGAAGCTCCTTCGCGGGGGCAAGCTCGTGCTGAACCTGTACTCGAAACTGGTGCTGCGCTTGCCAGGGTGAGCAGGGCTGGTGGGAGAGACTGGGGAGCAAGGCCATGGGTGCCTGAGGGTGCTGGGGAGGACAGGACATCCCCAGCTGCTGCAGAAATGTCCCCAAGCGCTGAGCGAGGGGCTGTGCCTTGCTGCTGCCCCTCCCTGGGGCCATGTCCCCACTCCAAAGGCACGGACTCAGCCCGGCAGCCGGCAGAGGCAGAGATCCTTGCAGACAAGGTGTGGGAAGCAAAGTGCCACGAAGGTTCCATGGTCACCTTGTCCTTCCCCCTTCCAAAGTCAGAAGTGCCCTGGAAGCACCCCCCATGCCTGTCTGCACACTGGGGCTTGATGAGCTGCTAGCAGGACCGGGCGCCTGGTGGTCTGGCCGCAGAACGGTCTCCTTTCTGGGCTGCTGTTGCTTCCTCCATAACCCCCCTTATTTTCCAGGATTTTTCACTTTCTGAGCGGGTCCTCGGTAGAAACGAACGTGACGGCACACATCGCGCTGACCCAAGACCGCCCCGGTGACCTCAAGTTGGTGATTGAGGACTGCAGCAACCTGCTCGGTGGCTTCAGTGTCAACCTGCGGAAGGGGTGAGCGTGGGCGCGCTCGCCACCCCGGGCTTGTGCCCCGAGGTGATGAGCGAGGACGGAGCCATCATGGGTGGGAGCTGAGCCCGACCCCCCTGGGCTGAGCTGGGGCTCGGCTGTGGCCGCGTTTCGGGCTGGGGGAAGGTCTCCCCCTCCCTCGCCCCCCAACAGGGCTCCAGCTCCCGGGCTTGAGATTCACAGAGTTGATGAATGCAGCAAAAACCTCAGCGTGCGGAGTAAATGGCAGGTCCGTCACCCAGCCCTGAGGGGCCCGGGGGTTTTCCTCATGGAAAAGCCCATTTTTTTTCTGGAAATCCTGCAAGGGGCTGGGGTGCTCGTGTGTGCACAGAGCAACGGCTGAAACACGGGGCCGGTGTGGCCGCGGGTCAGCTCTGCGGGCGCCTGCGGTGGGGCAGAACCCCGGGCAGGGGTCTGCGCAGGAGCAGCCGGGTTTCGAGAAGCAAAGTCCCGAGCACCTGCAGCTCCTGGAGCCCGGGGGAGCTGCGGGCTTGCAGCAGCGCCCGGCGCCGGGAACCCTCCTCGGCAGAGGGGTTCAGCTTGGCCCGGACGCTGAGCCCCGGGCTCCAACAGTCCCCGCGCTGATCCTTGTCCCTTTTCTCCTCCCCAGCTTCCTCACCAGCCTGGTGAGCCACGTGCTGAACGCGTCGCTTCGGTCCCTCGTGCCCGCGCTGGTGAGTGCCCGAGAGCCCCGAAAGCCACGACAAGCGGCGCTCACCCGAGGTCCCTGCCCTTGCCGGCCCCATCCAGCACGTTTCCGTACACGAACGCGGGCGTGCGCAGGCATGGGCACGTGCCCACGGCTCGCGGGTGGCCTCTGCAAACCCCCTTGGTCTTCCTCACTGCCAGGGCCGGTTCGTTAGCAGTCATTCCAACCCCGTCACGCAGCGCTGCGGGACAATTTGTCACCAATTCCCTTCTGAGAGGCCCTCGGGCAGCGAGGCGGGGGCAAGCAGAAGCGATGGCCGCGCTTAGGAGAGGGGGGCTTGTTAGGAAATCTGTTGTGCTGATGGGTGGAACCTGCGCCGTCTGAGGGCTGAGCAGTTTGTGCTGCGCTTTTTCCATGGGGGAAACTGCTGGAGGAGCTGGTTGTCCCACCCTGGTTTAAAGGCGGTCAGACTCAACCGATGGCAGGGAAAGGCCTGGCTACGGCCGCGGTGTCCTCACCCAGGCTGTGCCGCTCCTTACCCTCGCAGCTCTGCCCGCTAGTGAACATCTGGGTCAGCATCGTCAATATTAAGCTGCAATTCCTCAACCGTAAGTCGTCACCTTTTCTTTCCTGTATGAATTTCTAGCCTGACACTTGAGTTTTGCACGTCGAGCCATCTCCGCAGGGGCCCTCGGGAGAGCCGGAGCCGTGGGAGGAGGAGTTGGTCTGCAGGGAGGGGGAGCTGCTGGGGGGGGGCATGGTCCTGGCTCGCCCCCACTGCAACCGCACACCCCGAAACCGCCACATCCTCCCATTCTCGTGGGCAGTTTTCTAACGGGGCCGGACCTGAGCTGCTGCCAAGAGAGGGGGCTCTGCTGGGTCCCCTCAGTTTGCGGCCCCGCAGAGCCTGGGGGGGTCGGAGGGGGTCCCTCCCCAGCTCTGTTCACTTCAAGTCCTGCACAGAGACAATTGCCTTGCACACAGCGTTGTCCCATTAACCCAAAACGTGTCCCGTGGGATGTGACAAGCAGCAGATAGCTCCAGGACAGCGGCTGTCACGGGAACCTTTCACCCCCGGGAGGTTTGGGGCCCGCAGGCAGGATGAGGGGGTTTTCCCTCCTCTGGAGCTGGGGCCGCCGCCGGGCAGGGTCTTTGCTCTCCCGGCCCCGGCCAGCGCGGCTCCGGGCGGGCAGAGCTCTCGGAGCAGGCAGCCGGCGCTGCCCAGCCCTGACGGCCTCTCCCTCTCCCCAGATGTCGTCTCCTTTGGGCTCCTGGGGAAAATCTACTCTGCCCTCTCCAATTTGCCGGTGTCGTCCGGGCAGTTCGTGGAGCTGGATTTAGAGGTACGGCCGTGCCCCGTCCCTCGCCCCCCCCGCCCTCCCGCCTGCAGTCCGGCGCTTTCATGGAATCGTTATGGTTGGCAAAGGCCTCCAAGATCATCAAGTCCAATGCCCACCTTTAACACCTCCTTGGTTTTTGCAGAATTCCCCGTTCCCAAGCACCTTCATCGACTGGCTCCTTCAGAGTAAGTCTGGCCCTGATGCCACCCTGGGGATCCCCACTGGTGCCTGAGCCGGGAAGGGGCGGCAGCCGCAGCAGCGGGGATGCACGGAGGGGACGAGCCCTGGCGCGGGGCGGTGGCCGAGAGCGGGGCCGGGGGGCCACGGGGTGCAGCCAAAGCCATGGGGTGCTGATGCACCTCGGGGTGGTCCCACAAAGCGCTTCCACCCCCCACGGTGCTGTGGGGCGGCCGGGGTCCCTGGTCCGCAGAGGCAGCCCCCGGCTCGGGCACGCGCAGTTTTATCCCTGAGCGGCGGCTGCTGCGCCGCGCTCGGCGGCTCCGGGCGTACAAAGTCTCTGCGCTCCTACCAATGCCCTGAGCAGCCCTGGAAAAGTAATTTCACCTCTCATAAAAGGATTTAATAATATTTACTTAATAGGAGTGAATAATGGTCCTCAGGATGCTGTGAGGATTAATTAATATTTGCAGAGGTGATTGGAAGAGCTTTCAGCTTCATAAGCATGCAAAGTTAATCTATAGCGAGGGAAGGAAGAGCTGGAAGCCGTCCCAGCTCCCCCAGAGCTGTATTCCTCAGGGCACTAAATCAGCTCTGCCCATAAAGCCGGGGCTCTCGGCCGCCGGTGCATCGGGCACTGCGGAGCCCAGCCCCACGGGTGGGGGCTCAGGGGGCCGGGGGGCCGGGGTGGGAGCACGCTGACCTGGGTCCCTCTCCCCCAGCCACAGGCATCGATTCCGGGGGCGTTCCGTAGCCACAGGGCCAGCAGCGCCATGGGGTAAGGATGATTTGCTGGCTGGGGACCTGGCTCAGGGCTCTGCTGTGGGACGTGCTGGTGCTGGTGCCGGTGCCGGTGCCGGTGGCTGGGCTGGGTGAGGTGCCGGGGTAGGGGGAGGTGACAGGGGAGCATGGGGCGGCCACTCCAAGCTCCTGCGCTGCCCAGAACCTCAGCTCCGGCATCCCCCCAGGGACTCCCACCGCTCCGCCCCGAGGAGGAGGAGGGAAGGGAGGAAAACGACTCGATACACGGAGAATAGACGTGAAAATGGAGAAACCCAACCAAGAAAATACGCTTTTTCTTCTGCATTACATTTCAGCCTTGTCAGACTTTGGTGTCTCTGTCCAGCCCAGCGTTAGCCATGCCCCGGTTAGCCATGCCATGGTTACCCATGCCGCAGTTAGCCGTGCTGCAGTTAGCCATGCCCCAGTTAGCCATGCCCCGGTTAGCCATGCCGCAGTTAACCATGCCCTGGTTAGCCATGCCCCAGTTAGCCCTGCCCCGGTTAGCCATGCCCCAGTTAGCCGTGCCGCAGTTAGCCATGCCCCAGTTAGCCATCTGGGCCAGCAGTGATTTGGTGCTGGTGCAGCCGTCACGCTGGAGTTTTGTGAGTTTGCACCAACTGCCCCAAATTCCCAGGAAGGGTCAGAGAGAAAAAGGACAAACACTGATGGGATGTAAGCGCTTTCTCTTGGCGCTCCTTCTACTTCTTGACGAGTTTACCATTTTGAAAGGGAATTTTGCTGCTTCCAGTGATTTCGTGCTGCTAAACGGAAGGCAAAGGCCCCCAGCCTAATCCAGATGTGCATTTTGCTGCTTTGGCCCTAACGGTTACGCTTTGAACCGACCGGTGAATGCTGTCCTGTCCGGTGAGCTCCGCGGGGGCTTGGTTGTAGCACCGGGGGCGAGGCGCATTCACACCCCTGCTCTTACTCCGTACAATAAAAAAGATTTTTCTCCATCGGCATCCAGCATGTGACTTGGTTTCTTTCCAAAGCACCGAAGGATTTTTGCATTTGCAAGGGTTTTGCTATTTATTTCTCCTATCAGTGACAGGAGTAACTCACATGCAAAGAATATTTAATAGGTAAATCTGCCAGAAAGGGGGGGGGCATGGCAAGCTGCAGCCCCGGAGCTGAGTCCAAGCCCTGCCCAGCCCCAACAGACCCCGTGCCTCTCTTGCAATTAAAGTAGCTGCAGAAATGCGGTCAGTGTGAGTAATAACTATTCCCCTCATTTGTATTTATGCAGATTTATTCTGCCCTTGTCCCCGCATTGCCGGTTCTTTTATTCTGTGTTCCTGCTCCCTGCTTGTTGCCAGCGAGCTGGGAGCTGTTTGACATGAGCACACACGTCCCTGGTGCCTGCCGGGGCAGCCCCCCCTGCACTGGGACCGGGACCCCCAGGACCCCCGGGGTGAGCAGGCGGCGATGGCCAGCGAGCTGGCAGGCGCAAGAGGAGCTGGGTCCCGGCCGTGGGGGCTTGGTGGCTGCTCCCCACATGGAAATGTGTCCTGGCCTTGGCAGAGCCACCGTGGCTGCATGGCGAGCGCTGCTGGGCCGGGGCCAGGCCCCCCCCGGCTCTGCTGGGCATCCCTGCTGGGACGCACCATCGCCCTCCTCGGCTCGCCCAGCACGGGTCCCCCTGCTCCTGCCCAGGGCCCCGGGGCCCCGTCCCGTGGGCGCAGGGGACACCCGGTCCCGTGAGCCGTGGGTTTGCAGGCAGCGTCTTCCCCAGTGCCCGGGGCTCCTGCTCACACCACGCTGCCTCGGCCGGAGGACGGGACCCGCTTCCCACCCAACATTCACGCTCGGCTTCGCAGTTTGCCATTCCACTGCTCCCTTCTGGGCATGGGATGGGGAAAGTTCCCCCCCCAACGCTAAAAGGGCTTTTCAAAACGGAATTTTTTTTTTTTGATCAAGAAATCATGGGATGATGTTTTTCTTAGAAATGTCAGAACAGCCTTTGAAATGCCTTCTGGTTTGTTCTGATAGCTTCAAAGAAAACCTCCCGCGATGCCTTTTTAAACTCCCTGTAATTAAATAACAGAAGGATGACATTAAAAAAAAAAGAAGAAACAGGTTAAAAGATGAGGCCGAATAACCCAAAAGGAATAAAGCATCTTGTTCAGGCTCAACATCTCCATATCAGCTCGACTGAAAGCAAAGCTTGGTTTTGTTTCCGAGCCTCAGCCACTGCCCTTGGCATCGCCGTGGCTGCAGAAAGGGGTGGAGGACGGTTCTGTCTGGCTTTCCCTTTTCCCAGCAGTGTGTGGAATATCAATGAGCCCGAGCCCGGTGCTGGAGGCAGGGCTGCACAGTGCCCGGCTGCACGCGGGCGTTCGCGCTGTGGGATTCTTGCGTGCAAGCCCACAGCAGGGGCTGGGCAAGCGGGGTCTCCCCGCGCCCGGACTTGGCAGCCAGCAGGCACAAACAGGCGCGCCCCCGAGCACCCCAGGTTGGGTGGTGGCAGCCTTTCCTTCCACGGAGTCGGGCATCTTCATCCTCCTCGTTAACGCGAGAAGCGCGTGTAAGGAAATGAGGCTCATTCTTGCATTAATCCTCGCCCCACGTGGCCGATCCGGCCCCGCTTCCCACCCCTACCCTGCCTTGCACCGTGCAAGCGTCTCCTGGAAACAAAACCCAGGGAATGCAGCCTCCTGGGCTTAGGGAGCCTTGGGAGGTTTGGGTACTCTTGACACCACTGAAGGTAAAGTGAGAAAATCCCCGAATCCGGCTCTCCCCACGTCCCGGAGCCACCCTGCCCCGTCCCCAGCCCTGCGCGGCTGCCGAGTGTCCGGGGTACGGCAGCGAGGATGCCCCGGACGTGCAGCGCGTCCCCGGGCACGACCCAGGCGAGATTTCTGAGTGGGAAGGAGGACCTGGATGGGAAAGAAGAGCCGAGAGGCGCCTCTAGCCCTGGGGCTACAGGGGGAGCTGGGGGGAAGGAGCCTGCAGGAGGGGGCGGGGGGGCAGAGAAAGCCTTTCTCTTTCCCAGGGTCCAGCCCAGCCGTCCAAGCGGATCGCACCACCTTCGCCTCACGGGAGACATTTTAATTGCGCTCTTGACTCACGCTCTTGGCAGCACCCAGCACGGCAGAGCTCAGCCTGGGATTGGGGGGATGCAGAGAGGCAGAGGGAGGGGGCTCGTGGCCCTGTTCCCCCCCCCCCCCCCAGCCCCACCACCCTGCCCCACACACGCAGCCGGCCGGCGGGTGCTGAGCCACTCCTGGCGTGCCCCTGACCGGTGTCTGACCATCTCCGCATCCCTGATCCATGCCTGACCATTAAATAACTCAGACAGCAGAGGAAAAAAAAAAAAAATCAAACTTGAAAAAATACCTGGGACATACAAAGCCATTGATGAAAAACATCGGGAAATAGACATCAAGCAACGCCACCACCATGAGAGCTTAGTAATAGGAAAGTCCAAAGATAAAACTAATTTAAAGCTGATGAGACAGGACGTCTCATCTTCAGGAGACCGAGAAGTCAATCGTTAGCTGCCAGTAAAGGGAATAAATTGCACACAAGGGAGGAGGGAGAGGCACAGGGCTCCCGAGCCCCGGGAGCAGCCGTTGCTGTGACAGCCTTGGAAGACAGGCACGGAATTCACAGACCCCTGGAACATCAGAGCTGCCAGTCACCATCAGCGCCTCTGCCCTTGGCATTCGGTGCACAGCCCCAGGAGGGCTCCGGGAAGGCGCGGTGCTTGGGGGGGTCTGGAGGAAGCCGCCCCCCGCTGGTGGGAGTGGGGGGGGGCTGCGGGCGCGTGGGGCGGGCGGGGGACCGGGGGGGCAGGGCAGGGCCCGGCCGCTGCGGCGATGGAGACCCCCTCACGTTTCCAGCGCGGCAGAGTTTGCCACCAGCTGGGAAGGAGCCTTAGGAGCAGGCGTGACCTTCCCGGCGGAACCCGACCGCAGTTCCAGAAAGGCACGAACTAAAGATGTAACCAATTTTAGAAATAGAAAACATTTTTACATTGCATTAAATCCCTAAGCTTTATGCAAAGAGCTTCAGCAATGGGGATGAAAAGCCACCAAAGGAAAGCTCCGTGGACGCCCTGGCCATACTGGGGGGGGGGGGAAGGAGGAGGAGGAGGCTGGGGGACAGGGCTGGCAAGCGCCTGAAGCCTGTCTGCTGAAGTGAAAGCCCAGGAGGAAAGGGAAGGCGAGCATCTCACCCCTGGCGCTGCCCAGTGGGTGTCGCTCCGAGGCCATGCCTCTCGTCTCCTGCCACCGCTCCAGCAGAGCAGGGGGCTCCGGCTGACCTAGAGCAAACCACGCTCCCAGGCTGCCATCAGGGACAAGCGTCACTCCTTCCCTCCAGCTTCATTGGTGTTCAGAGGGAAAACAGATCGCAGCCCACCGGGGGGTCTGGGAAGGACGCGACACACCACAGCCAGCCCTGGTGCTGGGAGAAACCCAGCTGCTCTGCCTGAGCTGCCCGGAGCGCCTTGGAGAAGGGGGCAAGGGGCGGTGTGGGCAGCGCCGGGGGTCTCTCTTGAGATCGTCCTCAGGCCAGCGACCAGCAGCCAGGAGCAGGCGAACGCTGGCTGAGGGCGCCCGCTGCCGTCTGTCCCTCCTCGCCGTCAGCGCAGCCAAGACCTGAGGACAAGCGGGTTTGTTCTCCAGGGCTGCGTGATGGGGGGCCGGAGAACAAACGGGCTCTTGTTCTCTCGACAGCGACCTTCCTACCACATGGAGCCGTCTGCGTGTTGGCGGCGATGTCCAGCCTCGCCCGCGGGACAGGAAAGCGTGCTGGTTGCGGGTTATGAAATCCCAGTGCCAGGAGATGCCTTGGGGCACAGCTACTGTAAAGCTGTAAAGCAAATGTCACCCCCCCACTTCAGGTCTGCGCTCGTAAAACCCATCCGCCAAATCCCTCGCCAGGGGTTTGTCCACGGGGGCGGCTGGGGCACAACTGGGGAGGCAAAAAAGTATTTGTGTGGTCTCCAGAGGGACCCTGGGACAATTGCCCGGGAAGGAGGGAGCCGTGGGAGAGGCGAGGCTGGCAGGGCTCTGCTCCCCCAAAAGGACAGGCCGAGCCCTCAGGATGCCCAGCACGTCCTCGAGCTCAGCCCTTCCAGCACGGGAGGCAGAGCCCCGCAGAAATCCCCGTGGGACCGGCGTGGGGGGGGCTGGGGGGACGGGCGTGGGGCATGGCTGGGGGGGTAGGGGGGTGGGGCGGGCTGGGGGGACCGGCGTGGGGCGGGCTGGGGGGACCGGCGTGGGGCAGGCTGGGGGGGACGGGCGTGGGGCGGGCTGGGGGGGACGGGCGTGGGGCGGGCTGGGGGGGATGGGCGTGGCGTGGGCTGGGGGGGGACCGGCGGGCGTGGGGCGGGCTGGGGGGGGGACCGGCGTGGCGTGGGGCAGGCTGGGGGGGCGGGCGTGGGGCGGGCTGGGGGCGACGGGCGTGGGGCAGGCTGGGGGGACCAGCATGGGGCAGGCTGGGGGGGACGGGCGTGGGGCGGGCTGGGGGGGACGGGCGTGGGGCGGGCTGGGGGGACCAGCATGGGGCAGGCTGGGGGGGACGGGCGTGGGGCGGGCTGGGGGGATGGGCGTGGGGCGGGCTGGGGGGGACGGGCGTGGGGCGGGCTGGGGGGGGACCGGCGTGGCGTGGGGCGGGCTGGGGGGGACCGGCGTGGCGCCTCGCTGGAGCGAGGGGCTGGGGCAGGGCAGGCGCTGGCACTGCCCTGTGACTCGCTGCGGGCTGCTCTGCGACACCAAGCGCCACCTAACACGTACCTACAAACCCGGCCCCATCCTGCTGTAAATCAGGGGGGACGGGAGGGAGCTGGGGAGTCGGGGAGGTGTGAAGGAGAAAGGGTCCCCGGAGCTGCTCTGCTCTGGCAGCAGAGGTTGTGCTCGGAATGAGACTCTGCTTTAATCAGAAACGAGATTAAAACCAACGGAGCGGCAGATGTTACGGGGCAGGGGCTGCAGAGCCCGGGCAGGCAGCTGGCCTGGGCACCAGGGATGGCACAGACCTGTTCCCAGCCGCACTAAATCCCGATTTTTATCACTATGTACTGGCGGGCTGGGGTCCCTGGGCACAGGGGTTTTTTCCATACCTTTTCCAGGGTGTTCCCCAAATGCAGCGCTCCGTGGGAATGGCTCAGGGCAGGGTTAAAAGGTGGTTGATCTCCTTGACTTGGGAAATCCACTCTGCCCAAAACTGGGAATGTGAACTTGGAACCGGAGGAGTATAAAGAACGGAAGGAGCAAGCAGGTAACCCCCAAACCACGCGAATGAACACTCCATTGCTCCGACACACTTTTTTCTTTTTCTGCTTCCTGAGGCTGGTGACTTCTGGCCCGGCTGTTACTGCTAGCGGTCTCTGTCCCAGGAGAGGGGATACAGGAAGGCTGAGTGCACCGAACACCACCGGGGCTGCACAGGGAGGAGGGATTTAGAGTTGTGGGTCTGACCTGAGACGACTCCCGAGTCACCCCTGAAACAAAACACAGCCCAGCACCCAGCCAGCAGCGTTTTCCCGCTGAGGAACATCTCCTCCTGTGCCCAGACACAAGTGGAGCCTGGCAGGGGCTGACCGCAGCTCTTTTCCAGAAGAGCAGGACTCGGATCCAGCCTGCGAACGGCAGCAGGGCTGCTGGCCCCTGGGGAGCCTCAGGAACACCCCAGAACTCGCCCCAGGTGTGGGATACTAGAGGCGAGGACTGAGCTTCGTTACAAAAGGGATCTTACGAGGACACTCACAAAACTGGGTGAAATTAAGGCTTTTAAACACTATGCTCTGGGTAATAAAGACCTAGCAGGCCTCTTTGCTGGTAACAAATCCCAGATACTCATGTTCCTGCCACGGCTGGGTATGGATTCCTGGGTCCGTGTTTCCCCACAGAGCAGAGACACGGCGCACGTTTACACTGACCCGCGCTCGGTTTGGACCCACAGCTGTCTGACAGCAGCAACCCCAGCAAAACCAATCCCTTCCGTCGCTGAGGCATCCCGAAACACCGCAACGCTTCAGCTTCCAGCTGCAGAAGGCACAAGTAGAAACCAGCGTGGGAGCCTGGAAAGCCTGCGGAGCTCAGGACCCTCCTGCCTGCTCAGGCTGGGGAAGGAAACGTACGAGAACGAGCGCAAGGCAGAACGAACACAAGACACGAGTCCAGCCTTCCCGACAGCCGAGGCAGGCAGTGATAAGGCAACCGCATCCCACCCTCTAGCCCCCGACTAAAAACCATTCCTTCTTTCAGACTCGGCCTCCGAGGTCACTGCCAGCGCTCCCTAAGGGACGCTTCGCTGCCTAAAGCCCCCAGCCTATAAAACCCAAGGAGGGGAGGCAAATGGCAAGTGCCACGGCTCCTTGGGGAGCCTGTGCAGTGAGCATGGCCACCTCATCAAAACGCACAACCCAGCTCTCCTCCTCGTTAGTCTCCCGCTCTTAAAATCACGATTGTAAAACGACCGCAGCTGACCTCGAACCCAGACAGCGCGGGGCGGGCGCGCTGCGGTCTGCGTTTCTCCCGTGGAGTAGGTGCCCGTGGGGAGAAGGTGAAAATGAGCAGTGAGGTGGGAGTCAGCCCTTCCCAGGGGGTGCCGCCTTGGGCCTCAGTTTCAAGATGCGTGGGAAAAATAGGCTGAAAGAGACGCTGCGGGGCGGTTAAAACCGGGCCATTACCTGGTTGTTTTAATTAGCAAGCGCGTGTCGGCTTCAGTGCAGTCACTTTTGAGGGATGGTGCTTAAACATGCTGCTCCATCCCTTGGTACGTCAAACCAAGCAGCTTCTCGCTGCCTCTTCCTAAAAACCCACTGGCCAAAGGCTTACGCTCGCTCGGCAGCCGGGGACTAAGACCTGGCTTGTGAATCTGGGCCCAAGACGCGTTCCCATGCGGAGGCAGGAGAGCAGAACGGCACCGCATGTTTGTTGGCACCTCAGAACCCGCACTGGCTGGTGCTGATCGTGCAGGTTCCCTTCTATGAGAAGAGAATCAGCTCTGAGATAATAAGCAAAACGTATTTGTGTCTTAAACCAAGGCCTAATGAACATTCAGTGAACTATCCTGTTTTCAGAGAGATGCAATTATATCCCCAAAAGAGCTGAGCAGAAGAGATTTTCTAGCAAAACCCTTCCATATTTATTTAAAAAAATCTCCAACTTCGTGCAGTGACAGCTCTGTTAAGAGCTCATCAGCTGGTCCTTCAAAATCCATCACTGTACAGAGCCTTTTACGATGATTTAACAACCTGATTATTGGCATTAAAAGGGGCGATTCTTTCTCACGTCTCGTATGAGAGTTTGCTTACAAGTGCAGGTTGCAGGTTCCCGTTTGAATTTAGCAGACCAGGCTGGAACACGACAGAAGGCAGCCTGGGTTGGCTGCAGGCTGATGAAAACAAGGAACTGTAAGATGCACTTAAAAAGTTATTGGCTATTTAAACTGGTACAACCATTCCTCTCCTCTAGTGAGCAAAGGCAAGGACGTCCACAGATGTTTGGCTTACAAAGCTGCATCTGAAGTCTGAACAGGCTAGGGAGAGCCCTCGGCTGGCAGCCGGTCCTTACCACACAGCACCCCAGGCCTGGAGACAGGGAGATCCAAACACCCCCAGCGCAAGGGCAAGGCTGCTCTCCCTTGACCTCAGATACAACAAATGCAGCATCACTCGTGCACGTTAAACACCATTTGTATTCCACAGTTTGGTGCCGTATCCCATCACACAGGCAGGGTGCAGGCTCCTACTTCCCCTTCCCACGCATTCTGCCAAGGGGAAAGTCACCAATACCGGGCAGGAATTCATCCCAACCTTCTGTGCTGCGAGTTCTCCGTCCCCCTTGGCAGTACTCGGGCCATTCTCCTGCAGTTACGGAGCTGGATTTTCTAGGCACTACCAGTCTGTGCAGCTCCTAAATTCAGCAGAGCTAGTGGGAATGACCTGCTCCACAGTTCCTCAGGCTGGGCTGCATTAGAGGACGTGATCAAAGTCAGAGGACTGCAAGGGTGGGCCAAGCCTGCGCAAGCGAAAACACAAGATCCCGCAGTACCTGGGTTTGGCAAGCTCACACACAGCTTCCATCCCTTTTACCTACAGACTCACACGGATCTATGGGGGGTAGGTTGTTGCCAAAACAGAAATATATATATATATAATTTTTTATTTTTATATATATATATAAAAATATACACATATCTCCCTGTTCCTACCCCATCTCCTCCTGACCCAACTTCCTTGTTTCTTCATGGAGAAAACATGCTGCTGGTTTTGTCCCCTGGCAGCAGGGATACCTCAGGGACGAGCTGCAGAGCGGGTGAGGGCAGTACGACAGAGCGGAACTCCCTTCAAGGTCTGCGAGCTGGCAGAGGTAACCTGAAAGGAACAGCACAACAGTCCTCAGGAAGGCTCAGGAACGGGCTAAAATCCATTCTAATTTTAGGCTCTCCTGGCAGCAGCTGCTCTGGAGAACAGCACGGTGCCAGACAAATAGCCCAGGGAAACAAGTATTGGAGACAGGTCACCTTCACCAAGATGTAGTCCCCTGGCTGGGCTCTGACCAGAGCCCCGCAGCCCGCAGCATCCTCTATCTCGGCATCAGGGAAGATCACCTTGATGTTGCCGTCATTCCTCCCACACAACTCCGAGACAGAGCGCTTGCTGGGCTGAAAGGAGGACAGGGAACGTTACCTGCCTGGCAATAGCTCTGGTTCACTGCTGGGCTTTATTGCCTCAGGAATTAATTGAGCACTATTGCCAGAATTAAAATCCACATTGCACGCTGTTAGCGCACCACATAACTAAGTCCTACAGCCAGAGCTTCTGTGTTGACACCCACACACCAAAGCCAACGTTTCAAAGCCTGCACTAATTCTGTGCTTGGCCAGAGACACATCTCTAACCCGGCCGATTCCCCGTGCTCAGCTCAGTGCTCTGGAAAAATCAGGCTGCCTGCTTAAGTGTGTAGACATGGTCTTGGAGTCCTAGGGTTGTGTAGAGAAATAGGGAAGGGAAGGCAGAGGTGGCGATTGCTGTGTGCAGCCTAAGGGCCTCCTGGCCAGCTAGCGGGTGGAAGGAGAACTCTGTTCCAGGCACACTCACCCCCTCCACCAGCACCAGCTGAGACTGGCCCACCATCGCCTCGTTTGCCCTTGCAGCCTCCTCTCGAAAGATGGTAATGAGCTCCTCCAGCCGCCTCTTTTTCACGTCTGCAGGCACATCATCTTGCAGCCGGTGATACGCTCGGGTCTTCTGTGAACAGACAAAGCAAGCGTGGCTCCTCAGTATCCAGACATTGAGATCAGAACCTTGTCTGGCCCCAGCCAGCCTGGCTGCTCTTCAGGCAACAGCTACAGTTTGTTTTTACAATCTCAGGGAACATTTTCAGCACAAACATCCCTGAGTTCCTCACGTTCTTTCTGCACCACCTTTTGGTAGAGGGTTTGATATAGGGCACTGAGTATCGGTGGCTGTGCAGCTCCTGGGTGAGATGAGCCTGTTGCCTGTCTGTCCACAAGAACAGGCAATGGATTCTACTGCTTCTACTTCCATGTCCTGAAAGGTGATCCATGCTCCTTTGCCTCCTTCTGTTTCCCAAACTCTTCCCTGTCAGCATCTTGCACTTTGGAAAGCATTCTAATGGAGACTTGCCAACGAGCCACTCTCCTCCTGGAAATACCTTCTGAACATTCACCACTTCTCTCCAGACTCGACTGACAGAGTCTCTGTAGCTGGAGCCCAGCTACATCAGCACAATTTCTCATCAGCAAAGAAAAATGTACCCGCAGCCAGGTCTCCGCAGACAAGGCTACTCTGGAGCACCTGCAGAACCAGGTCACCCATCAGTAATCAACCCTGATGCTCAGACAAGGGAGCTGGAAGCCTTTCAGGCACAGAGGTGGCCATGCTGCATGCAAGCAAAAAAGTCTACTGATATACCAAGTCTTCAGGTATTATCTTCAGTAGGTTTGGGGGTTTTTTAGTGTCTTATTGTGAGAAAGAGCACGCAGGAATTAGGTGAGATACCCAGAGATAAGAGTCTTCTCCATCAGGTCCTGCGCTCACCTCTCTCATGCTGTAGGCAAACAGGAATCCTACGTTGTAGCGGACTTCCCGCAGCAAGGACACCGTCTCCTGGTGATCCTCTTCCGTCTCTCCACAGAAGCCAGCAATGAAATCGCTGCTCAAGCTCACTCCTGTAACAGAGAGGCAGCCTTACACTTCCCTCAAGGGAGAGAGGAGCCCTTCGCTCAGGAAAGGACGGTAAGAAACAGCTGCGCTGAGCTCAGACGATGCTGAAGGGAGCCCCTACCTGGAATGCACTCACGCACGTGGTGTACAAGCTCTAAATACGCTTCTCTTGTGTACCTGCAATGAACAGCACATGGATTTGCTCATCAGAAAGCCACAGCATCGGTGAGGAGAAACCAGCACCCTAAATCAGAGGGGGGGGCAGAGGGCTCCCCATGGCAATGGCTCACCCTCGCCGCATGGCCTCCAGGACTCGTGTGCTTCCGCTCTGGGCTGGGAGGTGAAGCTGTTTGCAGATGTTGTGTCGCTCCTGGATAAGCTGCAGGACCTGTGACGGGCAGTCAGGAGACAACATCATAGACAGCTCAACGCTACCAAGATGCCAAGGGGAAGAGTCTTCCCCAGGTAAAAGCCAGCAAATTGCAAACCTGCCAGCTTTAGTACAAACATTCCCCCTCCCAGGAGCTGCCGTCCCCATTCTGATTCCACGTTCCCTTTGGGAAGGAAGCGCAGCCAACATCTAGCAGTTCAGAGCTGCCTGCCTGCCTGCAAGCAGGGATCCTCCGGGTGTTTATTTTACACTTGCCTCATCAGGAAAATCCTTGGGGTGTGGAGAGGTGAAACGGATCCTCATTTCCGGATCAATTCTAGAAACCTGGTCTAGCAGATGTGCAAAGCGCAAGCCTCCTGCTTTAGCTTTGTAGACTGTGCTAAAGCCACGACTGAGGACCGGGGCAGCAGCTGATTGAAACTGCACCTCAGACGTGTCTCGAAAGCTGTTGACATTCTGACCCAAAAGGGTCACCTCTTTCACTCCCTACAAAAACAGAGAGAGAGGAAAAAAATAAAACCCGGTGACGACAGCTGAGCTGCAAGGGCAGCCACGGTTTTACTCTTACTTCAAGGAGGAACCTCCAAGGGAAGCCCTCCCTTCCCTGCCTGTCTCAGGGTATTACAAGGGGAATCAAAAAGCCACCGGTGGAACCCTGTGGTAACCTCATCTCCACAGATAAGGTGGTGTCGTTGGTCAAAGGTATCACCGAGAACACTTTCACAGGGAACCATCCTTCCTCCCGTGGTTTGGGACGGGTGGGAAGGAGGCTCTGCCTCACCTGATCCGAGAGCATCCTCACTTCCTGCAGGATGGACGCGATGGGGCGGCTCCTTTCGCGGCCACGGGTGAAGGGCACGATACAATAGCTACACATGTTGTCACAGCCCCGCATGATAGATCTGCCGAGAGGTAAAGCACAGGTCACTACGATCGCTCCGGAAGAATCATCCCTGTTGCATCCTGCCCTGCTTTGACCTGGCCCAGCGCTGCTGCCGTCAGCCAGCTCCCTTGGCCTGCAGCACGCACAGCACCAGCTCTGGACACAACTCTGCAGCTTCCCCTCACGCACCGTTCTGCTGCTTGCCCCTAGCTAACACCTCCTAATTTTCCAGGCACGTTTCCAAGAAACCTGGAAAGCAGCTAACGAGGCACAGACTTGCACTGCAGCGTGGTGGCGATGAAAGATCTTTCTGCACCCTGTTCCTACAGAGGCGGCACTGGCCTTTTGTACTCTACGGCCACACCAAGCAGAGTCTGATTTCATGTTTGGGAATCTCATTATCAAAACTAAACAAATGGGAACAAAACCAACAGAAGTTACAACGCATGGAGGATTAGAAGAGCTAAACAGGAGAACCTGGGGCAGGACATAGCAGAAGGCAGGGGATGAGAGAAGCACAGACTTTGGAAAGGCACGGACATCAGCGAGACAGAAATAACTTGGTGCAGCATCAGGCTTAGACAATCGACGTTCTCAAAGGAGAGCAAGTGAAGCCCGCAGACAGCCAGAGCACGGGGCAGTCTCTCCAGGGCTCAGTCAGACAGCGAAGCAGCAGCAAACACACAGTCTGGTAGACTCCTGCCTCTGGGCTGCCGGGAGCGAGTGCAGCCAGGCATCGCGTCTCTTGGGAAGCTGCTGTCACAGACGCGTCTGTTCTGCACAGCACTATTTCCAAACCAGAACACAGAAACATGCACAGGAAGAAAAGGTACTTACACAAATGCTGTCGTGCCACCCGCACTAGTCTGGACAGGCAGGATATCTGCGTAAGTCTCGTCTAGTGACAGCAGGACATTAGCAGCTTGCTGGCCCGACTCTGCCACAGCCAGCAGCCGGGGAAGGTCACGATACGCATCAGGGCCTGCCACAACATCGACCAGCTTCTCCCTGTGCAGAATCTCCTCCTTAAGCCTCTCAGCCATGCATCCTGTGCCAAAGGAGAAGGGTCCTTGTGAGGAAGCGCCCACTCTCTGTTACACCTCCGCACCCCTTCACTACCTGCTTTCACCCCGCTCAAAAGGCTTGGTGCCGCCGCAGGGGAAGAGGAACCGCAGCACGATGGGATGTGGGACACGGGCGTGTGCTACCACTGCTGCGCATCCTGCCAGGTACCTAGAATCCCGATGCGGAGGGGTAAGCGAGCCTGCTGCCGCCGGGCTTTCAGCGCCTTGAGGTGCCGCAGGCGATTCCAGATAGCCTGCTCTGCCTTCTCCCTGGGAAGCCAGGAAAACAGCGGTTACTCCGATCGCTCCGCTTTAACAGTCCCCCAGCGTGAAGCAGCCCGAGTGCTTTGAGAGGAGAATTCAGCTAAAGACAGAGAACCATCCACCCAATAGGTCTGATGGCACATGGAAGTGCGTTTGTGGTGTGTGGATGATGTCCTGACTCTATCTTATCTACGATCGTTTTGCTTGCTCGGGAGCATCTGCACTGCAGAAACAACTCGGGGAGAAAAAGCCTGCCTTAGCCAGCCAATATGAGCCGCCTTGCGAGTGACAACGAGCATTTGGTATCTCCTGCATTCAGAAAAAACAAGCAAAGTTCCCCTTATGTTTATATCCCAAATTGCCCCTAAACGTATTTCCCAAATTTTTAAAGTACAGGCTCTGTACTACAGAGTTCAAGATAAGGTGGAATTTAAAAAATTAAGTATCGTTAAAGCACAAATCTGTGCAGCCTCTAAAGGCCCATGACGTACACACAGAGCTTACGCTAGCAAAGAGCTTCCTCTCGCTATGTAGAAAAGCCATTCACAGCACAATTAACGTCACACGCTTCAGCATCAGCTAGCTCTGCCCTCGGCGAAACGGGTAGCTTCACATTTGTGCGCTCTTTTCCGCACACAATACAGTTATTGTCTTGGTTTTCAAACGGTAATTCCTTAAAAACTGTCCAAACCCCACCGTGATAGGCGTTTCCTTACCTCACGGAACAGGTGACAAGGAGAACCACGTCTGCCTAAATTGAAAACGGCAAAAAAGGAAGAAGAATTTGCGAAAGCCAAGCGGTAAGTACTCGTGCCCTGCACAGGTAACCCAAAGAGGCAGGCTATAAAACCCACTTAACTCGCTGAGAAAGATCTCCCCAACAGTGGGTTTCAACAAACAAATGTGCAAGAAACTCACAGACGGCCAGCAGAGTCTTCCACTAAAAGGCAGAAGTAAACTCAGACAAAGATGAGTCGGGAGCATCCTGCTGTGTCCAATCGCTCCCCAACTGAGAGGAAACCCAGCAGTTTAATGAAAAAACCTAACCCATAGCTTTCTAGCGCCCTTGTTAAGTAGCTTCCTTTACTCCACAGACCTTAGACTGCAAAAATCACAACATCCTGCACTCCAGACAAAGCCTGGGACTCGCAGGCACAGCAGTGGGGCGACGCCCTCGCAGACCTGCGCTGTGGGAGAGCTGCCAAGGGGCCTTACCTCCTCCAGGCACTTTGCCCTCGCGTAGCCGTTCTTCTGCAGGATGGCCCAGGCGATCTCCGTGTCGTTGACGTTCATCTGGCAGCCATACGTCTCCAGGTACACTGCAACAAAGGCGGCGTGACGCAGAAGCCTGCCTCGGCGCTCTCATCTACAATCTGTTTCCATGACCTTTTTCCATAGGAAGGAACCTTCAGTCCTATCACCGGAGAGGCTCAGGCAAGCAGCACAGAAGCTGCCTTCGCTTGCAGCCCATACAGAAAGGATAAACCAAAAATAAAGACAGCCTCTGCCAGGGGCACTGGGAAACCCGCGTGCCTGAGAGCACGTTGCTCCAACACGACAGGTCTGGGCTGTGGCTGGCAAAGGAGCAGAAGCTGCGTTGTCGCTGAGATTTAACGTTTAGTGCAATGAACGCCCCCCTCTGCAGGGCACCACAGCCCGAAAGCTCTACCACAGCCCAAAAGCTCTACCACAGCCCAAAAGCTCTACCACAGCCCAAAAGCTCTACCACAGCCCAAAAGCTCTACCACAGCCCCGGCTGACGGCCCAGCACACGGCCTGCGGAGAGGTGCCAGAGGGATCTGCTCCCCAGCGCATCTTCGTGGCGGGAGGACAGCGGCCAGCGGGTGCATGCCCAGCGAGCGGGGCTTCTTCTAACGCCCAAACAACCCTCTGGGCCCCAAACGCACCCAAACAACCCGCTTCCCCCGTGCACGCCGCAGCGACCCTCCGCTCCGGCTGCCGGGCACGGCTGACCCCACCAGCCCGTACGGCCGGCCTGGGCCTGGGCCTGGGGGGCCCGGGCCCAGGGGCCGGGGGGGGGGGCGGCGCCCGGCCTTTCCCGGTCCCAGGGGCAGAGCCCGGCTGCGGCTCGGGCGGCGGCCCCGCCGCGCCTCCGCGCCTCGCCGCTGCGTTCCGCGCCGCCGCGGTTCCGCCGGGCCGGGCCCGCCCCGCTGCCGGGCGGAGTCGGGGGCCCCGCGGGCGGCCGGGGAGGGCCCCGCCGCCGAAAAGCCAAGTAACGGTGAAAACGTGACTGGGCCGTGGAGCTTTGCCACGACCGCAGGGATAAAAATAGCCGCCGCAACGGGCGGTCCCGAGCGGCCGCCCTCCGCCGGGGGGGCCTCCTGGTGCCCCGCGGCCGCCGCCGAGCAGGGCCCGGGGGGCGAAGGGCCCGGGGGGCGAAGGGCCCGGGGGGCGAAGGGCCCGGGGGGCGAAGGGCCCGGGGTTCGGACAGCGAAGCCGCCACAGCCGCCCGCCTTTAACGCCGCCTTTATTGATGGCTCGGGCCCGGCAGAAGCGGGAGGGCAGGGGAGGGGAGGGGAGGGGAGGGGGCCGGGGCGCCCAGCAGCTCCCTCGGGGGGGACGTGGGGTTCAGCCCCCGGGGGGGACGTGGGGTTCAGCCCCCGGGCGTGCCTGCAGCAGAACCCAAGCCTTTCAGCCCTGGCGGTGCAGGGCGCGTGGGTGGTGGTCGAGGTCCCTCTCGTCGCCTTATCTCCATCCCTGGGGCTGGTAGCTAACGTCTGCTCCCAGCAGCAGGAAATTCTGGGAGAAAAAGAGAAAGCGTGGGGCTGGGACAGGCCCTGGCTGTGCTCCCCAGCACCCACCACCCCTCGGGGCTGGAGGAGGGATGGGCAGGCATTAGCCCTGTGCCCGGTGGTAGCCCTGGAAGGGCGCCGAGGACATTGCGCAGCCGCGCCCCACCATAAACACTCAGCACCCCATAGTGGCTGGCACCCCTCCGGGGCTCCCCCAAGGCCTCCCACAACAGGGGCTTCCTCCGCTGCCGGCCGGGGCTGGGGGCTAATGCTGCCGTGGAGCTGCGTGCGCTATGGAAAGTGGTGTGGGGGATTCAGGCCCCGGGTTGAAGAACCAGAGAATGAAATGGTGCTGCCCCAGGTGTGCAGAGCCCCGACCCCCACTGTGCAGGTGGGAAAAGCGGGGCTCCAGTTGGCAGCTGTGCCACTGGGATCCCGGCTGAGCGCACCCCTCCTGCCCGCTGCCACCCAGCACCGCTCGGGGAACCGGCTTCACACCCTGTGCCGGCAGGCGGGGGGCTTGGCCGCGGCGGGACGGGCTCTGGCCAGGGCTGGGTGCTCCCCCTCACTCACCTGGTGAAACCGCACGAGGATGTTGGAGAGCTGTATTCTGTCCGGCAGCGGCAGAGGGAAGCCCTGATCTAACCTGGCTGGAAGAGACAACAGACGTGGCTGCGTGGGGATGGGAAGGGGAGCAAGAGGGAGCGTGGGCCGGGCACGACAGGCGGCCACCTCCCCCCCTTGGCCCTTTCTTTGCCCCCGCTGCTCCCAGGGTAAGCGGAAGAAATTCCTCCCAAGCTGCAGAGAAGGGCTGGGGGCTGCACGTTGTGCCATGCCACAGCCCCGCTCTGACCCCCTGTGCTGGGGAACCCTGAGAAGCAGCGAGCGGGGGAGAGGGTCTGGAAAGCATTAGGATGTGCGGCATGCTCATTTTTTCCATTGTGTTCACTGCTGGATGCATGTCACAGCACCGAGAGGCCCCCGCACGCCGCTGCCCGCAGCCTGCCTCTGCCGGGCGCTTCTACCGCCGTCTGCTGCGCTCGCTGCAGGCTTTATCCACCGACCAGGCTTGGCAACAGGGATTTAATTATCGAGCGGGGCCTGCTCGGATGGAGCGACCTGGTCAGCACCTACCCCAGCACCCCCATTCTCCCCAGCAGGTTCTCACCATTAAGACGCGGGAGCAGGATACTGGAAGCATATATGTTCATTATGGACTGCAGCGTTCGCACCTGGGGAGCGGAGAGAGGGGGAAGGAAAAGAGCTTTAGCCTGTGGGAGAACGGGTGACCAGGCAATGGGGGATAATTAGGAGAAGAAAAAGGAGGCGATGAGGTGGGCACATGCTTCGCCAGGGACTAGCGGCTTTGTCTGGCCACACTGGTGAGGTCGGAAGCACAGGGGGGAGAGGCAAGGGCATCTGGCCCTGCGTCCGCTCCCAGTCTCGCAGGCTGAGGCAGGAGGCATCCATGGGGTCAGTGTGGGGTCCTGGGGGCAGCCCCAGGTCCCGCGTTGGGGGGGGCAAGGGGGAACGAGTCCTCTCCTTGGCCCCCGGCAGGCTCTCGCCTCCATGCTGGGGGCCCTGGTCACGGGCAGGGATAGCATACCTGGAAACTGCCAACATCCGAGTGCTTCAGCGAGAGCTTCATCCTGCGGAGAGGCAAAGCAGCGCTGTGAAGGCTGTCCCCATGGGGGAAGCAGTTGCCAGCTCCGTGCTGCCTGGTGATGGCTGTGCAGCTCCCGCTCCCTCCAGCCCCAGCTCGTCCCCTCCGCACTGGGTCCCCATCCCCAGGACCTCCCCACCTCACCTCTGTCCCCAGGGGCCCAGAAGTGCCCCCCGGCACCCCCAGCACCGCTTCCTTTCCATACCTGCCCACCGTCAGGCTTCCAACTATGTGGCTGGATTTCACATTGACAACAGCAGACACGTTGCCTGTCTGGGGAGAGAGTGCAGAGCTCTGGCAGTGCTCATCCCGCCTCACCCCAAACCAGGCACCCAGGGGAACGGCTCCGACCAGCCGGAACGCAGCGGGACTGCTGCCCACCCAGGGGCACAGTTGCACCCAGCATTAAACCCGGCATTTGTCAGCTCGGGGATTTTTCTGCTGGGGACACCAGGACTGGGCTGCTTTCGGACAGCGTCTGGCTCCTCTCCTGGCAGGAGCTCGGCAGCAGGAGGACGATGCACAGCTCAAACTCCCATCTTTGCCCCGCTGAGGCCCGCCGGCGCCGGATACCCCCGAGCTCACCAGGCTGAGGAGGAAGAGAGGAGCCAGGCTGGAGTTGGGAAGGATGGCGTAAGCCTGGATATCCACGACAGGCCTGAGTGAGAGCCCCTCTGGTCCGATGTTCAGGAATGGGGCGGAGGGGGCGGACAGCCTGAGCTTCATCAGCATGTCTGGGTACATCATCTCCAGCTGCAGAGGAGCAGGGAGAGGGTCGGGACAGCGGCACAGACCCCCCGCTCCTGGGGGCAGCCACCTTGCACACAGCAAACCGGGCTGTGCGCGGCAGGAGCTCCAGTGAGGCAGGGCTGGACCGCTCACCTGGGGAACGAAGGCTGAGAAGGTGGAGGTTTTCAAGTGGAATTCAACGTCCTTTGGGATCTGCGGGGGGACAACAGTCACACTGGGATGATACGGTGCAGCCAAGCCCACGGCAAGATCAGCCCTCCGGCCCCTGCCACGCGGGACGGCCCCGGCCCCTTCCCACAGCCCCAGCTCTCAGCCCCCGGGCAGCTCACTGGGGAAGCTGGGGAGCCCTCCGAGACCACAGGCTGCCACCAGAGCTCCTCTGCGAGCCAAACCCGCTGCCCGGAGGTGCGGGGACAGCCCCCATCCCACCCACGCTGCTCACCATCGAGTCCGTGATTTCGAAGACCAGCGCCCCAGCTGCATGGTAGGCAAAGCTGGCTGTGTTGAAGAAGTAGCTGGAGGCCCCAAAGTAAACCATGCGGTCGTGATCCGGCGGGAGGGCCAGCGCCGGCGGAGGGAAGGGGACAGCGGAGCGGTGGGCCAGGGAGAAGAATTCACCCTGGGAGGAGGGAGAGAGGTGAAGCAGGAGAGCAGAGGGTGGTGGGATTCACCCCTGACCTGAGCGGCAATGGCATCAGCCAGCCCAAGCTTTCCCAGGGCAGCCTCTCACCTTCAGGTCCACGTCCAGGGACCGGGCGGTAGCGGTTGGGGGTGCCATCAAGGAGTAATTGATGCCAGCCATGGCATCTATCCTGGCTGTGACTGTAAAACACGGGAGAGATGGATGAGCGGGAGGGAAGTGGGACGGGAAAGCCGGCAGCAGGTTGCCTCCACTGCCATCCAGGCAGGGCCGTGCCTGGGCTTCCCGGAGCAACAGCTCAGCACCAGCTTCACGTGTGCTTGCTTCTGTTTGGAAGCAAAAATCCCATTTCCCTCCGGACTTTGCTTCTCAGCCACACAGACTGCCTCCTGCACCCGAGGAACGGTCCGGGTCCCCTGGCTGAGGCAGCCCGTGCTCCCGCCAGCACCGGGGCACGGCTCGTTGGAGGCTGTGGCCGGACAGGGAGCACAGTGACAAGTCACTGCTGGCAGAGTGTTCCCCAGCTCCCAGAAATACAAGGAACTGGGGAGTGGGCGCAAGGTAAAGCCTCACGGCTGGGAAACGCTTGGAAGAAGTGCCCCCAAAACCCCGTGCAGCCCCCGCCTGGGTACCTGGCAGGGTCTGGAGGTACGGCTGGAGCTCGCTGCGCACAGAGCTGACCACGTTCTCACAGACCTGCGGGAAAGAAAGGCAGCGGAGCTGAGCGAGGGGCGGCTGGTTCGCATCCCCTGGGTCAAAGCCTCGGCCGGGCTCTCGCCTTGCTGTGGGTGCTGGCTTTATCCCTTGCCAAACCTACTTAAATAAGAGAGCACGCAGCACATCACGTGTCCAAGATAGAAGCGGGGTTTATGCCTGCGAACCCCCCCAGTGGGGGTCCAGGGAGGCCCTTGGAAGGCGTCCCACGTGCGCCCTCGGACCCTTCCTACAGCCTGAGCTGAAACGAGTTGTGCTGAGCAGCCAAGGCTGAGGCGAAGCAGAGCAACTGGAAGGGTTAACCCAGCCGGGGCAGGAGCGCCGACTGCACCCACGGAGCAGAGCTAGCCTGAGCTCCTACAGCTCTCTGCTGCCAGGACAGAAGAGCAAATCCCTCTGCCGGTGCCGTCCCCAGGTGAAGCCTCGGCATTAGCAGGAGATTTAATTGCAGGCTAAACACTGACCCAGGAAATTCACTGCAGGGCACGGTCCTGCAGATGGCCGAGATAATCTGCACAAGCCCTCTTCCAATGTTTTCCCCGTAATGGCACAGAACCGGCCAGGCAGATTCAGGCCATCATCTGTCTGACCGGGCATCCAGCCCGCAGCAGCCGGCAGCGAGATGCAGAGCTCCGGAGGAGCCGCCACCGTGCTGACAGCAATGCGGCTTCTGCCGGTGCAGCGCTGGGGAGGAAGAGGAGGGACGGAGCCTTGGGCATGGCCTTATCGACAGAGGGTTGCTGCTCTTCCCTGTGCCCAGCCAACATTCACCTCTCTGCCCTGGAAACGCCCCATCGATGCCTGGAAGGATGGAGCTGCAGATGAACAAACGCAGCCCTGATCCCTGCGACCGGGATCTCCCGGTGACCAGGTCCCCCCGGCGCTGGAGGCACGAGGAGCATCCATGCTCATGCAGCGAGAGCAGGAGGCAGACGTGGGCTGGGTTGGGACTGGGCTGTGCCTCAGGGTCCCGGTGCAGCGTGCTCCCAGCCCCTGCCCATCACCCCTGGCGCCATCTCACACGTGGAGAAAGACGCTGAGGAACATGCATTGGGCACAGGGCCTCGGACACGCTGCAGGAGGAGCAGCAGTCCCCGCGGGGTCCCAGAGCTGCCCTTCCAGGAGGCAACACAGGAGAAAAGGCTTCTGAGCCCCAGCTCTGCTCCTGCTGCCAGCCCATCTGCTGCCACCGCTCCCGGGGGCCCCGGGAACACCACTACACGGCACCGGGGATGGCGCCCGGGCAGGATCTGCCGCGGGAGTGGGATTTGCCTGTTCTCCAACTGCGTCCTTCCTGAGCAAGGTTCCCATCCAGGGAGGCTGTAACTCGTGCCAGTTAGCCTTGTACTAATTACTGCTAACAGCTTGTTCCATGTCCTGTTGAGGTCTCCTGCAGGTAGGCTTTTGCACCGGGCAGGCGGTACCAGGCCCTGCCCCCTGCACCCCGTTAAAACAAGGCGGCAAGCATCCGAAATCCAGAAATGAGAATTTCTCCCCCCTTGCTCCCCAAAGCCTGCAGGAGCGCGGCCGTTTAAAGGACAGCTCTGATCAGGTTTCCTCCGTCACTGTGAGTTTGGCCGAGGTAGAAGATCCAATTAACTGACCCCATGGAAGGAAAAATCTTGGTTAATTAGGAACCAGTTACAGCAGGCTTTGGCAAAGGCTGCGGGTGTCGAGCCGCGGAGAGCGCGGTCAGCGATGCCCGTTCCTCCGGATTTTGCCAAACGGGCCGCACGCCCGCGCGCTCTGGCTCCAGTTAAATCCCAGCAAGCGCTCTGATCCTTCGAGCGCATCAGCTGCGAGCGAGGGCTGGAGAGCACCAGAAGAAGCCGGAGCTCTGCCCTCCTCCGCTCACGTACCTTGCCCTCCAGGCTCCTCCGGAACGGGGACTCGATAGCACCGCGGAAGAGGTTGTAAAGCCATCTGCAGGGGAAACAGAGCGGGGTCTGTCCTTGGCCCAGAGGCGGCTGCAGACGCACCGGCCAGGGAGGGGAGACACCGGAGATGCCGGGGCGCTGGGGAACCGCCGTTCCCAAACCAGGCTGGTGTTTAGCTTTGCCTCGGGGTTTACGTTTGCAGACAGACCTGCTTGTAAACCACGCGCGCGCAAGTGGCTGCCTTACAGCTCCCTTAAATGTGCAGCCACAGCAGGACAAATTCAGGCCAGATGTGAGCTCGTTCAGCTGCACATCTGGATGAGGCAGGAGTCCCGGGAGAGCGGACCAGGGCCGTGCCCCTGCAGGCAGCCCATGGGCAGCAGGAGCAGCCTCCAGGGGACTACAGCTACGCCAACACCCGTTCCTTGCACCGGGGCCTGGATGCCGCGTTCCCACGGCAGACGGGAATGCTCAGCATCTCTGGGCCTGCACGGTGAAGTCACGTACCCAAACCTGCCGTAGAAGTGCACCCGGACGTTGGAGATGCGGGTGCTGCAGTCAGAGGTGTCAATGGTGGGCTTCCCGGCGGCATTGCTGCCCAGCTTCAGGTCGATTTTGATATAGATGTTCTCCACCTTCAGCTCAAATGAACCGTTGTCCCGGCTGCAGGGAGGGGAGGGCGAGAAGGGGACATGTGTCAGTGCCGGGTCCTGGTGAAGGGACCCCAGCCCAGCTTCGGGACGGATCTATCTGGCTCAGGCTCTCCCTTGTACTGAGCATCCAGAGGAGACCGGGAAAGTTTTTATAACTCAGGGAAACCAAATTTCACTGGAACATAAACTAGGAGAGGAAACCTTTAAATAGAGAGGGCAGAGGGCAAGTGAGGGAGACGGGAGAGCAGCAGGAGAGTTGATGCACAGCTCCTCCACTGTCCACCGTGTTCTCGCCTCCCACCGTTTTACCCGTCTCAGCGGCCGCATGAGTGGCCGAGACCCCTGCCCACCTCCCCAGTGCAAGCAGGCAGGAGGGACTGTCCCTCCCGCCCCCCCGGTGCCACAGGAGGGGAGGTGGCTTTCACGTGTCCTCCCCAGCCACCCGCAAGCAGGATAAACGCTGCCTGGCCAGCTCCAGGGCTCCCAGCACGAGGAAGACCCAGCAGGGCCTCCCGGGGGCAAGGGGCTCCCCCGGGGTGAGGGGCTCCCTGACGTGCATCGGGAACACGGCGGCTGCAGCCCGGCCAGGGGAAGGACAAGGCAGCACATCTGGAGAGAGCAAAGCAGCAGCTGCCCAGGCAGGAGGGAGAGGAGAAAAACCTGCCCAGACCCAGAGAGGGGGATGCAGAGCAAAGCGCCCGAGCGGGGGGGGCAGGGGGGAGCTGGGCACGCACATGAAGTGCATCTTCACCCGCCAGTTCCCGTCCACCTCGGCGAAGGCGTTGGAGATGGAGACGCGCAGGCCCACGCCGGGGACCAGGGAAATCTGCGAGTACGGCAAGTCGAAACTGCGAAGGTCCAAACTGAAAATAGATAAATAAATAAATAAATAAATACGAGAAAAAGGCACTTGAGAAGGGGGTGCCTTGCCCCCCCGGCTGCCGTGGGCAAGGCCACCTCTGCCGCCTGGGCTTCAGTTGCGCAAAATCCGCCCACACCCAGAGTGCCGTCACCCTGGTTCCCTTTTTCCCCTTTGGGCAGGAGGGTGAAGCAGGAGCATCTCTGCCTGCATCGAGGGCAGGGCCAACATCTCAGGGAGTTGTGGAGGGGGCGGGATGGTCCTCACTGCCCCGGGGGCTTCCCGTCCTCCCCCACCCCTCCTGCCCCTTGCGTGGGCTGGGGGGCAGCGAGTCGCCCCGGGATGCTGGCGGGGCTCACCTGGAGATGTCGTAGTGCACCTTGCCCACGTGCCGGATGCGAAAGTTACCCGAGATGTCCGGCAGCTTTGGGGGCCTTCCCCCCTGGGGGCTGCAGGAGCAGGGGGAGAGCATCACTGCCCACGCTTCCCGCAGGAGCTGGGAACACGCACCGGGCGCACAGCAGAAGGGTTAAGGAAAACGCCCGGGCGATGCCCTGGCTGCTTTCCAGCTCCCAGGCTGCTGTTAAAGCTAATCTCCGTGCACAGAGCCCATGAGCACACCGACGTCTGCCCGCTTGCCCCAGGGAAGGCAGCACGGAAAGCAGGGAGAGGTCTCAGCCCTCACCCTCCGGGCTGGGCACTGCGTGAGGTGCAGGAGGCCCTGGGCACCGCGCCGCTCCGCGTCCAGCGCCGGCGGGCAAAGCCGGGTGGAGCAGACGTCCCAGGGAGCAGCACAGCACAAGCGGGCGCTGCGTCCCTCATCCATCTGGGAAGGGGAGTCACGTCTCTCCCGCGCGGCTGGCAGAGCCGCCAGGTTAAATGAGCTGTTACTCACACAGTGATTTCCATCCACAACAGCGCTCTGCTGGAGCCGGGGCTCTGCCCGCCTCAATAAAACCAGCGTGGGGCCCATCCATCTCTGTCGCTGCCCCCCCGCAGCCCCCCCCCCCCCCGTAGCTTGCTCCGCGCCCCCCCTGCCACCGCCTGGCTGCAGCCCCCCAAGACCCCCACAGGGCCAGGCACCCCTGCACCTCTGCAGGGGCTCCATGGGGTGAGGGGCAGATGGGTGCATTTGGCACCCACGGCTGAGGCTCCCCCCACCTGCCCCAGGACCCCACACCCCCCGAGCGAGCGCCCCGCTCCGCGCCTCGGCCACCAGCACGCCTGCAAGGCGGGAAATCCGACGCCGAACCCACCGTAGTCCAAGCCCGCCTGGGTGATCCTCACCACGAAGCCAGGGTTGGTGGCCCTGGCGAGTGCCAGGCACAAAGCCAGCGCCCCGCAAGCCACCGCCAGGCTCTGCGCTCCCATCCCAGCTGCCCCGCGGTGCCGCAACGCTGCGGGGCTCTCCCTGACCGCACCGCCTTTATATCTGCGCCAAAACGGGAACTGCGGGCGAAGGAGGCGTGCGGAGCCGCAGCCCGCACGGGGCACCCCCCGCAGCCCCAAGGCTTCCTGCTTGGCCCCACTCCTCTGCACCGGTGGCACCCACGGCACGGCGCGGCACAGCACACCCGGCGCCTCTCCTCGCAGGCAGGGAAGGGACAGCGAAAGCCGGGAGGTGACAGCTCGGTGTCCAGCCCTGCGGCGGGGCCAACGGTCCCTGCGTGCAGCGGGGCAGGCGCTGCGGTGCGGGCTGGGCTCTGCTGGCCCTGCCGCATGCAGCGATGCTCTCTCTGCCAGCTCTGCTCCGCCTTCACCCAGCAAAGGCCGGGAAGAGCCCAGGGTGCCCCCAAGCTGTCCCGCAGTCCTGCTGCCCCCCACCCCATCCCACCCGGCTCCCTGTCTGCTCTGTGCCCCTGGGCATCAGCTGCTGTCACGACACAGCCTGCCAAAGGCACCGCCTGTAACGTCACAGCAGAGCAGCCTTGGGGCACCGCGAGGGCTAAAGAGAGCAAGTTAGGGTCTCACCCCACGTGAGCAGAGCCCGGCGTTCCCCCGCACCCAGCAGGGCTGGTGAAGGGGCACGGCTGGCACTGGGGGGCCACAGTGGGGCTCTGGGGATGACTAAATCAACAGGGTGCCCTGCGCCTCCAGCCCCACGGCTCCGTCACAGCAGCCATGCACGGGAGGGGACCTCCAGCACCCCGGGAACCAGCCACAGACCAAACTTCTGGGACCCCAACACATCACGGCTCCTGTGCTCGCGACGGCTGGAGCCGGGCGCGGGAGCCAGGCGCAGCCAGGCAGGGGCGAGGGGGCAGCACCCCCGTGACCCCCAGCGGGGAGAGCAGGGCTGGCCAGACCCTCCCCACAGGCTGCAGGAGAGGGGTGAGCGAAGAGGAAACCATTTAAGGGACTTTCGTTTTAAGCTACTTTCATTTCCCGTTGGAGAGGCGGCAGGAGCGGACGCAGGAAGCCTGCCGGAGCTGACGCGGGCAGATCTCATGCCGGATCCAGGGAAGTCCTGGTTGCCAGAGGCGACATCCCTGACCCATGCACTTGTGAAATGCAGATATTGCTCAAGCAGGGATACCGGCACGGCCATGCCTCGCAGCGCTGCACCCCCAGGAGGCCCCGAGGGATGGGGCGAGCAGAGCCCAGGGTGTCTGTGCTGGAGGAGCCTGGCGCATGGAGGATCGGGGCCGGGGAGACCGGGGCTCCCAGAGCCGCTCTGCCTGCCTTCCCCCGAGTTTCGGACGGGGGCACTTGCAGGCTGTCTTGCACGCATGACTACGCCTTTGGAGAGCGGCGCCGGTGTCAGCTCTCAGATCCAGGGCAGAAAAACAAGGACAGAGCAACCCAGCAGGTCTGGTGCTGACGGTGCCTGCCGGGGTGGGACAGACGGCCGTGGGAAGAGCCCTGTCCCATGGGCACCCGACAGCATTCACAGGCTGCAATCCTCCCGTCATCCCTGGGGGCCAGGAGCCCATGGGCAGAGCTCCTTCTGCCCAGAGAGAAGAAGCCGAGAGCAGAGGAGGAGGTTAAAAGGCCAAATCCCCGCTCGCAGCCCCCGCGGTGCCACGACCTCGCCGCTGCCTGTCGGGAAGCGCTTTGCTGCATCTTGCTCAGTGCGGAGGAGAAGCTCCCCGAGCCCTCCCATCCGCGCCGCCGTATCTCTGAGGGGTGTTTCGAAACAATATCACTTAAGACATTCAGGATGAGCACTGAGGAACCAGAACCTCTCCCGTGAAGAGAAATGAAATTTTATGGGGAGCAGCGCGGAGAGGAAGCAAAACCAGAAATCCTTCCTTCTAGGCTTGAGCAAATTTTAAAGTTGAACTGAAAAAACCCTTCAAACAGCGCGAAGCCTGACCAAAGAGTCCCATGTGTGGTAAGGAGCAACCGAAACCACCTCCAACATCCGAGACCGCGGGCTGGGCCCGGCAGGGCTTCGTGCGAGGGACAACGGCAGGGAATGGAGCGTGAAATCCTGCCCTGCCCGACCTGGCCCTTCGGAGGGGGAAAGGCTTCGCCTGGCAGGCGGCTCCACGTGCAGGAAGGGCCATCGCCAGGCGGGAGCTGGGAGGGCAGGGAGCTGCAGGATCCATCTCCTACGCTCCCGGCTGTCCCCTGCCCAGGGCTGCGGGTCAGGGCCCCCTCCCCGCTGTCCCCAGGCCACCCCCCCTCCCCAGGCTCCCTCTGGCCCCTCAGCGCGTGCCGGCGGTCCCCAATCCTGCCCACAGCTCTTTCCACATCTCTTGCGTGATGCAATGGCCCAAACCACCCTGCCATCGCCTCCTGGGGCTCTGGGGGGGCCCGCAGGGGTCGGGCTGGGGCTGTGCTCCATCCCCACCAGCCGCCAGCCTGGGTCCACTGAGCTCGCTGCCACACCGAGCCCCTTCCCAAAGCGAGCCCCCGGCAAGGGCATTGCTGCTCCTTGGGCACGCGTTTGCCTTCTGCAAGGAAATCCGGCCACCTCCGTCTCCCTCGGTGCCACGGCTGCCCCGGGGATTCCTCCAGAGGCATCGCTGCTGCCGCGGGTCGGGCGTCCGCTTGCAGCTGCAGGGCAGAGCTGTGGGGCTGGCAAACACTCGGCTGGGGAAACGCGGAGGAAAACCCGGGGGACTCGGCAAGAAAAGAAAGAGCAACCCGGCTGGTTTTGCAGGGAACTTGGAAAAGAGAAGTCCACAGCCAGAACTGTCATCTCCCCCTATCCATTTCCAGCCAGGACAGTTTTGCTGCCACCAACAGAACCAGGCTCTGACCAGGACCCGCAGCCACCATGGTTGTCTCCGGACCCGGGGACTTCGCCCAGAGCTCAGGAAAGCCCTGGCAGCACCGAGATGCGGGGAAGCTGCAGCTCCTGCCCACGTGTGCGGGATCGCTGCCAGCCTGACGCTGCCCACCGTCACCTGCAAGCCCCCGACAACCTTTGATGCACCAACACCTAAAAACACAGCTGGGGGACACACGGGGGCTCCTCCGCTGTTGTTTTTCCAGCTGCAGGGTCAAGGTGACCCAGCCCCGGCTGTTCCTGGAGCCGGGAGGGCTCTCTGCCAGCGCGGGAGTCGCTGCCGATGCCAGCCCTGACCACTGCATCAAAACCAGGCAGCGGGAACAGCCAGGGACACGAGAGCTAAAAAAGCAGGAGCCCTGCGGGACGCGGCGAGCGGCTACACCCGGCAGACGAGGACCCCGGGTGCGAGCAACGAGGCTCCCTGCAAGAGCACAGCCCCAGAGACTGTCCCCAATGCTGGGCTCAGCACCCGCGCCCTCCCTGCACCCCAACATCCTGGTGACGTCCGGGGGTCCCCCCAGGAGCAGCGCTGCAGCCAGAGCGTCCTCTGCACCCACCGAGGGCTGCCATCGCCCCCAGACAGGCCGGCTCCTCTTGCAGCACACCAGCTCGTGACGCGAGGTCCGGGAGCCTCCTGGGAGACAAAAGGGGACGCAGAGAGCCGAGGGGGACAATTCTGCCGGAGAGTAAAAATAAAAATGCAGGAATGGTGACCTCAGGCAGAGCCCGGGGGATCTGAATGGTGGCTCTGTGCCGGCGGAGGGGCAGGGCAGGAGGCCACATGCAGCCGGCCCGCAGCTGCTCGGGACAAACAGGACTGGAGAAAGGGAGCAGGAGAAGGGGGTGAGCTCATGGGGTTGGGGTCCCGGGGCAGCAGGGAGGCCCCCAGGAGCTCTTCCAGGCTCGGTCCCCAGCACCCCCACTCCCAGCTCCAAGCCTTGCTGTCCCAGGGGAGCAGGAGGGTGCAGGGAGCTGTTTTGGGGTGCTATGGGATGTAGGGCTGGATCCAGCCGTGCCGGCTGTGTTTGCAGGGTGGGCTAGCTTAGCACGGCCGGTACGGGCACCCCAGGGCCCAGCCAGGGAGCTGCTGCCCTCAGGCACGCCACGGTGCCGGGGTGGTGGGGTCCCACAGAGCTCGGCTCCGCATCCTTGCCCCCCTGCTCACCAGCACCCAGAGGGACCCTACCTGTGGGTGTGGGACCCTCCTTGTCCAGCCCCAGGGCCTTGCAGAGAACTCATGAGCCAAAGTACGTTCTTGGGCTCGTTTCAGAGGTAACTAGGGAATTAAAGAAGGTCAGAGCATGAGCTCATACTCCCCTCGCACTCAGGGAAACTATAAAAAGGCTGAAGCAGAGTATGTGAGCTAACGCAATTAAAGGAGCAATTGGCCACTGGTGGGGAAGGGAGGAGCTGGGCCAGCAGCCCCCCGTTTGCATTAGGGATCCTGGGCAGACAGCTTAGATGGGGCTTGAGCCGAGGGCCAGCCCTGCACGGAGCTGGGGCAGTGCCTGTGGGTCCGGGGCCACATGGTGGGCTGCAGCGGGGCACGGCACGGCACGGCAGCCCCGCTCCCCACGGCCGAGCCTCTGCCCACCCGGCACGACCGCCAGTGCCTGAGCCCTTGCAGCACTCGTGATCTGTACTGGCGATGAAAGGGCTCTCATGAGCTCCCGAGGAAATGAGAAGCGAGTGCAAAACCCACCCTGGCGCCGTCCTCCCTCCGAACAAGCCAGCAGCCCAGCTGTACCTCCTCCCGTCTCGGCTTGTTTTCACAGCGTGTCCTTTGGCTGCTCACTAATCCCTGGACAAATGTTCGTTATCCAGACTGCCCCAGCGGCTCGCGGCCCACGCTGCGGCCATCCCAGCGTCCCCAGTCCCGTCCCCCATCCCAGCCCTGCTCCTGTCCCTGAGCCCATGAACACGGCAGTGGAAACGACTTCAGCCCGGATGGAGCAGGGGTCCGAGGGCGCTGGGTGCCGAGCCGGGGGCTGAGGAGCCGAGCCCAGCAGCAGGGGTTTCTGTTGGGTTGTACCAAATCTGGGGCTTTGGCTCTTGCGCCGATTGTTTTTGTACAACTTGTGGTTGCTAAATCACACAATTCTGCCCTCAAGTAGGTTCCTTCAATCGTTGAAATGTCCTGAAGAGCTGCAAGAGACACTTTCCTTTGGCCGTGCTTTTAGGCCAATTTCGAAACGCGGGCTGGGAGCTGCGCGAAGGGCTGTGTCCTGAACGCCCCCCAGCCTGAGGGTTCCTCCCCACGCCGCCCGGTCTCTGTTCGAACAGGGGGAACCCGCCGGGGATCCACGCACCCGCGTGGGCACAGACGTGGGGACACGCGGCCTCGCCTCTGCCCGCGGCCGTGCCCCGAACCGGCAGTGGGGCTGGGGCAGGACCCACGGGGGGCTGCCGCCCTCCTGCTGCCCCCCGGGGCTCTGCTCCCCGGCGCTCTTGCACCCACACACCCCCCCAGATACACCCCCCCCCCCCCCCCCCCCCCCCCCCCCCCCCACCCCACCTCCATCCCCCCCCCATCCACAGACACCCCCCCACAGCCCCCCCTACACCCCCAACCCCCCCAGACACCCCTCGGGGGCACGGAGCCGTCGCCGCCGCCTCGGGGGCACCGGGCGGGCGCTGCCCCCCCCCGCCCCGCCCCGCCCCCGGCCCGGCGGCGCTCCCCGAGCCGCCCCCGCCAGCCCCCTCCCCCGGCCCGCCCCGCCGCGCTGCTCCTCTGCGCCTTGTCTTTCTTTTCCCTTCTTTTTTCTCTTTTTTTTAATTTTTTTTTTTCCCCCGCGGAGGCGCGGCGGGCGGAGGCAGCCGGGCCGGGGCCGGGGGGGCCGGGGCTCGGGGAGGCGCCGGCGGGCGGGAGGAGCCGGCGGAGCGGCGGGGGCGCCGGGCGGGAGAGCCGGGCCGTGGGGCAGCGCTCGGCCCCCGGAGGACGCGGGACGGGACGGTGGGGGACGCGGGACCCCGGCCCCGCCACGCCCGGCGCACATGGTAATGGCTGCTGCTGCTGCTCGCCGGGCCCCTGCCCCGCGCCCCCCGGGCACCCGCGGCCCCCAAAACCCCGGCCCTTCCTGGCAGGGCGGGCGTCAGGAGCCGGGGTGGGGATGGGTGCGAAGGTGGAGGTCGGGTGTGAAGGTGGAGGTTGGGTGCTGGAGGTTGGGTGCTGGAGGTTGGGTGCGAAGGCGGAGGTGGGTGCTGGGGTTGGGGCGGGGAGGGCGGAGGTTGGGTGTGAAGGTGGAGGTTGGGGGCGGAGGTGGGAAGGGGAGGTTGGGTGCAAGGGGAGGTTGGGTGGTGGAGGTGGCCGAAGGTGGAGGTCGGGTGGAAGGTGGAGGTCGGGTGCGAAGGCGGAGGTTGGATGTGAAGGTGGAGGTTGGGTGGTGGAGGTCAGGCACGAAGGCAGAGGTCGGGTGCGAAGGCGGAGGCTGGGTGCCGGAGGTCGGGCACAAAGGCGGAGGTCGGGCGCCGGAGGTCGGGTGTGAAGGTGGAGGTGGCCATCAGCTGCTCGGGCGCACGCGTGCGGGACCATGGCCTGCGATGCTTAAACTTCCCTGCAAGGGAAGCAAGGGGGGGCTGCTGTGTGAACCGTGCCTGGCAGGTACGGGACGCTCGGCGGATCCGTCCCCGGACCAGCCATCTCGTTTGTCACCGCAGTGGCACGCGCCGTTGCCCCGGGCTGCCGGGCGATGCTGTGCTGAGCGCTGGCCTCCCGCTCCGCCGGGCTGGGGCTGCTCGTTAGCGTTTGCGTCGTGCCCTGCCAAAGCGGCGGAGAGCGAAGCGGCAGGAGGGGGAGAGGAATTGTTATGCAGGGCTGGTCCCGGCGCTCAAACCTCGCTCCTTCCTGCGCAGGAGGGAGGAAGGAGACAGAGCCGAGTCACTCGGTGGCTTTGGGTACGAGTTAAACGACTTTTACAGCACCAAAACACCAAAGCCCAGCTTGTCATCTTGGTGTAAACCACTTCAAAAAATATGGGTATTTGGGGAGAAATATCAATCTCTATTTAACAGCGCTCTGGCTTATTAAAATGGAAATAGCTTTGCAAATGTAAATCTCCTTATGCTCCCTAATGCCTTTTGTTTCGGTCCTGCGCTCCTTGGCAGCTGGCGGAGGGACCTGGGCTAATTGGTTGCTTTTGGATTTCTGATGGCTCCCCGGCCGGCCTGGCCTCAGCTTCTCCTGGGAACGCGGCACCACTGCGCCATGGTTACCCCCAAATCCTCCCCCTGCGATGAAGCGCTCTGTGACGCTCAGTGAAAACCTTTTTCGCCATTCCAAGCTGCCCCCCGCGCGCCGCGGGCAGCGCCGGTGCCTCCATGGGTCGGCAGCTCCCTCCCGACGCTGGCTCCCGCAGTCCCCGCTGCTGGATGAGGTCCTGGGCGGTTTTATTCCACCGACGGGGAGCGGCTTTGTTTATTGAGTCGATCCATCCTCCGGCGCGCCCCTTTGCTGGGGGGTTCGGTGGGGATTTGGAAGGTTTTCCTTTTCCCCCTGCAGCAGGGCCATCCCCTCCCCCAGGCACCCCGAGTTTTTCCCAGCCGGTTTACCCAAACTCCGGGCATTTCTCCCCAGCCACCACAGTGCGGCACCGGGCACAGCCGGGGAGCCGGGGTGCGTGTGCCACGCCTGGGGAGGCCGCTCTGGGGTTTGGGGGCACGGTGTAGAGAGAGACGGTGGGCATGGGATGGGGCTGCGCCCAGAGCAGAGCCCTGGCAGCCCCAGGCTCGGGGGACCCAGCTTCGCTTTCCGTTTTCTTCCCGCTTTGTTATCGGTGCCACGTGAGCTCCGCCACGAAGAGTTTAGGTCGGTGTCAAAAGAGCTGGGTTTGGGAAGTGCCAGGGGGGGGGGGCGGCGGGGGGGTAGGGCAGGCAGGGGGGCAGGGGCGGGCAGGGCAGGCACGGGCAGGGCGGGCGGACAGGCGCAGGCAGGGCGGGCAGCGCTAGCCCATCTCTCGCGGCAGCACGAGGAGCGGGATGGATCCCCCTTCGCTGGCACAGACGGTGGCTCCTCGCCTCCCGCTGGGACGGGGAAGGGGCCGAGCTCGGCGGTGCCGGGCAGGGAGGCGGCGGGCGCCCGGTCGGACTCGGTGCCTGGGAGCAGGCGGCTGCGCCGCGGCCCCGCAGGAGCAGGGAGCTGGGCTCTACCCTGCAGCAGAGCTGCTCAGAGCAAGGCCTCCCATCCTGCCTGGGAATTTTAAGACCAAGCGTGAGAAGCTGCAGAGCCTGGCCGGGGAGCACGCTTGCCGCTCAGGGCACCAAGAAGGGGCTTGCCCTCCTCCTGCGCTGCCCGGCCCCCTGGCCCCTCCTGCCAGGCCCGAGGGCAGGAGATCCCTGCGTGGAGACACGGAGAAAAAGTCAAGAAGAATTAACCAGAGCGTGGCTGCAAAGTGCTTTAGCTAAAGCGCATTAAAGCTAATTAAGCCAAATTAACCGAGGCCACTTTGTCACTGTACGAGCTCCCAGGCCAGTTTCTAATGCCGCACCTCCCGCTAATCCCACCGGCCTCCCCGGGTGCTGGCACGGGGACGATGGCGAGCTGCGGCTGCCCGAGGTGCGGGACCCGGCTGCTGCCCCAGCTGCCCGGAGGATGCTCATCCTCCCCAGCTAAATCTGGAGCCCGGCCCCGGGTGCTGAGCCCAGCTTTGCCGCAGAGCTTGGGGCTCCTCGGTACCCAGTACTGGCAGAGGTAGCACGCACCGTGCTCTGCAGGAGGAGGAGGAGGAGGAGGAGGAAGAGGAGGAGGGGAGCCGTCCCGCTGCAGAGCAGCAGATCCCGGACGGCGAGGCTGGGCCTGACCCTGCACGCGCAGAAACCTGCATCTCTCCTGCAGCAGCACCGCTTCCCGCAGGAAAGGCGCCGTTTGCCCACCCGCCCCAGGCGCCGGCCCCTCTCCGGCAGGAACAGCCCCCAGGGAGCCGAGAGCCTCTGCCTTTCCCACGCACCGATGGGCTCCCTTTGGCAGCCATGTCTGCCGTGCCCCCGCGCTGCCTGCAATCCGGTTTAAGGGAGCCATCTGACGGCTTCCCCCCGCGCACCCGCCCCCGGGTCTGCGCCGCCGCCGTCGGAAACCCGGCACCCTGGCCCCGGTCTGGAAGCGGCACAGGGGAGGGGACTGTAACCCGGCGGGACGCTTCCCAGGAAATGCTCAGAGGACTCATTTTGAGTTCGGCAAATTCAGCGATGAGTCTGAACAAAAACACCCTATCCATCTTCCCATGTTTGTCCTTCCTCCCATCCGCTGCATTCCTATGGCAAGCTGCTGAGCCCGGCACATCCCCAGCTCCATGTCTGGCTCGGCTTAACCCCTTGGCTGCTGTGGCTCCTCCGCCTCCGCGCGGCCGGCGTTCCCGAGCGGGGCAGCAGGCTGCGCCCGGGGCTCATCACAGGCTCCTTAACCCACAGCCCAGCGCTGGGAACCGGACCCGGCCACGCTCCCACTCCCAGCTGTGTGGCGCTTGGTGGGCTCTGCACCCACTTCCTCCCCAGCTTCCAGCCCAGGAAGGTTGGGAGCCCCCCGAGCTCGGCGGCGCTGCCGGCGTGGGTGTGCAGGGACCCGGCAGAGGCGCGGTGCAGGATGGTGGGCGCAGGCTCCGCGGGGCGGGGGGACGGCATCCCATTGCGGGGCCGCTCTCCCCACCGGCGACGCTTTTCTCCCGCAGGACGCCGGGTCGCTGGACGCGGCGGTGCAGAGTGCCCTCCAGGCCCTCTACCCCCCCTTCGAAGCCACGGCCCCCACGGTCCTGGGCCAGGTGTTTCGGCTGCTGGAGACCAGCTACCGGGGAGATGGGCTCTGCTGCCTGCTCCGGTTCCTCATCCCCCGGCCAAGCGCCTCTTTGAGCACGTGCGGCAGGCAGCCTGCGTAAGCCCGCACCCCCCTGCGCCGCGGTGCCCTGCGCCCCGCTCCCAGCCACAGGGCTTTGCCGTACGGCGTGACACCCTGCACGCCGTGCCCTCAGCTGGGCTGCAGGCTCCCTCTCTGCACGTCCCCCTCCCTGTCCCCGTCCCCTCTCCCCTCCCTGCAGAGGGGACCGTGGCGTGCCCAGCTCCGGCACCGGCACAGAGCCTGGCACATGCGGTCCCCGCAGTAAGGGCAGGAGGGCTCCCAGGTCACCTTCTCTCACCCAGGGGCTCCAGTGGGGGGTTCCCCTCCGTAGCACATGGGGAGCACTCAGCACCCCGGGAATGCCCATGGGCTCGGGGTGGGCTTACAGAAGCCTCCTCAGGGACATCCCGCCGGGCTCTTCAGTCCCCATCATAGGAAGCGCAGAGCCGGGCAGCAGGAGCGCGCGGGGCTGGCCGGGAGGGTACGGAGCTGGCGGGGGCTCTCGCTCACGCGCTGTGTTCTTCCTCCCTCCCAGGCTCCCTACTTTAACTGCATCTTTCTCCACGAAGGCTGGCCCCTGTGTCTTCACGAGAAAGTGGTCGTCCACCTCGCGCCGCTCAACCCCCTCCTGCTGCGCCCTGGGGACTTCTACCTGCAAGCAGAGCCCTGCGAGGAGCACTCGGCGCGCATCACCGTCAAGCACCTCTCCCATGACCTGCGCACAGTGGAGGAGACGCCGGTCCCCGAGGCCGCCTACGCGCTGCTCTTCACCAACGAGTGGCTGGAGGAGATCAACGGCGACCGGGCCAGAGCCCCCCTGCACACCTGCCTGGTGGCCACCGAGAATGGCGTTGCCCCACTCCCGTGGAGCAAGATCGCCACGCCAGAGTTCATCGACAAGCCCAAGGCCGGAGCTGATGGCACGGCCACAGGCGCCCGGCACGGCCACGCTCCTGAACCCGCAGGCGAGCCGGCAGCACCCAGCATGCCCACACCCTGCGGCACGGTGGACGCCCCGGTGTCCTACGGTAACGTCGTGGGCACCATCCCGGGCTGCAAGGTCACCGCTCGGAAGTCGAGCCAGGGAAGATACCGGGGGCTGATCAAGGTGGACCAGGCTGGGCTGCGGAAGAAGCCGGCCATGCTGGCCATGCCCAGCCTCTGCGAGATCATCAGCCAGAACCTGGAGGGGGAGTACGTGAACCTGCTGGAGCTCTCCCAGCAGCAGCTCGACCTCCTAGCCAGGTCCCGCCCGCCCGCCCGCCTGGCGAGGCCGATGGGGGCCGGGGCCGAGGCAACGCTCCCCTGGGAGAACGGGGGGCCGGGGGCAGAGCCCTGGCCCTGCGCTGCGGCGCAGAGCTCGGAGGAGGGTCCCTGCACCCCCTGCCTGGGGAGGAAGCTGAGCCGGGAGCCGGGGCCACCCCCGGCCGCGCTGCAGAACCCGGGGGCCCCTGGAGGAGCCAGATGGCCCCAAGCCGCCCCCCCCCCCCCCGTGAGACCCCCACGCAGCACGGGGCAGGGGCTGGCAGCCCCACGCTCCTCACCCGCCGTCCCCACCGAGCGAGTCCCGGGGCGCAGACGGAGGCACCGGTGCAGCAGGGCAGCCCCCGGCTCCCCCCCAGCTCCAGCCACAAGTTCTCCTTCCTGAAGGGCCCGCGGCTCGGGGTGGCCCCCGGGGACGAAAGAGCCACCAGCCAGCACGAGGGGGCCTGGAAGAAGGTGTCTGCCATCTACTCGCCCAGGATGGGCAGAGCCAAGCCGGCCGGGAAAGGTATCGTCCGAGCGGGGCTGCGGCGCCTGCCTGGGCTCCGCGGGGGCTTTCGCATTTCTCCGCCTCGTTGCACATGGGCAGCTCCTCTCCTCTGTCCCCACGGGCAGGTACGGATGCGGCAGCCACCACCCCTGCGGAGGAACAGTCCCTGGGAAGCACCGGCTGCAAGAACGGTCCCTCCGTGCCCGGCGCTGGCAGCCCCGGCCGGGAGCCGCCGGCCTGGCAGGACCTGCACGCCGGGCTGCTGCGCTCGGGCATCGTGTGCCTGCCAGGTACGGCAGCACCCCGAGACCCGCGGGGGACGTCGGGAGGGGCCTCCGGAGGGGAACGCCAGGCTGCGGGAGAGGCTTTTCTGGAGGAAGGTTTCAGGGCTTTGCTGGAGGCCAGAAAGCCCCCAGGCGGAAAATCGCCGTTCAGCTGGGCAAAGGAGTTAAAAACAAGCGGTGTGGTGTGAGCAGCTGCCCCGGTCCCCAGCTGCAGCCCGCCCTCCCACACCATTCCTCACCAGTGAAGCCGTTCGGCTTCCAGCTGCCAAATGCTAAACATTTGGCTTCTCCCTTTTCCCAAGAGCTGAAAAACAGCAACAAAAACCATCTTTTTTTTCAGGAAAAATGTCCTCAGCAGCTCTGCCCTGGCATTTCCAGGGCCGGCGTTCGTGCCGAGATCTCTCACGGGCTGGCGCTGCCCCTCCGGGGGGGCACCGGGAGGGCACCAGGGTGGCCACCGCGCCACCACAGCCACGGGGTATTAACCTGGGCTGAGCCCCCCGAGCCGGGCAGAGCCCGCTCCCGCACCCCTCGGCCGTGGCTCCTGCGTGGCGAGCAGCAGTGAGGCCACTGGGGGCTCCTGCGGGGGGGCTGCTTGGGGCTGGGGGTGGCTGCTGGAGGGGTCGCTCGCCCCTCTCCCCGCAGGGAGCTCGGACAGGCTGGGCAGGGCCCTCCTCCAGGTGACCACCAGCGGCAGCGCCTGGGGAGCCACGTGGTGCTCGGCCGCCGAGCTGGCGAGGCTCATCCTCTACCTCTGCTCCGTCCCCAGGTAAGGGCCAGGAGGACCTGCCAGGGACCCCCCGGCTGCTTCCCGGCTCGGGGGTCCCAGGCGGCCCCCAGGCCAAGCCAGGGTGGGTGCCCAGCACCCCACACATGCTGCTTTGGGCACATCCTGCGCGATCCCCCCCCCCCCGTGCCGCTGTCCCCCCGCAGCCAGCCCCAAGGACCCTGTGCCATGTCCCTGCTGAAGGCTGGGCACTTCCCTCGGCTGGGGCATCCCATGGGGACGAGGCCTTCCTGCCCGCCCACCCTCACCCTGCTGCCCGGGGGCGCGGAGCTGCGGGAGGGGGCTTCAAGCAGGTCCTGTGGGGGGGAGGGGGGGAGGGACCCCCACTTGTCGTGCAATCTGCCGCCTGCTCTGTCTCCCCTCGCCAGGCGGGACGCGAAGGACGGTGGGCTCACCGTCGTGGTGGATGCCAGGAAGCAGCCGCCCGCCCCTGTCCTGTTCTCAGCCCTCCGCTCTGCCCAGGTACGCCGGGCTCCCGGGGGCCCGCGGAGCCCCCCCTGCGCTGGCCGCGCGGTGTGACCCCCCCCAGCTGGCAGCAGCTCCCCCGTTGTGCCCGCGGCCGTGGCTTTTATGGCGCTGGCGGCTTTGACCCGTAAGCACCACGGCGTGGATTTCCGGCGGCTCTCGGCTGCAGCTGCGTCGCAGTCCCCCTTCCCCCCCCCCGGCCAAGGCCGCCTGGCTCCTGGCTCCCTGTGGGCCGTGAGCGAAAGGCCTTTTTCCAAACCTACCGCGTGGTGGACCCGCCCCAGTGGGGCACAGAGACCCCGTTTCCCCCAGCCCCCCGACCCGAGCTCACACCCGGCGCTTCCATCTCTCCAGTTCCTCCCACGCCGGCCATGAGGCACCGGCAGTTTGGGACCGAAGGTGCCCTCCCAGCCCTGCGGGGTCTGCCCTCGGCCCCGCTATCGCCCAGCGCCACGCCGTGCCCCCAGCCCCTTCGGCAGCCGCCCGCTGAGCTCACCTGGAAATTGGCTCCACAGCGACGGTCGATCCGTTTTGGCAGGGTTTCCGTGCCGGTGCCGAGGCAGTGCCGTGGGAATGCCCTGCGCGCCATGCTGGGGGCCGGGGGGTCCTGCCCGACGCAGTGCCCCGTGCCTCTGCGGGTTGGCCGCAGCCTGCGGATAAATCCTCCCCCCCGGGGCCGGTGCCAGCGAGGGGGTTTGCTGCCGAGGCTCCGTCCGCGGGTCCTTTCCAGGGAGCTGGTGGATGGGGACGGGGCTACGGCCCGAGCGACCCCTTTCCATTTCCCACGGCAGCGAGCGCGGGAGCCTTTTCCTCTGTCATGAGCTCACCGGCCTCAGCTGACTTGGGCCACCCAGCCCTGGCACGGCCGTGGGTCCCCCGGGGGCTGTGCTCGGGGCTTGCGGCGTGACTCTCCCCTGCCTCCCGCAGAGCGTCTCGCCGGGCTGCGTCCACACCGTGCTGCTGCTGGCCGAGAAGGAGCTGGTCGCCCACCGCGAGAGGCTGCCCGGGGTGCAGGTGAGCCCGGCCCCGGCCCCATCCCCTCCTCCTGTCCCTGCGTTGTCTCCTGTGGGAAAAGCAGAGCCAGGGTGGAAGGGGTCTCCCACCTTGGGGACCCTCTGTCCCCTCACCCGGAGACCCCAGATCCCCTGCTGGGGGGCCCTGGGCAGAGCAGCACCTCGCTGGGCAGACCCCCTGCCCTGGGTGCGGGGTCAGGCCCTCGGGCTCGCCGGGCTGCGCAGGCGGGCGAACGATGCCCAAGGGCAGCCAAGCGCTTTCCCAGTCCCCTCCCGTGGCCGGACACAGGCACTGGGACAATAAATCCAACCGTGAAAGGGTTTATTGTTCTTTTAGTGCCGCTCAGTTTAATTAATATAATGTGAAATATTAATGAGCTCCATCACCTAGCTCAGCTGTCGCGGCAGATTATTGCAGTCCCGGCGCTCTGCCGTGCATTCAAACGCCGCGGCGCTGCCGGGAGCTGCTCCGAGCGGAGCCGCTGCACCGGTTAACGGGGCAGGGTGCTTCGGGGAGGGGGGGGTTGTGCCCCCACTCCCGGCTGTCCCTGGGGATGGTTCTGGGGAGGGACCGGGCACCGTCCCGCAGCACTCACCGGCCCCACGCCCCGCAGGTGGAGACGCTGGCATCGCTGAAGGCTCTGGGCCGCCACGTCGACAGCTCCCAGCTGACCCAGGAGCTGGACGGCGCCTTCCCCTACTGCCACGGCGAGTGGGTTCAATTCTTCCAGGTGTCTGCTCCCACGCCGTTAGCCACCGCCTCACCTCCCCGCCGTGCCCCTCCGTCCCCACGCAGCGCCCATCTCTCACCGACCTCCCTGGAAAAGCGGCAGGAAAGCCCAGGAGAGGGGAAGGAAAAGGAGAGCTCTGAGTGCAGGAGGGCAACCCCCCTCCTGCCTGCTCCTGCCCGTCCCCCTCCACGCTCCCTTCCTCCTCATCCTCAGCCCCGCTCCTCCTCCTCCTCCTCCTCCTCACGGGCAAGCTGCCCTCCCGCCCCACTGCTTGCCCAGCGCCCCAGCCCCGCTGACCCCTCTGTGTCCCACCCGCAGAAGCTGCATCCCTTCACGGCCGGCCTCCGGCGGGCGTCGGAGCTGCTGCAGAGCTGCATCCAGGAGCTGCGGCGCGCCGAGGCACTGGCGGGGACGCAGGTAACCGGCAGGTTCAGGGCTTTGCAAAGAGCCCCTCGGCAGCCCAGCTCACGGCCACATTCCGCGCCGACTCCCCCACCACTCGGTGCAAATCCCCCCGGAGCAGCCGCTCCTGGATGCGGGGCTGTCCCCGTCCCCTTTGCTCGCCCCTCAGGGTGCAGCCCTGGGTGCTGTCCTGTGCTGGCCCAGGAGCCACCGGGTGAGGCCCCTGGGTGAGACGCGTGCCCGACCCTCGCCCCGCAGGATGCGGCTGCGTGCATCGGGAGGCACCGGGAGCTGATGCGGAGGGTGCTGAGCGACCCGCAGCTGGCGTGCGTGCAGCGCGAGGCGGGGGCCGTGCTGGCCGGGCGCGGCCGGGGGGGGGGGGGGGGGGGGTGCCAAGGGGCCCCCCCGCCCTCCCCAGGGACGCCCCGTCCCCACGAGCTTCTCCCCATGCGCCCCGGAGCTGCCGTGCTCCCTCCTGCCCTGCAGACTCCCTCCGAGCCCGGAGCTTGCGTCTCGGGCAGCCCTCGGCAGGGTTTCCCGTCAACCCCGGCTGGGGAAGGTGCACGGGTCCCTGGGGGGGTCTCCTGCCCCAGGACCGGGCACCGGGGCTGCTCGGTGAGGCCGGCAGCGAGCCCTCCAGGCTGGTTGCAGGCAAAGCCACTAGATGGGGCCAAGCCCCGGCGGTGCTGCGCTGGTCCGGCCACGCTGCGCTCATCCAGCGACGCCACGCTCATCCAGTGATCCATGCGTGGTCCGTGCATGTGGGCAGCGCTAATCCCACCGCTCCCTTCTGCCCCCTCCACGCCGACAGCCAACGCTTTCCCGTCCCGCGTTCCCTGACGCCCACCCTGCTCCGCGGGACGGGGGGTGTCAGGGCACCCATGGTGCCAGGGTGCTCGGCTGCCTCGTGCCTGGCGTGCAGGGCCTGGGCCCCGGTGGGCCCGGTGCCCGGGGGGCTCTGGGGGGCCCGGGGGGGGATCCCGGCCGGGCTCTCGCCGCCTGCACGTGCTGCGTCGCTGCCTGTTTGCGCCCTTGGCTGCCCACGTGGCCACGTGCCAGCGCCCGCTTCCAGGGAGCTGCCCCATCCAGAGGCTCCTGCCCACCGGAGAGCTGCCTCCATCAGCATCTTCAGGAGGAGCCGGCAGCTTTCCCGGCAGCACCCGGCGCTGACGGCCCCTCTCCTCCCAACCACCAGGGCCAGCATGGAGTCGGCGGAGGGGCTGTACAGCCGGCTGGAGGAAGAGCTTCACAACCTGGTGTCCCAGTCCAACCGCTGCCTGGAGCGCCTGGAGTTCCTCCGAAAGGTCCGGGAGCTCGAGGACAAGTTCAGCAAGGTGAGCTGGGCGTCCCTGGGGTGCTGCTCTGGGCGCGGCAAGTTGATGTTGTCCTCTGCGGTGTTCCCACGGCTGAGCGCTTTGGGCACGTTTCCTCGGGTTTTGATGATGAAGGAAGCCCAGACAATAACAGGATTGCCTGAGCTTTGATCTCTGTTATGGGCTGGCTGCGCGTAACCACGCCTGGGATGGGATGGGGTGGGATGCCCTGGTCGGGGAAGGAAGGGGAGGCGCTGCGGAAGCACGGCGGCCCGTCCCCCCTGACCCCCGGGCCGTCTCTTGCAGCTGGGGCGCTGGCTGGACGGGGAGGCAGCGGCACGGCTGCAGGAGATGGGTGCCGAGGAGTGGAGCCCCGACAGCCCCCAGGGCTCCGGCGAGCAGTTTAACGAGTTCCTCGTCCAGGCAACAGTATGTTTGGGGGGGGCTTTGCTGTAACACGCATCCCTGGGGCAGTGCTGTTTGGTGGCTCTGGCCCCTGCCTGGCGCTCGGCAGAACCGAAAATGCCAAATGAGAAATGTTCGGCCGTCGTTATAGAGCTTGGTTCCATCAGCCCAGATCCCCTGGGTTTGGACTGGGGCTTCTGGGCAAAGCTGGGTGGCCCCAGGCTGGCCGGGTCGGTCACACTGCGGCTTTCTGCTGTTTCCCTGGCTGTGCCAGGGCCCTCGGGCAGCCCTGCCCTGGCGAGGGGGGCAGTCGCGCTGCTCCCTGGTGCGCTTTGGGCTGGGGCTGCCGTCCCCAAGCCCTCCTGCGCCCCATCCTTCGCAGCCCCCGTCCTCCCGCAGGGCCAGGCTGCAGAGCCTGGCCATCCCTCAGGCACCCAGCAGTGCGGCGGCCAGGGTTTGTTCCTCCCGCACCTCTGGGTGGGGAGGGCTTGTGGGTGCGTGCGCCGCGGGGAGGACAGAGCGAGGTGACGCCGCTCGGGACAGGACGATGCCTTTTGAGCGGAGCCAGGGCAGAGCAGAGACTCTGAGAATCCCCGTTCCCGCTGTTTTCTTCCCACTTGCCCAGAAGCGTTTTCCCACGCCGCTCTGACAGCGGTGCTGAGCGCTGACCTGCCGCGATCCTCGCCCCGCGCGCACGCCCCAGCGCAGCCGGTCAGCGCCGCTCCCCGAGCCTGGAGCTTGTTCCTTCCTGCCGTCCCCGCAGGCTCAGTACCGGCGCGGCCTGGCCCTGTGTCAGGAGGCGGCTGAGGTCGAGGACGCGGCTTTCCCCGAGGCAGACCCCTTCCAGGTGGCCGCAGCCCTTTTCCGGACGAAGCTGATGAGTTTCTACCGGGAGGTGGAGCGGCGGCGGGCTGAGCGGGAGCTGCTGCGGGAGCTTGGCCGCTTCTCCAGCAAGGTGGGTGCGGGGGCTCTCCTCCCGCAGGACCCGGTGCCGGCTGGGCGGCCGGGAAAGCAGCCGCTCTTGCCTTCTTTCCTAGGTCACGGGGCTGAGGCTGGACCGCGGGCAGTGCTCGGCCCGGGCGCTGCGGTGCCTGCAGAGCTCCTTCCAGAGCCTGTCGGCGGAGCTCGCCCTGGAGAAGCTGCAGGAGATGAGGGCTGAGGTGTGCAGGATGCAGAGCAGCCGAGGGCGGGCAGCCTGGGCCGAGGCACGGCACAGGTACCAGGAGACGCGGCGGATCCTGGAGGAGATGCTGGCAGAGATGCAGGAGGCCTGGGGAGCAGAAGCCGACGGCAGGGCGATGCCTTTGGCTCCCCCGGTGCGGGGTCTGCAGCCCCTGGCGAGGAAGCCCCAGCCTGCGAAGCGGCCACCAGCCCCGAGCCAGCTCTGTCGGGGGACCGGGGGGCGGCGGAGCCACCAGAGCCCAGCACCCGGGGACAGGGACAGCCCCGGGCTGGCAGCGATCCTGGCCCCGCGCTGGGTGCGGAGCCGAGCTCCCCGCAGCCCCGCTGCCGGCAGGGGCCGGAGGGCGACTGTGCCTTTCAGCGCCACGTCCCTGCCGACACCTCCCTCCCAAAACCCGAGAGCGGAGCCTGCCTGGGAGCTGCAGGGCGCAGCCAGCCCCCTCCGAGGCGTCCCTTCACCCTGCCTCCCCGGGCCCATTTTCCAGGAGCTGGCCCATTGCGTCCCACTGCTGTGCCCCACGGGACTCTCTCGGCCCCCGGCACGCTCGCTCCGCCGGCAGATAAGCGGGCAGAGCCCACCCAGTACTTCCAGGTTTCCAGCCAGAGCAGCTTCTCCTCTGAAGACTCGGACTCGCACAACTCCACCGAAGAAGCCCCAGCAGCAAGCCTGGCTTTGCCCCGGGACCTCCAGAGTCCCAGACCACCCTGCCCCTCCGAAAAGCCCCCCCAGATAGTTTACCTGGAGAACCACCACACTGGGAGTCTGGCTAAAGCAAACGCCAAGTAAAACCAGTCCCTTCCAGTTGGGGCTGTTCCTGTCCAGTTGTGGGAAGCCTCGATCACCGACTGGGTGGGACGCCCCATGCTCGGAGGTGGGACGCCGGGGCCCGTTCCCCACCTTCGGTCCCAGAGTCCTTCCGTTCCCCGTACTTAGCGCTCACCCCACCGCAGAACGGCAGTAACCCCCCCCGCCCCACGAGGCTCGTTAATGATCTCCTGGGTGCGTAGCAATCCTCACCTAAAGTGCATTTATCCCCGCAAGCGCCAGGTTTGCCTCGGGGCAGTGGTGAGGGTTCCGTGCAGCCAGCAGCCATGCCTGGAGCATCCCACGGGAGCACAGACCTGTGCTGGGGCGCTCCTGCCCGCCGCCCCGCTGCGCTCCCCCCACCCCCCGCCCCCGGGCCATTTCGCCGTCCCCCGCACTGCTGCTGCGGCCCCGGCCGAGCGACAGCGTCAGGCGCGTTTGTCCATGCGCACTCGTTAACGTGGGACTAATGTTATTAACGTTAATAAACCTGAAGAGAAGCACCCAGCGTGGTCCTTGCGGAGCGGAAGGGAAGCCGTGTCCTGCCGAGAGCCAAGCGCCGGGGCTCCGCGCCGCTGCCCCAGCCCAGCGCCCGTGGGCAGCCGGTGCCACCACGAGAGCCGCCCGTGCCGCAGCCCCGTGCTCCTGCCCCCGGTACCGTGCTCCTGCTTAAACCGCTGCTGGATCAGCGCCCTGCCCCGCTGCCAGCAGCCGCAGGATGAGTCCCTCTCCCTTTTGGCAGGGTTGAACGCCTCCCGCTCCGGAGCTGCCCCCTCCCCACGGGGCAGGGGGGTGGTGTCCCCCTCCTCAGCCTCCCCCCTGGCTGGGAACAGGCTGTCCCAAAGCCTTGGGGATGCGGTTGGGTGCAACCTCGCCGATCGCCGCCCAGAACAGCGCAGGATCCCCGGGGATCCCGTCCCCGCCGGCGCGCCCTGCCGAGCCGCATGGTCAGTTTGGGCACCCGGGAGCAGGCAAGGGCAGGCAGGGAACGGGCTGTCCGGCCAGGGCGCCGCGCCGCCCGCCGCATCGTGAGCTCATCGCGAGGCACCGTAGGGACAGCAATACCTCACGCAGAGGCCGTTCCAGAAAAACACTCTCCTCCCAGGCACGGCACGGCCGTGGCTCGCGGCCCCACGCGACACTGCGCCTCGGCACGGGGCGCTTGCCCATCCCAGCGTCCTGAGCGTCGCTCATGCCCCCCTCGGCCTTGTTTTTGCCAAATCCCCAGGCCAAGCCCTGCTGAGCTCCTCTCCGGAGGCTGCTCCCCAGGCGCTGCCCTGGGACCTCCTGCCCATCGCTTCTGCTCCTACCCTGGTCCTACCCATCATCCGCTCCTTCAGTTCTTCTAAACTCCATCTTCTCCAGCTCAAACAGGGATTCCCCCAGCAGCGCTTCCATCACTGCTTCCCTGAAATCCCGCTCGCCCAGGTCCATCCCATCCCTTTTGGCTTAAAGGCAATGATCAGGGAGAGACGCGGGGGAGGTCTGCTTGCCCACTCCCGGGTGAGCCCAGCCGGCTTTGCTCCGGTCCCCAGCTAACGCCACGTCCTGAACGTCACCGGGGTCACCCCAGCCCGGCCACGTTTCCAACCCCCTCACGTAACGGCATGTACCCGTGCACAGCCGCCTGGCCCCGCACCGGGATTAAAGGGCTGCGGGAACATCGTGGCTGCAGACGATGTGGCACATCAACCCGGAGAGGGAGCAGATGGACGCGCCTTCCCCCTGCCCCGATGTCCCCGCGAGCCACCCGGGGCTGCCCCCTCCGGCCGAGCGTGCCCACTCCCCGTCCCCGCACCCGCCGAGCGTGCCCGCTCCCTGTCCCCGCACCGGCCAAGCATGCCCACTCCTCGTCCCCGCACCAGCTGAGCATGCCCGCTCCCCGTCCCCGCACCGGCCGAGCGTGCCCACTCCCCGTCCCCGCACCGGCCAAGCATGCCCGCTCCCCGTCCCCGCACCGGCCAAGCATGCCCGCTCCCCATCCCGACACACGCGGCTGGCGAAAGCTGTGCCCACCTGGACGGTGGCCAGCTCATTCCAAAAGCCAAAAATCTCTTGCACCTCCAAAAGCATTTAAGCTCGGCCTGGCAGGTCCCTCACTCGATTTTCCGCTCTGCTGACAGTGGATTTGTTCCATCGCCCTGTTCCACGCTCGCCTCTGCAGCGCACTGCGGAAACAGCATGCCTTCCGAATTCCTCTCGGGGTACCGCCTTTGCCTGCCATTTCACAGAAGCCCGCGGCTTCGGACCTCTCGTTATCAGCGCGCGGCCACGTGCGGCTGAGCTCAGCCTCCCGAGACCAGCGCAGCACACACGTCCCACCCCGGGCTCGCGCCGTGCCTGGGAGGGCTGGACACGCCGGACGCGCCATCCCTGTTACTCATCTCCCCTGGGAATGGCAGACCGCGCCGGTGATGAGCACCGTGCACCCCACCGCCGCCACGGCACGATGCTCCGGGGCAGGGACGCCTCCACGGGGACCTGGGCTATGGCACGGCAGCTCCAACCCGGGGGCCCCAGGGGGTGGGGGCCCCAAAACCAGGCAGCTGCCTGCATCGGCCCACCCAGCGCCAGGAGGGTGGCGCGTCCCCTCCCCGCCACTCCTGCCTCCTCACAGTATCCGGGGAAGCAGAAAATAGCCGGGCATTCAAAAAGAACCGCCGTGTGAACTGAACAGGAGCAAGAAGAGGGATGGGAACATCGTCACCGAAATAACAGCGGGGGGAGCGCTGGGCGATGCCTCTGCCACACGGAAACCCCTCGCTGTCACTGGGGCAGCTTCGCCCACCCAGGGCGGGGGCTGCTGCTCACCGCCCCGCAGCGCACCGGAGCCACGGCGCTGCCGGGCTGCGAAGAGACCAAACCACAGATCAATACTTTTGTCACTTTTCGGATCGATCATTCTAATTAACCCGGGGAGCCGTTGAGCCGGGCTGCGAGCAGAGAGCTGCTGGTGCTCGGGGGTGGGGGGCAGCCACATGGGGATCTCACTTATCCCATCACATAACCCAGGAGATGAAATCTCTCCAGCGGCCGCCAGTAAAACCTCGCGTTGATCCTGGAGGGCTTTGCCTGTTTATAGGAACAAAACCTCAGCACCCCGGGGGTGCTCCGTGCTTCGCCGCGCTCCCGCGCCATCGCCAGCAGCGAGAGGAGGTCGGGGCTGAAACGACCCAAACCCGGGCAGGGCAGAAGTGGCGGGGACCGAGCCTTGGGCTCGACGGCCACGTTGGGAAGTTGCCTCTTCACTCAGCCGGGGCAAGCAATGCTGGTTTTGCCTGAAATGAAGGAGGTGCCCACCATGCTTCATTTCCTTGACCCGTGTCCCAGCAGCGGCTGCTGGGAGCCCTTTGGGAGGGGCGCCGGGCGGCACGGACGGGCTTGGTCACCACCGCACACACAGCAAAGCCGCTTCCCGCGCCCCAGCGGCCCCTGACCTCGCCTGCAGAGATTTTGGCCCCCAGGCCCACGCTGCACAGGGGAGCATCCCCTCACCCCATCCCCGCAGGCTGCCGGGTTCTGGGCGTTCAGACCTGGCCCTGGGCAGGGGGCTCAGCTCTGGGACGCGCCGGGAGAGGCCGGGCTGCCCCGCAGGCCAAGCCAGGAGGACCTGCCCATGGGGTTTAGGAAATAAACTCGGGCAAAGCAAACGCCTGGAGGCTGGCAAGAAGAGGGAGTAGTCAAGACAAGACGGGGGGGCACCAAACCCGCAGCAGGATGGATGCTGGACGTCGAGCCGAGGGTCCGGCGGCAGCGAGCCGGGGCCAGCCCAGCGGGTTGGGGGCATTTTCTCATTTGCTGGTTTTGAGCAGCAGCAGCGCGGCAGCAGCAATAGGGGTGTCTGCGGCACGGCTTTGGGATTCCTCACATTAACATCCTAATTCCTCCATAAAACACGGGGAGAATCATGGGAGAAATAATTACTGACATGGATAATAAATGCTTCACATCTGGGACACCGTTCCCTGTCGGCTCCAAGCGGGTCCCTGGGGGGTGGGGGGAGCCCCGGGCCGGCAGGGACCTCCGAGCTGGGCCACTGCTGGCCAGTGCCCACCCTCGCCCAAGCCCGCGCGGTCTGGGAGCACCGGGGCACCCGAAGCAGCGGCGTCCCCGGGGCAGGAAGGCGCTGCCCGCAGCCTGCCCTCCTCTGCCCTGGCGGGAAGAGCCACCCTCTCCCTCCTCTGCTAGGAAAAAGTTGGGGCTTTTTAAATTCTAGTTTTTTAGGGTTTCTTTAGGGAATAGCACTTCCCATGAAGAAACCAAATCACCTTCCAAACCAGCTGGAATTCAGTGATTCCGAACAAAGCAATCAATCAGTGGCTTTTCCTGCTGTTGTTCTTTTTCCAAAGGAAAAAAAAAAGGTTACTTTGCAAATCCTGAGATGAACTGATAACAGACGGGGGAATTTCTGGTCCCTCTCCGGAGGGTGAATCGTTTCCTGGGAAGAGCCCTGTGCTCTCAGTTGCCCCCGGCTGGGAGGGCACAGCTGGATCCCTCCCACCAAAAAGCATTTTGCAACATTCTGCAAAAATTTTCTTATCTCCACTGATCCTTCAGCGCGTGATTTATGGCTCCAAGTGTGGCCAATTAAGCTATAACCTTTCCAGAAAGGCAAGTGCAGGAGTTAATCAATGTCTCCTTCCCACCCATGAAATGGCAAAATCATTTGTCACGGGCTGGCGGGGGTCTGGCAGCGCCGGGGCGCGGGGGCCAGCCCAGCCGGGGGGTGAGGGGGGTCCTGCAAGGCCTGGACCTTCCGAAGGGAAGGAGAGGTGATAAACGCTGGATGCAGGCGACGACAGAACCAGCCCGGAGGCAGCGACAGGCCATGGGGCAGGCAGGGACAGCGGCCCCGGCGGGGGACTGCCCTCCTCTCCCCCCAGGCAGCTCCTCGCTCCCTGCCCCAAAAGGGCAGCCGGTACCCGAGGTCGGCAACCGCACTCTTCCTCCTCCTCCTCCTCCTCGCTGCCAGGTTCCCATCAAGCCAAGCCCTGCCCTGCGGACGGCAGGGGCAGGAGGGACGCTAAGTTATCGACCGCAGCGAGACGGAGGGAAGAGGAAGGAAGAAACGGGCCGGGCAAGAGGCACCGGGGCTGCAGCGCTCCCGGCCGTGCCCTCGTCCCAGGCGAGGAGGAAAGCGTGGACGATGGGTGGCAAGGCAAAGGCGCGAGGACACCCGCAAGGGGGGCAGCACAAACCCCCCGGACCCGAACCCCAGCGGTTCTGGTGCCAGTGGAGCTGCCGCGGGCCCCCTCCCGTTACGGCTGCCCCTGGCGCCAGGGCTTGGCCACAAGCGGCCGCGGGCGTTTGGCAGTGCAGGACGGGGATTTGGCCCACGCCGCAGCAGGAGCGCAGCCGTGCCTGGATTTGTCCTCCTGGCGGGCGGGCGAGATGCTCGGGTCTGGCAGGTAAACGCAGAGGGAGCCCGCGATGGAAGCGGACGGCACCCCGAAGCCGCGCGGCACCGTCCTCGGCGGCGCCAGGGCTTTGGGCACAGCAGCAGAGGTGCCCCAAAGCAGCTTCGTCACCCCGCGCTCCTGCTCCGACGGAGCAAACTCGGGTCTCGCCCACCATCAAACCGAGGTGGCTGCTGCTCCCGGGTGGCTGTAAAAATATGGAAATACGAAGGAATAAGCAATACCAAAGGAAAATGGGAAGGGCGAAAGGTAACACCAAGGGGTAGAACTCCCGAGGGCCCAACGTTAACTCCAGTCTGGTCTAAGCTGGCCAGGGCAAGGCCAGCCCGGCCGCTTTCCAAAATCCCAGCTGTGCCCTGTCCTGAGGGGCTGCTGGAAAACGCGTGTGCCGGTGCTTGCCCCGGGGAACCAGCGGATGCCCGCCCCCAGGAAGCCTCCACGGGGACAGACAGACAGAGACGGGCGACCCTGCGTGGGGGAAGCGCACGGCTCGCACGCGAGTCCTGCGGGAATCGCACGGCTTCGGGCACTCGAATCCGGACACGGGCGGACCACTCGCCAGCGCCACGGCTGTGGGGCGCAGACTCCCCCTGCCTTCCTCCCGCAGACCCCGTCCCGAGCCCCTCGGCAAGGAGGGCGGCGGGGGATTCCTGGGAAGAGGCGCCTCAGAACAACAGGCGCCCTTGGGGCAGGAGGGCTGGGGGGGATCCAAAAAACTGCTGGGAAGTGACACTGGGAGGCTGGAGCCCAGCTCGCACCAGGTTCAGCCAGTTCAGGTTGCAAAACCCCGCGTCCCCGCTCACGGCTGCCCCGGCTGCAGCCCACCCTCCCGCGCCCTGGGACCCCGCCGCGGCTGGGACGAGCCTCGCGGCCACCGGCTCGGAAAGGCTTGACCTGGCCGGGGGCTCCATCTCCCCTGGGAGGGCTGCTGCTGCCCACCCATGGGTGCCACCACCCCGGGGCAGCGGGAAGGGGCTGCCCTGTCCCCGGGGAGCCCCCGGGACATCCCCCGGAGCGGTGGCACAGTGGGTGGCAGGGAAACCCTGCCCCATCCCCTCCTGCCCCCCGCCGAGCGCAGGGACCGGACACGTCAAAAGGCACGTGAGAGATTTGTTTTTCTCCCTTTTTTTAAATGAAAACACAGACTCGGCCCAAGAACAAAGGCGGTGACATAACAGACCCCCCCACAGCCCCCCCTTTGGAAGCGGGCCGGAGCACCTTCCCCCACGGCTTTCCAGAAGAGCTGGTTCCCAGCCGGCCGGCTCGCCGCTCCGCAGGCCGCGCTGGTTTGGCGCTCAGCGCTCTCGGTGATGGCCTCTGGCTCGGTGTGTGCCGAGAGCGGTGAGCCAGAGCCCAGGACGGCGTCCGACGCCGCCGGCGCATCCCTCCTCCCGAGCGGAGAAGGCTTGGGCGCAGCACGGAGCCCGTCTTGCCCAACCGCTGGCCCGGCTCCAGAGCCGCCTGCGGCAACCAAAAGCCCCAAGTCAGGAGCGACCCGGAAGGCGACGCCCCCCCCCGCCCAGGCTCAGGCCCTCCGGGACCCTGCCCAGCCCTCAGCTCGGTCCCTTCCAGGTACGGGGCTGCAGGTTCCCCCCCCCCTGCTGCTTTTGAAGTGTTTTTCCCTGCTCGCAGACCAGAGCTCCCCTCGGGCTCCGGCGTGCGGGGGGCGACTGCTGCGTCCCCCCATCCCCACAGTCAGCCCCAGGCGCTCCCCGCCAGCCCCGTCACCGGGACCATAAATCGCTTTCTCACCCTGTAACCCCCTCCCAGCCCGCATCCCAGCCCCGCCGCCCCCTCTCCAGACCTGCACCCCAGCGCAGCGCCTGGGGCAGGGATGAGACCCTGCCAGGCTCCCTGCCCGGGGGCTCTCCCCCACTTGGGAGGGGCTGGAGGCTCTGCCCAGGGCCACGCTTTGGGGAACCCCCCAGGGCGGGGGGCAGCGCAGGCAGCGGGGCAGGTCTGTCCGAGGTGGGCTGAGCTGGCAGGGCGGCTGGGAGGAGGACACTGTCCCCTTTCACACCATGTTTATCTGCCTGCACAAGAGGCTGAGTCAGGACGTGCGGGCGCAGCCCCCCCGGCACACACCCGGGACAGCAAACACCGGCTCTGCCCGCTGGGAGTGGGGCGGGGGGGGGGGGGGCAAGAAGCCAGCAGGCTCCGAAGCAGCTCCAGGAGCGGGGTGGGTGCGAGGGAAGTCGCAGTCCTCTGCCGAACACCTTGAGCAAATGAGGAGCTATTTTGGGCACGGAGCAGCGCAAACACCCTCTTAATGCAACCTTGTCTTACTCAGGAGAGCAAAAATAACGCCGGCGGCGCGGCGGAAGGCAATGCCTTCCATGCGCAGCATTTTCCAGTGCCTGGGCAGGCAGAAGCCTCTGCAGCACGTGGTGGTGAGCGAAGTGGGCACCAAAGCTGCCACAAGGGAGGTTTCCTCTCACTGAGGTGCTGGGACCGAGCCCGGGGGTCCCTGGTCAGCCCTGGGGGACAGTTGGGCACTTGGCTCCCGCCACTTCTGGCAGAGGTGCCGGCGCAGGGACAGACGCCGTCAGTCGTTCCTGCTCCGTGCTCGGTCAGAAAGCCGGGCAGAAACTGCGGCAGCCCCTGCAGCGCCGGGCGCCCCGGCCCCGTGCACCCCAAACGCGCCAGCACCCCTCGCGGCAAGGAGCTGCTCCCGCGCCAAGCGAGGAAAATCTGTTTGGGATTGCTCTGCGGCAGACGGCGCGATTACGGGCTGCTCGTCACACGTTACCCAAAGCAAATTAAACACATCCCGAGCACGGGACCTCGGGTTGCTGAGTGCATCCAAAGTTCACGCAGGGCAAGGGAGGAAGAGCGGGCTCGTACCCTGCACACCGCAGCACGAACCCAAACGCACACGTGTCACCGCCGATGGCAAAGGCCTCGGTGCCCAGGAAGCAGCCCTGGGAGCGGGGCCAGCTGGGGGCAGGCGAAACCGGCTGCCGGTGGGGCTGTGGGCTCCCGCTGCTGCCAGCCCTTCCTCGGCCCCGGCAAGCTTGGCAAGGGAAAGGGATTCTGGCTCCCCCAGTGCCTGGAGAGCTGGGGAGCCCCCTGGACCCTCACCCCTCGTGAGCCCTCCCTGCATCTGTGGGAATGGCTCAACTCAGCTCCGTCCCCGCTGCCGGCACCGAGGGGTCCGGGGAGAGGAAGAGGGCAACGTTTGCCGAGCCTCCTCCCGAGCCAGGAGCGCAGGACCCCATGGCAGCGATGGCGGGGTGCGGTGACGTCCCGCCGTGGGGAGGGCGCTGCTCCGGGCCAGGGCAGCGCCGATGCCGACGCCGTGCCTGGCGAAGGCTCTCCCCACCATGTGCGTGGCTTTCATTACAGCCCGCTGCCCCGAGCTTTCCCTCAGCAAGGATTTGCTGCATGGGCCCAAACCTCCCTCCCTGCCTCCCCCACGGACGGCAGTGAAGGAGGGGGCTCCCCTGGCCCCTACGGCTCAGCCCCTTCCCCGGGGATGCTGCCTTTCCAGGGCCCCGCTGCCCCGCAGGGTAGCACCGGGCAGCACAGCGGGGCCAGGGCACAGCCACGCCAGGAGCCCCCGGCTCGGGGGCTTTTCCTGGGTACCTGCATGCCCAGACCTTACTGTGACACCGTCTGCGCCAAAGCCCTCGGCGGAGCGGGAAGAGGTTGCACATCTTGCCGCAAACCCTCCTGGCGCAGTGCCGCGGCATGCCCGAGCGGAAAGCACCGCCCGCGGCCGGAGGCCCCTCGCCAGGACCATCCCAAGCGCCGGGGGAGCAGATCCAGCTGCGTGACTGGGATGGGGCACACCGGGACACGGGGAGAGCCCAGGACAGCAGGGCTTTACCGGGGCACAGCCCGTGCATGGGCGCTGTGGGGCGACCCCGAGTACACCAAGTGACGGACCCCAACCGCTTCAGGACACTGCCACCCGCAAGAAGGTCCTCGGTACCTGCTGGAGCGACGCACCAGCCACCAACCTCCTGGGGTCTGGTGAGGGGTCCAGGGGAGCGGGGGGGTCCCGTTGGGCTGAGGAGGGTTTCCAGCGTGCAGCCGCCACCAGCACAGGGGCTGCAGCATCCCGCACCCGGCCGCGGCAGCCTGGCATGGGGCTCCACCAGGAGCAAACCCCACCCTTGGTCCTGGCCCTGCCCAGCTTAAATCACATGGAGAAAAAACAGTAACTAAACAAAGTCTGCTCCAGGGGTGAAACTTCTCAAGACCTTGTCCCTCACCAGCTCAGCACCAAGGGCACTCCCAGACCCCAAGCCCCCACGGAGGGGTGGGTGCTCTGCCCCTGCTAGGGGGTCTCAAGGGCTAGGGGGTCACCCCTGGGGGGCACAGGGAGGGCCGGGTCAGGCCAGGCAGCACCGCTGGCCACCCCATGGGGCCAGAGACCCCCGGGCAGGAGAGGGAGAGCCGGTGCCTGGGGCCAAGGCTGCCAGGGAAAGCGCTGGCCCCCGCTGCGTGCACACCTCCCCATGGCACCGCACCCGGGAGCAAAGAGCAAGGTTTGCAGCACATTTTCCCTCAACCAGCAAAGTTTCCAGCACATTTTCCCTCTGGCCACTACGCCTCTTAGGGATGCATTTACGGGAAGGGGGACTGGCTGCTGCAATCCCCAGCAGCTGTATCCCTTTGCCAGAAATGGCCGGGTATAGAGATAAGGCACGGGGGAAGAAAACTTTATAAGGAGAAAACATTCGCCAAGCCTCTGGCACCTCGGTGTGAACGGCACAACCCCTCTCCTCTCTTTTTTTTTTTTTTTCCCCTGTTCCTTACCCGTGGCGCTTCCAGCCGCTGCCCGGGGGGGCTCTGGGGCTGCGCTCGGCGGGCGGGGGCCGGCCCCGCCGCTTCTGGGCGGGAGCTGAACCCCCGGCCACTGGGGTTGGTGTTTTTTCTTCTTTTTTTTTTTTTAATTTTTGAGTGGTTGTTTGAAATAGGTGGGACCGAAACCACTCCGTTTCCTGGAAACTTCGTTTTCCCTTTCTTTCCCTCTGCCACCCCCGGCCGCGGGGGTGTGCGCGGTGGTGAGCGTGGTATAAAGGGAGCGAGCGGCGGGGCCGGGCAGCGAGGGCAGGACCGGGACCGGGACCAGGACAAGGACACCATGGCCGAAGGTAAGACCGCAGGACGATCCCCTCCCACCAGTGCCCGGGGGAACCGGGGGCAAAGCGCTCCCGCAGGCGGGGTTCGGCGGTACCCGCAGCCAGTATCCGCTCGCTGGCGCGAGGGGTTCAGTGAACCCCAAAGCAAAGGGCGATCGGGAATGGGAGCGACTGAGCCAGAGGACGGCCAGAAAAGCGGGGTTGGAGCAGGGTCTGCCCCCTTCCCTCCCGCCGCAGCCGCAATGCTCCCCGCCCGCGGAGCGACGCCAGTCGCTGCCGAATGATGGTTGGTGCTATTTAAAGCTTTCCGTGCTCTCGGAGAGGAGCGCTGACAGCCGGGCTGGAACATGTGCCTCCATCCCGCCCTGGCTTAAGGAGGATTTCTGGAGGCTCAGTCAGAAGTAACGCTTCTGCCCTTCAGAAACCCCTCCGCCGGGTGGCCCTGGAGACGCGCAGGAGGGGCGCAGGCAGCCCCCGCCACCCACAGCGCTGCTGCCGGAGCCCCGGGAAGCGGGACCGTGGGCCCTCGGGGTGAGACAGCATCACCCTGCCCCGGTGCCCAGCAGCGCTGCGGGCTGTCCTGGCTCCCCGGGCTCCCAGCACCGTAGCCACCGCAGGTCCCCAGGGTCAGGCAGTGGCACTGCCAGCTCCCAGCATGAAGCTGCTACGCCCCGGGCAGCCCTTGCTCCCGCAGAGCCGTGCCTGGGACCCCGCTGCCGTCTGCACACCCCGGCAGCACCGCAGCCCCCTCCCTCCCCAGCCATCTCTTGGCACCGATCAGTTTGGGGAGAGGCACCTGCGCTTTGAAAAAACTCTGTACTTTTTGCTAAATCTGCTGAGGGCAACAGCCCCAGGCGAGCGGGGCAAGCAGGATGCCCAGCCCTGCTCTCTTAGCACTGCGCTTGGCTCAGCCTCAGCGAGGTTTGCACTCACGCAGTTCGCGTGCCGTGGCTCGGAGCCGTGTTCCTGTTTACAAAGGGGGAGGTGGCAAGGGAAAGCGTGTTTCTGTGCTCCAGGGTCCTGGTGGACCAGCCAGAGGGGCCTTGCCCTCATTTAGGGACCGTCCCTGCAGCAGCTCTCACGGCGCGGTGGGGACCGGTGATGAGCCCAACCGGCTGCGGCGCCCACATGCCTGGAGAGCCAGGAGCAGGGTTTCCATTTAGCTGTGGGAACGGTGAGCTCAGGCTCAGCCGTTTCCATCCGGCACCAGCCCGAAGAGGGCTCGGCGACCACCACTGCTGGCACGCAAGCGCCAGGAAGGGCACAGCGAGGGCGGCGAGCCGAGCATCGCCCCTCACGAGCCGCCCCAGTCCCTGGCTGGCGCTGAGCTCGCTGCGTGCTCTCCTGCACTAAACACTTTTGCTTATTCTGGCAACGAACCCGCCCGACGGTGGAGCATTCGTTCAGGGGTCACCGGCCCTGAGCGACAATGAACAACAGCGCAGCGCCTGGGGCGGCGGGGATGTGCCTGCTCCGGCACGCAGCCCTGCCCGCGTCGGCAGTCGGAGCGCCCCAGGCCAGGGAATCAGACACCCTCTTTGTCACCAAAATTACAGTCCGTCTCTCCAGTGTGTCAGCGGTTACGGAGCGGTCAGGCTGCTCGGAGAGCTGCCCTCAGCCTGGCTGGGGCACAGAACCATCCCTGCCATTCTCCGGGCTCAGCGGCGCGCGGGCGGGCTGGGGGAACGCGGACAGCAAACCCCGGCCAACGGGGTCCGCGCCTCCCAGAAAGCAGAGATGGGTGCTGGGCTTCGCTCCGGTGCCGGGTGCCGTGAGCCGCGGACCTGGCACGGCTCTGGCAGCACGCGGTGCCCCCCTCCACGGTGACGCCATGGAGGGCAGCCCCACAGCACAAGAAATACGGCACAGAGCTCGGCGGGGGGTGGGGGCAGCGCCCGGCTGCGGGTCCTGGTGCGAGCGCAGCCCCGGGGGGGGGGGGGCGCCCGAGCCCGGCGGCCCAGCGCCCGGGGCTGCGCCAGGCACACCGGGGCGGCGTTGGCTGCCAAACCCGGCAGCAAGGCCCAAACCCCCGGGGCTCAGGGTGGGGGTAACAGCAATCCCCCCCCCCCCAAACACGGGGGGCGCGTGTGGGGGCACGGCTGCGCCCCGGGAGCGGGCGGCGGAGGGGAGAGCTGTGCGTGCCCTGCCTTTGCAGATCTGGTGCTGGAGACGTGGGACCTGCAGTGCGAGCGCAACGGCCGGGAGCACCGGACGGCGGAGATGGGCACCCAGCAGCTGGTGGTGCGGCGCGGGCAGCCCTTCACCATCACCCTGCACTTCTCGGGCAGGGGCTACGAGGAAGGGGTGGACAAGCTCGCCTTCAACGTCGAGACGGGTCAGTGCCGCCGTAAGCCGCTCCCTGCCATCCGGCCCCATCGCACGCGGTGCCCCCGTCCCCTCCCGGCAGGGGCTGGTGCTGTGCGCAGCTCCTGTGCCAAGGGGAGAGGTAGAAACTCGGCTCCATGATGAGAGCTGACGGGAAGTGATGAAGAAATAAAACAAAAAGCCACCGCTGCCACCTCCTCCCCGTGGCCGAGCCAGACCCGGGGCCACAGCAGAGCCGGTAACTCCCCGGGACGTGCCTCGGCTGTGGCCAGGGCACCCCCCCGAGCCTCTTGCCCGTCTGAGAAACATCGTCAAAAGCGACTCCTTCCAGCAGAGGGTTTCGCAGCACCTTTGCCGACGGCTCCTTTTGCCCAGCCAGCCCTGCAGCAGGGTTTGCTCGGGAAACACAAACCCTGGAGAAAGGGAACGTTCCCTCGAGCCTCCCTGGGGCCTGGCCCCGCTGCATGTCCCCCCCACATCCCCCCCCCCCAGTGCACGGGGGCCAGGCGAAGCCCCCGACAGGTCCCTGGGGCTCCATGCTGGGGGCTTCTCCCCCTGTTGCTGCAGCCCTGGCGAGAGCCCGCTGGGAGCGGTGGGGATGGGGACAGGGACATCGCAGCCACGCAGGGGCTCAGCCCCCACCAGCCAGGAGCGAAGGGAGGGGAAGCTCGTCCTTGAGCAAGAGTTATTTTGGGAGGGCAGCGTCCTGCTGAGTCAGCCAGGCCAGAACTCAAAGGGAAACTGCACCCGGGCTCCCCCGCAGCGCAGAATGCTCATTTTCTTGTCCCCCAAAAGCTCCGATCGCACCATGGGGTGACAAACACCTGAACCGGCAGCTCCCCTGGCCCCAAGGCAGCTGGGGGGGGGGGGGGGGGGGGGGGGGGGCGGGGAGGGGATGCCTGCCCACTGCTCAGCCCCTCTGGGTTTTTACAAGGACTTGCTGCATCCCAGGTGACCCCGGGCTGGTTTTGCAAGTGAGAAGCCCCCCAGCGCAGCCCCCTGGGGTGAAGGCAGAGGCTGGCGGCGGGGGCGGGCTGGAGCACAGCCCCGGAGCTTGCAGAGAAAGGGCAAAAGTGCTTCAGCCCTTGCCAAGGCGCGCGGCCGCGACGGAGGTGGCCCCGGGACATCCCGGCCCCGGGACAGCGAGGCTGCGTGCCACCTCCCGCGGGGCAGGGGGGAATGGGCTCCACGCAGAAATCGAGCCCCTGTTTTTAAAGCAGCCCTGGGGCCCCTGGGGATGCCCCGGGTGTCGCAGGCAGGGAGGCGGCGCGGGCGCCGGTGGCTGCCCATCCCTACGGCAGCGCCAGGCTGGCCCTTGCCAAAACGGACAGGGTTAGCTCAGCCTCCCAGGAAGGACAGAGGGGAGAAACTGTGTCATTCTCATGAGTTCATGAGTATTTTTGGTGGCTTGCCTGGCGCCCTGCCCACGCTGCGGGCGAAGGCTGGCGGGGGACCAGCCCGAGGGCAGCGCCATGGAGCCGCGCTCGGCCGGGCCGGGCATCACGGCTCCGCGCGGCGGCGGTGCTCGGAGCTGGCCCGGCGCAGGTGGCCTGGACGCAGCCGCGGGGTCGGCAGGGATGACGCCGTCCTCGGCTGGAGCGCTGCGGCCGCTGATGTAATCCCTAATCGTGGGATGTTTGCGGCCACGCCTGAGGCTGCACAGGCGCAGGGGGGGTCCCGCTGAGAGCACCCCAACGATGGGGGCTCTGCTGGGACCCCCCCACCGTGTGCTGCGGGCACGGGGATTGGGGACCCCGCTCCGAGCAGAGGCGGGAGTGGGTGCAGCTGAGGGGGGGATGTGGCCCTGGGGTGGGAGCACTCGTCCGCTCCCCCGGCCCCAGGGCACCCGTGGGTGAGTCCCTCCATCCCTTCCCAAAGATGTGCCCGAACTCCCACGGCCGGGCTGCCCCGCACCCCTGGTACCCGACAAACCAAACACCCAAAGTTCCCAGGCTGCAAGAGCCGAGGTCTGGGCAGCCGCCGCAGGGCACGGGATCGCCACGGGGCGCTTGCGGGGCAGGACCCCTTGGCGCAGCCCCCAGAGCATGGGGGGAGCTGACCTACTCCTTTTCGGCAGGGCCCTGCCCCATCGAGACGTCGGGCACCAGGTCCCACTTTGCCGTGACCGACTTCCCGGACGAGTCGGGCTGGAGCGCCGTGGTCCAGCAGCAGGACGGCAGCTCCCTCTCCGTCTCGCTCTGCTCCCCCACCAGCGCCTGCGTCGGCCGCTACAGCCTGACCCTGGAGACCTCCACCGGCTACCAGGGCTCCAGCTGCCACATCGGGGACTTCGTTCTGCTCTTTAACGCCTGGCACCCAGGTGAGGCTTTCGCCTTCCCGAGACCAGGGCTCCCCAGGTAAGGGGAGCACAAGCCGCCCCCCCCAGCTCTGCCGGGGCAGCACGGCCCCAGGGGTCTCACCCCGTTACAGACCCCGGGTGCCCCATGTCCTGCCCCAAGCTCAGGTCCAAGCAGAAATCCCCACTTTGCTTCCACCTCCCTATGGTCCCCGCAGCAGGTTGGGGCCGCAAGCACCAGCCCCCACCCCAGGACACAACACCCGGACCCCCAAACACCCAGCCCCCCGTCCAGGCGGCCCCCACCAGTGCATCACCCCGCAGGAGCTCACCTCTGCAGTGCTGGTGCAAAGCCCTGGGCAGCCCCCAGCAGCAGCTCCCCATAAGGCATTAGGGGGAGGAAAAGCCCCTAATTGCCCCTAATTAATTGCCCCCAGCTGGCCCAGCCCTGCCCACCTCCTGCTGCCCCCAGCCCCGCTGCGGGCTCAGGGACGAGCCCTGGGTGCTCCCGGGGGTGTCACTGTCCCAGTGAAGTTCAGGCAGCCCCCCGCAGAGGGGAGGATCGGTGCCGCGGGGTTTATCGGTGCTGGGCAAACAGCAGCCGGGATTTTCACCTCTCCACCTCCTTCCTCTGCCGCCGGAGCAGCCCCGCGCTGCCAGACCTGGCCCAAAGCAGCCGATCCCCTGAGCCCCCAGCCCTTGGTGCTGGCAGCCCTGAGATAAGGGGCTTTAGGGAGCTTCCCCCCCCGGGCTGTGCCAAGCACTGCTGCTGGGGATGCGTGAGTTGGGCTTTTGCTGAAAACATTCCCAGTAAAGAGTCATTTGTCCGGCAGAAGCTGCCGCGTGAGCAAAACGGCTTCAGCTGCGATCTCCACCAGTGCTCCCAGTTCCCACTGCTCCCAGTTCCCACTGCTCGCTTCTCCCACCAGGGAGGTTTCCTCTCCTGGGAAAAGACCTGACTCTAAAACAAGAGACTGGGATGAGAGAAAGATGAGAAAGAACGGGAAACCAAACCCCACGACCCCGCTGAAATTTTCCCATCAGCTGAAATCAAACCGGGTTGAAATTCTCCAGCAGCTCTTGCAGACGGGAACAGTCCCAGCCCCCGGGGTCTCATTTCCCACCAGCCCCATCCCCAGTCACAGCCTGGCACGTCCCCGGGATGGGGGAGCCCTGAGTGGGGCCAGGGCAGAGCCCCGTCCCCATGTCCCCATGTCCCCATGTCCCCATCTCTGGCTCTCCCCGCAGAGGACACGGTTTTCCTCCGGGACGAGGACGAGCGCTGCGAGTACGTGCTGTCCCAGCAGGGGCTCATCTACCAGGGCACCAGTGACTACATCACCTCCACCCCCTGGAACTTTGGCCAGGTGAGTGGGGCACAGCCCCCCGGCACCCCTGGGACCCCCGGGACCCCCAGCCGAGCCCAGCCTGGGCAGCCCTGGCAGCGCAGGGCACGGGGGCTGGTGCCACGTTTGTTCCCCCAAAGCTGCACCCCGACTGCAGCCAGCACCCCGGGGAGGATCAGCCCCGCCAGGCAGCTGGGGGACAAACGAGCGGAGCTCTCCTTTCCCGGGGGGACCGCACCGACTTCAGAGCATGGCAGAGCGAGGGGAGCGTTTCTGCACCGCCCCCGGGGGCCCCGCGGCCACAGGCTCCTAATCGGGGCGGCCATGCTGCGCCAGGAGCCGGTGCCCGATAACGCGCTCCCCCCACCGCGCTGGCCGTGCCGATAAGGCAGCGCCTGCACCTCGCACTGCAGCCCCCCATGGCCGCGCTGGGACCCCGGCGCTGGGGGAGCCCGGCACCCCCCCCCGCCCCCCAGCTCCGGGCTGTCCCAGAGGGGCCGTGGGGCCGGTGGTGCCCGTGGCCCCCGCAGGATCCGCTCCTTGCTTCGGGGAAGGGCTGTGACTCATGGTGACGGGAAATAGGTGGGTTTTCCCCGGAGGTCAGGTCTGTGCCTGACCCCTGTGCGGCAGCGGCTGCAGGAAGCAGGATCCGGCCCCGGCGCAAGGGTGGGAGCTCGCCCTGAGTCTTCGCAGGCTGAGCCTCCGCCGGCCCCTCATCGCGGTGGCACCAATGGGGGACGTCACCCAGTGGGTGCTGGCTCAGGGAGGGGGTCCCGTGACCCCCATGTGCCTGGCAGCTCCACTGGCAGGGAGGGAGGACAGGGGTGGGAAAGCCCCTGTGCACCCCGGGGACCTCACACGCTTTTTCTCCCCCCCCCTCTGCACCAGTTCGAGGACGACATCTTGTCCATCTGCCTCAAGCTGCTGGACACAAACCCCAAATTCCTGAGGGACCAGAACCGGGATTGCTCCCGCCGCAACGACCCCGTGTACATTGGCAGGGTGGTGAGCGCCATGGTGAGTCCTGCGGCGCTCCAGCGTCCCCTGGGGTGCCAACACCCCCCCCCCGCTGTCACCCAGCTATGGCTCTCATTTACAGCTGTGACACCCCCAGTGACACCAGTTTCCTTCCCTGAGCTGTTTCACATCCCCTTTACAACCTTTCCCGCTACTGCTCTTATCTCACGTACATATGAGATGCTTTTAAGAGGAGGGAGATAGCAGAGGTGGGGACGCACCATCCCCGGAGTGGCTTTTGCTCCTCGCTGGCTGCGGCGGGTGCTAATTGCCCCCAAACTCCCCGGGTGGAAGGGCACGCTTCTAAAAATCCATCCCCCCAGTTAGTGCATCCCAGTTATGGCCTCTCCATCCCTCCTGCTTGTGCATCCCGGTGAGCTCTTGCACGGCTCCAGGATGGCTACGGGCACGCGTGAGCTGGGGGAAAGCCCCTCCGTGCCCACCCGTCCATCCACCCCACCCCATCTTGTTATGCCACAGGTAAATTGTGAAGACGAGGACCGGGGGGTGCTGGCGGGGCGGTGGGACAACCATTACGAAGACGGGATGAGCCCGATGGCCTGGATCGGGAGCGTGGATATCCTCAAGAGGTGGAAGAAGTTTGGGTGCCGGCCGGTCAAGTACGGCCAGTGCTGGGTCTTCGCCGCCGTGGCGTGTACCGGTGAGAGCAGGCGTCTCCCATCTCCCTGTCCCCCCCCACCCCGGCCCCCTGCCCTCCCAGCTGGGGCTGATTACAGCAACGATTGCTTAGCAATTAAGCTCTCTGTTATTCTAATTTGTCAGGAAACAGGGGAAAAAAAATGATAGCAAAGGGCTCTGGCTTAGCGCTGCCTCCTTGGCCGGGGCACGGGAGAAGGAAAGCGGCTTTAAGGCCAAGTTTGCAATAGAGTCATGAATCCGCTGAGAGCCAAATAATTTCCCTGCCACCAGGGCGGTCGGGCTGGGGCAAAAGGGAAGAAAAATTCCAGGCTCGCTTCTGTTGAGAAGCGCACGCGCCCCCTTGCACGCTCGCAAGCGCCCTGGGGAAACGCCGCCCTCGCAGGGCTGCGCGTGTGCATTTGTATGCGCGGGCAGACGAGAGCCTTTCGCAGGAGAGGAACAGCAGCAAACTAAAGTGGATTTTCCGCAGCTCACGGGAGTTTATAGCCTGCCTTTGAAGCGTTGTAACTACCTCCGGGCTCCCCGGGGAGCTCCGCTCGCGGCGGAAGGCAGCTGCGAGATTAAATACGAGGTGGCAGCGCGCCGCGGCCCCTGCACTCCCTCAAAAGCACTCGCAGCTGCTTTTGGGACTTTTTTCTACCGTGATATCAAAACCCAGCAGACTGGCAGTGCCAAATGCCACCCGACTCGCCCGCGGCACGCCGAGTCCCGCAGCAGCCCCAGGAGCGGGCTCGTCCCGGGGCTCAGCCCTGGGCACCCCTTTGAGGGGGGAAGGGGAGGGTGGGAGGTGGGCAAACCCGGGGCTCCATGGGGCAGGAGCCGTGCAAACCCGGGGCCGTGCAAACCCAGGGCTGCCCGGGGCAGGAGCGTGCAAAGACAGGGTTGTGCAAACCCGGGGCTCCATGGGACAGGAGCCGTGCAAACCGGGGCTGTGCAAACCCAGGGCTGCCCAGGACAGGAGCCGTGCAAACCGGGGCTGTGCAAACCCGGGGCTCCATGGGCAGGAGCCGTGCAAACCTGGGGCTGTGCAAACCCGGGGCTCCATGGGACAGGAGCCGTGCAAACCGGGGCTGTGCAAACCCGGGGCTGCCCATGGGACAGGAGCCGTGCAAACCCGGGGCTGTGCAAACCCGGGGCTCCATGGGACAGGAGCTGTGCAAACCCGGGGCCATGCAAACCTGGGGCTCCATGGGACAGGAGCCGTGCAAACCCGGGGCTGTGCAAACCCGGGGCTGCCCGGGGCAGGAGCCAAGCAAACCCGGGACCCCCGGTGCCGGGACCCCGTCTCACCCTGCCCTGCCTCTCCACAGTGATGCGGTGCCTGGGGGTCCCCAGCCGGGTGGTGACCAACTACAACTCAGCCCACGACACCAACGGCAACCTGGTCATCGACCGCTACTTCAGCGAGACGGGGGAGGCCTCCGGGGGCCCCCCCCCCCCGGGGCAGCGGTTGCCCCTTCCCCGGAGCCCGGCAGGCGCTGGGGGAGGCTGAGCCCCTACGGCCTGGCTTCCCTCGCAGGAACTTCCACTGCTGGGTGGAGTCCTGGATGGCCCGTCCAGACCTGGCACCGGGATACAACGGGTGGCAGGCGCTGGACCCCACGCCGCAGGAGAAGAGCGAAGGTACGGCACACGCAGGGCGGCTGCTCCGTCGCGCCCCACGCCCCCGGCACGGCAGGGTCTCCCCCGCCGCCACCGCGCCTCGCCCCAGCGGTGGCCGAACCCCGGGCGGTGGCGGTGATGGTGGCTCCGGTCCCTGCAGGGGTTTACTGCTGCGGGCCGGCCCCCGTCAGAGCCATCAAGGAGGGCGACCTGCAGCTGAAGTACGACATCCCCTTCGTCTTCGCGGAGGTGAACGCCGACGTGGTGTACTGGGTGGTGCAGCGCGACGGGTCGCAGAAGAAGAGCATCCACTCCTCCGTTGTGGGGAAGAACATCAGCACCAAGAGCGTGGGCAGGGACAGCAGGGAGGACATCACCCACACCTACAAGTACCCAGAGGGTACGGGGCAGGGGCAGAGGTGCCCGGGGGGGGGGGAGATGTTGGGAAATGGAGTGGGGAAATTATTAATTAACGCACCAGGGATCAGGGGAAAGCAGCCTGGCCCGTGCCTTCCCCTGACCGCCCTGGGAACTGCGTTTTTCTTGATGCACCGCAGGGTCTGAGAAGGAGAGAGAAGTGTTCGTGAAGGCAGAGCACGAGAAGAAATCCCTGCGGGAGGCGGACGAGGGGCTGCACCTCAAGATCAAGCTGTCGGAGGGTGCCAACAACGGCTGCGACTTCGACGTCTTTGCCGTCATCAACAACAACACCGACGAAGAGCGCGTCTGCAGGCTCATGCTGTGCGCTCGAACCGCCAGCTACAACGGCACCGTGGGGCCCCAGTGCGGCATGAAGGACCTGCTGAACGTCACCCTCCCGCCCCGGGCAGGTAGGGGACCGGCCGGGAGAGCAGGCTTCACCGCGGGCAGGGGGCAGGACAGCGATTCGCCCGTGTTGAGCCGCACCTCTGGGGTCTGCGGTGAGGCCCCAGCGCCGGGATGGGTGTCCCCCCCCCAGCAGGGTGCTGCGGTGCAGGAGGGAGCCACTGCCACCGGGCTGGGCTCTGCACCGCCAGCTTTCCAGAGAGGAAGCCTTGGTCGCAGCCACCCTGCCCCGGGGGCCCCTCGGGGGGTCGGCGCGGGGAGCCGGGCCAGCGGGACGGGCTGCAGGCTCGCACAGAGCCCCGCAGCCCCCACAGGACCCCCTGGGGCTCAGCACGAACCTCCCCGAAAACAAGGTGTGAGCCGAGGGCCGGGTTTCGCCGTCAGCCTTCCCCGTCCTTGCTTCTCCAGCTCGGCACTGCCCAGCCCCACAGGGGTCGTTGTGTCCCCTCTGGGGTCATTGCGTCCCCTCTGGCCGTGCCACCGCCACCAGTTTGGCAGGTCGAGATGCTCCAGGCTGGCACAGGGCAGCAAGGGTGGTTTTTGTTTAATCCCATGGATCAAACAGCAATAAAGCATGGCCTGGGGCTGGGCGGCAGGGACTGCCAGCACCCAGAGCCAGTGCCGCGGTGCTCATCCATCCAGCACCACGGTGCTCATCCATCCGGCAGTGCCGCGTCACCACGGCTCACCAGCGGCGGGGGTTGTGCGCGCTGCGGCTCCCTCCCACGGCGGCTCGGCCAGCGATGCCTCCCTGGGGGCTTCCTCCTCGTTTATCTGCCGCTGTGGGTTTTTAACCTCTGATGAACGGAGAAGCCACGTGGCCCAGGCGGGGGCTGGAGGGGCCCTTGGAGCAGGACAGAAGTTACGGCCACCGCGGCCGTTGCGCCGAGGGAGCCAGCGTGCGCCGGGGCGCTGCGCTCGCCTGCATCCCCCCCAGCCCTTCCCTGCGCCTCTGCTTCGCCAGCCGGGGCCGAGCCGCGAGGGTCTCTGGGCAGGATTTTCCCACAGGCAGGGAGAGCAGGGACCGGCTGGGGGTCAGCTCCGACCGCGCGGTCCCAGGCTGGGCGGCTCCTCCTGGGCCAGGCACAACGTGGCGCTTGGCCACGGCGTGGGCCTGCTGAGCCTTCACTTGCCTTTGTCACAAATTAGCATCACCGCCTGGTGATTAATGAGCTTTGATTAATGCCGGTTCTCCACAGACCCTTCAGGGCTTGGGAACACCACGCATCTGTCCGGGAACAGCCTGGGCTTTAACCGGTGCCGAGAGCCGCTCTCCTCACGGGGCCGGGACACACGCAGCGCCGGGCTCTGCTGTTTGCTGGGCTGCGTTAAGGGGATAACGAACGTGCCCCCACTTGCCCCCACCACGGGGAGGGGGATGCTGCCTGCGCTGGCACCCCCTCCCCGCGGCGCTGGCGCCGGCTGGTACCTCCTGCCCACGAGTTAACCCAGCATCGTTCTCTCTGAAGCTTCAATTACGAGCCCCTGAAGCTTCTCCACCCCCCGCCAAGTTCTGCCTGGGAATACAGAGCCCAGGACTCCCCAAATCACAGCCTTTGGGGACCCCCCAGCCTTTAGGGACCCCCTGCACTCTGGGCTCGTCCCTCTCCCCGCAGCCTCAGCCGATGCTGCACATCCCTGCCCCGGCCGGGCTTGGCTTCCAGCAGCCACGGCCCCGCGGGTCCCTCCCCAGGGCAGCTGGCTGCCTTCAGCCTCCCTCCCCCTCAGCACGAGGCAGCCCCGTCCCGAGGCCTTGGGGATAAACAACGCTGGGAGCTGGGCGAGGGCGGCTGCCGGGGAGCGGGGCAGCTGCCCACCCCCGGCTGCGAAGGGGCTGGCAAAGCCCCTCCGGGGCCACAGTTCGGGCGCATCCCCAGGGTCCTGCCCTGGCACATGGATCCTTCCCCTCCCCATGCCCCAAACACCGCTCCTGGCGCCTGGTGTTGGAGCCTGGTCAGGCTGTGAGGTCCCTCCCCGCCGCCCCGAGCTGGGCGCTCGCAGCCCTGCAGGGGCAGGAGCAGCACCGGCACCCAGCACCCCAGCAGCACCCCGAGGACCCGGCCGGGCACAGGGCGAGCTGCAGGTGGCTGCGGCTCATTTGGGAAGCACCGGCGATCCGGGGGTCGATGGCAGCCAACTACAGCCTGTCCCTTTGGGAAGTGATTAGCACTGACGCCCCCAGGGCACTCTTGTTCGGGGGCTCATGGTGCCATACCCACCCCACAGTGCCCCCTTCCCCATGGAAGAGCCCCCAGTGCTGCGGGGACCCCAGCTCCCTTGCACGGTGCCCTGGGGAGCCGAGCCCATCCGAGCCCATCCCATCCCATCCCATCCCAGCAGCAGCCGGGTGCCGGTGCAGGGCCGGGGAGGGGGCGAGCCCTGACCCCGCTCTGCCTCCCCTTCCAGAGAAGAGCGTGCCCCTGCGCATCCTGTACGAGAAGTACGGGAGAGCCTGACCCAGGACAACATCATCAAGGTGGTGGCACTCCTCACCGAGTACCAGACCGGCGATGTTGTCGTGGCCATCAGGGACGTCTACATCCAGAATCCAGAGATCAAGATCAGGGTAAGGGCCCAGCATCCTGGCAGGTTTGGGGGGGACATTTCCCACTGACAGGGGGTTGCTGCAACCACCCTGGGGGGTTGGTCCCACTGACCCGAGCCTGGGGGCTGGGGCAACCCCACCATGGTGGTGCTTGGGCAGCAGCTCCTGCATCGCTAAGGGGCTGCATCCCCGGGGACCTGCATCCATCCCCGGGGACCTGCATCCCTCCCCGGCCCAGGGCAGGGGAGCACTGTGGCCCCAGGCAGGGCAGTGCTGGGGGTCCAACCCCTCCTGCTTGCAGATTTTAGGGGAGCCGATGCAGAAGCGGAAGCTGGTGGCGGAGATCAGCCTGGTGAACCCTCTCGCCACCCCCCTGGACAACTGCGTGTTTGTGGTGGAGGGCGCTGGCCTCACCGACGGGCAGCAGATCAAGGAGCTGTAAGAGCTTTGCCTCCCTTCAACCTGGGAATGGGGCAGGGGTGGATTTTTGTGCCTGGAGCCTCCCGGGGGGGGGGCGGGGGGGGGGGGCGGGGGAGCAGCCCTGGGGTCTGGCTCCACCATGGGCACAACCGGAGCTGGGGCACGGGGAGGGGGGGGGCTCAGCCACGCCACAGGGGATCCCTGTTCCCCACGGTCCCAGAGCCGTCCTGCGGCACCATGGGGAGGGGGACGGGGCCCGGGGAGGGAGAGGGGCTGCCCCGCTGACCCCCTGCCCTCCTCCAGCGAGGAGCCCGTGGCGCCGCACGCGGAGGCCAAGTTCAGGCTGGATTTCGTGCCGCGCCAATCGGGGCTGCGCAAGCTGATGGTGGACTTCGAGAGCAACAAGCTGACGGGGGTGAAGGGCTACCGCAACGTCATCATCGCGCCCCAGCCCAAGTGAGCAGCCACCGGGGCCCCCCCGCCACACAGACCCTGCCTCCCCTCCTGCTCGGGGGCTCGCCGGCCCCCACTTGCTTTAGCCCGAGGCCGTCCCAGCGGCGCGCGGAAGGACGACTGCTGAAGCCCAGCCTGGCCCCGGTGCAGCTCCCCCGGAGCGCTCGGTGCTGCAGGGAGAGAAGCGAGGGGAGCAGGGCCAGGAGAGGGGGGCTGGGGGCGTGCGGGGGCTCCCTGCAGCAGCCGCTCGCTTCACCACCTTTCCCCCACCCTGCGGGGTGGCAATGTCCCCATGCCGCCTGTCCCCCAGCCTGGGTGCAGCAGGGACCCCCCGAGCCCAGGAGCAGCCAGCCCCCTCCTCGTCCTGCAGCGCCGACGGCCCCGGGCCGCAGAGCAGATTTCATAAACCAAGCAGCAGAGCAATCTCCTCCAGCACCGGCTGCGCCGCAGCCACGCTCACGCCTGCCATTACAGCACTCTGAACGCAAGTCAGTAGAGAAAAGGTTGTACGCTGTGAGCACAAAGCTGTGTATATGCTATATCCGTATAGAACATAAATCTATTTATAGCTCCATACATACATACCGCCTATAAACCTACTGCACAGGCAAGGCAGGCTGCTCACTCCAGCGACCGCTCCCGTCACTGCCAACACTGCAGCGAGGGACGGGACATTGCCTTGACATGGATTAACTATGCAAGCACTGAATAAAATCTCTATTTTTCACTTTTAAAGCCATCCCGGCTCGTCCTGAGCATCCTTTCCTCACGGAGGCACCCAGCAGCTCCTCGCCCAGCGCCCGCGTGGGTGGGGGGCGAGTCCACCCCCAGCCCAGCCCTGAAGCTGCGGGTTCATCGCTGTGGCTGGCGTTCGCCGCACTAACGCCGCGCTGCCGGCTCCGCTTCAGCCACCTCCCTCCGCCCCGAGCTGCAGAGCCGGGGGGGGGGCCCCCGGGCTCCTGCCGGCCCCCCCGGGCAGCGCAGCCCCAGCAGCCAACGCAGGCACCACCCTTTCCCGGTGCTGTCCTCCCATAGCGGGGATGGCACGGCGCTGCGACCGCGCACAAGGAACGGGAGAGGGAACCCGTGCAGGGAACGACGCGGGGAGATTGCGCACGCCCGGGCTCCCGGGGCCGCCCGCGGGCAGCTGCCAGCGCAGCCCGAGCACAGGAATCCCAACCTGGCGGCGAGGGAGAAGGGGTGGCCGAGCGCAGGGACGCAGGAGGAGGGTGAGGATTTGTCTCAAGCCCAGAGCAGGGGCCAAGGCACCGCCGAAGAGCAGCGCTTCCCACGCCAGGGCAGAGCCCTCCCGCCCTCTCCCCACGAATGCCGTGGGAGCCTCCCTGCCCCTGTTAAACAAAAACCAGAAAAACCATTACAGAGCTGGTGCTCTCCAGCTGCAGCCAAGGGTTCCCACACCCAGGCCAAGCACCGCCTGGCCCAACGGGGGCACGGCACAAGGGGACCCCAGTGGGTGAGCTCGGACCCAGCCAGCCCCAGTCACCCCGGCACTGCCGGCGGCTGCTGGGGTCTCCCAGGGTGGACGGGGAGCCAGGAACGTTTCCTACCCAGGACAGCCCGTCCTGCAGCTTCACTTTCTGTTTGTCTCCATGATCAGATAAACCTCCCTGCGCAGTGCTCCGGCCACAGCTGCTCGCCTCTCCCGAGCCGGGGATGGCCGGTGTCCCGGCACCCTGGCTCTGCTCACCCCGAGGGAGGACTGGCAGGAGCCCAGGCACCGGCAGCAGCCTCGGCTTCTGCTCCGGGCGAGGGGCTGCGGTGGGTGCTGCCGGGCCCCGGCTTCGTGCGCGGCAGCAGGTTATCTGGCCAACAAAGTCTTGCAAGACAACCCTCCAGGATGGGCACGCAATCCTTCTCCCCTTACCTTGGGGGGGTTTAAGCACCACATCTCTCCATCCTGCTTTTCTCAAACGCAACCAGAGAACGCGGCTGGGACCCCCACGGGGCTGCAGCGGGGATGCCGGAGGGGAGGAAGGGTCCGGCCCATGGGAGGGCAGAGGAGCTGCCATGAGCAGCCCTGCCGAGGGACAGCGTCGGAGAGGGCCCACACCGCCATGTGCCAACGGGGCAGGAGCTCCAGGAGAGACGGGGTTGGGATTCTCTCCTCCTCCTGCAGCCAGGAGGGCGGGCGGTGGGGAGCGCGCTGGCCCCCAGCTCTGGTGGCATCGACCCCCGGGACCAGGAGCACGCACAGCCGCAGCCGAGCCCGAAGGAGTTAACAGCACGGACCCCGCGCTGCCTTCCCGTCAGAACATTCCGCAGGGCCGGCGGGGATGCACAGCCTTACTTTAGAGCGCATTTGTTACGCGCAGCTCTACTGAGCCAGGCTTCAAGCTGCTCAACGCCTGGTTTAAAAATAACCGGCAGCTCCTCTGGTTCAAAGCTGGGTCCTGATAAAATAAACATTAGCGCAGCTCTTTCTGAAGGTCACTCCCATCCATCTGAGGCTCGGCAGAGCAAGGCTGCTCGGAGGAGAGCCGAGCTCCTAACAGACTCCAAATGCTGCGTTTACGCTTTGGCTCCGGCGTCTGGCTCGCTTTAGGGCTGCTTTCTCCCCCATTATCCAGCAACCACCGCCCCCTCCCAGGCTGACTGCAGAGCCTAACGGATCACTTCACCTCCGTCAAGCCCCCGGTGCCTGCCCCGGGCACCTTGAGGGACTGCGGGGACAGCGTGACCCGTCCTGCGCCCGTCGCGGGGCCCTTCCCCGGGCAGAACAGGCACCGGCGGCTGCCACAGCCCGGGGAGAGCTTCCCGGCACGCATCCCATCCCTGCATCGCCGTACTCTGCTACATCCACGAGACGCTTTGGCACTCTTGCCACGCAAGTGATAAATCATGAATTAAATATTTACAGCATCCATTGCACGGGAGAGTTTGTAATTCAGCATTAGCCCGAGCGCCAAAGCGATGTGAGACTGTTTAGGTGTAGAGGAGGGGTTGTTAATGCATCCCGGCTCGCCAGGGATGCTGACTTGCCAAGAAGCGACTGTAAACTCATTTTAGAGTGGAGGACCTTTAACTTGCCTTCACTGGTGGATCAAGACCAGAACAAACCGCCATAAATCAGAGTGCGCACAAGCACGGTCCTGGGGGATTTTCAAATCCCACCACCTCTCCAAAGCCCACCCCCCTCCTCTGCGGCCACGGGCGCGTTTTCACTTTCACTGAACCAGCGGGACAGCCGAGGCACCGGCGGGCAGCGAGAGAACACCGCGTAACACCACCCAGACGCAGGAGCTCCCGCGGGAAGCCACCTCCCTTTCCCGAGACCACGGGAGGGGCAGGAGATGCCACGCAGAGACGCTTCTTTCAGCCTGGCCATCAAGTAGGGCTGCAACGCCAACAGCCGTGCTGTGCCTGCCTGCGCCCCCCGCGCAGCCCCCCGGAGGGAAGAGCCCACCAGCCCAGCCCCGCGGGGCAGGTCCCCGTCCCACCCTGGCACCGCTCCTGCCTGGGCTGGACCTACACAGACAAACCAGTAAGGAGACTGGTGAGAACCAGTCTTTCTTTCCCAGAAAGACAAGACCCGACCCTCAATCTGCTTGTGATTCACTGTTAGTCCTCACGCCGATTCATTTCAGCAGCAGCGCAACGCTTGACCACGGTGACCCGGCCAGGCTGCAATATCCACATCAAATCCCCGAGCGCAGGCAAGCTCCACGACGCGTGGTCTTGCAACCGCTTCCAAAGGTCCAGGCTCGAGGGGGCTGCAAAGCGCCCGCCCCTCCTGCTGCCGGCTCCGTGGGTGTTTCTGCGCACGAAGCTCGTTTACCTTCAGCACCTCCCTCTGGCGCTGGCCGGTCCCAGGCAGCCGCCCTGCCCGCTCCCCGGCTGGCGTCCTACCTGCCCGGGGATGGAAGAGAAGCGGCCCTGGCAGCGCGGTGCCAGCGCAGGAGCCACGTCTGGGCAGGGGCACCCCCAGGGCTTCACCGCCGGCTTCCTCCGCAAACCCCAGGGCAGCCCCAGGGAAGTCGAGAGGAGATTTGGGGGTTTCCCCACTGCTGCTGGCAGCGCGGCTGCTCGAAGCAAAGCAGACAACCTACTTGAAGCTACTCCATCTCCAGGACAAATATTAAGCTCCCCTTGCCCCAGAGCATCAGAAAAACTGTGAAAGGGCACTTCATTTTAGGTCAAGTAAAATGTTTCATAACTCTGTGCCAAAAAGGCACAGAGGCAGACGCAGGGAGAACACAAGTGGTGTCCTGTACTCGCATACGCTCCCTTCCCTGGGCAGCACCCAAAGCATCCCCAGCCCCCACGATCGATCGTCATCTGCTGCGGCCACCAGGGCCAGATGCCCCCACACCTCACTGGAGCGGCTCTTCGCTGATGCACACAGGGACAAGGGGCTGCCAAGCACAGGATTCCAGGCACATTCCGGGTGCTGCCGCTCGCTCCGGGGGTGAAGCCCACCTCCCGCCCCCTCTCCCGCCCCTCGCACGGCCGCACTGCCCGCCACGCAGGGCATCTCAGGGCCAAGAGCACCGACCCCCTCCCTAAGGGCCAGCATAACCACGACGTCTCATCTGCTCCAGCACAGGCGGGGGCTCGGGGGGGTGTAAGCTGAGTGGTGCCATGTGAAGCCCCTACTGAACACACCAACCACGTTCTGCCGGCCGTTGCCTTCCAGCAGGCTTTTCACGCGGCTCCTGGGCAGAGGAGGGGAAGGAAGGAGAAGGCAAGGCGGCGGCAGCTCTCTACAAGACACAAAGGCATTTCTGCCGTAGCTCACGACCCGCTTCCTTCCTTTCTCTTTCCACAATACAATCCCTAGAGCACCTTATTTGCTTCTTGGACTTCCGAGAGAAGCCCCGAGCCTGACACCTCACCCAGCCTCTCCGCAGGCTCCGACTGGCACGGGGACCCTTCCCTGCACACCCCAGATCCTCTGGCAGCGGGCATAAACCTGCGGAATCCAAACCTGCAGGTATGCAAAAACCCTCGAATTTTGATTCTTCCTTTCCAAATCAGGTTCTGCTCGGAGCCAGCTCCCTCCACCCCCAGCCCTCCCCACGCTCCATCAGCTGCCCGCGCTGCGAAACCACCCCTGGTATTTCCTGCACCACGGAGCTTTCAATCCGGGACTCTTTACTCGCCGTATTTTGTCCTTCTGCTTTACAAGCCACCGATTCAAACTCCACTGCCACTTCACTCGGCTACGGAGACAAGAGTCGACTTTCTAAGATGGTACAAACCTCCAGAACACGGCCAGCCCTCGGAAGCTTGGTGGGCCCCAGCCCCACAGCAAAGTTCACGCAGGGAGAAGGCAGCGGATGCTGGTGGCTCTTCCCGAACAGCAGGGGAAGGCGCTGGCAAACGCACGGCCCAGCCTCGCTCCCACAGACCGACGCGGCATCGGTGCGAGGCCTCGTTCAAGGGCTTTACGAGACCTTTTTCCTTCCGACGGCATGAGGTGCATTTTATACCTTTTCTATCTAATCGAGATGGGCACGAGGTTTAGAGCTGACCAGGGAGGGTACCGACACTGGGGCCAATAACCGGAGTAAGCCCACGGCAATCTGGCTCCGGGGCGAGAGACCGGGCGCCGGGCAGGACGACGGCTCGCCCGCTGCGCCGGCCTCGCTTCTCATGGCCACCGCGGCCCGGACCTTACGGACTGAGGCGCCGGTTAGCCAGGACCAGCGCTCACCTTCCGCGGGCGCACGAGCCAGCATCAGCGCGTTCAACGGCAGCACCCGGCGAGCGTGCAGAGAGGGGAAGACGGCACAGAGCTGCGCAACAGCCAGGTATTTTTGGAGGCAGTTGTTTCAACAAAAAAATGGAAAAAAAACCCAAACCAAAACAGATTCTCCAAGGCAGGAAAGGACACCCAGCACCGAAAACCTCACTCTAGCTCCTGCAACCACGATACAATGGCGGCTTTTCACGGACGAAATCGCATCAGACTCACCCTTACTCGCAGAAAGCGTCCAGCCTCTGCGGGGCCCTCGTGAAAGCAGGATGAATACAGCCTCTCTAATGAAGATTTGTGAAGCGGTACGGAACTGCAGGCAGCTTTACTCCCTGAGGCCTATGGAACAACCACACGCTTTGCCCAGAGCCCACGGCAGAGGAGTGAACTGAAGAACCCCCAAGCCCCCCCAGACCTCCAGGAGAATCAACCCCAAGGCGGTGGGAGGCCCCCCCTCCTGTAAAGCCGAAAGGCTTCGGTCACGCAGCGTCACAGATCCCGATGCTTGCACAGGGAAGCCACTTCCCTGGCTTCCAGGGCTGGCTTTGTATTTTAAGAGTCATTATTTACATGGCTTCATGCAGCCTAAACTAACTGAGGAATTCAGCTCGTGTTCTGCATCCCATGCCCCTCAAATCAAGCGCAGGGGAACGCGTTTTGGGTTCGTTTGCTGCAGCAATGGCCCCAGAAAGCTGTGCCCTGCTGCGGCTTGCAAGCTGCTGGGAGGCGCGGCTGCGATTTGGCGAACCCCAGCGACGCTCTACACCTGCAAACCCAGCGCAGGGACCGTGGCAGTCACCGCCTCCGGCTTCAGGGGGCAAAAACCGCAACTCACAACCATGGTGTGCCAGAGCAACGCCTGCACCGTGGAAAAAAGTAAAAGCACTACTGTTCAATGACACCCTCTTTATTCAAAAATAGATATCTATGCGACATTTCAGAATATACTGCTGCCGCAAATGGCAGCCTATACGTCTAAATTAATTCCTAAATCAAGTCATATACAGATTTGAGCTTTTGTTAAAAAAGTCACGCTTTGGGGAGCTCTGTTTAACCTCGAGAGAACATCGCCCGCTTCACCAGATGCCCTTTGCCCAAAAAGTAAAACAAGTAAAATTAAAAACCACAAGACTTCCATTTAAATTAAGCAAAATAAAACACACACATATATTTGAGGTGGGGAAAAAAAAAAAAAATCAAAACATTTCAATTAAAAAAAAAAAAAGTACAAGTCTCTCGCCAAAGATCTGCCCCAACAACAGCATGAGATGCCAACACGTTTGTCTACACAATTTTTTACATGACAGTTTTTTTGTCCTATAACGGATATACAACCGATGGTCAAAGTAATTATGGGTTAGAACAGCCTCAGGGTGACCCCGCGGGCCGAGACAGGACAGAAATGAGTCTTTTGGTTTGGGTTTTCGAGGTTTGGGGGTGGGGGGTGTTTAGTTTTGGTTTTGGCAAAAGCAGAGAGAATGTACAGTGCTGTATCTAAATAACGCTTGGACCATAAAAGGCTGCGCAGCCAAACCAACCCAGGGGGAGAACAGCTCTGCCACTGGAAAAATCTCCTGTGAACTGAAGAGAAAAACATTCCTTGGCTGGGCAGTAAGGGTGCAGGGAGTTTTAAAAAATAAAAAAAAGGACAAATGAAGCGTCAGTAAGAAAAGGACGTGAGCTTCGTAACAACTCAATGACCAAAAAATGCCACGTTATTTTCCTTTAGTTGAATGCTGAAGAGGCTGCGAACACCCTGTAAAATAAATTAATGAGGATGCAGAACAAGCTTTGCATTTCTGGAGGTTTCCTCTCACATCTTTGACAACAGCAGCTTAAGACTAAGGAGGCACAAACCCAGCACAGCACATCAGCCCCTCTGTTACACAGCCTGTGCTATCAGATCAAGTGTTTCCAGAAACGTAAAATGCTTTACAGTGAGAGGTGCTAAACTTCAACAGAATTGTTACCCGAATTGGAATGGTTCTCAGTGATCCGAGGCCAGCTTGCCAGACCTCGCACACAAACTGAAATGCAGCTGCATCCGCGGCAGCTAAAACATTAGCTAGCAACACACTGGGATTAAGAGGATTTTCAATTTCCCTTCTTTTTTGTCTTTTTTTTCTTTTTTTTCTTTTTTAAACTTCTCCTGATTATAAAAATCAACTCATGATACTCTGTGACACAAAATTAAGTACATCCTTCTACTATCTACATGCATGGACATGGTACGTGTGCATACAGGATATGTGCATATATATGGGTCTATTTTCTAGATAAATAAATATTTATACCACATTTAACTTCTGTGCATCAAATACCTTCACTAAAGCTACAGAGAGAATTTATAGAACGGCATTTCCAATGTAAGCCTCCTCAGGGCAGGTCAGACAGGACCCGTAGGCCATCACCAGTTGCAATACACCACTCTACCCCCTCAGTTCGTTACATCGAAGCTTCTGCGACCATCAAATTTTGTATAATGAAGAGGAAAAATGTGGTACAAATCTAGGGTAGCTAGAACAAAACTTACTTCCACTCTAATTTAGGTAATATCCAGTTCTGCATTGCTCAGCAAGGTGTAAATTATGAAGCTATCTCTAATTCACAAAGAAAAGCTGCTTACTTTTATTGCCTGTGGCAAGCATCACTTTACGCACACGCCGAACAGGGACTACCTTCGTCAGTCCCACGGCAGAACGAGGAACTGTAGACTTAGGAAAAATATTTCTCTGTACCATTGCTCGGTAGATGCTGCCTTCTTACGCTGACATGGTACAGTGCCTGCACACGCACGCCCCCAGCGAAGCCCATCAGCCACTCTCCTGCTCTCAGAGACGAGGTTCAGAAACCCAGCTAAAATAGACAAGACTTATTCAGAAATAACACAATACTTTTACAGAGGAAGAATGGTGCGTGGTCAACCTTTCTTTGAAAACTTCCCAGGAAGTACATGATTCTCATGACTTTTGTGGGGGTAACAAGCGCTAAGAGCAAACAGCAACTGAAGAGCATGGAAAAATGAGAAAAGTTTGCCTATATGGACCATCCCCGCTCCCTTCGAGCTCACACACACTTGCTCTTTTCCCTCCCCTCACCGTGAGCCAGAGTACGCAGAGAGGGGGTGAACGTGAGCAGCCAAGAGGTTGAAAGCAGGGTCTGCAAGTTCCTTCCTACTGTAGATCTTGGAAGACTGGATTTCCAGTCAACACCAGAGTCTTCTTACTTCTGCTGGTAACAATGGAAACTGGGGGACACCATTTGTTCTAGTCTGTTGAAAACAGGTCACCAGCAGACGGCAGAGGTGCCAGACCTCCTGTGACATTGGGCAGCAGTGACAGATCTGGAAGGCTCTGGATGTGGGATTTCAGCTCCTTGCGGACCTGGGTTACCCGAGCAAGCTTCTGTTTATATTCCTGAGGGAGAGAGACAAGAGAACGAAGATTAAGCACAGGTTAATTAACAGTGCTGTTAGTTAAGCTAGGAGTATTTTTCAGGTGAGGACTCTGGGACAAGGTGGCAAGGCACTGGCTCTCTGAGCAACTGCTGGCGTGCCTGCAGACCCCGTCATCGGCACCCAAATCCACAGCCTGGTATCAACAGAAGGTCCACGAGCTTTGGCATCCCAAACCCACCCATCCTGCCCTGTGTCACCTTAACAGAACTATGGAAAACGCCCCCAAACCTGCACCATCGGGGCCGGTAGAGTATTTGAGAGAAGTCTCGTTGCATAGCTGCTCTATTCCTGCTTTCTTCCCCAGGCTACTGACTTCCACCCGCGGCCGGAGGAGGAAGGCTAACAGAGCACTCCTCAGGCACAGAGGCAGCAGGCTGGCGTATACCAGAGGCATTAATTAATATTACGGCGCTGCCAAAACACTCGGGTTTTGTCACACTTGATCAAATTTGAATATTTAGATAATCCCGTTTTGCCTTTCAAGTCATTAAATCAAAAGTTTTGGTTGTGAAACGGGGTCTCCTCTACGAGTTGTTAGATAATTCCTGACAGCAACCGCAGCGGCGGTACCATGAGACCGGCGCATGAGCAAACAGCACAAACACGTCTGTGATCACTACACATAAACCAGGGAAAGCCACATCCACGCTGGATTGAACCCAAGCAAAATACAGACACTGAAATTTTCAGAAATTTATTACAAAGGGAGGAAAAACAGTAAGTGAAAAATCCCTGAAGAGGAAACTTCCAAGTAGTTTTCCCACAAATGAGGTCTGGATTGAGCATTAAAACTCCAATAAGAAATACCTGTCCATCTTCAGAAATCCCCACAGTCTAAGAGACACCAGGTAACAGTGACCAGTCTTTCATAACGAGAAGAGATAGGAAGAGTGTGGACCCTGACGATGGAAGAACAAACAGTACCCTGTTCAATCCTGTTGAGAGGCCGCTTAAGAGCGGACCAACACCCCCCCCAGTTATCCAATACAGAAGTTCAATTAAAGATTGATGTCTATATAATTTTCAGAGGTCTGTGATTCTAAAGATTTATGTCACAGACGACAGCTATGTAAGTAACAAAACCCCAGTATCACATCATTTCTTTTGGAATGCACCAGTCTTTACCCAACTACGCGTGGCGTATTTTTCATGGCACCTCCAGGATGCGGGAAACCATGAGCTTAAGAGAAACAGTACCCAGAATGGGCTTCCATGCAGTCAGTCCTGACATCAACTTACTTAATTACTTGGGAAAGAGAACAGTTTACCAGAGAACAGAAGTTTATCTTTGAAGATCAAATAACACTAGGCACACATTTAATCAAAACATCTTTCTGAAGAGCTTACAATTTTAATCCAGTCTTTCCAACCTTCTCAGTGATGGAAATTCCCTTCACCTTCTCCAAGCATCAAAGCAGAGCAGCTCCTGTGAGGTTACGGGCGATGAGTTTACACTCCCTGGGTTTCATTACGTGGAATGAGAACAGCGAGAGCAGCACCGATTGCAACAGCTCAGAATACCCCTGCGCCCGGAACGGCTATAGAAGTGTGTTCCACAAATTTCCTGCCAGCACCAAGTAAGAATGCCCTTTAGCAGCCTATTGCAAACTGAAATCCTTTTACGAGGCTCAGCAAGTTAACATATCATCATAACCAAACGCTTCTGTTAATGTACACGGGATATATACCAACGTCATCAAGTTCAAGCAGAGCTGTACTGGCTTCATAAACTAAAGGAGACCGTTCTCCAGCCGAGAGGAGAACAACGACCAAAGAACCTCAGGAGAAGCCATGCCCATTAATTTAGGATTGTGAGTATCTGTTTTGTTTTAATGGAAGGCACAGAATCAGGATCAAAATGCGAATGCAACCCCCATCCCTAGTCACACCATTTTAGGAGATACTTAAATAGGGAAACCAGTCAAGAAAGTCACGTTATGAAGACAGGGAACAAAAGCAGGAAGATGCCCCAGATTTTTAAGCATGAGTACAGAACAAAAGCAGATGAAGAGGAGACCGTGGAAGTACCGCGCTCCGACGCTTTGCATACTTCTCCAAGAGAACGTGGGAGCCAACGCTGGGGAAAGAGAGAGCCGGTAACGGCGTGCTCTGCTCCGGGCCGGAGCATCCCCAGCAACCTGGGGCAGGGAGGCAGCAGAACACCAGCACATATGGGATATAGACAGGACAAATATTTATGGTATTACTGCATTCCAAAGCTTACAGAAAGAAGGTGCAAGAGGCTGGATTCAGAGGCTGCTTTTTGCCGTTCCCAGAAGACTGGCTTTTTAAAAAAAAAAAAAAAAAAATCATAATTCAGGACACTGTCAGGGAGTGATGGATATCCAGCCAGGAAAGAAAGGGCAGCGCTTTCTCAGGAATGCCAAACTCTGTCAAGAGTGAATATTGGCAGATTTTTTTTTTTTGCTGTAGTAATTCTTACTAATGATAGGACAGAAATCAAGAAGAGGAATGCAGCTGGCAAGTCCTCCAAGTCTGATAAATGGTTAGAAGGTGCAAATTCCAAGCATAAGCCAAGAAAACACCTCACTTACTGACTGAATTGCCAAGGTCCATGCACAAGAACTCTGTAAAACCAGGTACAACGCAACACCCACCTCCCCAGGGTGATGTGCTGCCGCTTCCAGGGCAACACCGACAGGGCAACCAGGACAGGCTGCTCCTAGCGGGCAGTTAGAACTGGGACACCGTGGGCGATTTGTGTGACCATTACAACTGTATTAGATCCAAACAATATTTCTGTTCTGAGAGAACTATTTAGGGGAGTGAGAATCTTGCCAACGCCTTGCTGGATTGCCCGGCTCTCAGAAAACACGCCGACAAACGGAGAACCCCTAGGATGCATGCAAACCGTACTGCTGTCCTGGTTTTTGTGCTACGTCAAACATACAGACTCGGGAGCAATTCCTCCACACGTCAACAGCAGCAACCTGTCCCACATTTACAATTAACAGCTTCAAATATTTAGGAAAACATTGCTCTTAGCATATCCCCATTTTTAGGGACACACTACACTGAGCACTACGTGAAGTACTGAGCTATCAGAAACACCTTCTCAATTTGAACAGAGACTTTTGTACATAGAAAAAAGAAATCAAGTCACCTTGAGAACTACATCTGTTCGATTCTAAGTAATTCTACCTGACTAGTAGATTAATGCAGGCATTAACGAGCCCACACAAAAGTTTTTGTTAAAGCAGTGAGGCCTAAATCCTACCTGTAAAGAGAGAGAGAAAAAAAGTAGTCCCAAGGAGAAGGCAGCAAGAGCCCCCAAACCATGAATTACTCTGGCTCAGAAAAAGATGACTAAATTCAGGAATGGAAACGATGTATGAGGGAGCAATCCAGGAACCAAGACTTCCTAGAACAGATGAATACTTGCCAGACAGATTTGATGCACAACACAGACTACAGCAGGAAACTGTCTCTTGCATGCTTAACACCTTCCATCTGCTGTGGTACCGAAACACTCTGCTGATCCCTGGCCGAGCTGTAAGGGGCTTGCAAGCTCCAAGCCCAGGCTCTCCAAAGCCCAGGCCTCCAAAGCCCAGGCACTCCAAAGCCCAGGCACTCCAAAGCCCAGGCACTCCAAAGCCCAGGCACTCCAAAGCCCAGGCACTCCAAAGCCCAGGCACTCAAGCCAGGCACTCCAAAGCCCAGGCACTCCAAAGCCCAGGCACTCCAAAGCCCAGGCACTCCAAAGCCCAGGCACTCCAAAGCCCAGGCACTCCAAAGCCCAGGCACTCCAAAGCCCAGGCACTCCAAAGCCCAGGCTCTCCAAAGCCCAGGCTCTCCAAGCCCAGGCTCTCCAAAGCCCAGGCTCTCCAAAGCCCAGGCACTCCAAAGCCCAGGCACTCCAAAGCCCAGGCACTCCAAAGCCCAGGCACTCCAAAGCCCAGGCACTCCAAAGCCCAGGCACTCCAAAGCCCAGGCACTCCAAAGCCCAGGCACTCCAAAGCCCAGGCACTCCAAAGCCCAGGCACTCCAAAGCCCAGGCACTCCAAAGCCCAGGCACTCCAAAGCCCAGGCACTCCAAAGCCCAGGCTCTCAAAGCCCAGGCTCTCAAAGCCCAGGCTCTCCAAGCCCAGGCTATCACAGACAGAGGCTGCAGGCAGCCCGGCACTGCTGGGCAGCTGCTCCTAGAAGAGGAGAATTCTGAAGCCCTGCTGCAAGATGGAGGAAGCACCTACCAGGGAGATGAAATCCTTCATAGGAAGCGCAAGGCACGCTTATTTGTATCTGCCATTTGTGCTGTTCAGGAACACAGCTCAGCGCCACTCAGGCATACGCATGAGCAGGGACACGTAGCCCCCTTCCAGGCTCGGGGGCTTTTCTTTTTCCACAAGGCGAGTCGTGGCCGTACGCTGCAACGCAGGACTCTGGAAGCAGGTTTTATGGGGAACCGTGCTCATGTAGCCCACGACACGCTTTGAAACGGCATCTTGCAGGTTTTTTGCATAAGGTCCCTCCATTCTATAAACTGAACAAATATGAAGTGCACTTAAAAGAAACCGCTGCTTTCTGAGGTCTTAGTTTGTCCTCCATGTGTCTGGCTAATTGCCTGGCTGCATAGTAGGCTTTCATTAAGATTAATAGTATTTGGATGCTATTTGCTTGGTTTTGACAAAATAATGAGATCTTTGCTGTAAGCAGGAGTTTCAGGATGATACAGCAAAAACTGGCACTGTGCCACACGAATGCTTTTGCTAATCAACATTCCCTTTCAGCATGCAGCATTCTACACCCACCATGCGGAATTAGGCGCCGAGTCCTTGAAACCAAAGCAAAATCAGCATTAAACACCACTGAACGGAACCGACTGAAGCGATTCATTCAAAAGAAGCCTTGCCTGAACACTATAAAGCTGACTGTAGTCAAGAGGACAGGAAATTCATTCTGAGGACCGCTGCGTGGCTGGGTTCACCTTGTCAAGGTGCTCAGCACCGGCTTCATTTTATTTTAGCTTCGAATTTGCAGTGGACACTTCCATTCCTGTGCTGGGTCAAGCAGTAACACGCTGTAAGTCATCACAGCAATCGCATCTACTGAAAACCATCTAGTTAAGCATTAATGAGAACCGAGAAAGCGAACAGGAGGAGCAGCCAGTCAGGCTCAGGGTTGATGTGCTGCAGCTTGAGCCAGGTGTATGAAAGCAAAAGACCACGAAGTCAGGGGAAAAAATGCCCCAGAGGCTCGACCGAAAATCTGAAGAGAATACACAGCGAAGCGAGAGGTTTGACAGGACTATGTTTATATGGTCATGTAAAATCTCTGCTTAAAAACCTTAAATACACCACACAATAGAGCAGGTTGATCGGGTATTTCCTTAGCTTTTGCTGCTTGCCACTTAACCTACATAAAGTACTTTTAAAACACGTTAGGATGTCACAACGACAGCATATTTATAAGAAATGACCAACATGAAGGGTGTTGGGAGAAGATTACCACAAATTAGAAGCTTTCTAAAAGCAAGGAGACTCAAGACTGCCCAGCAGTCTTGGTCAAAAGAAGGCAGCTGACACACACACAAAAATCAAGAGAGAAAAGAGCCGGAAGCAAAGCACAAATTATCCATAAACTTGCTTATTATCATGCAAATTCAACTCAACACAAGTGAGCAATTAGACCTGATCCAGAATCCAAAGACCCCTGAAATAGTGTCCAGACACTTGCTGGACTAGGACACACATGAAGACGATCTGCACCTGCACAAGGCTGGCGGCACGGTGGCCCTGCCCCTCCGCAGGGCGAACCAGCACGAGCCCAGCGCCGCTCTGGAACGGCCCCTTGGCAGAGCTGCTGCAAACCTGCGGAGAAGAGAGCAGAAATGCCTACAGCTGCACAGCACATCGCCCGTGTCCTGGCACCCCGACCGCAAGAGCATGTGTTTTGGTGCCAAGGGGACAGAACATTCTCCAGTACCTGGCAGAACTCAACAGCAGCGGTGCAGCCAGCACGGCAAACGCCTTGGGGTTCTCAACAGCCGCACAGTCAGTTTGGCCCTGCAAGAAGTCAGATAACAGAGAGGGAAACGTCTTCCATTTCACAAGTGCAGTGCAGCGGAACCCATCTCAAAAGCCAAGTGAAAACAAACGCTAGCGGTGAAGCCAGTTTTCCTTATTTTGCAGCAGCACTAAACCAACAAACATGTTTTTTATACCACACATCTGAGAGATGCAGTCCAGGGATCAGAGCTTGAATTATGTATTTCTTTTCAGAGCTACAGTTCATTTTCATACCTTAAATTTGTTCACAGTTTTGCTCTTTTAAATTTGACAAGGCTTCTTTTTTTGCGGCATCATTCATCACACTTCACCAGCGATGGAATTTCTGCTCTTGGCACAATTACACGCTCTGAAACCGTAACTTGCCTCCTTGCTCTCCTCTTTGCTGAGGACAGCTTTAAGTTGAGTCAGCAGGAGAGGCCTCTGCAGAGCATTTCTCCAGCTGCTGGAGATGCCGCCTCCTCTTCTACCAGCCTTCACAACATTTAAAAGCTCTTGGAATCAGCCCAGGCTGCCCCTGTACAATGGCAACGAAACCTGGCTTCGTTTGCAACATACCCTTCCCACAACAGATATGGGGGGGCGCAAATGATGTTCACAACAAAAATCAACATTTAGGGCACAAGCAAACAGCTACATATTCACCCCTCCGTTTGCTAAGCAAAGGAGTAGTTTTGTACTGGTTCACATCAGTAAAACGCATGAAACCATTCTATATTAATACTGAATGATTTTTATTTGCTTTTATTTTTTTAGTACGATTTCATTTGCAGTACTGCTATAGCTATGAATACCTACAAAGCGAAGAAATTCTACTTCTGCGTTGTAAAAAGAACACAGCTGTGGCCTCGAGCCACGCACCGCACAGCAGCACCAGATTCACCGCCGTGTTCGTGTATTCTATCACGACAAACCAGCCTTCATTCCTGCCCCATGGCCAAGGGCACGACTGGCTCACAGCCAGCAATACCCACGTGCAGTTGGTCCCTTTTTACCATGTTGATCAGCAGTTCCTGAGCCTGGGTGCTCTTTGCCTGGGTGCTCCTGTTCAGGGTCGCCTTGCCCTGCCCGGGTGTAGAGCAGGAGACCTCCCCCTGCTGCCTTGCTCCCACAGCTATTTCCAGCTACTTGCACGCACATGAAATGCTGACGTTTTTGTTGCCTGGCTGAAAAACTAAAACTTCCCTGCCTAAGCCACCAAAATGAATATACCACAACCCAAGAACTCTTGTCCGAGAGGAACGCAGCAGCCACAAAGGCATGCCAGCAGCGACACGCAACAAAATCCTAAGCAACACAGCAATAAATTGCATATTAACCCGCTGAACTAAATCGTATTCCAAGAAAATGGGCAGTGCTGGGCAGTCCAGAAACCCTCTAGTGAGAATGTACTTCATGCTGCAGAGATGCGTTATCTTTGAGGGTTGGCAAATTCATATGGCCGCAGCTTTAACACCTTATGAAAGGTGCCTTGAAGCCATGAATATTAAAAACCACCAACATCTAAAAACGCCCACAGTTCTCAGCAGGATTCCAAGTCACAGTTTTTCAGGTGCAGCCAACAATCAGAACACTTCCCCTAAACTGAATCTGAAATACAGTACGGTGTTTGTATTTGTACACACATGCACAGACATATTCGTACGTATACACACATACCCCACGTACACACCGTACTGTATATACGTACTGGACATCCTATAGTATGTTCCTCATGTCACCTTTTACAAACGCAGGTACAGGAGGTACTTGGAGGGCAGGGGGAAGAGTTCAGCATCACTGACTGCAAAGCAAAACAGAAATTCTGAATGCATTCTCCTCTTGATTTTTTTTTCTTCTTTTCCCCATTAGAGTAAAACCACCCGCCCTCTACTCACTCTGAATGTTCCCTTGTCAGTAGTTAATTCAGACACCCATAAAGCTTCCACACAATGCGCCATTTTCTAGCATTACTTGCTTCTCCTAGTCCCATCTATTTAGTTGACTTCATTTTACAGTCACCTGGTCCACCCACATGGAAAGGTTCTCCCGGGTATCGCCCCCCTACATTTCAGCTTCACACAAACTGATTCCCTGGGTCTTCTCTACAGGCCTGCCACACGCTCGGAAGGGTACACGGACTTCAAAAGCCAACCCTTCCCCTTGAAGTTGTGCAGACTCAGGTGCTAAAGGACACAAACCCTCCCCGGCCGATTGTACTCCGCAATGGTAACAGGCACCGCAACGGCCAGAAATAACACAAATCAGAGAACTTTCACTGGAACCGAAATACTCATACGCCTTAGCTCATTCTTCTGGAATAGAAACAGTTCCTGTTTCTATGCCCGCCTGAAAATGGGTTTATTTCCTGACACCTGCTATTATGGAAGTCTAGGCCAAGCTCTGATCCAGCCCAGGCCATGGCGATCACACGGCAGCCGCAGTACCAGGCCCACAGCTCCCAACTGAGATGAAGCACCGCGTGAGGAGAAACTCAGTGTTCAGATGTGGAACGACAGAATCCACCACACTTCCAGTGAGTTAACCTAAGGAATATTTACCCTTAAAAACATTCGCCTTGCTGTAGGCTGTTCAGCATCAGCTTCGGTCCGGCTGATTTTGCTCTGCAGCCCATTGCCAGAATTAAAGGAATTCTACCTTCCCCTTCCTAGCACTTCTAGACTACAATCAGATTATCACAACCTCCACCCCACCCCAGATAAATTAATCCTGAGTATTACACTCTAACTTTTTTCAACTGCTACCCGAAAAGCAGAGTTTCTCCACGTGTTATGATCTCCAGGCTCTGTGCCAGCTTCCCCCCTCCAAATTACCAGTGCTTCCTAGCACCACGTTGTTCAATCCTTACTCGTGCCAGTCTGTACCAACACTGACATGTAACTCATCGTCCGAGACCACCTTTCTCAGCATAACTTCCCTTAATTAAACAGCTTTTCTGCAACCAGCAAGAGCTCTGTGTCACAGGGTTTTGACATTGCAAAGCATTTTCAGCGTCAGCCCACCAGAGATAAACACACTGCGTGCATGTATGTGCTTTGAGAAGTTGCTGCATTTCACGAGGGATGGTACTAACAGGATTAGTAAACAACTGCAGCTCTTTAGACCACAAATGCTGCAGCTCAAAAGATGCAGATTAGCTACTTTCATTGCTATCACAGTGAAAGAATCTGCTCTGTGAGTAAATAAAACGCAAGAAATATCCAGACTGGTTTCCAAATGACACATTTCCATACCTTAAAATAAAGCCCCAAGCCATATTGCTGCCGGAATCCCCCCTTCCCCAACCAGCAGCCTCGGCTAGGTCAGGACAGCAAAGCAAGCAATCCATCCATTTTCTATCTAAAACCGCCATCTCATCCAAGAGCCGGAAACCTCCTTCACAAGAGAGAGAATGTTAGTGCCAAAGATTCCAGAAAGATACTTCGAGAGAGCAAAGCCTACAATGAGAGAGATGTAAAATCAGATTGCTTTAAGCTCTTTTCTTATTTCAGTCTTTGCCCGAGTAAATGTTTTGGTTTTTGATACATTCTTAATTGCTACAAGAATTTCAGACCCTTCCATTAAAATGCTGATTAGCACTACAAAGCAAAACCCAGGCTTATCAATAATGTTCCTGTGAGAACATCAAAGACTCCAACAAAGCGGGTAACAGATACGGCCTGCCGTATCTGGAACCCACATCTCCTGCTATTTGTTCACCCTCTGCACCTCCAGAACAATGGAACGCTCTGATCCAGCAACATCCCTCAGCTAAGATTTGAGATCCGACAGGAACAGGGACTGTGCCTTTATGTTAAGCAAGTATTAAAGAGTGGTGTTTCCCACAACTCATTTTAGGCTTCTGCAGGAGCAGGGCCACCTTGTTTTGGCAAAATGGCAAGGGTGAGCCTAGACAGATCCAATACGGCCCCTCTTCAGCCTCCAACGCACTGAAGAACGTGTTTACGCTTCGCAGTGGGCGAGCGACTGTCCTGTTGCCATCAACGGGATTATTCCCACCAACAAAGCAGCTCAGCCAGTGAACCGCTTAATCTTCAGGATTACACTTCTGCCTCTGCCAGAGCTGCAATTCCTTACCAAAAGGATATTTTCCAAAACACCACCACAACTGTCACAACATTTCAGCTAGTGCATTAGAAATTTTAATTTAACGTTGTCGTTGTGCATTTCATAATTTCACAGTCTCAAACTGACTCCAGTGCATGGATTGTTCTGGGCTTTTACAGCATTGCTGTGCAGCATTTTGCTACTTAATTCTTGCCTCTTTTAAAAAGTAAACAGCAATGTGCCTGCCATTTATGTATTTTTATACATATACCACACACACACATGCATGTTTCTACGACACAGGTGTCCTCTCAGCAAGGAAAAACACCCCATGACCCAAGCCTCCCACCAGTATTCAGCAAATCAATCAGGTGCTAAACAGGATTTGGTTTTACGGCATCTTTCATATCTGCGTTTGAAAGTGCCTTTTAATGACTCAGTCATAAGACAGACGCTATGCTTGAAGAAACCCAAGCCAAACAAGCCAACAGAATTATTAACTATCCCGTCTAATTCCGAATGCAGCATCAGCACTCGTCTGGCTGATTTGGAGAAAATATTGCCCTGGAAAAGCAACGCGTTTGTAGCCACAGGAGATTGAGAAACTCTAATCTAAACACACATGACAAAGAAAACATTCAGAATTAAAGTCACCTCGGAACAACGTTGCCTGGCTGTCAGAGGATTAGGTTTGTCATGACAGTAAACAGAGCCCGCACTTGCTCCAGCACAGTCTCCTTCCAGAAGATTTTTGTCCTCTACAGCAACCCCCGTCCCACCCAGCAGCAGCTGTTCCTCATAACCGCGAGCCAGCCGCGCAGAGGAAGCCCTTCATGGGCCGCCAAGGGGCAGTTTAGCAGATGGCAGAGTGACACACCACCACAACCATTAATTAAACTTCCACACTAGTCCCAAGATGCGGCGCTGAACGAACTTCCACCGAGAAAGAACGTTTCAGCGCAACGCCCGGCTGCCGCAGCCCCTGCGCCCGGGTTCAGTCTCCTTTCACAGCGTCCTGCCCTCCTTGCTCAAGGGAGCTATGGCAGGAAACACAAGTCACCGTCCTCCCTAGCAGCCCAATTTGTACGCCATCACAGAAGCGGTAGGTAAGAGTGGCTGTTAAAGGAGGGATGCCAGAAGATCTTGTTTAAACTGCAGCCCCTGATCAAGTAGGGAAGCAGATGAGGGGCACCCAACCATAAGGAAAAGCACAGCAAAAACACAACCAATAAAAAAAAGCTCAGCTAATTATGGCAGAGGGAGGCTGACTTTTTGGAAATGGGGATTTCATTAAAAAAATAGAGAAAATCTGAAGAAGCTTTGTTGAGTGAGCCTATTTTTCTTTAAAAAGTATTGAGTCCTCGGCCGTCCTATGTCCATGGGTATTAAAACATACCAGACTGAACATCGGAACAGACTTGTTTTCTCCAGACTTTTTACACCGTGTTCTTACTCTTGTTTTACTCCCAATGTAAAAATAACACCTAGAATCATTTCCCTCGAGAGAATCACAAGGACTAGGAGTCAAGCGGGAGCATTTGGTGAGGCAATCAGCTTGCCGCAGCGGTGCAATCACTACTCACTTCTAACTTCTTCTCCTTCTCTGTCAATACATCCTTCTGATTCTGGGTGTACTCGATCAGCATGCGTGCCAGCTGGCGCCGGTCCTCCAGCTCTGCTGCCAGCCGGCCATTGTACTCTGCTAGTAGCAGGCATGCTTCGTCCACGGTCTTCGACAGACGTTCGGCTGCCTCTTTGTCTGCATGCAGAAGCATTGGGTGATTTAGAGGACAAAGTTTAAAACTTTCATCTGTGACAGAAGGGCTACAATTCACCAGGCACACGTACAATAACATCTCATTCATAAACACACTTCTGGCTTGCCAGGAAAACAAGAGTTCTTACCACAGGGGATATAAAGGAAATGGGCAGGACTCACGACCCAGGAATGGTCCTTTTTAGACACTGACATAACTGACTGCATTTTGTCCTTGCATAGATGTCAATGATTGGGGGGGGAATAAATCTATGAAGTTAGTCTCTATAAGCAGGTTAATTAAACCAAAACTTCAGGCTGCACTTTCAGAATTCAGTTAAATCGGGTGGGTTTCATATCTAAACACGTATGCACTTCTTTTCCCTGAGTAGCTCCTCGTGTGTCAATACAAGCCAACACATGAACGGCACACTAGACTTCCCCGTTGGACACTGCAAGAGGGTATTACAAAGGACAGAGGACGTGACAGTTCATGAGTCCTAAAAACCACTTCCGGGAACAGGAGTCAAATCAGTTGAACCTTTAAGTGCTTCCATTCAGACTGCTTTTCAAATACAATTGCAAAAGTCTCTTTAAACAAAGACTGACAGGCTAATGGGGGTAGCGTGTTTATTTTTCCATAGCAAGCAAGCAGTATGTATGTACTTGGCACAGTCTGACAAAACCCAAAATAGCTACCAGTCAAGGTGTGCAAAACCAAAACACATTCATTCAAGAACGCTGGCCCAGTTTACTTGACATTCTTGCAAAATGCTGTTGATACTCTCCAAGTACAAAAGCCTTGGTCCAAGCCAAAAAAATGGAAGCAGCTACGTACATTTCATCTTCAATTTTACTTCAAAGATTGCTATCTATTAATTATGCAAGAGCTAGAAATCAAGGACACAAAAGCAGAAATTCGCTCCACCATATACTGTGATTATTTAGAAATCAAAGGTTGTTTTTTTTTTTAAGTTATCCTTTAGACTTGTGTTCACTCATCTCTCAGTTTCATACCTGTAATTTTCTCCAGTAATGAAACATCTTGAACTTCCTGAGGCAGGGAGGCAATTTTTTGCCGCACCGTTGCATCTCCTGATGCTGCATTTTCCAGGTCTTGAAGGGCTTTGATCAAATCCTCGGTCTACAAGACAAGTTAGCTGACATTAAACCAGGTGACTTCTGTGCCATTTCTTGTGATGTGGCCACTGCATCTGAGGTCCCCGACCTTTGAAAGCAAGCTTTTGGGGAATATCTTCTTCAAGTAATTTTTAAACTCTTGCTTCCTAACATAGGGAGTATTCACTAAGTCTGCAATATCCTATTGTTTATGAACTTAGACATTATTACGGCAGGATCATCTTTTTCAAGACTCTGCAACAGAAACGTCTCATTCCAATTAGAGAAGTGACCATTTAAGACAAAGCTAGAAAGAGCACGACCACATGGGTTTGAGAACCAGCCCTCTGCCCTTCGTGTTGCATCACATTGGGACTATGTCTTTTAGCTGAGCATCCCTGACGCTTTCTCTTCGACTAGCAGGACCGTATGTGCACCTTTGTTCTATTCCAAAGGAGCATTCTGACATAGAAAAAAAAAAAAAAAAAACAAAAAAAACCCCAAACACACACACCACCCCCCAACCCCTCCAACTTCTATCAGTCCAAACAAAACTGTGTCAGATTTCCATTGCTGTAAGACTTAGAGCTTTGTGACTGGTTGATGACGATGACAGCTATCCCTGTGAAAACAAACTTTACACTGTCCTGATTTGCTCGGCCGGAGCCCTCCCTGCGTAGCTCAGCCAGCCCCTTGGAAGCACGCTCCCATCTGCAAATAAGCTGGACTCCACTGTACCCCCTCAACTCCACCTCTCAGCTAGTTTTAGTGCAGTGAGGAAGAGTATGTCCATTTAAACAAACACACTCAAAACGGCCCCTAGCTTAAAAGGGATGTGGATGAGGACAGCCTTCACAGGACAGCCCCAACACACCGTATGGCCTCCCTGCTCAAAAAAAAAAATTTTAAAAAAAGAAGACAGACAGACTCCCTAGCAGGGAGAAAAAATGTTGCTTCTTTGTTTTAAAAAATACTGAAGCTTTAATGGGAGTTTTTTGAAACTGGCCCACTAGCCCTCAAACACCACCCCGGCCCTGTAAACGGCATTTCAATAGCTCGAAAACTAATAAAAACACTGAGAATTTTTAAATATTTTTTTTAATCTGAAAAATAAAGGAGTCCATTACCTAATATTTACTACTTCTTTGCAAGCTGCTAATGATTTCCAACACTAACAAACACAATGTTCATCATCAAAAGAAGCCATAAGCTGCAAGGCAGCTGGAGGTAAAATCAACAAAAAAGTCTCCCTTGCTTCCTTGGCCACTGTTATTTATTTTTCAATGGTCGCACTCTACCAGATGAAGAGCATTTTTTTTTATCCTTTTGCAATAGACAATGGTTCAACATGTGTTCATTGTGCCTTACATGGCAGAAATTGCCTTAAATGGTCAGAATGATGCTCTATTTCATTCCTACTATTTCCACATCAGCCTCAAAATAAAGTATGCAGAACTGGTTTTCCACACAAATCCATCAAAGGTTGAGCTTTTTAATAGCTGACGGAGAGACGTGTCCTACAACAAAAAAATAATTAAGTTTTAACTGTGTTACAACTTTGGGCTTGAGAGATTACACCGCTATCTTAGAAAGAACTTAAAACATGGTCTGTCCTCCTAGCAGTCCATTGGGGTTCTTTACTGGGGGTACCACTCAAACCTTGGTTTAGACCACCCGAAATGACTCAGAAGTGGCACCATGTTTCAATATGAAAAAAGAATCTGTTCCATTTCACGTGGACTTCTCGACCCCCAACTGAATTTCTCCATTAAAAGGATTTTACTTGTTGGCAGCTCCACCTTGTGGCTGTAGCACACAGGAGGTGGCTTTTGGAACAACTCCCTCTCTCAACCCGTCCCACATACCAGCAGCGGCCCAGCACTGGGGTCTTGGGGTGAGTAGCTCCCAGGGTAATCATCATCTTCCTCCTCTTGTATTTGCTGAAAAGTCCGCTTTAAAGACTTCTTCTCCTCTGCAACTGAAGACACATATAAGCAACTCATTTGGATGCCAGATCTGCCCACCTTAACTAGCTCTACTTCAAAAAGCTGGACCAGATGCTCCGATGACTGAGCTCTCTGAAGAGGATGACCACAGTTGGACTCTAACGTTGGCATCATATTCCAAACGCTCAAATATGAAACCCCAATAAAAGGTTGATTTTGCCCGCGCACTTATCTCTGTACGTGCAAGTACAAGGATACGGTATTCACATCAGCAGTGTGCACCTCATACGTATTTGTGCCTCCTACACTGCAGGCAGGAAAGGCAAGTAAACGTCCTCTGTCAACAAACGGCAGGTCGTCACCCTGCTCAGATTCCCTGGTTAATACCATGTACACAGGGAAGGATTTCTACCAGCAGAAATGAAGCACCGAAGCTAAGACACATACGGACAGAAGAATTTCAGGTTATCTTTTTGCACCAAGTATACACTCACAGTGGTCCCACAATCAACTAAATGACTGCTGGTTACTCAAACTTCCACTCTTCCATCAAAATAAAGACTTCAGAACAGCTCTGTGAAATCAAAACTCTGTGATGTGACAGCAACAACAGCAATGGGCAGAGCATGAACCGATCCCCAAGCAGGTAACCTACGGCACTGCAGAAATAAGGACTTCATAAAGCAAGGCAGTGTTGGTTAAGCGAACCCTAGCGTAGCATACCTTAGCTTGAAAGGGAGGAGACAGTTTATTCAGTGAGTCAGAAGTCTTAATGCAGCCTTTGATCCAGTTACAGAGCCTTCAGAAGAAGACAGATCATGCTTCAGACTCGCCACCAAAATTTGTAAGAGGCAGGGTAATTTGTAAGAACGCTTTGGACAGTCTTGAGAACATGTCTTCAATGGAATCAAGTCTTGCCGAGATAATCATGGAGTTCAAGGGCAACATTTTGTATATACTTTGATTCACAGGAAAATCCAACATCACTCTTGATTTAAAATTAAATCAGTCTGCCCGACACTAATGAGGAAAGGTCTGTCCTGCCTTGTCAGATTGGGAGGTATGTCTGGAAAACTTTATTTTATTGGAGACAAAGTCAGAGGTGCTGCACAGCCTGCTCCTGTGGGAAAAAGCTGAACGACCCTCGTGAGATAGACACACACACATCTCTGCTAGAAAACAGAGTTACTCAACAGAAACCAAAGCAGCACAGAAAACTGTTACCCTAAACCAAATGAATTTTTGATGCATGCTAGAGCAAAGCTATCTAGGCGAGGAAAAGGCACAGTGCAAGTACTGAGTGCATCCAGCTGATGTAGTAAGAGTACTTGATAATCTGACTGACGAGCAAGATACCAGATCAACAAGGAAAGTGGCTGCTGTCCACCGAGGTTGCACAAGAGACCAGCTGAGTTCAACAGGAGACGCGCAGAGGACAAAATGGCCAAAGAGAGCACGTGAAGTTATGTAGCCCAATGCAGTGTACCATCAGTATTTATCACTTGTGTGCACTTATCCTAAAGGAATTAACCAACAGAGGATAAAGGCAAGGTAACAGAAGAATGCATGACCGTGGTGCGTGCAGAAGTGAAAACGAAAATGAGAACTGGGATTCAAATTGCCAAAGAGCTATTCCTGCTGTCTGCCAACTGGTCTACCACAAGACACAGTATTATGCCTGCTTACTGCTCCAGCACAGAGGATTCAGAACGCACTGAATTTTCCATCTGAACAAGAAGCGAGTTCGATTGGGAACAGTCAGAAGGCAGCAGATGCCTGAACATCTGCAGCCCAAGCACCGGTGGCTAGCTGGCGTATCTGAAGAGAGGCCACTCCCTGAGCATATGAACGGCAGCGCATGGGACAAAGTGGCCAGCAAAGGAGCACAGACGAAGCAGTCAGCTTTGAAGTAGCATTTTGGGCACGAGTAGCGTGACAAACGTGGATCGTTGCCCTTCCTTCCTTGGCATTGGTAAGCAGGGGCAGCAGAAGACCTCACTGAGGAATCCTAGAAACACCATCTCCATTTCATCAAAACGGAAGGAAACCCTCACACTTAGTTTCAAACTCAAGAGCTTGAGTGGTGGAAGAGGACCCCTGGAAGAGAACAGGAATCCAGGCATAAATTGTAACACGCCCTGCCTGGGTCGCTCTCAAAATCTGCTAGCCAGCAGTAATTTAACCATTGCAGCCTACGCTTCTGCAAAAGCCTGTCAAATCCAACACGAGAAGTGGAAAGCAAGCATTAGGAGCGTCTAAAACTGATCAGAATTCAGCAGTGGTGTGTAACATCCATCTTCTGAAACAACCGAGAGAGCCTTGCACAATAGGGACAGCTTCCTCCAGGAAAATCAAGAGCCCATTCCTGACATGGACATAAAGATGACAGAGAAGCTGTCACTACTAGAGATGAAGCCAGCTTTCCTGCTTCGCTGGGGTCTTCTTCACAGCTCAGAAACTGAACTACCCCCTAAAAGCCTTCAAAGACCAAAGCACTTCCTTTCTCCAAAATGACAATCGCTGTTGTAACAGCGTTGCAGAGAAACTCTGGGTTGTTATCTTGCTGTTGCAGTGTCTGGGGAGACTTGTAAAGGTGTTTTCTCCACCAACTTTTCAGTCTTCAAACCATCTCCGGTGGCCTGAGGAAGCTTACGGTGCCAGAGACCTCAATGACGGAGCATGAGTTTTTCCTGTAAGCTGGCAGCACAGGAGATCTTCCCACCTAGGGTGTTCCCCTTTTTGTTCTCGTCTCTTGATGACTGGTTTTGGAGGTAAACAGCCTTCTTTGATTTGACTCCAGGCTGATACGCACAGTAAAGAGAAACCAGCTGTGGAATCTGTATACACACATTCAAAAGGATTACTAGGAGTTTAAAACTTCATTCTGTTAAAAACAGTGGGTTTATGTGGGGTTTTTTTAATCTCAAGGCAATTTAGAACTATTATCTCCTCTCATGAGGACTGTGTTACGTTCACCTCTTCATCCAAGAGGCAGCCACACCGCAGGGTAAGGAGCTCCCCATGCAGATAACGCCTTCCACTGGCGGGAACTGTGCAAAGGGTTCAGATTTAAAAAAAAAAAAAAAAAAAAAAAGTCCTTAATTCACACGAGGATTTATCAGCCTTGGCGCAGCTACATCATGTGCCTTTTCTGAACGTTACTACAGTTATGGGACAAGCTGCATGAGCAGAAACATGCAAGGAAAGCCCACTGACAGCTACTGCAGCTCTAGAGTACCAGGCAAACCTGTGAGACAGGGGCTTCTGCAGGTCTCTATGTAACTGTTTACTCGACAGGCAGACCAGCTGAATTTAAGTGGGTTTCTTATGTGTTGGCAGGGCTGCCATCCTCAATCAGCATAACAAAAACTATAACTAAAAACTAAACTTCTGTAGGCTTTAGGCTCCAGGCACCAGGGGTTTAGCAACTTGTGCGAGATCCAAGTAAACTCAGATGAAAGAGACTTTTGGGAAGTGATGGAGGACAAAATATTGAATACTACAACAACAAAAAATTGACAGCTTTCCTAAAGAAAAGAGAAGACCACTGCAGAGCACCAGAAGAACAGAACAAGAGAAACCCAACGGTCTGGTGTACCCTCCAACTGTTCTAACCCTTTGTTTCTTTGGGGGCAGGTTACTCATCACTGTTCTCATCACAACCTATGTTTGCTGGCAGCCTCTCCTAGGTCAAGCATAACTGGAGTTGATCTGCTCCAAAATTATACCAAGTCGTGTCCCCAGGTGCCTTCATCTCCGTTATTCTTGGTAGTGTGCCCACCTGCTCTCCTGCCCGATGCTTTTCTCCATATTTTAATGTGGGTCTGGCTTCCTGTGCCAGAATCTGCAATATAAAGGCAATCAGAGCAGGTGGGGAGCAGTTCAGGTTTGTGTTACAGTGGGACACTCCTTCATGGCAGCGCATTCAAGGACCTCCTTCAACCACTTATTACCAAGACAGTGAAAAGAAAACATCAGCTATACAGGTTGTGTTACCTAAAGGACTTTACATCAAACCTCTGCAGACCTAGTTTTCCCAGGCTGTGAGATAAATGGGTGGTTCCTCTCTTCCCTACTGCTTGTAAACAGAAACATTCTAGTAAAAATGAGATTAATGAGAAAGCAAATGCAAGCTTAATGAATACATTTGGACTTAAACCAAGATAAAATATCAATATTCAAAAGCTCATTTCCATGTGTATGTATTTTTCCTTAAGGAACCTGGAAGACTAAAATGTGGTAGTGAGGTGCACCACTGGGGAAGTCAAGAACAGGGAATATGGGTTGCTTAGAAAGGGCCGGAACTCTTTCTGACGGGAAAGCTTCGTTATTTGCGCAATCAGTTCATTCCATGGCAGGAACTTAGCACATCCTGCTGACTGAACTGCTATCCATTTACCCAAGCGCTAATGAAATGCCACTGAAACACACACCAGTAAGCTTTAAAGACGTCTTTCCTCACCGACACAGGGCTCTGCGTTTTTGGCACATTTCACAACTCTTAAGTGTAGCTGGTGCTCTCCAACCCAAGCAGAGCCATCCCGTTCAGAGAACAGCACCTACCAGCCCAGGCATTTGGCACCCTGCGATACGAAGCAGCTGCGGAGAACTGCCTGCATAGGCTTGCTGCCGTACCTTGGGCTGAAGAAAAGAATACTCCTGATCACAGCACCAGATACCCTTAAGGGCCTTCAGAATTTTGTTTAATGGCACAACCTTGTACCAATCTAAGGATACTACTACCACCTATCTCTCAGCTGCATCTCCCCTGGGTGTACAGAAAACCAAGAATTCAGAATGGGTTTGGGGGAGCAGCATACCATGGTTTTCCACTTCTGTGATAAACATTACATCTGTAAAACAGACACATTATTGTCCATTTCGCTTACATTCATCTGTTTAAAAACAGAATAACCCCAACAAAGCCTTCTGCAACACAGTCACCCACCAGGAACTGGACAAACACCGCTTTATCTTACAAACCCATAAAAATCCCATGTGGAACTAGCTCTTGCCATTAAGAAACTAATTTGAAAACAAGCCAGTGAAAACAAGCAGAAAAACTCAAAACAACTCTGTGGAGTTTTTCAAATTTCTTTTTCCTCTTAATTTAAGAAAATGTCAGTTTCTTTTTTACAATGAATTGACAAAAAGGCAGCAATATTCACACTCATGAAAAGGCCCTAACAGTTCCCTCAAATAAAAGAGACTACATTAATCTCTCCAATTACCCAGACAAAACCTAAGTTCCTCGCCAAGCAAAGATGCGCACACAGCAGTCCCTAAAACGCTTTTATTTCTTCATTCTGTTTCCCGCAGACAAAGATCTGTTACACTTAGGAAGGGCCCGATTTTGTATAAACATTTCTAAGTCGGGCAGAAAACAGGAGCCGGACTGATTGACCCCACCAGCCAAGAGGAGGAGGACACTGAGCAAACTGGTTGCCAACACCAGGAAATTGCAGCCCCGTTCCTTGGACACACGGTATCATCTTGTTTAGATTAAAAATTAAACGCTTGTCGAGGTACCTCAAATGCACAGTTTCAAACCCTCAGTTAATCAGTCCCACAGGAATTTGGGCACCTAAATTCTGTCCTTTCACCACAAACAGGTATCTTATTGCACCCAGACAACAGCAAAACCCGAATTTGAGCTATTTCGTGTGGAGACTGCTCAGCTTCCACCCTTCCCTTCTCCCACCACAGGAGCAGAGACTCCCTCTGTCCTGACACAGCAGCGACAACCCCTTTGGTCAGGTCAGATGGGTCTCCCAGCATTTGGGGTAAAAATGGCACTACCTTCTGAACGTCACAGTTAAACTGCGGCCAGCTGGAAGGCCTCTGCTGTAAGCTGCTGAAACACCCATCCCGCGTGTTACAGACCTATGCCTATGCATGTCTCATATGAATGCTGCATTAACCACCCCACTAGACATACCCTGCTTGTTTTCGCCACCTACGATGGCCTAAGAGCACTTTCCTAAGGACTAAGCCAACTCTCTCACAAAGCATCGCACCTCTACAAGGGACAGGGGAAATCCGGTCGAAGCAGCAATGTGCTTTTCGCTAATACGAAGACATTGATGCTTCCTTTAGCTGCGAAGCAGACCAACACTCCCCTGCCCAGAACACTCTGGATTTGTAACGAGCCTCGCCTTCCACAGGCGAGGCATCCTACTGCTCCCCTCTTTTCACTACAGTACGAGCAGTTCAATGTTCTCAGGTGCTACAGGAGGGGCAGTATCCTCCAATGCAGTATGAAAGCACAATAAAGGCAAGAAGCTTACGCTCAGTTTCGCACATCTGTCTCATGCAATAACAAGGTTATAACCATGATGCTCTAACAATGTTAAATGAGGCAAAGTTATTGTCTTCCCTAAATGACATCAGCTGGTATAAGAAAAAAAGAGACCAGACAAGCTTCTGGGCATATACTCCAGCCTTCAATTATTAAAAGTCATAATAAAATACAGTAACTACGCAAAAGAAAAAGAAAAAAAAAAATAGTATGAGACTGAAAGGACAAACTCTATTGAATAAACCATGATAATAACCCAGCTGATCACGCTCAGAGATGCGGAGTGGGACAATTTTAACTCTCAAGGTGGACGCAACAGTTCCCTGCACCCTACTTACTTGTCTTCACATCAAAAGGCAGCCCTGGAGTATTCTGTCTGCATGAGCAGAAGCTGAAATTACCTTAAGCTTAGCTTACTGCCAGCCACAAGTTACCAGGCAAGTTTCAGACTGGAACTGTGAGTTCCACAAAAATCAGACTTCTCTCACGGCAATCCCCAAAATCACCATGACCAGCTCTGGCAACAACTCGGCTGCAGGAGCCCAGAGCTCAACTCCTCGCAGCACTTTCAGCGAAACGCACCGATGTAAAAAACAAAGCAAAGCACACGAGAAAAGCGATACACATTTACCTTTAGTCTGGGGGCTATTGGAGTCTTCCATAGAAAGTTTCAGTTGCTGGATGAACTCGCTGCCATACACGCTCCTTTCTTGCCAGATGTTAAGCAATCGTTCCAAGGGCTTTTTGCAGCCCTCATCTGCTTCTCTGTTCAAAGATTAGAAAATAATTAATAGTTCAGCTGAAAAATATTCCTTATGTTTTAAGAGAGCATCTTCCAAACTAGCAGCTGCGTCCACTGTAATGTTTGCACATTTGGAGAGAATCCTTCTCATACTGTCTGGGACAAACTGTGCAACACACATTTGTGGCCAGTTTTCCCCTTTTATTGGGGCCAAAGATTGCCTGAAAGCACCCCGCGCTCCCACCCCAAAGTAAAAGCAGGAACAGTTCAGAAGGAATAAACTTGCTACCGTTCAGAGTGTGCAAGAAGAGTTATAAAACACCACCAAGTTGGCATGTTTACAATTCAGAGTATTAACTCCAAACAGTTGTTTCAGTCAATAACATCCCAATTAAAAAGCAGGTTGGTTGGATCATTAGGCACTAAAATGTACTCCTATAGCGCACTGAAAGCTAGACAGCCCTCTCCAAGAGCACACCACTAAACACACGGGACATTAACGTTGTTTTGTTTGGTTGAGATAATAGGAATTATTATGCTAATCAAGGAAAATCTTAACTAAATGGCAGTCCGTTTTTGACAGGATGGTAGCTGCATCGCTGCTGCTGCTTCCCTTTTACGTGTAAAATCCTTTCTTCCCCTGACTAATGATCAAGTGGCCACCAAAACGAGCAATGCAAAAAGAAACCCTGCTCAGACCAGAAGACCGACGAGAAACCAGTGATCCAAAATATCCGCTCTTTTAAAGTCTTCTGACAAGGGGGAAGCGCCATTCATAATGTGGCTTTAATAAACGCAAGCAACGATTCAGTTTCACTACCCACGAACCAATCTGCAGGATCTTTTGGTAACAATTAAAAATGCACATAGGAGCTGCAGGCAGAGAACAAATGTGTAAAGCTGTGAGGGGCCAATTCACCTACAAATTAAGTTTCCCCAATGAGAAATATTAACGCTAAACAGTTCCTAGCTGCAAAGTAGTCAGAATCCCATCTCTGCTAGAGAGGGTACAGGCATCCCTGAGACTTTAAAAGAGCCAAAACCCAACAAAATCCAATTGAATCCGACTTGGTGTAACAAGAATGCAAATCTCTAGAGAGAAGAGCTGAAGAAATACGAGACACAGCTACGTACCTGGCAACGTGAGAAAAAGCATCCACAAGGACAGATTCGAATTCCCTTGTGAATTCAGGACCTTTCCTCTTACTGTTCTGGATGACATCATTTGCTAAATATAGAAACGTAAGTTTCCTACTCGATTTTGCTGGGAAAGGGGAAAAAAAAAAAAAAAGAAGGAAAAAAAGAGAGTTTGCATTTTTTTCTCACTTCTTTCACCTGGAATCATTGACGCGATTTCCAAAGTGGCTTATAGCTTTTTGGGCTGAAAACAAAGTTCAAAGTATTTCCATGTTACAGAGGCAAATCAGAGGCCTTCAAGTCAAGCAGCTCTTGCTCAAGTCAAGAAGCTCTCCTTACTCCTGCTTGGCTTTCTTCTAATTAATTTACAAAACAAAGACGAGCTTAATGCTTCTTCTACACAATGACACATCAACGCTGAGGAAAGCTTCATGAGAAATAAACTTGAAACACACGATTAAAACAAGCTGTTCTGACCTACCAGCTCCTCATTGTAACAACAGACGTATTCCTCATTATTTCAATTCAGGAAAAGAACTTGTACAGAACCACTGAATTCAGAACGGAGTGAAACCACAGGAGAAAGCTATTGTGGAGACTCAAATATTTTTCCAGGCAATGCTGCGCCAAAGCAACGTTGCATTTCTTCCATATACCATAACTGTTCCCATCTTGACACCGTCAGCTTCTATGTGACTAGGGCTGGAACGGGTGGGAGACGCTGTTCTGCAGAGCGCGCGCGCGAGACAGAAAACAAAAGCGCTCATTTCCACAGCAGGCCAAACCCTGAACTTTCAAAAATTCGTACTTAAGAGCCTATAAACGGCAACAGCCAGCAATCGCACGGAGGGCTCCTGCCAGGGCTGCACCGGAGCCGCCCGCTCCCGGGGCGAACGCTGCCGGCCCCCCAGGACGGGAGAGGTGGCACCGGCTGGCTTCTCCCCGGCCCGGGGACAGGGCATCAACACCGGCATTGGCAGCCTCCCTGCCTTCGTAATGAAGCAATTTAAGAAACTACCAGGAGTTAAGTTAATCTGTAAGGGGAAGAAAAAAAAAAAAAAGCACAAAGTATTTCTGGACGATGCTCCCAAACAAGGTTTTGCAGCTCTCCACAGCCGCTGTCCTTACCGCCTAACCCCTTCGTGCAATTCCGTAACGGAGAAGCAGCACGAATCCAAAATTTAAAAGCAAAATCTAAGCCAAATCTAAGGCCTAACCCAACAGCAAAACCTAAGCCACCGACGCGCTCGGCAGTCAAGGCGAGCGCAGCCGGGGAGGGCGCACCGCGGGTCTGTGCCGCACGGCCGGGCTGGGCGCCCTCCCCCTCCGCGGACGCTCCCGTCCCCTGCCCAAACGCCGCCCCGAGCACCCGCCCCGCGTACCGGGCCGCCGGGTTCCCCCCCCCCCCGCCCCGCCCGCGCGACGGAGCCGGCCCCGCCAGGCCGGAGCGGCGGAGCCCGGGCCCGGGCCGACGGCCGAGCCCCGCGCACCTTTGCGGAGCTCCCGGTGCCAGACGGAGACGATGGGCCCTGCGTGCTTGCGGTGGTGGATGAGCCACAGCGAGAGCGTCTGCACGCTCTGCTGGGAGTTGCTCAGCTCCGACAGCTTCTTCTCCAGCGCCGACTCCGAGAAGGAGGACATGGCGGCGGGGCGGGCCGCGCCGGGCCTGCTCCGCCCGCAGCCTCACCGACAGCGAGCCGCCGCCGCCACCCGGAGGGGGCGCGGCGGGGCGCCCCGCCGCGGCGGGTCAAAGGGCAGCATCGTACGGATCGCCGGAGGGGGACGGGGGCCGCTGCGGCCGGCGGCCGCCGCGCGCGCCGGAAGGGGGGGAGGTGGGGGGGGGGGGGGGGGGGGAGCGGGGACGCGCAGCGCATGCGCGGCCGCACGGCCGGAGCCCGCCGAGCCGCCAGGGGAGACGCATGCGCACCGCGCGCGCCCGGGACTTTTCTCACAGCGCCCCCGCTGCGGCGGCCCCTCTGTCGCGCTGGCGGCCCCGGCTGCCGCAGCGTCACTTCCGGCACGTGGCCGCTCCGCTACGGGAGCAGGTAGGCGCCCCGGCCCGCAGGGGCCGCCCCGGCCCGGCCCCGAGCGCAGCCCCCGGGGGAGCCCCCGGCGCCGGGCCCCGCGCCGAGACAGCCCCCGGCGCCCCAGCATGGCCGTCTTCGCCACCCCCCAGGAGGCCTTCGGGGCCCTGCGCCCCGCCTGCGTGCAGCTGACCAGGGCGCAGACCGTGGAGAACGTGGGGCGGCTGCAGGCCCACCTGGCGGCCGTCAGCGCCGCGGCCCTGCAGGAGCTGCAGGAGTACGTGCTCTTCCCCCTGCGCTTCGCCCTGAAGGTGCCCGGGCCCAAGCCGGAGCGGCTGGTGCAGAGCGTGGTGCAGTGCATTTGCTCCGTCCTCGCAGCGACGTGCGTGAAGAAGCAGGAGCTCCTGCAGGAGCTTTTCTCCGAGCTCTGTGCCTGCCTGTCCCCCCGCTCCGGCTCGAGCAAGCCAGCCTCGCTGTCGGAGGAGCTGAAGCTGGCCGTAATCCAGGCGCTCCACACGCTGATGCATTCAGCTTATGGGGATGTGATCTTGTCTCTGTACCAACCCTCCACCCTTCCTCTCTTAGGATTTGCCGTATCTCTGCTTCTGGGCCTGGCAGAGCACGAAAAAGCAAAGCAAATTAAGATCTCCGCTTTGAAGTGCTTACAGGTCCTGGTTCTGCAGTGTGACTGCCAGGAGCATCGACGCCTAGATGAAGACGAGGCACAGCAATGTGGGGATTTGTTTGCTTCTTTTCTGCCTGGGATTTCCATTACGCTGTCTCGGGTTATTACTGGAGACATCAAACAAGGTCACAAACCCACCGTCTCTGCCATCAGACTCTTTTATCTGATTGTTGGCTTGGTAATGGCTGATGCACAGCTAGCCAGAATCCCAAAGAATAAAGAAAAGCTGCCAGCGGAACACAGCAGAGCGTCAGAACTAATGGTCCATAGAGGACCCGACTGGAGTAAAAGTACTGCCGAAAAACTCTCTCTCCTCCTGCATAAAATGGTTGAATTTTCTGCAGTTCACCCCCACTGGAAAGTGAGACTGGAGCTGGTGGAACTGGTCCACCACTTACTGAGGAACTGCAGTCGGTCGCTGGTGGACTCGTTCAGTCATCTTCTAAAGGCCTTGGTTGGGCTGGTGAACGATGAAAACAGCGAAGTCCAAAGCAGGTGTAACGAGGTTCTGCGGGGCATTGCAGAGCAGAGGATCGTAGCGCAGAGCAGGGCTCTTGCTGATGTCCTCTCTGAGAACCTCCATTCCCTTGCCACGGCTCTTCCTCGCCTGATGAACTCTCAGGATGACACGGGCAAGGTTTCCACTCTGAGCTTGTTGCTCGGCTATCTGAAGCTGCTGGGCCCCAAGATTAACATTGTCCTCAACTCCGCATCCCACCTCCACCGCCTCTCCAGAGCGCTGATGCAAGTTCTGGAGTTGGACGTGACAGACGTGAAGATCGTGGAAGACAGGCGCTGGGGCTGCGAGAGCGCGTGCGGACCTTCGGGCTCCTGGCAGCACGGTGTGCAGAAAGGCAGATGTCAGAAGAAATACTTCCGCTTCTTCACGGAGGAGAAAGTTTTCCAGCTCCTTCAGCAAGTTTGTCGTGTTCTTGGCTACTACGGGAACCTCTATCTGCTTGTGGATCATTTCATGGGGCTGTACGGTGAATCTGGCATGTACCGAAAGCAGGCAGCGATGGTCCTCAACGAGCTGATTGCAGGAGCGGCTGGGATGGGGGTGGATGTCCTTCAGGAAAGGGCAATTCCACTCAACATGGACGATCTCAAAGGGTCCGTAGTGTCCATTCTCGACGAGTACACAGACCAGGCGAACTGGTATTTGATCACCAGCATTGATACAGAAGAAATCGGCCATGAGCACTCTGTGCAGCATTCAGGACTTACTGCCCGTCCTGGAGGCGCGCACAGCAGCATCCTGCTTCCGTCCCCAGAGCCGCATGTAACGACCCGCACCATGAACAGCAACATCTGGCAGATCTGCATCCAGCTGGAAGGCGTCGGCTGCTTCGCCGCTGTCCTCGGGAAGGAGTTCCGGTTGCTTCTGCTGTCAGCTCTCTACCCTGTGTTGGAGAAGGCTGGTGACAAGACTCTGCTCATCAGTGAGACGGCGCTGGGGACGCTGGTGGACATATGCGAGGCCTGCAGATATGACTCCGTGCAGTCTTTGATTAATGAGAACTCTGACTATCTGGTGAACGGGATTTCCCTGAATTTGCGCCAGCTGGCACACCAGCCACATGCTTCCCAGGTCCTGGACACTATGCTGAGGCATTCAGATGCCAGCTTGCTGCCGCTGGTGGAAGACGTTATCCAAGATGTCTTGTCCACATTAGATCAGTCTTACAATAACCAGGCTTCCACGTTCCTTGGGGTCCTCCACTCAGTAATGGCAGCTTTAGGTATCTAAATGATGTTTATGTTGCGTAATTCAGTCTTACTGTAACCAAGGGTGCTTGTCTTTGACCTTTAGACTTGCCGTGGGAGATTTCACGTAGCTGAGGTACCGCAGTGGGAGAGCAGCTTTGCTTGGTGGGCCCGCTCTCGAGCGAGGATCGCCAGTAGCTTCCGCTCTCCACAGCCAGTTTCTGTTCGTCTGGCCTGTGGACTTGCAGGAATGGGGCCTGTAGTGGTTGAGAAAGGATGGATTTGCTGCTCCTCCAAGTGTTCTGTAGAAGCACATGGAGTATATTCCTTCTTACATCGGGGGTTTTAACATTCTCGTACCACCAGGGAGGTCACGGTGACGTGACAGCAGGTGCCTGGTTCTATAGCTCAGTCCCACGAGACTCGAGAGCCATGTTCATCTCCCAGGGAGCCTGTGGTACCTTGCTGACTTGCAGGAGGGCATCGTGATTGCTTAGTGACGTATCAGTTTCTTTTTTGCAGTCCAGTGGTTTGGATCATCCTGCGGTGAGGAACACCAGCAAAGGCAGACTGTCGAGTGGCAGAGCGGGACTTTGACCCAGGGGCAGCCGGTGGTGACAAGGCAAGAAGTGGAACAGTTCTTCCTTGACTACGTCAGACAGAAGCAGATCGCAGAGGGTGATCTTCCCGAGGCAGGGGATGAGGAGGCAGGTCAGTACCGTGCGTGACTGGAGAAGAGTATGTTCAGCGTGGAGAAAGACAGCGACCTCTGAGGTTTCCTTTTGTCAGATGGGGGACTCAGGACCGGGCTGAAAGCCTAGCACGCTCCTGACAGTCTCAGGTCTGCTCTGAGCTGACCCTAGCTCACCTAAGGAGCTGCTGGGTGTTCGTGCTTTGTGCTGTGCAATGCGGGGCGGGCAGGCAGCAAAATGTTTGCAAATTGAGGCTTGTCTGGCTCTAAGACACAAGCACACACTGCCTTTCCTTACCTCATAACCAGCCATTTGGGTTCAGGACCCAAAGTTTCCTCCTTCCAGGATCCTACTGTATTTTCCTCAGCCTCCCTTGGGAATCCCTGTACCATTTTCTCCTGGCTAATGATGCCACCACTCCCTTATCGCTTGGCCTTGGCAGGGCATGCAGACACTCACAGAGGGAACTTTTTAGTCTTTACTGGGCTATGCTGCAATCCTGACCTTTAAGTACTTCATCTTTAAATACCCAGGCTTTTCATTTTTAATAAAAATCAATGGGAAGTAAGTCCATGATGAGGAGAGACTGCAAATGTCAGGCCAACTGCATTGTCCAGTAAAGAAGGCAAACCTGCCCTCGTCCCACACTCCTAACTGAATCTGATGCTTCACTCGCGTGACTCGAGCGTAGACTTGACTACATCTAAATACGTTAAAAAATGCCAAAGGCCTCACCGGGGAATTTGCAGAGCGGTTGTGGGTGCATATTGTGATCTCCCAGAACTTCCAAGTCATTTTCATGGCTTCAGTAATGGTTTTGTCTTCCAGATGAGGTTCCCCCCCTTGCTAAGCTGGAGCCAAATGACTCTGACACAGAAGGAGAAACTCTGCTGCCAAGCCATGCTCAACTGGCCAAAGATGTGATGGAGAGGTGCATCCACTTGCTGTCTGATGGGAGCCTCCGAGTGCGGCTAAAGGTTGGTAAATGCCGGCTTGGAGGGGACAGGCAGTGCCCCTGAGGGGGGCCGGTAGTTCGTCAACACATGCACGATGCCTGCTGGGCTCCTGCTGTAATGAGGTTAGTGCTGGCACATGCTTATGCAGGACAGACCCTCCAAGTCTGGGAAGAGAAAGGGAGACAGTTTTCTGGGAGTAATCTGTTTGAGGAATGGCAGCTAGACTATGCAGAATCTTACAGGTATCCTCATAGCAGGCACCTTCCCTCGATGCTCGCAGTAGGCAAGTCTCGTGCCTCGGCCTTTGGTGGAGGAGGCAGAAGCATCTTTCTCCCATCAAGGACTCCCATCCCCCTTGCTCAGACTGTAGCGCACAGACTGATGAACATTTCTGAAGTTGCTGGGGTGATGATAAGCAGGGCTAAAAGCCTGGGGTTTTTTAATTATGAAAACCCTTTGAAGGTGGCCTCCTTTTAAACTGCAAAGCGAGACGGCAAATGCAGCGGTGAGGCATAACCCAGATTCTTACCACAGAGGCCCCAGCCCTACCAGGTGATCCTGCTGCTGTGCCAGAGCTGCAGTCGGGTCCTAGCGCACAGCTCAGCCTGTGGGATCAGGCCAGAAATCACACCCTGCTGCAAGCCCGGCTCTGTAGCCCAGCACAAGTTATGTCACTGTGCTACTCGTCCCTTGCCCCGGTGTCCTGTGCACTGTTCACTTATCCCCGCTCATGCTGAGGGAAAACTGCACCCTTCTGCATCAAAGCCCTTCTTTCTCCTGGCTCCCTGCTGTGATGCTGGGGATCCACCCGAATGCCTGGTGCTGCTGGCACTGCAGCACTCTGAAAGTCTCTTACGTACCCCTCCTGCCCAGGTCCTGGACGTGCTGGAGCTCTGTGTAACTGTGCTGCATCCTCACGGAAACCATCTGCTTCCCATGGCTCATCGAGTCTGGCCAGCTCTTGTCGCCCGGCTGATTAGTGATGACCCTCTGGCAGTGCTCAGAGCCTTCAAGGTACAGCAGCGAATCCCTGCCAACAGCCTTCAAGCTGGCGCTTAGAAGGCAAGCAGCTCAGGCATTGCCGTGGCCCGTGAGAGAAGCATGGAGCTTGTGGAGTGATTTTTTTTAAATGTGGTTCGGAACGCAGGGTCACCACCCTGCAGTGGGTAGGCTTGTACCCCTCCCACTGCAGCTTGTCCACGGGTAAAACCTTGACACTGTTCCTGGGGGAAACAGCAATATCAGTAGTTGTTGCAGGGAAGAGGAAAATGGTTCTTTTACAGCCCAAGCAGCTGTCAGAGGCACTGTATAGTGCAACTTGCCCTTGCTGGAGCCACAGTCTCAGCACCCCCCTTCGGAAGCCTCAGACTGAAGCAAAGGGATTGTTTCATGACTGAGGCTTTGGCAGGGGAGGGGAGAGGTTAAGCGAAGACTTGGCCTCACAACAACACTACTAAAGAGCTCCTCACTACATCAACTGACCGCGTCCTCTTCCTGACTCACAAGTTGGACAGCAAAGCATGCTTCCAGAGGCTGCCAGTCCCTGAGTTTCACAGGGCTTCCTCTGCTGTGCAAAATGAGGTTTGTTTTAGAATCCTTCAGTGTAAATAAGAGTTTTGATTCCCCACGTTCAAGAAGCCATACACTAGAACTTCAGAGTAGCCATACCTCACATGTGCCTGCCCTAAAGGGGCGAGGTTGCCACACAAAACCGAATTAACTCTTGAAAAGTTCAAGGGATCATTACCATTAACACTGAGCTTGGGTTTTTTTAATAAGGAATCCCCTGTGAGTGTTTTCCTTCCTAAATCTCGGGACAGCAAGTGTGGTATCAGCATAAGCCAAACACAGCATAGCCAGCGTCTCAGTGCTGCACACAGAGACCAGGAGCTTAGTGAAGTTCCAAGGGAGAACCCTGTTCTGGCTGCATGGGTTGGCCCCATGGATCCCTCCTTCATTTTCACGTGTATTTAGGGCCATTCTCTAGGCCAGTTTGGTTTTTACCCTGGGCGCACACCAGTAGTGCTGGGTGCCCTGTGCTGCAGCCAACTGGCCTTTCTGTTGGCTGGCATGCCTGTGAGGGTGGACTGTTTCCATCACAAAGCTGACTTATATTTTAATGGCATTTTCCATCAGAAGCAATTCTGAATAAGACTTCACAAGCTACTTTTACCTTTGCTGTGCTAAGGAGAGAAGGGCAGTCCCAGCAGTCAGCTGCGTGGAACTGAAGAGCGGGGTGCAGGTCTCGGCCTCTCCACCGAGCATTTGCCTTCTGCTCGTTATGGAAAACCGTGGCAGGTGTGGCCACATTGCTCTCAACTGCAAAAAAAATGATCAAGGGAGAACAAATGCCGAGCCCCTGAGGTTGCCAGGCTCCTCCCAGACCTGCACATGCAGTTACCCCTCGGTAACCGATGTTTCTCCACCAGGTGCTGTGTACCTTGGCTCAAAAGTGCGGGGACTTCCTGAGGCAGAGATTCTCCAAAGACGTCCTGCCTAAGCTGACCAGTTCCCTCCTCAGCCAGGCCCCAGCAAGCGCCAGAGCCGGGCCTGTGTACAACCACACGCTTGCCTTCAAGTTGCAGCTGGCTGTGTTGCAGGGACTGGGTTCTCTGTGCGAGAAGTTGGACATGGGTGAGTACCAGGGAAAGTATAGGCTGTATGAGATCTCTGCCAGGCTTACCTCTTCTCGTTTCATCTCAGCTGAGCAGGCCTGCACTTGCTTCTTGTCCTTCTGCTGCCCCGTGGGATTGATTTCCTGATCTTCTCCAGCCTCAGCCTGTTCAGGTCCTGCTGGGCCTTAATCTGTCCTCTTTGAGTGTTCTGTATGGAGGGGCTGGTCCTCTTTACTCCCCAGGAGACAAATGGGAGAGGTCCCCAGCACCTCGCAGAATCTGACTGCTCATCTGGCTTGTGCATGAGAAGTGGGTATAAAGCGGAGCACCTGCGTTGCTGCAGCTAGGCCTGTTGGGCCATGATTTGTTCTTAATTAACTGAAGAACTGGAGCCCAGATAAGACTTCTGGCTAACGTGACTGGTTCCATTTTGGGGCATCTCTCTGGGTGACCCTTTAAATGCAGCACTTCACATTCTTCTACTGAATGAAACTCTCTGAAATTCTCCCAGGTTAAATTTCTGGAGCTGGCTTTGATGAGGGAGACAGTTTGCTGGCTAGTTGCTCTTTTCCTCTCTCAATGCCCTTGATTGCTTCCCTAGCTTTGCAGCAAGATGCTTAAGAGGCAAGGTCAGAAGAGCTCTGGGTCATGCAGTTCAAAGGCTCAGAAGCCCCTTGCCGCCAATTTAGAGCTGATTCTGTTAGGCAGCAGCCGCTGAGTAGGTTACCTCCTACCCTTCTTTTCTGTTCCATTTCTGCAGGCGAGAGTGACCTGAATAAAGTGGCAGATGCCTGCCTGATCTACCTCAGTGCCAAGCAACCCATGAAGCTTCAAGAAGCTGCCCAGAGGTAATGTCTCTTAAATGCAGGTGTATCAGGTGTACAAATAACGTGGGACAGAGGGAGCACGGTAACCCCTTCCCTCTTGCACCTTTCCCATTCCTCCCTCCGGCACGTTTCAGTCCTGTACAGCAGGGTCTCTCGTGGAAGTTAACCCCTTTCTGTGGTGAAGTATCATTTACTACCCAAAATGAGCTAGAGGTTAGCTTGCCCACAAGTTACAGCTGACTTTCAGATTGCCTTGCAGTGCATTTGGGGATGGGGGGAAGACGTGCCACTTGCTTTTTTCCAACTACCTCCTGTTCTAGAGTACTTGGGGCTCTTGGCCCACTGGTGGCATAAAGCTGCAGAAGCAAGGCAGCTATGCAAGAGGGTGTGCCAGACATTCCCGTGTATTTTATCACTTAATACCTTCTGCAGGCTGGGGGATTTACTGCTGTTATCCTCCCATTTTCCCTGGGCTCCTGCGATCACGTCAGCCCAGGCTCTGCCAGGTGGACCAGAGTTTGGAAAGCTGTCAGTCTTGGCACCGGTCTTCCTCTGGGAAGGCTGGGAGAGGTTAAAAGAGCACAAACAGTTTAGGTGAACACACATCAGCTCTACGAAGTGTTGACAGGCATGCTTTGCTGCTAGGTGTACAAAATCCTGCTCAGCATGTTCCTGCTGTCAGGATAAGAAATCACTATTGTCATATGTTGTCACCTGGAAACAAGGCCAGGGATTTCAGCAGACAAAGCGAGTCCAGTTACAGAACATGGAAGATAAATAAGGAAGCCACGCACCTCTGTCTCTGCTGAAGGACAGGGGTAACAGCCCCCCCCCTTTCTGTGTGGCCAGCCCTCCCCGTCCCCGGGGGGAGAGGAAGGCAGCGGTGAGCAGGTTCAGCAGCGCTGTGGGTCTCGGAGGGCAGGCTGTTGAAAAGGGAAGAGCTGCCAGTTCCCTTTCGCCCCGGCGAGCGCAGCCCCCCCAGGGGGGTGCAGGGTGCGAAGGGCTTTTATGTGGCTGGGCAGCAGTTTAGACAGAGAGTGCGCTCGGAAGCTGTCGCCGTACCTTTGTTTGTATTCCTGCGCTGGTGAGAGTAGGGTTATTTTTACCTTAGTGGCTTTTATTGCATCTCAGCAGGCTTCAGCAGCATTTGTTCTGCAAAGGCGTTCTTCGCTGTAGGTTTGCATACCCTTAATAAAATAAAGCGTTCATCTGTGTAAGCAATGCTGGAATGGAAAGGAGAACACCAGGTTTTGTCTAGATATTTGGAATCTTAAGCTTTTAAATCATTAACAAAGCAGTCTGAAAAGCTGTGCAATTTCCCCCCACAGCAGGGATGGGGGAAATACTGAATTAGCCCTATGAGGCGATAGGGTCACTAGAAGATAGATAGCGTGGCGAGCTCGCTGTTATTGGAGAAAAAGGGCGGCAAAGTTCAGGGCAAGTAACACTTTTCTCCTGTATATTATTTTTATTCTATATTAAGGGTGAAATGCCACATGTTATGCTGCTCCCCCCTTGCCTTTGATGCACCATACACAACATATTTCACTGAACAAAGCCAGGTCTTCTGTGAACAGCTATCGTGTGTAGCTCTGTTGGTCAGGCACATGCGTGCACCGAGGCATGGATGGTGTCTGGCCTGATGTTAGCCGTGCATATGGCAGTACTGGTAGATTTGGTGGGTTTGGTTTGGTTTTTTTACTTTAGTCCTGTCTGATCCCTGGTCCTGGGTGGATCACAGTTAACCACATCACAGTCACTTTTAACCACAGAACACGACAGGAGGTTTCAGCTCAGAAAAGTCAAAATGAGTTTGCACTGTAACAATCCGCTCCAGCGCCAGGATGAGAATCACTTCTCAGCCATGCTTCAGCTTCCTCTCTCCAGCTGCTCAACTACCAGATTCCTGTGGGCTCTGGTCCTTTTCCTTGCTCTCCATGTGCCTGAAGGTAATCCTGCAAACTGACACAGCTTGTCACACGTGAGGCCCTTTCCATCTAGGCAAGGGCAATGTTATCAGCCTGCTACATGAAAAATTCTGCATTTTAAATGCTTCTAAAAACAGACAGACCAGAACTAATCTTAGCCACAGCATGAGTGCCAACATACGTCACATAACTCAGCTTTATCACTGCAGAAATCACACAAGGTAAAAAGATGCTTGGAATCAGCTTGCCATGTTGATTTATACTAACTGGCCTTTGCTCAGCCTCTTGGATTCTTACTCAACCCGTGAGTTGTGACCTGCCAAGAACAAGGTCAGGTCCTACAAAGTCAGGTGTAGCTCCAGTAGCTCCCTGCACTGGCTGAGTGAGGGTTTTGTAGGTGTGCAAAGGGCTAAGCAGGAATTTTTGGCCAAGGTGCTGGAGCCACAGGGAGAAAAAAAAAAGTTCTGGCTATCATCCAGGGATGTTCTCATGCCCCAAGGAGGCTGCTTAATCCCATTTACGGGACCCTGTAGTTTTATTAGATGAGCCAGTGGGAGTAAGTGAATTTTATAACTGCAGCTTCATGCAATACTCAACAAGCAAAAATAGGTGCTGGGGAAAAAAACAACCTCCAGCACATCTGAGGAAGAGAAACTGGGACAATAGGCTTTATAATAAGGTGACTTCTGGGAGTATTCCAGCAGAGGAATATTATCCAAAGCTTGGAAAAAAAAATACTGGAGTCTGGGAAGGCTAGGGGGCACAAAATGCATCTCTGCTTTCATTGAAAATAGGCCCGTGCAACTGTGGGTAAAGTGAGCAGGAACAAGGGGCGGTGGCATGGGACCATGCACGGGGAACAAGGCGGGGGGAGCTGGTGTCGACTGAGAGTCCCAATATGTAACGCTGAGCTTCTCATCAATTTGTTGAGTTGCATCATCTCTGACAAGCTTTTCACTTTTGGGGAGGAAAAAAAAAAAAGCCACAAAACAAAAAAACCCAAAAAACCTGTGAAGGAAAAGCTGTTAAGAAATTGTCATTGGCTTCTGCCAACGCTTCACACATAGCTCTGCATTTTTCAGTTTGAAGTGACTGTTTTGAAATTTACACTTAATGCCTAATGAATGTTTACAGGCTGTGAAATTTACTGTTTGACCTTTTGGCCAACAGGCTGGATAGGAGTGGTGGTTTTTTTCCCAGGATACAGAAATAATTTCCCCAGTTCTTACTGAAGCCTGTGGTAAACTAATCTGGTTAAACATTCAGCAGATGCCAAAGCCAAAGGCTTGTCCTTGCACCAGCCTGTTCACTGTGCCACAGCTTTGGGAAAAGACAAGGCAAGAGAAGAGCCAGGCTCTGCTCTGTGCTAGCCAAGCACATTGTTTAGCACAACTGGAACAAATATGAGCTATTTTTGGACCTTTTTAGATACCAAAGGTGATTACGCAGTGTACCTCCTTTGGTTTGCCTGTGTATTTTATTGGAGACTTATCGACAGCCGTCATTCGCAGGCTGGGCTGAAGTACACCAAAACAGCCACCTGCACAGGGCAAAATTCAATAAAATGATATTTAAGTAAAAAAAAAAAAAAAAGGCAACAACAGAAAACAAACCTGGATTAACCCCAGGATTCTTTGCCATGGAAACAGGTTGCTTAGAAACTACCCCAGAGTTAGTTTGAAAATGTAAAAGTCAAGTTGTGCTTTAAGCTACACAGCACTCCAGGTTATCGGGAGATAATCACGCACCTCGGGCCATTATGGGCAGGAGAGGCAGGGGTTCCTGGGTCCTGCTAATCTCCTGAGGGTTGCTCTCTCCAGAGCAGCTGATGGGGAAGAGGTTGGAGAGCAGGAGAGCTGTGCTGTGGATGGAAGAGGTGAAGCTGTGTGCGTGCTGGAGGAGTGGAACCCAGCTGAAGAGGATCCCCTCTTCCCACATTTACTGCCCAGCCATTTCCTCTTTCTTGCCCGGTCCCATCTGCCCCAGCCATCAGGAGTGAGGATTACAGCTATGCACTGCCCACCAGCAGCAGCCCATGGCAAGCTGGGGGAAGCCGCTGGGACCCGCTGCGTGCTGGCGGGCAGCTGCACGCTCACGGTGACGTGGCCAGGAGAGCACTGGCAGGGCTCGGAGAGCTGCTGCAGGGGCATCAGCAGGCTCCAGCCCCTGCCCCAGCGAGCCTGCCTGCGCTCCACCCAGGGCACCCGGCGCTGGGGTCCGGCCAGCCCTCCCAGCCCCGGTCAGCACGGCTGCCATAGCAAAGCCGGAGGAGGGGGGAGCCCCGCCAGCTCACCTGCCTCCGGCCGTCCCCCGGGAAGAAGGCACCTTGCCGATGCAGTTGTTGCCAAGCCCCGCTATCGCTTTGGAGCACGTTCGCGCTGGGTTCCCCTGGAGCGGACGGATAGGCACGGCAGGCGCCTTCCCGAGGGGACGCTGCCAACGGCTTGCAGTGGCCACGTCTTCCCTCGTTGCTTCTCTCAAGCCCTGCACCGAGAGACAGGCAGTGGGTAATGGCAGGCAGGCAAAAGCAGCGGTAACGAGTTGTACAGCCACGAGGCTGTGAGGAGAGGAGGGAGCTTTGCAGTGCCTCCATCGCATTCCTGGGCTTTTTCAGGTTACCCATGGCACCGCACTCCCTTTCAGAGGAGAGCTAAGGGGTTTCTGCCTGCCCTATGTAGGAAGCAAGCTCACTTTAGGGACAAATGTTCTTCAGGGAGAAGTTTTGACCGCAGTCAGGTCTGGATTTGGTAGCAGGTGATCTTTGATTTTGGAGAGGGGCGTTCTGTCCTGTGGTTGGGCAAACAGAGACCAGCCCTACCCTTTGGTTTCTCCTCACACTACCTGGCCCAGCTGGTGTTCTCCTCGTGGCCCCGTGATTTCAGCAGAACCTGGAGACCTGCAGATGCGTGGATAGGCATTGACTGGGGTCGTGGAAGGCTGACCCCCAGGTCTGGTGAGCGCTGTCGACCCCTGGTGCTTGCAGTCCCCGTGGGAGCACAGGGTACTCGGCACCGTGCAGGAGGAGGCCTCGCAGTGCCGCCAGGGCAGCCTGCAAATTCCAGTTTAATTCTGTACATGGCAGAGCCAGAGAACTTAATACCAGTTAAGCCCAGTACGCCTTGTGTGCATTAAAGCCTGACGCAGACCTGGCCAGTCCCAAAGGTTACTGACAGCCAGAACCAGCAGGAAGAAATGAGTAAGGGTCGGTTGTGCAAGTCAGCCCGTTTGCTGCTTCGCTCCTAGGAGCTTCCAGCTCCAGCAGGACCATCCCAGCATCTTCCCTACAGCAGCTGACAGCTGGGGGCCAAAGAGGGAAGTTCGTGCTCAAAACTCAAATCCCCATCTTACCTTGGCATTGAAATTCAAAGTGAAAACCATCAGCACAGCAGCAGAGCATTAGAGGAAGCTGTCCTTCCTCTCTTCCTCTGTTCAATTGCTAATGAAGGGTTGGGTTTTTTTAAAAAAAAAAAATAAAAATCCTGCTTTGTGAAAGGTGCTGTGCAGAAGGAAGAAAATTTGGAGGCAGCTGACAGGGACTTTGGATGAGGGGAGAGCCTGCATCCACACCAAGCCCTCAGTACAGCATTCAGCTCCACGCGCGGCCCAGCCTGGAGAGCTGCCCTGGCTTTTACCGCTTCTGAGAAGGGAGGGCAGTCGGGGCGGGTTGGCCCCCTCACTCCCCAAAAACCAGGGAGGCTGGAAAACAACACAGACAGCTCCTCCAGTGCTTGGGACAGGCTGGCTTAGAAAGGCTTTTGCCAGCAGCAGCCCACGGTGCCGAGACCGAAGCCCGGGTCAGTTACTCACCGCGCAGCCTAACAGCCGTTCTTCCCCCGCTTTGCCGGTAGACGCAAAGCCACGGAACGGTCTGCTCCTGGGCACGGGAGCCTTTTAATGGTGCTCTCTGAGGAGCCTCCAACTCTGTTCAACTGTCAGAGGTCGCAGACAGCACCAAAGCTTTCCCTAGGTCTCTGTTAGCGAGCCCCCTGGGTCATCAGAAGGCTTCTCCTTACTCGTCTTTCCTTTTTTCCCCCCCACTGTTTTCCAAAGTGTCTTCCTCCACTTAATGCACGTGGACCCTGACAGTACCTGGCTCCTCCTGAACGAGGTCTGCTGCCCTCAGCGGTACGAGCCCCCCCACAGCAGCCTGCGGCCCGTGAAGCTACGTGGGATGGGGAGGCAGCGGGACGAGTTCACCGACAACGTGCTGCTCCTGCTGGGGAGGCTGCAGCAGCGGGAGCGCCCGGCGCCACGGGCCGGCACCCGAGAGGCGTCTCCTCCTTGACAGAGCGTCGCGCCGGGATAGCGCTCACCTGAGAAAATCCCATCATTAACCCCCCAGATCACTCTGGGGGCAAAGGAAGGGTTGCCCAGCCTGGGGCGCTGGCCAGGATACCCTGCCCACGGGCAGAAGACGGGGGGTTTCTAAACAGTGTTCGAGGCTGAGGTGGGTACGTTGCCCCGATTCCTTCGGACCTGGGCTTTCCTGCACGTGGTGCCGGAGAGAAATCCAGGGGTCATAGCACAACCGTTTTAAGTTCTTCAGTATGAAGCGGGAGTCGTTTTCCAGAAGTGACTTCTTACCACTCAATCCTTGGGCAGTGCCCGTCAGCACCCCCACACCCCCCCGACCTCTCACAGCTGTGATGTTCCCTCTGTTCCCAGCTGGACAACGATCGCCAACTCAAAACAAAAACTTTTCCTGGCCTTAGCCCTTTTTCCTTTAACCCAGGGCTGTTTGGGGTGCATTAAAAACCTTTTCTTTTTAAAACCAGTTCCTACCACGAGAAGTTAAAACGCATTTCCAACAAATTCCTCACCGGTATTGCTGGCAAGGAGGACCTGTCCTCTTGGAGACACCCAGGCTGCTCCTTACAGGCTGCTAAGGTGGCTGCTGAGACAGCCGCGCACGTCATGCTCCCCGACCCTCCCCGCTGAGCGAGGGATCCCGTAGGCGGCTGGCCCTGATTTACTGCTTGCAAGTGATTTCAGCCTCCTCCTCCCCTTCCCCGGCCACCTGCCGCTCTCGCATTTCTAACACCCACCCAAGGAGGTGAAGTACCCACCCGTGCCCCGGCACGGCCACCCCAGTGGGCGCGTACGTGGTCAGACGGCGCAGGCGGTGACGTTAGGTGTGAGCATGGTGGTACCACGGCAGCGCCACGGCTTGCGTGAGCGGGTACCGCGCAATACAGCGAGGACGACGAGTCTTTGGGGTCTGCTCGCTGCCCCTGCCCGAGGGCTCCCCCCAGCACATGGCGCGGGCTCACCACTCGCCTGGAAGCTGCTGTAGCGTCCTCCCGCTCCCGAGCCCTCCAGGCTGCGTCCCCAGTGACTGCCTGCAGGTGCTGCTTTGTGGCTGCCCCCAGACCGCCCCATCGATGCCTCGGCTCCCCCCGGGGCTGCCAGCCACAGACCCGCGCGAAAGCTTTGTGCTGGTGGAGCAAAGGGACTGATCTTGACTGTGAGTGTGGGAGCAAGCTCAGAAACGCGAAAACCAAAGCAATAAACTGGTTGTTATGTGGAGCAGGCTTTGTGCATCACTGTGGGGACCCTGGGGGGGCGGCCAAAAGGTGTCTCAGCTGCTGGGACCACGGGGACTGGCGCCGACACCACCCTCCCACCCCCCGGATTACCTCCCCAGCTCCCTGGGGATGTTCAGACTTCACTCCTGGTTGCGTCTCCAGGAAAGACACAAGTCAACAGCTTTTTTCCAGGTAGGGCCCAGCTGCAGTTCAGCTTTTAGCCTGTTACGCTTTTTTTAAATACACATTCAGTGTGTGACATAGGGTTGGTTTGGTACCCAGGAACCCTTCAGAGCTGGGCTGACGGGAGGGCAGGAGAGGCGGAAAGGTGAGGTATTACCTTCAGTCTCCAAGGCACCCTTGGGGCTGGTGCAGAATTTTCTGGGTCGTTGTAGCACCCGATAAAGCCCATCCATCAGGTGCGGGCGCTGCATCCAGCCCGTCCCTGCCTCCCCCTCGGTGCTGGCTGGAGCTCACGCGTGACAAATGGGCGGCACCGCGGCGGCGCTCAGCGCTCTGCCCAAGCCCTCTGCTCTGGTCTCTCCACCACGGCCTCTCCCTGCCCTCTCCAGGGCCATCACGGGCTCCTCGTGGGCTGCGCCTCTTGCCGGGGGGGTGAAACATCGCCACGGGGAACCTGCGCCATCGCCCTGCAGCGTGGCCTCAGCCCCCGGCACCGTGGCTGCAGGCAGAAGAGTGAGTGATCGGCCCGTGCTCTGCTCCGCCTGCCTTGGGCGCCTCTGGGGAGCCGGAGCCCGGCCTGGCTGAGCTCGCTCTGCTGAGGCAAGGCAAGCTTAAAAAAAAACAACAATATTCTAAAAAAAAAAAAAAAAAAAAAAAAAAAAAAAAAAAAAAAAAGCAGCTAGAATAAGGGTTAAAGTCAGACATAGGGAAAGCATAAAACCAAACAGCATCCACAGCCCATCAGAGCCCTCATCCCACCCCTGCCGACCCACACGTGTCCTCCCCGGTCGCATCCCCGCTCACTCCCGGGGTCCCAACAGCCCCGGTGGGGACTGCGCAGCCGCGGCTCCTGCAGGCAGGGCTGGAAGCGAAGCGGCTCTGGCGGGTGCAGCGTTTTGGGGCTGCAGAGCCCCAGCCGAGCTGCCGGGACATGCCCCACGGTCGGGGGTCTCATGGCACCACACCGGAGCCCAGCCCAGCTCCCGGCTGCGGGCCGGGTGAGGGAGCTGGCTGCTGTTCCTGAGCGGCAGGGTACCGGCAGCAGGGCTGTGACAACGGGAGAGGAACTGAGGGGTTCCTGTAATGACCATCTTCCCTGTGTGATGCAGCCGGGGCAGGGGGGAGCGACTGGAACCAGCTGCATCCATGGGGAAGGGGCCTCGGGCTGCCGCTCCAGCGGGGGCTTCGGGGCCCGGGGGGGGGCTCCTGCCGCACCCCTCGGGGACCAGCCGGGACCCCGCTCTGCCCCTCTGGCGACGCCCCAGCACAGCGACGCTGCGCCCGCAGAGGCGCCTTCCCACGCAGCCCCTTCGCTTGCTGGGCGCTGCAGGCAGCGAGGGCCGATGCCGGCTCCCCCCGGCCACCCTCCTGCCTTGCCCGGTGCCAGCCACTCCCCCCGGCTGGCACAACCGACTGCACCGGGACACCGGCCGAGCCCCAGTGCCCATTTCTCCTGGTGCTCTCCAGGCTGCCCGGCTCTCGCAAAGGTTTTCCCTGTGCCTGCCATCCCCAGCCAGCGGCTGGGTGCAGGTGGCGGAGAGGCCAGCCTGTCTCGGTCACACGGCCGGCTGTCACCGCTCTGCTCAGCTTCGTTATCACCCCTGCTTTATTACAGGCAGAGTAAATTGCTTTTGTCTGAAGCAGGATAATGGCCGGGAGAGTGACGGCGTGGAAATGGCATTTTCATGAGCCTGGTTCCTCCCCAGCAGTGACTTGCATATTAAGCTCAGCCCATTTGCAAGCGAGCCCAGGGGCTTCTCCACTGCCCTGCCTGCACCCCCCCTCCCCAGGCAGGCACCCGAGCAGCCCCCAAGCCCACTGGGGTCTGGCCCAAGCCGGGGCAGCACCCTGGGGTGCCCAGCTCCAGCCCGTTGAGCGCCCTCACCATCCCAGGGGAGCCCCAACCCCAGCGAGGGGCTGCCCCCCGCTCCTGGGGGGTCTGTGCAGGGGGCACGGCCCTTCCTCGGCACGGCGAGCAGGGTTGCCAGCTGGCTCCCCCGGGGACGGGGAGCCCAGAAACCCGCGTCCAGCCCCTTCTTCCAGGCACAAACCCAGCCAGGAGCACGGGGAGACCCCCGCACCCAGCCCCACACGCAGCCCCTGGGGTCGGGTGCTGCTCCTGGGTCCCGCACACAGATCCCGGCAGGGTCCTGTCCTCTCCTCCGCCTCCCGCTCCCAAGATTTCATATGAACTCTGCAAAATTAATCTCTTCTAATAAAACCTGTTCTTTTTAAAGCTCGCCTCCAGGTTTTGCAAATTACTACACCACCCAGCAATTTGTTTACTCTCTGTTTGAGGTGATTTGCAGCCTTGTACCCCCCCAAAGCAGCCCTGGCCCCCCCGTTCTCCTCTGTAGGCTGCTTTTCACCGCGCCGGTGGCCAATGCCTCCCGCTCCTCCCTGCGGGTCCCCAACGAGGAGCATCCGAGTGCAGCCCAAGCCTCTGTGGCTCCACCGGCGAGAGCTGTGGCTGTCACTGCTCACGGCAAAGCCGAGTTTCCACCAACAGCCCCCCTACCCTGCGCTGCGTAATGTTTTGCTCCTGGCAAAGCACCCTGCGCGTTCACAGGCTCCCGTGCCCTGTGCCCCCCTGAGACCTGCGGCGGGGGGCAAAGGGGAGCACGGCCCTCACGGTCACCAGCCACGCCGTGCCCTTCCTCGCGGCGTCCCGCGGTCACCAGCCACACCGTGCCCTTCCCTTTACACCAGGCCAGCGGTTTGGCTTCCGTTGCTCCAACACACGACCAACGGCTTCGTGGCAGCCAAGCGAGAGGCGAGCACTACGGCGCTCCAGGGATTAATAAACTGCAAAGCAGCCGGGGGACTCCTGGCAGCCGGGGCCAAGCCAGGCACTGCCAGCGCTGGGGGCTTCTCTCCTGCAGGGGGCAGAGCCCGGCCCTGGGGGGCAGCCAGTGCCCCCGCCCTGGCCCCGGAGGGGTCAGGGCTGGCCCCCAGCACAGAGCCCCCCCCCCCTGCACCCAGCACCCATGGCCACCATGCAGAGCAGCCCCCACTCACCGGGAACCCGGCCATATCCTGCACCCACAGGCCGCACCACCCAGCTCCCTGGAAGAGAAAGGAGCTCCCACCCAGCTCCCCAGCTGCAGCTTTTAAGTGCTCTGAGCCCTCAGCTGTGGGTAACGATGCCGATGCTCACGTCCATCCCCATCCCCACCCCCAGCCCAGCACCCAGCAGTGCCTGGGGGCAGCCCCAGCCGTGCCCCTCTGCAGCCAAGGCAGTGCCAAAGCCAGGTCCCCTCGCTGTGCCGGGGACAGAGACCGCAGACCCACAGAGGCTTCATTTAAAGAGCTTTATTAGCTGCAGCAGGTCTGTTGGTGGCAGGCGTGGCGGCGTGGGTGAGCGGCAGTAGGGGAGCAGCGCCTGGCACCCGGATGGGGAGACCCGGGACCCCCCTCTCCCTCCCTGCGGCCCCATCCCCGGTGGTGGCATTCACCCGCGGGGCCACTGGGGACCGGCTCTGCCATTTGCACTGTGACGCGGGAGCCCATCAGCCGGACCCTGCCCGGGGCGGCACGGTGCCATGGCACAGGAGGAAGGGGAGCTCGGCCGGGAGCGGGGGGCCCAGAGCTGTGCCAGCACGGGCCGCAGGGACGGAGCAGGGGCAGCTGGGGGTGGCAGCCGAGCCCCCCTTTCCCCGTGAAACGCAAAGGGCCGGGAGGAGCGATGGGTGAGAGCAGCAGGCGAGCTCCGGCGGCAGAGCTCCCCAGGCACACGCGGCCAGCGGGCAGCTGCCTGGCTGGGCAACGCCACGGCACAGCCCGCAGTGCCACAGCTCTGCTGGGGACACGCCGGGAGCGTGCCATGCCGTGCCGTCCTGCCGCCGCTGAGCTCAGGCCTGGGCGTGCTGGGGCGGCTTTGGGGCAGGCAGGGGCAGGGGGAGGCGATGCACGGGGTCTGTGAGATGGGCACTGGAACTCATAGACTGCGGGGCTGGAACAGAGCAACTAAACGGGGCCTCCTACGGGAACGGGCGGGCGGCTCTGCAAAGGGAGGGCGGGGAGGGTCCCGCGGGCAGGGGGCGCCTCTGCCGGGCACGCAAAGCTGGGGCACAACACGGCCCGTGGCACCGTGGGTGGCAGCAAGCAGCGGGGTGCCCACCCGCAGGGGGCCAGTGGGGATGGGGGCCACCACGTGTGGGCGTTTGCCCCGGGCACGGTCCCAGCGATGCCCCCCCCCCCAGCACGGACTCAGTCCTGCTCCCGCGCCGAGCCCTGGCACCGCTGCACCACCGGGCTGGGGAAGACACCGAGCCGGCAGTGGCCAGGGGGAGGATGGGGTGGGGGGCGAACAGGACGGTGGGGCCAGTCTCTGGCAGGGGGCACGGGACCCTCGCCGGCTCCGCTGAGTCCGGGGCGGCGGGGGGCTCTGGCATCCCCCCGGCACCGCCCGCCTACAGCACGCAGGAGTCGTCCGCCGAGCGCTTCTTCAGCTCCTTCCCGGCTTTGTGGTGGTGGTGGTGGTGGTGCGCGTGGGCAGCAGGGTCCGGCAGCGGGGCGCCCCGCAGCTGGGTGTCCTGGGGGTGCCCCGCGCCCCCCGCCGCCTCCACCCGCAGGTACGCCTTCACCTTGTGGTGCCGCGCCTTGCCGTCGCTGGAGTCGATCACCCGGCACTCGTACGTCCCCTCATCCGCCGGCTTCACCCGCGACAGCCGCAGCTTGTGGGAGATGTTGCTGCCGACCACCTTCACCACCTGAGGCGGAGCAGATGGGGGGGTCAGGCGGCCCCCGGGACCCCCACGGCCCCAGAGCGCCGGTCAGTGCCCCCCCCGTGCTGGGAGGACGCAGGGAGGGAGGGCGAAGCCGGGCCGTCGGCACGGGGGGGACCCCGGCCCCAGACCGCGGGGCGATGGAGGCCCCAGCCTGCACCCGGCCACACGGGGCTCGGAGATCGATGCGGAGCCCCGCCAGCTAATTAGCTTTTCTACCAAATTGATTCGCTCTCAGTATTTATCACCCAATGAAATTTAAGACTTACTCACTCGCCAGGGCTGCGGCTGCTGTTGGGCTGGGTCAATAAATCAGATTTATAACCCGCCCCGAGGCCCCTGGCTCTGTTCCCTATAATCACACTGGATGGCAAAGGCCATTTTTCTACTTGCTGCTGCATTTGTTAGCTGAAGATTTTATGGTGTTTAGAAATGGGGCCGGGAGCCCCCGCAAAGAGGGGCGGGCGGGAGGCGAGGTGCCGGGCCCTGGTGCGAGCGTGCCAGGGTGCCGAGGCCGTCACGGGAAAGGAGCTTCAAAAAAAAAACCCTCTTTGTGTCAGAAGATCAAGGAGCCACTTAGGGAAATTAATGGCTGGGAAATTGAGGGCTAATAAAAGAAAACCCCAATTTGCTGGCACTGCCAGTGGCCGTGGAGCCCGGCCGTCGCCGAGCCTCAGCCCGCAGCTCAGTTATGGGTGGGAGGGACGGATTAGTGACCGGTGGCAACGCTCCCGCTGCCCCACACGGGACGGGACGGACAGACGGCCGCGGCGGTGCCCAGTCCCAGCTCAGCCGGCAACGCGCCGCTGCTCGGTGGCCCGACAGCGAGCTTAAAGAATGCAAGGGGGAGAAGAAATAAATGCAGCCCCGTCGCGTTTGCTACCGCGCGGCGAGGGGCGGCAGTGGGCTCCCGCTCCGCAGCTCCACAAAGCGCGGTGGCTCCGGGCAGAGTCGGCACCGGTGCCTCCAGCACCAAGTGTGTTTTGGGGGATAAAAACTCGCCGAGGGGCGCCTGAGGCGGTGGTTTCTGTGCTGACTGACACCATCTCGCATCGCCTGATGCTGTCATGGCAATTGCCGCCGTGGCTGTAACGCATGTTTTATCAGAACCGCTCGTGGTGGCGTCTCGCCCATGTTCACTTATCTCCTCCGTTCTGTAAACACTTAATAATCAAGGACATTTAAAATAACAACGGAAAAAAAGGTTTAAAACTCAAGCGTCTCCCTGCTGGCTTCATCTGGAGGAGGCAGCAGAAGCGTCGCACCCAGAGCGCTTCAGAATAAATCCTGGTTACACATGTACACACATCGATTACATCCCGGCCTGCAATTAACTGCCTAATTACGCTGAAAAATGCGATGGCCAGGCTGAGTGGGAGCACCGGCCCTGGGACACTCCGCAGCCCCGGCTCCGTGAGGGACGGATGCCGAAAGCACCTGCGGGGCTCTGGGCACGGATCGTGGGCGCATTGCGGTGCCCAGCACAGGAACGGGGACAAACGGGGCTGAAACCTCAGGGAGCAGGCGAGGATCAGAGGGGATACGGCCCCCGTGGGGGATTCTTTAGCGGCAGGAGAACCTACATGCGCCGACCCCTGCAGGTGGGAGATGAGAGGCGATGCCCTCCGGCATGAAGCTTTTCGGCATTCCCCCTGAGGCAGCACGCTGGCATTTCCCGGGGATGGGAGCGGGCAGGGGGACGGGCCCTGGGCACGGGGGACCCTGGCCCCCAGGAGCCGTGGGGTGCATGGCTGAGCCCCATCCCCGCCCCTCAGCAAGGGGAAAACTGAAAAGCCAGATGGAGGAGGCTGCCAGGGTGGGGGCGATGGTGGGAAGCGCTTTCCAGTGTGCTCTGTCTCCGTGGCTCCCCCAAACGCGGAACCCCCAAGGTGGGGGGGCCAGCGGCGGGGGGGCAGGCGCCTGGCAGCGTGCGGCCAAGAGCGCTTATGTTATTGAAGTGATGAGCGCCTCCTCGTTCTGGTCACGTGCACCCAAACGGCTTTGGGATGCCAATCCAGTCAGTAAATTAGATTATTTTCTCTTTAGCGTAAACGTGTCCCTCAGATGCCGACAGGAGCCAGATGGGGCTCAGGTCCAGGCCGTGACCCTCAGCGCCAGGGGGAGACACGGGGGAGCTGCCCCTCACCCTGGCTGCTCCCAGAGGCTGGGGCGGATCCAGCCCACCCCCCCTCCCTGGCATCGCCAGCCCGTGGCACGGCAGCACCAGTGTGACCAGCACAGCCCCCCCTGCCCCCAGGACACCTTGTCCAGGGCACCCGGCCACGCACAGAGCCACAAACCCCAGCAGACACACACCCCCCTGCTCCGCGCAAGGCTGAGCGCCGGCGTCGCGGGGAGACATTCCGGCCGAGCCCTCGACCGCAGCCCCTGCCAGAGCCATTGGCCGAACTCACACTTATTTTCGTCGCGTCCTTCCCAGGCTCCTCCTGCGGCGATGCTTTCAGCTGCTGGGAAGAGCAGGATGGGGAGGGAGACCAGAGAGGGAAGAGAAACCATCAGCCCAGCTGGGAGAAGGGAGAAGGGAGAAGGGAGAAGGAGAGAAAAGGGAGAAGGGAGAAGAGAAGGGAGAAGGGAGAAGGGAGAAGGGAGAAGGGAGAAAGAAGGGAGAAGGGAGAAAGAAGGGAGAAGGGAGAAGGGAGAAAGAAGGGAGAAGGGAGAAGGGAGAAAGAAGGGAGAAGGGAGAAGGGAGAAAGAAGGGAGAAGGGGGCTGCTCAGCCCCAGCAGCCGGGAGCCGCGCGGGGCAGCCGGGAGGGGAGGGAACAGCAGCACCCGCGCAGCGCGGAGGATGGGGGTGCTCGCCCGCGGGTCCCTGCCTCGCTTGGCTCCATCAGCGGGTGCTGCCCGTGACCCAGGGCTGCTCACCGTAGGCATCGCCACTGCGGCAGCGCTCCCGGTCCCCAGCAGCCCCAGCCCCTGCCCCGAGCACAGTAAATATTTCCAAATCGTTGAGAGCACCGGGCAGGCCCCTGGATCCCCTTTGGCAGCCACCAGCAGCACCAGGGCCCGGCGCCCGGGGTCCCCGCTGCACCAGGCAGCCCCCTCCCCACGCCGGGCACCCCCCCTGCCTCCCCCGCCACCCCTCGCCCCCGCAGCCCCCCAGCACTGCTCCCCAGCGGCAGTGCTTCCCCAACGCTGCTCTCAGTTTATGGTAATGCCAGTGGCAGCTCTGCCAAAGACACAATAATAAAGGCTCATTAAAATACCTAAAGCTGCCTTCCCATTATTTGGCCCTTATCTCTGTGTGAACAGAAAGGGAAATAAAGAGACAGCTGTTTGCCGAGACCGATACACGCAGAAACGGGGAAACAAGGGAGGGCCAGGGGGGGTGGAGGATGCAGGAACGGATGCAAGGGGACGAGATCGTGCTGAGATGGGAGAAGGCACAAAGACAAAGCCTCTGCCTGGGATCAGTCCCAGGGGATGGGCCACGTGGCCCCCCGGCTAATTGGGAATGGCAGCCGAGGACAGCCCGGCCTCACCGGCCCCGTGCCCCGGAGCATCCTCAGCGCGGCGGGATGCCATGCACCCCACGCGTGGTCCGGCGCCGAGGGACCCCCAGGCTCCCCCCTGCCCGCGAGCACGAGGCGGAGCGGGGCGAGCCCCCGCTGCCTGCAGGCTGGGCCAGCGCTGGGGACGCTGCTGCGGGATGGGGTCCCCCCCCCGAACCCCAGCAGCTGCTGTGAGCGAAGCCCCCGGGCGAGCACGGGGAAGGGCTCTGCCTGGCAGCTTGCTGCCAGAGGGGGAGGATGAGGGGCATTACCTGGTCGGAAGCCCACGTCTGTTTGTCCGTCCAGTCCTTGTGGTTGCGGACGTACCACCACTGTATCTCAAGGGAGTAGGAGGGGGAGCCGCTGCCTCGGAAGGAGCAAGCCATCTCCACGTCCTCACCCGCCTGGGCCGTCATGTCGTGGGGGGTCTCGGTGAAGAGGGCTGCGGGAGACAGAGCGAGGGCTGTGGGCGCCAGTGGGGACGCGTCACCACCCCAGCAGGGGACATGCCACCACCCCGGTGGGGGACGATGCTGCTGGCCACGCCAGCAGGGTCACCAGGAGCACCCAGATCCATCCCCAGCCAGGCAGGCCTGGCACCTCAGTGGCCCCCTTCCATTCCCAGTGCCCCCCCCCGCCCGGCAGAGCTGCCTGCCCCCCCCCGGCCCCCCGGCACTTTGCAAAGAGCAGCGGGAGGAAAGGCAGGCAGAGGAGATTTTGGGCACCCCTGCTCCCAAGACACCCCAGGGACCCCCCGCCCCAGAGCAGGCATGGGACCCCCCCGCGCCTCCAAGATGTAATAAATAAATAAAGCGTGATCGCATCTCCGCTCAGATTAGAGCATAAATGAAAAACAAATCCTTGTTTAACGCGGCCCCCAAACAGGCTCCCACATGCCGTATGATTTGCTTTCCTCGCTCAAAACAAATATTGTTTGGAGATGTAATTAGAATTCTTTTCATCTCCTCTGGAGAGATTATTGTTCCTCCGTAAGGACGGCCCCAGCGTGCAGGTCACCACCAAACGTTATTGTCACAGCCTGCAGCGGCTGCTCCCCAGCACAGCACGGGGACAGGGGCTGAGCCCCCCCACGCCCGGGGCTGCCGCTGGGGTGGGCAGGGGCTGCGGGGCGCGGGGGTCACCTGTCCCGGGGCGGCACGCGGCCCCCCGGGCTGACTAGCCCTGCCCGTCCCTGCCCATTCCCACCCATCCCTGCCCTCCCTGCCCATTCCCACCCTGCCCTCCCTGCCCATTCCCCCCTCCCTGCCACCCTGCCCGTCCCTGCCCATCCCACCCATCCCTGCCCGTCCCTGCCCATCCCCACCCCTCCCTGCCCCTCCCTGCCTGTCCCCGCCCATCCCCACCCGTCCCTGCCCGTCCCTGCCCATCCCCACCCATCCCTGCCCCGCCACGACCACGGTGCCAGTGCCCAGCCCGGGTGGGTCACAGAGGCCGGATCGGGGTCCCCCTGCACCCGCGCCGGGCGCCCTGAGCCCTCCCATCCTCGCGGGCAGCCCATGCCGCTGGCACCGCCGCCACTGCGTGGGTCCCACCAGTGCCACCAGGGCCCCCGGGACCCGCGTCCCGTCAGGAGCAGCGCGCAGCTCCCCGGGGTTTGTCACCGAGCCCTGATCCCCTCTGGAAAGGAACGATTCCCAGCCCAGATGGGAAAGTTAATACCTTTAATATCTCCCTGTCCCCCCGGGCGCGTGGAAATCCCACACTTATCGCTTGCCTTTAATCCATTTTAGCAGGGGAACTGCAGGAAATACCCGGCACAAGGGGCTTAACAAGCCCTGCTCTCCCGGGGGGGCTCCCAGCACGGCTCCTGCGCCCCCGCTCACCCAGGACCCCGGCGCCGGCAGCCAAATGGGCCCCGCACGGGAGAGCAGCGGGAATCCCGGGCAGGGATCAGCTCCGGCAGCTGAAGGTGGCAGGAAGAGCCGGGGGGTCCGGCGCTGCCTGCTCCTTGGCACGGGGCAATGGGCTCATCCGTGCTCCTGCCGCGGCGCCGCCAGGGCCATCGCCCCCCACCATTAACCAACGCTCGCCCACCCGCTGCCCAATTGCAGCCCCGGATCAGACTTTTGCTCTGCAGGATTCCCGACGGCAGGAGCAATGGCCAAAGCCAGAGGGTCCCGGCAGCCCCCGCAGCAGCCCCCCGGGACCCTGCGGTCCTGGCTGGGCGTGCAGAGCAGAGGCGGGGGCAACAACCTGCGCGCTCCAGCCGTGCCCAAATTACTCCAAACAAAATTAAAATCTGCTCCCACAGCCGGGAATTTGGCAGATGAGCAGGGAGAAGGCTTGATGGAACCAAGCGCCTTCTTTCTTTCAGATTTTAGTTGGGACGCGTGGGTACCCATTGACCCCAGGGCTCCACCACCTCAGAGCGCACCCGAAGGAGGGCAGGTCCCGCTGGGGACCCACTGGCCCTGCCATGTCCAGCCCCCCCACGACACAGCCCCTGCCCAGGGAGCCCCCTCTGTGGGGACCACAGACCCCACTGCATCCCCCCACATCCCAGCCCTTCGTCCCCTCCTCTGCCTCACTGCCCCCCCGTTCCGTCCCAGCTTCCCACCCCCGGTCCCTGCGTGGGGAGGGGGCTCCAGGACCCAGGGTTCGTGTCATGGGGCGCTGGGCTGTGCTGGCCCCCCTGCCCCAGCAGGCGCCATGGGATGCCCCGGCCAAGGGGCAGGGGGGGCCACTGCCAGCGCAGCCCCCAGCCCCAGCATCGCGGCAGGGCAGTCCTGCATGGCGCCACGGGAGGGGGACGTGGTGGGTGGCCCCGGAGCGGTGCCAGGGGAGCGGGCTCAGGCCGGGACAGCCCGTCCCCTGCCTCCCGGGGGATTCCCACTTCCCGAACACCGAGTTGCAGGTGAGCCAGGGGGGCAGCCTGGGGCGGGGGGCACTCGGGTCACCCCCGCACTGCCTCTCAGCTGGGGAAGATCGTTTGGAGCGTTACAGGGAAAAGCAGTAAAGGCTCCCGATGACTGCGGGTCACCGTGTCCTGGGCAGAGCCCCTGGAGCCCCGGAGGCAGGTGCCGAGGTGGGGACGGATGCGTCTGCGGAGGGGAAAGCGGCACGGCAGAGCGGATGTGAGATGGATGGATGGACATACAGACAGACAGAGAAACTCTGGGTTAGAGAGAGAAAGGAGATACCCAGGGGATGGTTCATCTCTCCTGCCCCTGCCAAAAAATGAGCGGGGTCTGACGGAGGGGGACGGCAGCTCCCGGGGGGCCACGCAGCCCTTCTGCCATGAGAGCCGGGGCCGAGCCGCCGGGAAGGATCGCCTTGGCAAGGCGGGGAGCGGGCAGAGGCACCGCAGGGCTTGGCGTCCACAGGAACAAGCGGCCGGTGTCACCAAGCCGCCCCTTTGCTGGGAGCAGGCGTCCCCTGGGCTACGCAGCCCACGCCGGCCGGCGCAGCCTTTGCACGGGATGGGGGGTGGTTGGTACTGGGGGGGCAATGGAGCCAGCCCCGACCCGGGCAGCCGAGAGCTCGGGTGCTTGCAGAGCGGCTGAGTTCCAGCGGGAGCATTTACCTGTGCTGAAAACCAGCAGCTCAGCCCCGCGCAGGCTGTGGCCGGAGCCCCCGCACAGCCGCCCTCCCGCGTGCCCTCCCGGTGCACCGGCCCAGCACCGGGCGCCCGGGCAGCAGCCAGCCCGGCCCCCCCCCCCAAGCGGCCACACGCCAAAGCCAAGGGCGGGGCTCCCGAGCCGGGGGCGGGCGCCGGCGCCGGGCCCCGGCCCGATGGGCAGTTGGGGACCCTCTGGAGGCCGGTTTGGAAGGGGCTGCGGTGGTGCGGCAGAAGGGCAGAGCCCCCCCTGCCCATTGCCACCGCGGGGCTGCTGGGAGGGGACACCGGTGGGGAGGGACAGAGGCGCTGGTGCCCGTCCCTCCCGCAGCACCACGCGCCCTCGCCCATGGACACCAGGGACCCCGGCTGCCTGGGCAGAGGCAATGGGGGGGGAGGGGTGTTGGGACTCGCTGCACCCCCCAGCCCCAGCCCTGCCCTTCCGCTGGGATCTGGGCCCCCCGAGCAGCCCCACGGCCGGGCACCGACCCTGTGCCAGAGCAGAGGAGCTGCCTGGATCCCGCTCCCACCGACACCGCCGGCAGGGACGGGGGGCAGCCGAGCGGCCAGAGCCGACCAGCGCCCCAGCCCCCTGCCCACCCCTGCCCCCCCACTGCCCAGCACCATCCCTCTCCCCGCCGCTGACTTGGTGCCGCGTCCTCCCCGCGGAAGGGAGGGGGCTGGTGACGGGCCGGCTGCTCCGCATGCTTTATGGCCTGTTACCTGTCATAAACTGAGAAAATCAGGATCAATAAATCTTCCAGGAAACAAAAATCAGGGGAAATAAAACGAACTCAATGGGGAAACACAGATAAACGGAATTGAAAACGCCTGCTGGGACAGCTTGGTGCTCTCATAAACTGGAGATATACAGGCTGCCGCGCTCCCTCCCCAGGGTGGGCAGGATTCATTGCCGCGGCCCCCGCTCGGCACAGGCAGGAGGGCTGCCGGCAGCCCGCGGGGACGGGGGGCACCCACCCACCCCACGCCAGGAGCAAGGCCAGGCCCTGCATCACCCCGGGCGCCTGGAAACGAGCCACCAGACCCCTGCCCTGTCCCCCTCCCCCCCCCCCGCCCCAGGGGCACGCAGCCCCCGGGGGCCCGGCCAGCTCCCTGCCCGCAGTTTCGGTGGAGCCCTGCAAGGAGCCGTGCTGGGTTTCCCGGCCCCCCCGGCCACGGCCCACACAAGGCACCAACCGCAGGCTGCTGGGACGGCCACGGCTTAACCAGCGATGTGGGCATGCAGACAGGTTAATGTTTGTGCAAACGTGGACCGGAGGGCGATTAAATATGTATTGGACATTTGCAAATGCATGTTAATCGCCTCGTTAGTGCTCGCGCTTGCTCTCCGAGTTCTTTACCCTACTGAACCATTACAGCACCATCACAACCGGATGCTTCTTGCTCTGCAGCATGTGCCAGGAGCACGGCGGTGACGGGGGCTGGCTCCGTCCTGCGGCGGGCAGGGGCTGGGGGAGGCGGGGGAGCCCCCAGCCCGGGGGCAGCGGGAGGCCCTGGGGCCGGTGGGTGCAGGACCGTGCCGCCGGAGCAGCCCCTGCCACCCCTCGTCCCTCCCTCCGGGTGCCACTGTCACGCCGTGGGCTGCGATCAGGTGTGGCTTATTCTTCCCTTCACAGAGCTCCCAGTCATAATTCACACTTTATTATGGTTCGGTGAGTCAAGACACTCAGAGGACTAATTGCTGGCTCAGCCTCGCGCTCCCGTCATCCGCTCCCTCGGCAGCCCCCTCCCCATGCCCCGCCAGCAGGAGCGTGCCAGGGGACACGGCGGGAAGGGTGCTGGCTCTGGACAGGGCCACTGCAGCCCTGGGTCCGTGTGGGGCGAGGGGCGCCCCCACCCCGGCCGAAGGCATGCCCCCGGCAGCTCCCGCGGAGCCCAGCCCCAAGCGCTGCCAGCAGCCGCATCCCTCCAACCGCTCACCCCCCCGGGCCACATCCAGGCGAGCCGGTCCCCATCAGCACCCAGAGCCACCAAGGTACCAGCAGGTCGGTGCTGCCATCGCCACCCAGCTGCCCGGGGGGCTGCGCCGCTCTCACACTGGCCCCCCACCACCGGCAGCCCCCAGCACAGGCGCCACCGGGGCCACCGCGGGGCACAAGGAGAGGCAGGAGAGAGCAGCCGGTGCTGCCAGGGGAGCCGAGCTGCTCCCTCCCCGCCGGCTGCGGAGCACGTGTGGAGACCCCACGGAGGGGACGCTGCCCCATCGCCCCCGCCGGGCCCCCCGGCCCCACACTCTCCAGCTTGGCCGGGGGGTGCTCAGCCCTCCCTGGGGACGGCTGCTGAGGGCCCGCTCCTGCCCCTGCCCCTGCAAACCCTGCCCTGCGCCCCCAGCACGGGGCTGGCTCCCCGACCTGCTGGGTTTGCACGGCCCCGCATGCCTGCACCGCTGCAGGAAAAGCAAATGCATCTGAAACCCACAGCCGCACCCCCCGCAGCACCTTCCCCTCCCCAGGCACCCGCGTCCCCCCCGGCTGATGACAGGCTCGGCCCAGAGGCGCTGCTGCCCGGCCGGCAGCAAAGGCCCCACGGCGCGTGCCGGCGTAACCCAGGGAGGCACAGACAGACTCTCCTCGGTGCCACAGGGCTCCTCTGCCCCTCGGTGCGGGCTGCCCATGCGGGAGTCGCCCGGGAGATGGGAAGGCACGGGAAGCACCCCCTGGATGGGCCTGGGAGGAGACGCCGGGCACTGCTCCAGCACCCTGGCCGTGCCGGGCCCACGCCGTCCCTGCAGCGGGGACACGAGGGTTGCTGGCGCCGGCCATGCAGGTTGAGCTAAAACCTCCCTCCTCTTCCCATCTGCCCGCTAACATCTGTGAGTGAGTCTCCTCCTGACAAGCCTGCGAGCAGGGATGCTGACCCCGGGTCACCAAAAACACATCACGGCCGCAAACCAATGCACAAACACGGCGGCGCAACAGCCGGCGGTGCTGGCGAGCGGGGCAGGCAGCTCTGACTCCGGCAGCCGTGCCGGGGCAAAGGGCTTCGGCAGCGAGCGGCCGGCAGGGATGGGGCAAGGACCAGGGCTGGGGCCCAGGATGGATCCGTCCACAGCCCCGGGCCGGCCCGGTGAGCACCCGGCCAGCGCTGAGCCGCTCGCAGCCTGGCCCCGGCGCCGCGGGAGCGCTGCTCTCCACCGGCAATCCTGCAATTGCCCTTTCCAAGGGAAGCCCCAGGCTGGAGCGTTGCCAGCACCAGCCGGGGACGGGAGGGCTCCCGCCGGCACGCTGGGGACAGGAGGGCCATTTCTCTGCCCCTATTTACTGTCATATTAGCAGCAGAATTAGCTCAAATTTGCAGCATAAATTAAAACAAAAAAAACCCAAACCAGCTAATTCGGTGACTGTGATCAGGGCAGAGCTCACCCTGCCAGGGAGCTGGAATTAAGCTTGAAACCTGTGAGTATTTCTAACAGTGAGCGGTTCCGGCTGGGCTGCCCCCCCCAGCTCCGGCCCTGCCAGCAGCCTCCCCGCTGCCCGGGTTTCACTGCCACGGCAGCAGAGACGCCGGCGGTGAGAATCCTCCCCCCCCGGCTTTCCACAGGGAAGGGGACGCTGCTCCCAGCTGGCTCCCAAGGAGCCCTGGTTCTCAGACAGTTCCCTCCCGGGGGGGCAAGGAGGAGCAGTTATCTGATAGCGTAAGCAGCAAAACCCCAAAAAGGACCATTATGGCGTTCCCTCGGCAGCGCTGCGCAGCCATGTGCTCTGGTGCCGGTGCCTGCCAGGGGACGATTCCCAGCAGGCAGGGCACCTGGCAGTGGGCAGGAGCCGGGATCAGGCGGCGAGCTCTCCGCGATCAAAACCGGGCCGGGGCCGAGAGCCCGGCGCCGCTCCTGCCCGGTGGGCTCGTCCCAGCGCAGCTCGGTGCGGAGCACACGGTGCCAGGCACCAACGCGTCCGGCACGGCCATGCCCAGGCGGGAGGTAAACCCGCAGCCGGGGGAACGGCCATGCAGACGAGGAGCCCAGGCACAGGCAGAGCCTTTTGCCCCCAAAACCCCCCGGGGGCACCCGAGCAGGCCCTGGCGGGCACACGCTGAAGAAGAGAGAGACCCCCCCCCCCCCGGGTCCCCACTCCCCGCCCCAGCTGTTCCTTTGATTTGCTGCCTCGCTCACCGGGAACGTTATGATTAAAATTAGCTGTCACTGTCCTAACGTAATAATTCCCAGAGTCTGGCCCATCGTCTGTCAGCTTCTTCAAGGGAAAAGAAAGCACAGACATTTGATGAGGAGAGGTGTCAGAAGTAATTGCGTTGAATGACTGCACGAACAGCAGCAGGAAAAACACATCGGGTGGAGAATTCCCATCAGGAAGCATGAAAAAATCTGGCAGAATGCAAAGTGTTTATGAAAGTAATTGATAGAATAATCATTGGGGTGTGCGAGAAAGGAGAAGGGCAGCACCCCGGGGAGCCGGGGCACCGCTCCCTCCAGCCTCCCGCCCTTCAACGGCGGCTTTATCGGCGGCGAGGCACTAACGCTTGCAAGCGACGCAAGGAGGGAGCCGGGCTGCTCCTCCTCGGGAATGCAAGCTGCTCACCGAGCGGCTCTCCCGGCCCTGCTCCCGGAGCCGCCAGGCGGGGAAGCGGCTGGAGCCAGCGCGGTTTGAAAGGCGATGGCACCAGCCCAGCATGCACAGGCTGTCTGCACCGGGGGGCATGAATAATTGAAGGCGCCAGCCTGAGGAGAGGAGAGAGGGGAGAGCAGCGCGGTGGGTAGGGGAGGGATGGCGAGGAGGGATCCTGCGGCTCGGGCGCTCTCCTGGGGGCAGCAGGGCAGACGGAGCCCAGCCTCGCCCCATCCCGGCTCCGTCCTCGCTGGAGACAGAGCCTTCGCTGTGGGGGCAGGGGAAGGACTTTCCGGGACTGAGACTTTTTCCCTCGCCGAGCAGCCCCGGCTGCCCTGTGAGCGGGGGGAGGCACCTCGCTCACGCCTGCAGGGAGGCAGGCTGGGGTCGCCCTGGCCCCGGGAGGGGGTCACCGCCACGGACCGAGGCCTGCGAGCGCGCCCCGTGCCCGTTCAACTCCCTCGCTGCAGCCGCTGCGGACAAGTTAAAGACAACAGCAAAGGTGCTCCCGGGCTGTGCCAGCCCCTCGCCGCGCAGCGCAGGCTCCTCCAGGCCGCCTGCACCGGGCAGAGACGGCGGCGAGCGCCGGACGCTGCCTGCCGCGGGCAGAGCCTGGCCGAACCTGCCCACCCCGCTGGCCATGGCCAAATCCATCCCGTCGGCCCTGGCCCCTCTCCCGCCCCGCACCCCTGCCCCGCCGGGCTCTCGCGGTGCGGAGGGAAAGCCGTGCCGGCGAGTAATGAAATGATCAATCTCGGATCTGCTAAACAGCAATTTATACAGGTTTTCAGCACAAGCAGCTTTTATCAAATTGGTATTCACCTCCTGAACACAAATGGCTTATTATACATGACCCACTTATTCGCGGCTTTTCAGTATCGTTAATAAAGGTTTCCGTTGTGATGAAGCGAGTTGCTGCAGAACCGCTCGTAGTAGCGAGCTGTAATGTCACTCCGAAGTGCACTCGCCCTCCCAGAATATTTCTTCTCCTTGGCTCCCTGCTCCCTCCCAGCGACCATTTCACTATTTATTTGCCTACTGCTGAATTTCTGAGGGGAGCAGCAGCGGGTAATGGAGGCTCTTCGCCCACATCTCCTTCCGGCACGCCAGGCTGGCAGCTCTGGAAGCCCTCCCGCCTTTATCCCCCCAGCGCCAGGCAGATCGCCCCCTCCCCGCGCAGGCCGGCCCCGCACGGCTGCGGGGTGCCGCACGCCCCCCCGGCGCGGCCCCGAACCTGCCCGTGCCTGGAGGCTCCTCGGGGCAGAGCAGCTCCGCTCCGCGAGCCGTGTCACCCCGCAGAGCGCGGGAGGGTCGGGGTGCCCTCCGCCGAGGGGGCCCTGGCTCCCTCTCTCCGCGGGCGGGAGCTGCCCCCCACGCTAGGACGGGTTTTTGCGCAGGGGGGCGCAGGGAGGGGCCCCCCTTCCCCAGCCCCGGCCGGCCGCGCACCGGAGCCGGCGGAGGAGCCAGGGCAGGCGGGGAGGGGGCGGCGGGGGCGGCTGCACCGGCCGGGAGAGTCGCTCCCGCTGCCAGCGGCGGCGCACGGCGGGGGGGCGCGGGGGGGGGGGGGGGGGGGGCACGGGGGTGCAAGGGGGTGCGCGCCGTGCAAAGCCCCCCCCGGCGCCAGGGACGGGCGCGGCGGAGCCCAGCCCCGGCTCGGCCGGGCCGCCCCCCGCCCCCCGGAGCCGCCGGCGCGACGGACCGCGACGCGGCAATGCCCGCCCTGGCGGAGCCCAGCGCCGCCGCGGGCACCGGGACCCCCCCGCCGCCCGTCCCGCCGCCCGGGCAGCGGCCGCCCCGACCCGGGACCGGCGCGGCGGGGACCGGCAGCGCCCGGGGACCGGCGCGGCGGGGGAACCGAGCCCCGGGAGCGCTCCGAGCGCAGCCGCGCCCCCCGCTCCCCCCCCGCCCCGGGGCAGCCGGAGCCCCGGGTCCCGCGCCGCCGCCCCCCCGCGCCGCCGCCCGCGCTCACCGCTGCCCGCCGCCGGGGCGTCCCACGGGGGGTGGCGGGGAGGCGGCGCCGAGCTGCAGGTAGAGCCCCAGGTAGTGGAAAATCCCCAGGGCCAGGGCCAGGGCGCCCATCTTGCCGCGGGCGCGTCCGTCCCGGGGGCGGCGGCGCCGCCGGGCCGAGCCCTGTCCCCGGGGCTGCGCCGCGGTCCCGGCGCCGCCGCGCTGCGGAGCTCTTCCCTCGCGCGGAGGGCGCCGCGCGCCGAGGCGGTGCCGCGGCTCGCCCGGAGCCTCCCCCGCCCGGCGGAGGGATCCCGGCCCCGCGCGCACCCCCCAAAGTTTTTCCCACGGTTCATTCTTAAACTGCGCGGGGCGGGGCCGGGCCGCACGCGCTGCCCCGCCCGGACCCCCCGGTGCCCGCGCGGGGAGGGGGCCGCGGGGGGGGGGGGGGGGGGGGGGGGGGGGCGGCTTCAGCACCCGGGACAGCGCCCGTGCGGTACGGCCCGGCCCAGTACAGCCCAGTGCAGCCCAGTACAGCCCAGTGCAGCCCAGTGCAGCCCAGTCCGGCCCAGTACAGCCCAGTGCAGCCCAGTACAGCCCGGCCCAGCCCAGTACAGCCCGGCCCGGCCCAGTACAGCCCAGTGCAGCCCAGTACGGCCCAGTGCAGCCCAGTACGGCCCAGTGCAGCCCGGCCCGGCCCAGTCAGCCCAGCCCGGCCCAGTACAGCCCGGCCCGGCCCAGTGCAGCCCAGTGCAGCCCAGTGGCCCCGGGCGCCCAGTGCCGCCCAGGGAGCGCTGCCCAGGGTGCAGTCCGTCCCCCCCCCCCGGTCTCACCCCCCAGGGCAGCGCAGGAAGCGAGGCCGGTGGATGCCCCTCACCCTTCCCGCCAGGGAAAAATAAATGATTTATTGGGAAAGACTGGGATGGGAGAATTTGGGAGCAGCACTGGGGCTCCTGCACCCTGGGCCTGCTCCCCACTGCAGCCCTGGGAGCAGGGCTGGGCCCCCCCCCCCCGCTGTACAGATGAGCCTGGCCAGGGGGTTTGCTCCTCTTTTTTAAACGTTAAGGGAACAGCAAGGGCACAACCCCCCGTGTGTCTGGGATCGCCGGCCCTGAGCGTGGAAGATTCATCTCAAAAAGAAAAACCCGGAGCCGGGGTAGGTGTGGGCTCAAAGCTGCCCTGGGGGCCCAGCCAGGGCGCTGCTGGTCTCCATGAGGCTGGGCAGGGAGCCCCCAAAATCAGCCCTTGGGCAGGCGAAAGGCTGTGCCAAACAACCCCCCTGCCGGGCTGGGAACGGCAAACCCGCTCCTGCCACAAACAGCATTGGCAGCGTGGGGCGAGACCCCGCTCTCCCTGCGGCTGCACAAACCTAGAGGCCAGCGCCAGCCTTTCCCCAAACCCGTGCCCCGCAGCCGGTCAGAGCCACGGCACCGCGACCCGTGTGATTTCGACACCTATTTTGAAAAGTCTCGAAATGTGAAACGGAGCCCGAAGGCGGCGTATCGCCACCTGAGCACCGGGCGCCATCGCTGAAGGGGCGGCACGGAGGCAGACTTCACTCACACGCTATTATCCGTGCGCTACACGGCAAGCTGAAGGAGATTTGCTCTCCAGATAGACAGTAAAAATCAGATTATTTCAGGTGTTTTCTGCCATGAGATGACAGATGCTTGCTACAAAGAGATTCTTTAAATTGGACTCGAAAATGCAAACTGTATTTCTTTGCCTGTCCCTCAGCAGGGTTCCTCCAGCAGAAAGAGCAGGAGGATTTTTCACATTACCGCCTTGCGAGGCAGGGTCCCCCGGCTCGGCTGGGAAGAGCCCCACGCATGACTGCGGGAGCCACGCTGTCTCCTACCTGCGGTACAAATCAATCGTTTAAAAAAGTTCTACCTGCTGCAGTGTTTCCTGTGTGTCAGAATAAAGCCCAGATGGGAGCAGAGCAGAGAGCATTGATCTCTGCCCAAGTTCATTACTCCCTCTAGAGTTAAAAGCTGGGGGAAGGAGGGAGCAGCAGTGATGGATGAGCCGGGCACCCGGCAGCCACGGCTGGAGGGGTTCACGGGGTCCCGCTTTGGGACAGCGAGAGAGAAGCAGAAGCTGTGAAGGGCTCCGGCCTTCCCCAGGGAAAGCTCCCGGGAGCCGGCAGCAGCCGTGCGGTGCTGGGAAGGAGCCGGAGCGGCTCGGGAAACACCAGCCACTGCACCCAGGGGGGAACAGCCCCCATGCCCAACCATCGCAGCGGGGGCTGAGCAGAGAGACCCCTTCCTTGGGCCACAGCGGGCTCCAGCCACCCCCCTGGATGGCAGAGCGCAGCCCCCCCCCGGGCTGGGAGCTGGTAAGCAACTACAGCTGCCTCCGGGGAGCGGCTCGGGGCTGGATCCTGAGCAACGCAAAAGCATCAGATCGGCTGGAGTCGATGTGGAGGCAAAACACCCGTGCACCAAAACAGGGGGCTCACGTACAGGGTCAAGTGCAACGCCACGAGGAAGCAAGGAGAGCGCACCTCCAGGTGCTCAGCCTGCATTAAGCCCCATTTCCAGCTGATTTTCTGCTGCCACAGCAGGACGACAAACAGACACGGGGTCTGTGCAGGGGCCCAGCGGACGGGGAAGGGGACGAGCGAAGCCTCCGCATGTCTGAGGCACACTCGGAAGGTTTCATTTTCCTCCTCAATTTTAATTCATCAGTGAAGCGGCCCAGAGCAGATGCTGTCTGCTGTTGGAGCCACGCAGCCCCGATGAACCCCTGCGTCTCCGACAGGGAGAGGAGGGGAGGTCGCTCGCACAACAGAAGCGAGAGCAGAGGCAGCAGCTCCCGGGCCAGATAGACGCCGACGCTCGCCGCGGAACGAGGTCCCTTATCTGCACACTCACTCTTGCTCTGAAATAGCTGGCACCTCCCTTGCAGGGCTCCTGTTCCAGCTGAACGTGCCCGGGGACTCGCTCTCAAGGATGAAACGTTCCTTATCTCCGTCAGCGCCAGGTTTTCTGCCCACCGTTTGATTTTGCCTGTGCCATTGGCTCTGCTCAGGGTGGGCACCTACAAGATGGGAGAATCCAGCGGCTGTTTTCCACCCTGGCAGCTCCGTGGCCACTGCGGTCACAGCCCCTGCGCCCGTGAGGCTCACACGTGTGTTTTCCCATGGATGCCCATCTGCCGGGTGGCAAAGGCAAGCCTGTGGAGCTGGCGGTTGCAGGGAAGCTCTGAAGAGCTGGATGAGGGGTTGGAATTGGGGGTGGGGGGGCAGCCACGTCAGTGGCACCTCCCAGGGGATTGCCCTGACCCCGGGAGGACCCAGACCCCATGGGGCAGCCGGGAGGATCCCCTGCGCTGGGGCATGGCGGGACGTTTGCCCATCGGTCCCCACTGCCCACCCTGCCTGCTGCCACCCTCACCCCCGTGTGCCCCCCAAGGGTGGCCGGTCCTGCAGCCCCAAGCCCCACGAGCTGCAGGGCCGGGCACGGAGCTCTCCTGAGGTCCATGAGGCACCGCTCGAAGCCGCGGCTGCCTGGGAGAGTGGATTGGGTTGTTCATCTCCCTGACGGGCAGAATAAACACCCTCCACCTTGATACGAGCTCATTTCTGATACTTGTTTAGAGGCTTGACAACCCCTGTATGAAGGGATTTCCTTCCACAGCTGAAGTCTGACATTCCTGCGTTATTAGATTATTTGCAAAGGTCTGCGTGCGCTGCAGGAAAACAACACCAACACCCAATGCTGCAACCTTCCCCTCCACAAACCACCCCGGGCGCAAGAAGCCACGGAGACAGCGCCCGTGTGAAACCCCCCGGGGCAGAGCAGCGGCCAGGGGAGGCGGCAGGCAAGACCTCAGGTGGGCAAACACAGCCCAACCGCACCGTAACAACAGGGAACAAGAAATAAACTCAAATCAAGCAGGGAGCAGGCCTGGAGAGGGTTTGGGGGGCAGAGGGATGGAGGGGGCCCTGCCCCAGAGGGCTCCAGTGCTGCCCCGGGCTCCTCACGCCGCTACCGGCACAGCCCTTCCCGGTGGCACGACCTGGCCGGGAGAGCACCAGGGCCCCACAAGCCAGGAGAGCATCCCTGGGCATGGAAACACGGGGGCTCCATCCCCCTGCCCGGCTCAGGGACGGCTGCAGCCCCGTGCCCCCAGCCCCCTGCCCTGGGGAAGCCCCGGGGGTCCTGGCCCCCCGCAGGGGAAGGCAGCAGGAGCCTCCACCCAGCACCTAAGGGCTTCGGGAGTGACAGGTCTGTGCCCGGAGCAGCCCCTGCGCAGGGCAAGGTTATCCCCAAAGCATGGAATTCAGGAGAAAATGACTTGAGAAGAACCATTGCTTCCGAGAACATTTCAGGCCCATTTCCAACCCGTTGACTCCTTCCTCCTCCGCAGAGCCCACTGAGGGGGGGGGTGCTCTCACAGGTGTCAATCGTTTTAGCAACAGCACGCCCCTTCCAAACCATTCTTTTAATGATCAAAAAAATCAAATGAAAAAAACCCCAACAACAAAAACCCCAAACCAATCCTCCCCCCCCTCCCCCCCCTGTTATTTAGTGCTGTATGAGAAAAGCCGACCCTGAATGCCAGGTCTTAAAAGAAAAAAAAATATTTAAAAAAATAAAAATCAATGCGTTAAGTGACTTCTGTCTGCTGCGGAAGGTTTGTTTCCCAATTTTGACAGCGTCGCTTTGTATTTAGTGCAGCCTGGGTCTCTGCTGGAGTGCCAAGGGACGCTCTCAGTCCCGACCCGCATTCACTTCTCCCCGTTGAGCGAGGCTCAGCCGGGAGCGGAGCTGAAGATGGACTCAGAGACGCGGGGAGGACGGTGCCGGTCTCCTGCGGCCGCGGGGAAGTGCCGCCAGCTCCTGCGCCCAGGTGGGAGGGAACCAGCGCCTCTGCAGCTGGGATCTGACGCCTCCTGCCCCACTGCTGCCCACCACGGGGCCGGTGTAACCCCCCCTCTGCCTCCTCCTTCCCGCACCGGCTTCCCTGGACTCGCCCCAGCCCCGGCAGAGCCCAGGCTGCCCTGGGCAAACCCCGCTGGGGCAGAGGAAGCCGATGGCCCTGCAAGCTGGGGACAGCATCTCCCCCATCCCATGCTGCTCTCCAAATCCTCCGCTAGTGCTCAGCAGCCTCGTGCACCCGGTACCCGACCCGGATCGGTGCCCTCACAGAGCCCAGATGCCCCGGCGATGGGCTCACACCCCCTCCTGCCGCAGCCGCTCTGCACCACCAGCCTTGGCCCGGGACAGCCTTGGGCTTCCCTGGGGGGGCAGAGCCCCCAGCACCACATCCCGGCCCCACTGCACTGGGAAGGGGGAGTGTGGGGGCGAATGGGGACAGTCCTGCTGCGCAACGCCCGCCCCTCTTCTTTCTCCCAGAGCACAGGCTTCCTACCACCCCACCACCAGTGCGCCTCATCAATCATGTTCCCTCTGATTAACTTCTAATTTACCTCTTTAGTCAAACCTGTTTACAATCAGAGACAAGAAAACAGGACCCAACGAGAGGTGCGATGAAGATTGGTCTCTCCCCGCACGCTCCGCTGCCTCCGTGCCGCAGCCCGGCCCCCGGGAGCCCTGCCTGTCCCTGCGGAGCAGGCAGAGCAGGGGCAGCAGCGGGAGCACCAGCCCCGCGTCCTGCCCCAAACCCGCAGCGGGGCCCTTCCCAGCCACGCTCTGGCCCATGCTCTTGCTCCCCAGTGCGGCTCCGGCCACCCCCCGAGATCTCCCGACACCCCCCAGCCCTCGAGGCCGCCCTGTGTCCCATGTGGCGCCACCGGCACTCGGCCACCTCGGGGCAGGCAGGGGAACAAGCGTGGCTTGACGTGCCGAGGGCTCGCAGATGAACCAAAGCCACCCGGCTCGTGTCACCTCCTGAGATGTCCCCGCCGTCACCTCCAGCGGCTCGGAGCCCAATGGATGCTGCCTGGGGTCTGCACCGCTCCCTCGCCCCCCTCCCAAAAACATTCACCCAAAAGCCCCCAGTGACGCTGCTGCCCCTGAACTTCAGCCCAGGGTCAAACAATCAGAAGGGGTTAAACCAGGTAGCGAACCCCACTGCCCACAACCTACAAAGGCTTCATTAAGAGAACGGCTGTTATTAGCTCAACCCTCTAATCCTCCCCCAATTACAGTAACGACATTCTCCACAGCTGCTGGCACTCATGGCGCCCGTCCTCCTACCTCCAAGGCTTTCCTGCACTGCTCAGCCTTACAGTGGAAATGAGCCGGCCTGCAGCAGCACATTAAGCTGAATAATTATCTTAATTAACAACAGTGGGCCCAGATGGGCATCCAGCCCATCCCAAGGACCAAGGCAGGGGACCAGGCATCTCCCAGCAGCAGGGCCGGGGCGCAGGTGCGCGGCGGCGCCGGGTGCCGAAGGCTCCCCCGACCGCAGGAGGGGTGCGGAGCTGCCTCCCCGCCCCAGGCGCCCCACGGATGAGATCCGCTTCCGAGAGCGCGCTCAGCTCCCGCAGGCCCACCCGCGACCACCATTGGTCACCGCCCTCTCTGAGAGCATCTCCCTCTCCCCACCAAAGCTCCTCATTTATCTGCTGAAAACGAGGAGCGGGGGTTTCTCCAGGCGCAAGCGTTAGGAGCAGCGATGCAAGCCCAGAGGCCAAGCCACGGATAGGGACAGCCCTGGGAGCAGGGGGGGGGCAGGCAGGGGCAGGGGGCTCCGATCTCCCACCCGTGCCAGGGCGGTGCCGATGCCGGAGAGGCAGCGCCTGATGCAGCAGCCCAGCTCGCCGGCACCCATCGGGCCTTGGGGACAATAAAGGGTTTTTTTTGTGCTTTACCGGGTTTTGTACAAGATAACGGGTTCGCCCGTCCCAGAGCTGTTTCAGCCCCCGGTACAGCGGGGCTGCCAGGCGGAGGATCCCAGCTTTTGTGCAGCGGGGTTCCTCCCTCAGAAAGAGCGCAGAAATTGGGAGGAGAGAATCATGCATCATCCACCTTGTCAGAGCCTGACGTGCAGTAACAAGCTCTGCGCTAATTCCTCAGCAACATCTGGAGCATCCTTATCCATCCCAGAGAGACACGGCCGTTGGGCGTGCTCGAGCCGGCGCAGGCATTTTGGCCTTTTTTAATCCCTGCAAACATCTTTGGCTCGGGAAGGAACAAGTGAGAACGCTCACAGGCGTTCCTTCTCCCAGGGCTGGCCCGTCCCTCCGGCACGGAGCCGCCGCTGCCATCAGGCTGCTCAGCAGCGGGTTCCTGTGCTGGCCCTGGGGACACTGCGGCACGGCCACAGCACCGAGCCTTTGGCTCCTTCACCCGCTGTCCCTTGGCACGAATACTCACAGCGAGCGTCCACTGGCACAACCCGACGGAGTGGCCACCGGGGCTGAGGACAGGAAAAAACCCAGGAGAAGCCAGCCCTGAAACAGCGCGGCCGGAGTCAGAGCCCGGGCTCCTTTCTAGCACCGACGCCCGCTCCAGGAGCGGCTCCCGTCCCCGCAGGCGCAGCGGCCCCCGCGCAACCGCAGGGCACGCGCACGCTAAATCGCCACCGCTTCAACAGCAGCACTTCCAGTGAACCACCCAGAGCCTGAAGGGTTTGGTGAGGCGCTTTGGAGAGCCAACAAATTACAGGAGGGAAAAAACCCCAATCAAAGCAAAGCTGTCTTGTGTAAGGAACAGCCATGGGGAGCAGGCTGAGCCGCCTCCAGCAGCGCCGCTCCCGGGAAGCGCACCGGCCAGACGTCACCCTCCGCGTTGTGACCCAGCTAACGCACCTAGAACGGAAACGGTAAAGGAGGAGAAATTTGCTTTCCAAAAGCAAAACTCCAGCCGAAGAGCAAGGCGGGAGGGGTTCGACACCGCTGGAGGTTTCCCCGCGCGAGAGGAGCCGGCTCGGAGCGGCGATCGCGCACCGCACCCCTGCACCGGCTCGTTAACCGCGCACCGGAGCGATCACACGTACGCGCACGCAGCAACTCGAGTGAGATCAGACTGAAGGTGGTGCCTCCAGATGTCAACCCCACCTTGTACTGGGGCAGTTTGCAGGACCGATTCCAAGCCCCTCCCCGCCCCTTCCCCCCAGATGCACGGCCCCTACTTTCACGTTCGGGGTCCCCTTCTGTTCTGCCTCCAGCCTCCTTCCTCCCCGCCCCCCCCTTCCTCCTCGGCTTTTCAATGGCAAGGGCACTGAGAGACAGGGAACGAGGGATCATCTTCCAGGAGGGAAACCAGAGGCCAGCTTTGCCCCCAAACCCACTCTGGCGTGCGAAGGGAACAATTCCCAGCCTGGGTAGAGTGAAAAAACTGAACACGCCTGGAAGACTCAGGAAAAAGCCACCTGCAAGAAGCGGGCTGAAAGCAGAAGAAAGAAATGAGGAATTCAAACGAGCTCTGCACCAAAGATGCATTTTTGCAGCTTTTTGTGGCTGCTGAAACCACGACTTCCATGTTGATCCCTGAATAAGAGCATTCGATAGCACCCAGGCCAGCACTGCCCACCCAGCCGTGATCGAAGGAAGCCTTTAAGCTTCCCTGACAATGCATTTTTCTTGGAGATAAAAAATGAATGCTGCCAGCATGCAAATCTCTCTAAATTAGGCAGGGCCCAGCTTGCTGGCGCTGTGATGTTGTGTGATGACAGTCATTAGCTTCAGCAGGAGAAAAGAGGATGAGGGGAAATGTTCTCAGCTACTCCTTGTCCCAGCCGGGAGTCGCCGGTCGGGGAAGCGGCGCGGTTTGGGCCACCGCCGCCCGACACCACGCTGCCAGTGCCGAGGGGCACGGGGAGACGCGTGGCGGTCAGCGCAAGGCGCTTGGTCTCCTGCAGCTCCCTCGCACGCCCGCAGAAGGCTGCGGGAGCGGGGATTTCCCCCCGCCACCGGTGAGCTCGTTGCTGCTCTGAAGAGCCAGGCTCCCCGTTCAAGGACGGGAACACGGATTTTCTACAGAACGCGCGCAGCCACGGCCTCGAGCTGGCTGCGAGTGAGTGGAGGGAACGCGGGCGCTTTGCTGCTTGCTCACCTTCCCCTGTAGGCTTGAGTACAGCCAGAGCAGACCCCAACACCCCCTCGGGAGCGACGGCTGCCTGGCCCCTGCCAAAACTTGCCTGGAATTCTGACTCTCCTTTGGGAAGATTGAGTAGGAAGGGCTAACGCAGTCGATCCCGGTTTCCCTCTGCCACTGAAGAACAGCAGAATGGGGCCCACACCAACGCCTCGGCCGCCCCAGTTGAGGTCGGCACCGCGGGTCGCACGTTGTCATTACTGCCCCAGGCTGGAATAACGCGCTCCTGATCTCCGGAGCTACCTGGGCTCCCTCCTTACCCTCCCTCTGACGCCCGTGCGGTCGCGTTGTTTCACACGGATCGCTGCAGTTTGACGTGGGGCCGGGGCAGGGAGGAAGGAAGAATCTCGAGCTGCCCTACTGCAAGGCAGGCGGCTGCAATCCCACTCACAGCAGACTACGGAAATAACAAACAAGGAATTAAAAAAGCAGCAAACCACCTTTAATGTCTCTAAAATCCATTCAGAAGCAGTTTCATAGAAACATGGCTTTTATCGTGCAATCAAGGCTGGAGCAGGGCAGTGGGAGGAGGGAGAACCAGACCCCGCGTCCTCGCTGGCAGACACGGAATTCGGCCCCCGAGTCCTCAGAAATTCTCCAGCAGATCCAGGATCCGCTTCTGCTCGCTCTCCCGAAACTCCTGGTTCTTCCCATCCCCGATGTTCTCCGCGTACTCTGCGGGGGAGAGAGCAGACAGACAGCAGCTTTGAGTGAGGAACTGAGGAACCACGGGCAACTTCCCTTGCAGACACCACAGCGGAATCCCAATCCCCGCCCGCTGCAGACAAGCGAATGGGAATTCTCGCGAGGAGCGCTGATGGTTTTTCTCCCCATCGCCAGGGTCAAAGCTTTGCCTGACAAACATCTGCTGACCCCTCACGGAAAGCTTTCACAGGGGCAGGAACACCCCGCTCTCCTCGCTACGCAGCACGAGCCCAAGCAGGCCCCAGCACCCAGGGGCACGGCCACTCAGAACGGGGCCAGTCCCTTCGTTGCGCCGCTGTTATCCCCGCGGAGCAGCCCGCCGGCCGCTGCTGGGACTGGACAGCCCTACCGCCAGCCTCTCGGCCCAGTGCAGAAGTCCTGGGCCACTCCGGCTGTCCAGGCCCCCTGTAACGCCGAGCATCGGCAGGGCAGGGCAGGCAGGGGCTGCCACGTGCCTGTTAGGCGTTCCTAACCCTGGGTTTAACCTGTCCGGCAGCCAGGCATCCTGCGTGAGGATCTCTGTCAAGCGGAGACCGATTCCCCGACCTGCAAGTGCTTTCAGCCCATGCAGAAGAACACACGCCAGTTCGGATTTAACTCAGACGAACTCCTTGTCTTCAGGCAGAGGACACCAGACCCTGATCAAGGTCTGGCCCATCCGCGCCCCAGCCAAACACCGTGGAGCTGCAGCTCCCCCCCCCCCGCCCCGATATTCACTCAGAGCTGGCAGCTCTCAGCCCCCTCCCAGCCCCCTCCTTCCTGCCACCAGAGTCTGCATATTCAAAGGCGGCTTAAAAAGAAAAAATGAAAAGCAGGTTTTGAGCTGTGAAGGCGAGGAGCTGAACAAATCTCAATCGGGAGCAGGCTGCCTGGTTAGACAGCGCGTGCCAGCCTCCGCCTTCTCCCATTCTTCCCCTTCTTCCTAAACAAACAGCAGCTTGTATTCAGCACCTGAACGGCAACTTGCTGCAGAAAGTTTGCTTTAATATTTATACGCCCAGCACAGCTACACGCTCCTGAGCTCCATCAAAGCCTGCATTATAAGAGCGGAGAAAGGAGCGAGGACAGGGAGAAGTTTGCTGAGCGGGAGCCGTCCCTCCCGCGCGCTCTCTCTCCAGGTACAAGCAGCAGAGTTCTTTGCCAGGGCCTCTGGGAGAAATCCCTTTAATATTTATAAACTGCTACGGTACCTGGAACAGGAGCAGGCGGGTGACGCTGAGGTTTGCTGCAGGTGAACCCGGCCTCCTCGCCGCCCTGGGGAAGGGCGACCGGCACAGGGAACCCTTCCCTCGGATGGAGGAGAAACCAAACCCTCCATCGCACTTACGAAGGCAGCGGCAAGCTGATAGATTTGTCGTAGCTCCCGACGCGTTGGCTAATTGCGTATGGGCAAGGCCCCAGCCGCCCGGCGCCGGCTCTGCTGCCGTTTGCACCGCAGCGCCCGGGGATCAAAACCTGCCCCTGCTTCTGGCAGGGGACAAACCCCGCTGCGGCAGAGATGGGGTTACCTTCCCGGCAGAAAGGGCCAGCGCAGAGCTCAGGTTCTCCCATCCCGGACTGGCACCCGCTGTCAGCCCCGGGGAGCTGGCGGAGGAGCAGGCTCTGCCCCCCAGCGAGCCCCTTCCGCGCTGTCGGAGCAAGCGCCTCCGGAACAGGCGCCGCAGCTGCAATTGCCTGGGTTTGTCGCAGCCCAAGGGCAACGCTCCCTCGCCTGCCGCTACCCCTGACAGCTCAGGACACCCCCGCGAGGGACAGTCGTGGCCTCCGAGCCTGGCACGGGGCTGCAGGCAGAGCTCAGCGCTCAAAGCGTCCCCGCCGCAGGCAGCGGGCTCGTGGCCCAGCCCCGCTGTCACCGTAAGGGGCTGCTGGAGGACCCGAGCACACAGCGCACGCAGGGGAGCCGCTGCGTGCCACGGGTGACGCTGCCCCTCTGTTGTCCCAGCGAGATCGCTCAGACAAAAGCAAGCCACAAATTCCTCTCATCTTGTCCAAAAGCTCCGCGTTTTCCCTTCTAAGTATTTAGGCTTCGTACGACTGATAGCCCCATGACTCCGAAGGCAGACTGTTCACTGGGCTACCAACAGTTGCCAACACCAGTTTGAGGAGACCAGATAAAACCCCCAGAACTATGCTTAAAAAAAATAAATCTCCCGCCGAGGTTTTATGTATTTACTTTTTTATTTAAAATTCCACCACTTCAGTGAGACAGCAAAAAAATCCGATGTAAGCTCCCCCTGCCAGCAGTTAAACAGAGCTCACACATGGCTGTAGCTACACAAAGGGAAAGGACCCGAGATTGGTTTCTGCTTCATTAGACAAAATACAACGGTTACAGAACAGTAAAAATCAATAGGGGAATATTGAAGCTTGTAATGGATACTGGAAGCCAGAGAGCCTGCGCGTACTGAGGGACACGGGCCAAATTCGGCACAGTCCTCATAACGGGCCTACCTTTCCTTTCCCATTGCCCATGCTAACAGGTTTGGTTTATAGCGTTCCATAGGCGTTCCGGCTCCCCGGCGCGCCCGTCACCCCCACTGACACCAGGCACATAGCCAGGCACCTCTGGGGGGTGGGGGGAAAATCGGCCCCTCCGGGGGGGGGGAGGGGGGCGGAATATCGGCACCCCCGCTCCTGCAGGGCTCCGACAGCCGCAGGTGCCAAAGGCCGGTCCCTCCCATCGGCACGCCATGGCACGCTCTGCCGCCCCCGCTGCCTGTCGCTGCTCGGGGAGGGCTGTGCCTCCCTCCGTTCCCGCTGCGAGAGATGGAGCCCAAGAATCGCCCCAGGACACAGAACCGCTCGCTGTCCTGGAGAGCGGCCTCCGCCCCCACGCGTCCTCCCAGCCGGGGCGCACACCGTTCGGCCGCTCCCTTCCGAAGGATAAACTCGACTGTCCCGTCGCAAGAACTGCTTGGTCTTCAAGGAAAAGGAACTGTGGGCGGGCGGTCAGCCTGCGGAAAGGCGTTTAACGAGCTTCAGTTCTCCACTGCCCACGCCTCCCCCTTGAAAGCCCTGCCATAAGGAAGCAGTCCTGCTTCCTTGCTTGCATCGTAAGTAATTCTGAGCAACCCCAAGGGATCCATCAGCTGTCAGGTTGCCAGAGAAACATGGAGAATATGTAGGCCATAAAAAATCAAACTAAAACCCAAGCACCTAATTAGTATGCAAAAATAGAAAATAAAAACTGAACAAGAGCAAAACACTGAAGGAAAAGTAAAAATAAACCAGCCCTCATCTGTCCTGAGAGCAAGCTGGAAGGCAGCCTGGAAGCGTTTCGGCCAGGGCTCAAGGCTCCCAGCCTCTCAGTCATTTGGGACAGAGTCCCACCGTTCAGACATCAGTAAAATTTCGGCAATGCCCCGCTGGCCCCCGGCCGCGCCAGGTCCACATCCAAATCCGCTTCTCCCACAGGCGAGCCCAGTTTGACAAAGCCACTCCTCCGGGGGCGGCATGCCCTGCCCGTGGCATCACTCCTGTCACACAACGGGGAACCCGCGGTGACAGCGTACGTGGGTGTAGGTGTGGAACCGCTGAGCGACCGCGGCTGCGCCAGCGCAGGCTGCCCACGAGCTCCGTGCTGCTCCTGCCTGGCAGGAATCTTCTGGGCCCCCTGCGCCATTTCACAAGGGCCCCCCAACAAATTTACTTCTCATGTCATTGACAACTGTGGTGGCAAAAGTCCCTAAAACGTAAGAGCTGGGGAGGGCTGACGATAGAGCCCCAAATACAGAGCCCGTCACCCACTGGCACGCCCCGCGCGGCCTCGTCACGCGTCACTGCCGGGCGCACCGGACCCGCTGCACGAGCCACAGCTCGCAAGGCACGGCAAAACCACCGACGGAGTGTCACAACGCAAGTCACCGTGAAAGAAAGGAGCAGATGAAATTTTAATGCAGCTGCCCTCCACGTCAGCTTTGTATGTAAGTCAACAAACCGAAGGCGCGGATGTGAGGGCTGTAAATACAGGGAGATGTGCAGACAAATCCCTCGGGCACCCATGGCCCAGGTCAAGCATGGGAACCTGAAAGCAGACGTGAGCCATGCCCTGCGCTGGAAATGGACAGTCTGGAGGCAGGGATTGCCAACTATCACAATTAAAAGCAGGAAAGACATCTTATCCAGTGCCCCCGTTCATCAGCAGGCATTCATTTGCACTTGCTGGCAAAGGACAAGGGCCAAAAAGATTGCCTATCGCTGCGGGTAATCTCACACCGCCAGAAAATCACTCTTGATTTCATCACACCAGCCATCCCTCTGATCCCCTCCTCTCCTGCACATAGGAAGGGAGAAAAATGACAGGATGTGTGAGAAAAAAGCTGCCTGTACCTGCCAGGGTCTGGGGGCAACAGCATGGCCCCAGAGAAAAGGCCAGGAGAACATCATCGTTATTCTCAAAGAAAGCAGAGACAGCAAAACAACACAACCCCCAGCCCAGCGCCCCCGGGGACGCTGCCGACCTTCCTGCCTCTCCTCACCCCGCACCAAACACGGAGCCCCTCGGGAGCAGGCACGTCCCACACAGCCCTCTGCTCGGTGAGGAGGCACCTCCTGCGGGCAGCAGGGCTCCAGCGAAGCCTGGCAGCTCGGAGGGGGCCGTGAGGAGCGGCCGGGTCCTGTCCTCCTCTTCCCAGTTCAACGGGCTGCTTCTGCTGAAGGACAGCAGGCTACGGATGAGAGCGACAGCTCAAATAAGCACTGCTCTAATTCAACATAAGCATTAAAAATAACAAGCAGTACTTTAAAACTAGGATTGCAAATCACAACAGCTACATTTTAAAGCTACAGAGGATACTTTAATGCTATAATCCATATTAATCTGACACTAAGAACAAGACAAATACACCGCGGATACTAATACGGTGCAGATGGTAAAGTGCAGGGCCACGTTAATGAAAGATGAGACTCCACTGTTCTTCCCTCTAGCATGCATATACGCTTCCCTTAAATATTTACTCTAGCGTTAATGTCGGCACAAGTTCCAGCCAGCCTGCAGCTGACAGCAGTGTGAAGTGACGTGCTGCTCCGTGACAGCAGCAAGTGTCCCAGCTCCGGGGTAAAGCACGCCTCGTGCCGGGGTGGCTCCAGCCCTGCCCACACCTCAGCTGCTGCCTGAAGAGGCTCCTGAAGTCGAGGAGAATCACGTGCGAAGGCTCACCCTACAGAGCACTGACCAAGCTGTCCCTGGTGGACGCGTGCGTAGGAAAAGCTCAACTCACCCTTTAGGATGTGCCGAACGATTTTAATGGAGCTGCCTCTCATGTTCAGAATCTGATGGACCCTCTGACGAATCTGGTGGGGGACAGGAAAGAGGTGGTCATCTTCAATACAGCACAAACCCTCTTTTTCCCCACTTCGAAGGAAGAGCAGAAACCCTGAGCACCACGAAACCCAACTCAACCTTGGCAGTCTGCAGTCCCAGAGCGCCTGCTCGGCAACACTCAGGAAGGCACGTGGCACAGGTACAAATAACCACACAGCATCGTCACAAACCCCAACGCATTGACGCCGGTGAGTCGCAGTGCTTTGTACCTGCTGTCGCCCACGCCTTTGTGAGACCTGAGAGAACGTCCCCTTCCACCGCGCTCTCAGCGGCGGCGTAAATACGGCCTTTCCATTTCAAGCCGTGACCTCGCTCGTGGCAGACTGCATGAATTCAGCGACAACGATCAGCCTCTGTACCCACTAATGCCCTCCTAACCGCTCTAGCTTAACGAAGCTGCATGGACACCAGTGCAACAAGCAGGTTTCCTCCCAAAAAAGGAATTAAAGGGAAGATTATTCCATGAGGCAGTGTTTGCAAGGATGTCGCATCTTGTTTGTATCATGGATGGAAACACAGATCTGCCAGGCTAGTACATAGCTTTACCTGGGGGACATTGGCATTGCAGATCTCCGCCATGATGTAACAAATGAGCTGTAGAACAAAGAGACCGGCATCCAGGCGACGGAGATAGAATTCGTCTTCCATGTCATCGTCTATTATCTCTCCCCGACGCACCATGTCCTGTAGAGCAACAAAAGGAAAGAAGTGATGACTGTCTCTCAAAGTACTTCCCATCAGCAGCGGCAAAACGTTGGCAATATTTGTGGTTTCTTAAGAAACGCTTTGTTCCCCAAAACCTTAATATCCATGTATTTCTCGCCACAGAAGCACTACTTTTACTGATTCATTTAAATTCACGAAACATTTCATTCACTTTTGAACGAAGGCAAAAGCCTTCGCTGGTTGTGAAGTCTGTCCATCTGCAAACTAAAAATTTTAATTTAAACATACAAATTACATTTCTGAATTGAGCTATTGGAGACTGCGAACAGGGAACAAACCAGCGTATCTGTTATTTACAAGTTCTTCATCAAAAGGGAGCAGAAATCCTGCTCTTTTACTGGCCATCTGAGGGTGCTGTTAAGCAGTGCAGAACATGACTCCGGACTCAAAGACCTGTCAGGCTCCCAACTTCATCATCGACTGACGAATGAGAAAACAGGTCCCAAAATTCTGCTTCACCATGCCCAGCCTTGCTCTTCCAGCTTCACTTGTCAGGAACATGATGGGGCCAAAGCCCAGCTGGGGTCTGTTGGCAGAAGACCCCTGGCTTCCGCGGGAACGCCGACGGCTCGTTCCTCCTCTGCACATATGGCGTTCCACTAGCACGACCTCCCCAAAGGGAGGCACAAGGCAGAAGGCAAGAGGCCGTTCCATTCCTCGTGGTCAGACAGAGCATCTTCTTCAGAACCCCGACAAAAGCAGCCTGGCAATAAGCTCGGAGCAGCTTCCCCTGAGAAAGGCCGGCCACGTCCACCAGCCGAACCCGCCATCCGTTTTCATGGAGACCGACAGGCCAAAATAACTGATGTCACGCGTGACCTTTTGCATTTGGGGGTTTGTTTTTTGGTTTTGTTCTTAAATAAAGGAAGCAGCTTGTCAGCCCCTGCTAGCTCGCTGCAGCCTGTGTGATTTATTATGCAGCCGGCTGGCAGGTGGGCACACGCCAGCGGAGCAATATTTCCTCATTAGAGCCATCACCGGCGAGAGCGCGGTACCCGTAACGCTCAACCAGCAGCGCTTCCTCGGGGTGCGGCCGCTCCAGGCGAACACACGCAAGGTCACCAGCACCAAAGCTGATTTAGGCTCCCAGATCTTGCTGTTTTGTCAAATCAGGTCCTGGCATCAAACCGTAGGAAGAGCCTTCGGCATGAGAAGGACAATTAACCCTGCGCATCCTCACCGGAGAGACTGCAGCGGACGCCCACCACACCGAAAGCCGATCGAGTGACTGAAGTTCTGCTCCCTACCACTGCCTCCCGAAAGCGAGAGGGGAAAGCACAGGTCATAAAATCTAGCTTGCCAGTGAAAGAACAAGCTAAGGTTAAAATACAACGCCTAGTTACCGATGCCATGAAGTCAGCTGCTCTGGCTACACTACAGGGTGCTTTAGCACCAGATCCTGTAGGCTCCAGCATTTGCACAACTGGAATTTACTCCCGGTTCTCAAAATCAGGGGCACAGGCACGACGGGGCAGAACTTGCACACAAGCTCTTACCAGCAGGAAGAAAAATCCAATTTTGTGCAAGGAGTGACTTGCCTCACCCCACATCCGTGCCAAGTTACTTGAATCTGATCAAACCTGGTCTCGAAAGCTAAACAATGTGGAGTCTGACTAGCACGAGATTGGAAGCCATGGGCTTGAAATACCAAAGAAAATAAAACCGTTCCAGGAAGATGACAATTCCCGACCTGCAGCTTGCTCTCCTCACCGCATACGGGCCACCTCCTCAACGGTGTGGAACTCCTGAACAGAAGAGTGCCAACCGGCCAGGATTTGGAGCCTCCAGAGCAGGAAACAAAGACGGTGTCTGTCTGTCTGTTCTGTATTCTGTCTGTTCTGTATTCTGAGCCAGGCCGGCGACCACAGGAGCCGAATCCAGGCAGCTGCTGTCTTGATTACGCAGAGGAGGCAGCGGTTATAGCAGCCCCTCTCAACAGAGAAGCAAGATTATTTTGTGCCAGTAAATGAAGCAGATAGGAATTAGAAGAGAAGTGCAGTTTTAAGGTGCCTTTTTCACTGCCTTTTTTTTTTTTTAAACCACAACCACCCTTTAAATGCTAATCTGCCTGCTGGTACAGTACCAAGGAGCCACCTTCCCACTTTGTCTCTCTTTCCAAGCTGTCAAGTCACTAACCTCCAAATGAGCACTCAGATGCCATTTCTAATCTGCCAACAATATGTACGGAGATGCCCCTTGCTGATGGGAGAAGACAGCAATAAGATGGGCTTCTGAGAAGCTAAAATGAGCTTCCTTCACACTAATGAGGCAGGACTGACAGGCCTCGAGGTGTCAAGTACGGACGTGAAACCTAAAGATACAGTGGATCTGCCAGCGCTGTACAAAAGATCACATCTGCTCCACATGGCCACTGGAGCAGGGCCCAAGGTTCCCCTCATTCTCCTCCTTCCTCACCTACCATTCGCCTTCCCCAGCACGCACAGCAGGGCTGGGCAGAGCAGGAGGGATGGGCGCTGATCGAGAACAAAGAACCACACAAAGAACACGTCCTGGGTCGTGGTCCCCCACCTCGCCGTGTGGGATGGCGAGGCCAGGTCAGAGACGAGAAGGCTCCGGGTGGCCGTGCACGAAAACAAGTCTCATCACTTGTCCCCTACGCCACGTAGAGATTCCCTCCCCTTGCCACCTTCTGCCTGTGCTGCTGGGGAGGGCAAGGTGCTTTCAGACCACAGGCTAATAGCTAAGCTCAAAGTCATTGCTAAGCCCTTGGTCAAAAGGGGTACGCAGGAGACAGGAACCGACGCTTGCAAGAGGAGAGGAGCAAGCGGAAGCCTGGGGCGGTCAGACGGTCACGACAAGGACTGCCCAGGACCATCTGCTTTCAGCTCAGAGCTGTGACCCCCGTTTCCCCAGGAGCCCCTCGCCCTGCGGGGGCTGCAGACCACAGGGGCTCCTCGGCAGGCTGACCGCCGTTCCCCTCCAGACACAGAGCGGTTGGGATGGAGCGCAGTCAGGTCACGGACCCTGCTGCAGCCGGGAGGGCAGGCAGGCATCCAGGCCACACCAAGGTGACCAAGACGCTCTCAGAACCACACAAGGAGCCATCAGAGCCCTCTGCCACGGGAAGGACTTGCTTCATTTCTGCCTTACAAGCAGAAACACTCTTGAATTTCTGTAAATTGAGCCACCCATCTACAAGAGCTGAAAAGCTCACTGCGATTGCTACCAAGCGTACCACCACTGGTGAGCCAGGAGACATGGAGCAGCTCCGGCAAAAGCGTGAGCTCAGCTTCAGCAGCAAGAAGCGGGAACCGCATTCGGGCAGCCACGACATCTGAAGACCCAGCGGTCTTTGCAGGGAGGTTCAAGGCTTGCCTCGGCTTGCTGGCTGCTGGCTGGAAAAGCTTACAGCAGCCACGGCGTGAGTTCGGCCACGCTCCAGCAGAACGCACGCGTCCTCCCGTGAACACAGTCGTGTTCTCACTTGCACCAGCACGGCCCTGCCCGCGGCGCAACTCCGGGCATTTCGGTCCTTCCAAGCCGAACCGAAGTGCCGGGCTAGCACAGATTCCTCCTGCACTTATCCAACTTTGCTCTTGTGCTAGGAGCTCCACCTCTCCCTTTCAAGGGTGGAATGACTTAACTGTAGCACAATTAGCATGTAATTTGTAAGTCATTACAGCGCAAAGTGTCTGGTGAGAATATTTTATCGAATAAATCTGCTGAGCATAATTTTCTGTGGGACTATAAAAATACCAAACCATCTCCTGTCTTTTCCTGCCATTTTTAGAGATCACCGAGGCTATCGCTGCCACCTGTAATTATGCCTCATTTTAGAGGGAGTTAAAAGCCTACAGAAGGGGGCTTGCACCTACAGAAACAATTAAAGAACTTGAGAGGGGGACAAGGTATTTTCCAGGGTTCATTAACTGAAAACTCTGAGAAAAGCACTAAGACAGGCACGGGGTGTTGGAGACAAACGCCTACGTGGACTTTGCTCCTGGGTTTCACGTGGCAATTAGGGTAATTGCTAAGTTATCACCACTGATCACTTCTGAATAGACTCCACAGAAGCAAGCAAGCAAGCAAGCGGGCAGCTCTCCCCCGGGACCTCATCCCGTTTCGTTGTCGGGATTAAGGGTGCAGTGTCATTACAACCCTTCTTCCTCAGAACCAGCTGGCTTCAGAAATTCACCCCCTCCCTCCTACCCTCAACCCTTCCCCCACCTTCACCACCACAGGCGGAGAGCTGGGCTACAAACCAGACCACTAAAATAAGGCAAGCTAAAAGAAGGAAAAGGCAGAGAACCGCAGGCGCCAGCGGCACTGCCAACGATGAAGCATCGGGTGTGATGCCTTCAGTCGTTCCTCGCACACTCAGGTTTTAGCTTCTTGTCAGGCAAGACTGACAGCAGGATACTCTGCCCATCAGACTTGGACCTTGCTCTCACGGTATCATTTTTCTTTAGGGCAGGGAGAAAGGGGAGGGTCTGTATACCGGATTTTTGGGGCACTGTGTCCTCTGCTGCAAGAGAAAGGTCAAAAGCCCCCAGGTGACATAACATGGTTTCTAACGGCCCGAGTGCTCATACCGTCCGCTTCCATGATTCATGTGCCACAACTAGAAACACTGAAGTGCTCCACAAATCCTGTCGCAGCCAGCCAGTGCCGTGATTTGATGGACAGAATGATGGCTTTTACCTTCTTCTGCATGGGGAAACCGCTTGAGCCACTTCAGCTCTCAGCAGACCCCTTCCCACCAACCGCGTGAGGATGCTACAAAAAGCAAACGATGACTCCAAGAGCGTTCCAAGCTAGGAATGAACCTCAACACATTGTGCCCGATGTATTACATGGGTGAGATGTTTCTGCCAAATCCTATTATTAGCTCTAGCAGGAGTGAAGAACTGAAACTATCCTAGCCATTCCAGCCCTGCAGCGGGCAGAAGCGCAGCGGCCTTCTGGGTACAGGAGGAAAACCTGGGGTTCTTTGGTTTCTCTTCTCCTGTACATCAGTAAGCATGAAGGGGTTAATATTATTAAAGAGCTTTCACACAAGCTTCTTCCCACTCAAATTGCCTTCACTCCTGCTTTGTGCTGGCTGCTTGCTACAGGTGGGAACATCTGCAGGCTGTTTCAGGATCCTTCCGGATAAGGGGCGCACACGCCAGTGCTGCAGGTTGTATTTAAGGGCTCTCGCCAGCTGCCCACTCACCGCAAGACTTCAGCCAGAAAAATCCGTTCTGGTTTTTGAGTTCTAAGACCCACACACCAACAGCAAAATGTAAAGAATAAATAATTTCTTGCTCTGTTCCAAGAAGGATGAATGGAGAGCGGAGGGATGGCAGGAAAGGGTAAAGGCTGTTTTTCTTCAGGCCACCGTTTGTTTGGGAAGCTGCAGCTGCCCATACGGAGGCTGAACGCTGGCAGGAAAAGCAACTCCATTCATCACTCACCCCCATGCCTTCCCGAGCAGCCGCAGCAGCGCTGCCGAGCTCCAGTGCCCTCGGAATGTTTGCCAGCGCCCAGAGAAGCGGCCTTGGCTGCGGGCAGGCAGCTGTTTGTCGGAGCCTGGCAGGGGGCTGCAGCCTGTGGCACGCTGGGCTCGCCCGCGTGCGGGGACGGCGGCTGCAGCGATTACTCTCCGTCAGTGCTAATCAATCTCACACCCTCTTCAGTGCTGATACAGATAATCTTGTGGGAAGCTGGCCAAGCTCGCTAACAGCTCTGCAAGCTGCTTCCTGACTCCAGCAGCTCATTCTCTTTCAAGAATTCTGCTCCAGCTTCAGTTCCAAGCAAGTGCTGTGCGGTACCTGGGCCCGTGTCATTCAAAACGATTCACTGCGGGCGTGCAGGGAGCACACCAGCCCTTGGCTGCGGCCCCGTCCAACTAATCAAAATAGACGCTTTCTCACAGCTGATCAGAACTCTAAAGACCAGGGCAGGAGGCCTCGCACATCATCATGTAATTGCCTCTCTGCATTTCACCTGCTCTCCACCTGCCAAACCAGGCAGGATTTCAGCCAAGTAAAAGGGAAGGCAAATTGGAGCACAGGCTTAGTAAAATCCACTAGTACAATTCCTAGGAAATTCACTCTGAGAAAAGGCAAGAAGCGCTTGCTGTAGAGAGGTTCTCAGCCCATTTTATCTGAGGTCAGCTGGAAACCGGAGAGCCGGACAACAAGAACTAAGAGGTGACAGCACAGGTATGAGGGCATGGCTCGGAAGAGCGACCTGGCCGAGCCAGACGGCACAGCAGAGGTACTGTAGACATGAGCTAGCAAGACATAAACAATACGTACATGTTTCTCTCCATCAATCTTCTTATCAGCTGCCTGCATTGCATCCAGGTACTTAAAATACAGTTCCATCAGCCTATCAACCTGCAAGGGCAGAAGAGAGAGAGACCTGAGCAAGAAAAAGGCACAATGCAATCATCTTTAATCCTTCATGCCGTGTTGTTTTCCTCCCAGCTGCAGTCTTCGCAGAGTAACAGGCGATTCTGCCACTCACGGGAAGGAATACGTTACAGAAGGAGCGTGCAAGCGCCGGTCGGATGAGCGCACCGAGTCTGCAGGATTGGAGCGTAACCCCCTACCACCATACGGTCTCGTCAGCTCCAGATACAAGGCAGCAGACGGACACGTGCCCCTAGCTCGCTCGCTCTCCCGTGCTCTGGTTCTCCAGCTCTCCCGGTGTCTTTAAGGGACCTTCCTGTCGATGCTGCACGCAGCCAAGCTTATGTTAAACGCGCCGGACATTGGGGCTCTCTGAGCTGAATTAGGCAACCAAAAGCCCATCTCGTAGTGGGAAGTTTTCTGCGATTGGTAGAACAGGTTACAAAAAACACCTTTAAGCACACTAATGAGGAATACTAAGGAACCGGTACTTCCCCAGTGGTGGAATTTACAACCCCCTTGGGAATTACTGGTTTGCAGAAGTTGCTGTTTCTGTTTCGCAGCCCTTTGATCTACCCACCACCATGTAAATATTTTGGAAAGAATTTCCCAGGGTAAACACCACTGAAGTGACACATCCTAGGAGAGGAGCGGGGAATGTTAAACGTGTACTACAGCAATTCCTAACCTTCCTGCAAAAGAGCTTCACGAGAAAAGGCTGGCACCTCTCCGCACTGGGCTGGTCCCACGGGGCCGGCAGAAGGCAGTACCACACAACGCGTGTGACGCGACCAGGCTTCAGCAGAGAGACACAACCCAGGACTGAGAATTGCCAGAGCACCAGAAAGCAAGAGCACATGTGATGCGGGAGGCTGAGCACTAAAGGCGTTTCCAGTTCTCTGGTTTGTAGATAACAGACGTGAGCGAGGGAAGGGCGGCCTGCGAGAGCGCAAGTCTCCGTAGGCAGGTACAACAGCGGCGCTTCAGTAACGCGGCGAGCGTACGCGGGCTCCCTGCAGTTATCAAGCACCCTCCCAGCCTGGTGGCCCAGGGGCTGCAGACACGTATTCAGCGCTCACCTTCTCGCTGTCATTCTCTGTGAATTTATTCAGTAACCGTGTCCTCTGCTGCCCTCTCAGGTTTCGCAGAAGGGAGGCCAGGATGGAACAGACATGTTCTGGAGATACAAAATGAAAATTGCATGCTGAGATCAGGAACAGGAGCTTATTTTCTCTGTAACATGCCATTAAATTTACTCCTGCGTGCAGCTCCTGATAAGTGGAACCCTGGTTCCTTCCCATCACCGGTGGCGAGAGCAGCAAGCCCTGTTTGCAGGGAGCAGGGGCAGCTCCTCTCCCGTCTCAGCCCAGCTGGTGAGGTCCCCTCTGGCTCTGCTGCATTGCTCCTGCTAACATCGATCCCGCTTTCCTCAGTGACCTGCAAAAAGCACCTTAGGTAAAGCACAAATTCTGCCCCCGTTTACCTCCCCTGCCGGCACGCCTGCCCAGCGCACACATTCTGGCACCCTCCATTGCAGCTAAAGGCGCAGCGCGCTGCCTCCTCCCCTGGGGCTAAAAGGAATCCCAGTCCCAAAGCAGCCTGAGCCCACACCATCACTCAAATGACCCTCAGGCCACCAAAGAGGGGACGGTCATCGAAACGGGAGAGCTTGAGAAAGGAGCGACTGCACCAGCGTGCAGCTCCTGCAGAGACTCAGCTGGCATTAGCTAGAGGAAAAAAAAAATCCTCGAATAAACTGCTTTTATTTACAGAAAATCCCGTGGATTCAATATGGATGTGCCACAACAAACCAGGAACGACCAAATGAACGTGTTCTACCGTCTCCTCAGCCACACCTGGGGGTCACGCTTCACAGTGCAAACCTTGGAGCCAAGCACGAAGTCAGCGCTGCAAGCACGGACGAGACCACATCTGCATTCGTGTCCAAGCCCAGCTTCGCCCTGGAAGGTGACGGAACCAAGTGCCTCAAGCCCCCAACAACGCTGGGAGCAGGGCTGAGCCCTGAGGGGGTCATGGATGTCCCTCAGAGGGGGACCAGCAAAGGAGGCACCGAGGGGCCGCCCGGCATCGCTGCCTCCCTGCCTCGCACGCCTTTCGGCGGCTCCTCCTGCGCACCGGCGCGGTGTGCTCCTGCCCCGCGGGTGCTGCGCAGCACCGGGCTCGAGTGGCGCTCGGGAACACAGCGTTTCCCAGCGGGGCCTTGAGCTCTTTGCTCCTGGAGAGACAGACGGCAAGCGAGCTTCTCCAAAAGCGCGCTATTTCACATCGGGTGCCTTACGCTTCTTTAGCTGCCACCATTTGGCCACACCAGACGTCGGTGAAGCCCAGAAGCAAGCGCTTCTCACGTCCTTGTTCCCTCAGGAGGAGTCACCCGTTTTATATGCAATTTATATACAATATACATATAAAATCATACTGGGTTTGAAACATTAAGTCAAGCTCTCATCGTAACTCTCGTGCTCTGGCTCTCGCATTTTGCCCGTGAACGCTGTGCAGGGTGGTGGCACCGCCTCGCCCCGGCGGCCGGCCCGAGGTGAGGGAAGGAGCCCAGCGCCCGCCTTCCTTTTCTTGGGGAAGGGAAGCGGAGCGGCCACACGCCGCGCTTCTGCGCCCCTGGTAGCGCAGGAGATGCAGAGATGCAAATCTTTTGCAAAATGTATGCCAACAGGAGAAACGGTGTTGGCAATATCGAAGAGCGTATGGTCTGAATATGGGGAAATAAAACCAGGCACACGGGCGCAAAGGCGCGAGTTTCTCTCCCTTGCCAAACCCCTTGGAATTGCTTCCTGCCTACACACGGACCTTGTGTTTCAGATGTCTCAATGCATCCAAAACCGTAACTTCTCCGAGATGGCCTCACTTTAATCTTGCTGATTAAGACTGATGAAAAGTAACAGCCATAAACACGTCCTCACCCATGGTGGTGGGGAGAGGAGAAGGGGTGCCAGGATTTGTTATCTGCAGAGAGGAAAATGCAACGTGCAGAGGAAGGGGATCATCGTCTTACCGCCGTCAAACCATTTTAACATGCATTTCCATGGCACAGCCTAGCCTGGAGCCCACGAGAAGCCTTGATCGATGGCACCGGCGTACAAAGAGCCAGCAACACCGACGTCTTTGCAGGGAGCTTCTGCACTGACGCCAGCTTATGCTTTCGCGAAAGGCGAAGTCACCCCGGGGGCTGCTCGTCCGAGCGGCGTCCGCCCTCCCTGCAGCACGGAGTACCCGCACGCCACAGAAGGGCGGCGAACAGAAGAGGCTGTACACACGCGCACACCCCGTTTCATTAGCTGCTTATAAATGTAGCTTCCTTAGAAACAGATTTCTGCCTGAGGTGGTGTCAATTTTTCATGTACCAAAGAGATTGGGAGAGCTGCTGGCAGGAGGAGCAGGGGAGATAACAGGTTTATCGGGTGGCCAGCGCCGTGCGGCTGCTCTGTCATTTCGACAGGATAACGTGGGGGTGAAGGATGGCTCCGGGCGTGGCGGTGCACGCTCTCGCTGCGGAGAAGCCGTTATTCCACAAAAAGCGACACCAAATTAAGTGTCTACATTAAAAATACTGTAAAAGCCTCCAAAGCCCTTGCAGGATCCTATTTTCTTAAGGTGAAAAAACCACCCAACAAAATTAAGGCTTTTATTTTTTTTTAAAATCCCTCCCAGCAGATGCTCTGCTGGTTTAGAAAGAAGCCAGCATTCTGTATTTCACACAATTTTTTCCCAAATCTCCTTTTTTCGGAAGCGTTTAGAAGTGTTGACACAGTATTTTAGTAGTAACATTATCACCAGTGATATATCTTCATGGCTTTTTTCAACACTCCCTTACTAGGAAATGTGTTCCAGCCATCGCTTTTTGCTTTGGTGCTCATATGCAGATATTTATCCGTTTTATCTTCAAAACTACTGAGAATTCTAAAGAAGCTGACACAGGTTTTTTAAGGATGAGGTTATTCTTTCAACTTATCACTCCAGAAAACCCGGGAAATATTTAGTTACCTGGTGAAAGCGTTCAAAAAGACATCGCACAGAAATATTTCTGAACTAGCTGAACCTTTTTTAATTTTTAATCAGCTTCCTGAAAAAATGCCCCCGTGTGTTTCATACCCCCCCAAATCACAATTATGCCACAATGCAAGTCCTGGCCCAATGACCACCAACACCCACGCGCAAGGACACCAGCCCAAACCAGGACACACCCTGGTGCCACGGGGTACCCGGCTGAATCCGTTATTCAGCAAATTAAAGCATGTACACAACGATCGAGAGCAAGAGGCATTAACCTGGAGGGAAGGGTTCTGCGGACGTGGGGGTCTCACCATTTCCCCACGGGCTGCACCAATATGCATCTCACGCATCCAAAATTCTGCAAGCCCATAATGGCGATATTTGCGCGGGGTCGGATCTCCTCTGGAAAGCGCTTGGCAGCTCAGAAAGCGGAGCCTGGGCAGCTCTGATGGGAGCTGACAGACGGAGGCCAGAAGCTGCACATCGCCCTCGGGCGGTGCCTGGGGCAGCCTGCCCATCTCCCAGTATTTTGGGGACTTCTGAATAACCATGCCAAGGCTCAGCCAAGGTCCACAGCGCCCGCACAAAGAGTGATTTCCAAGGAGGCAGCAGACAGGGCCAGAGGCAGAAGCTGCTGCCTGGCCCCCGCTTCTGAGAACGACAAAATGCATTTCCTTTGAAAGCAAACGCCCAGACGAGCCGTGCTCAGCACCACCAAGGATTCCTTTACAGGAATAACAGCTACCAGCTGGCAGCTAGTATGCATCAAGAACAACTTGTTTATAAATAAGCATCCCAAAGCCTCACAAGTTCGTGTGTATGGGAGGGCAGAGGCTTCTTTCTTATCAGCAGGTAACCCCGGCCCCATCGGCTGGTTTGCCCGCACAGACCCGTTGCTCTCCCCGGTCCCCATCCCTGGTCCCAGGCAGGTCACATCCCACGTGCTCACCCAGCTGCACCAGAGTCCTGCTCGGACCAGGATCAGCTCGCGGGAGCCTTTCCCTCTCCAGACAGGCACGGAGACTTCAGAATGCAAGCAGTGTTTAAAACACCCTAATTAGATCGATCTTGACTTCAGCTGCGCCGTGTTGGAATACAGATTAATCTATTCCATGGCTGGCACTGGCAGCTGCACCAGCAGGAGGTCCTGTCAAATCAAGCCCTAACATTACACTCCTCTGCCGTTATTATCCCACCCCCCCTTTCTTTTTTTACGTTTCATTATAACGGACATCTGCCTAGCGGGGAGGAAGCCGACGCACGCTCCCCTGCAACGCTGACGCGGATGGGGCGAGCATCCTCCCGCAGGAAGGGGAAGGCGTGGGCTCCTAGGCACGGGGGGACAGCAGCCATCAGCAGACAAGCAGGATGTTCTGGTGAACCCAGCAGAACACACTGAAGAGCCTTCTGTCTCGTAAGGAACCCTGAAGATAAATTGTGGATTCTAATTAGGAGCAGGAAAATACCAGAGGGAAAAAAATAAACCACAAAACACCTTTTCCACAGAAACTTCTACCCTGCCTACGCACACAACTCCGCGGTTTCGTGCCTGTTTGCTGGGAAACGTGGATGAAGGCCCCGGCACGTCCTAGGGACCAGCAGCTCCCTGGCTCCGGGAGGGAGGACGACGATCGCGCTGAGTGCTGGGGCCAGGCTGCCGAAACACCCCGGGACCAGGCGTGCGTCCGACCCAGCTGAAATCCTCAGCAGGAGTGCCGAGGGGTGACTCCCGGTTCCTCCTCTGCACGGCTTTGGGTTCCAAACGAAACGCGCTCAGGCGGAGCCTTTGCCACGCGGCTTGGAAAGGCGGGCGGCTCCTGCACCCCTCCAGCGTCGGGGCCGTGGAACCAGGGTCACGCTATTCCAGTGCCGTAGCACCCCATAAGCTTGCCTGCTTTCACACGTGTTTTTACAGTGATCCGCTTGGGTCTCACTGAATATTTTGCCAAGAAAAATCTTATCTTCAGATGCTGACAACAGTAGGAAATGCTGATTTTACTGATGGGCGAGGTGGGGCCTGGAAAGGTCGAGAAAACTCCCCGCAGTGCCCCTGCTGAGCTGGAATCCAAGCACCATGCTGAAAGTAAAACAAAACTTTTGCTGTCAACTGAGAAAGTTCATTTTTGTCTAATGGGGGCAAATTTAACTCTCTGCTCTGCGCTATGGCTCATTCAAGTACCAGACTCCTGTCGTATGCTGGAGGGTCGATGGTAAAGTAATGAATTGCCACAATAAAGTTCTGTTTCAAGTGATGCCTGCCCTGAGTATTCACTTCAGAGGGCCACCACGTGGAAAGTATTTTGTGCTGGCTGGCGGAGGGTGCTCAGTTCAGAGAGATTCCCTTTATTGGGCTATTTCTCCGGTGCTGCCTTCTCACTTCTCCGTGCCCAGGGAACCTGGCTTTTGCAGCAGCCGTTGGCTCCCAGGGCTTCGCTGCCTTTTGGGTGCCTGACAAAGCAGTGAGGGCGTACTCACTGGGGTGGGCTTTGCTGCCGCTGTGAAAGGACCGGTCTCTCCAGAGCAGGGCAGGAGGCCTCGCACCTTATCACGCGTCCCCAAACCAGCCTTCCTTGTCATTAGAGGGCAAACAGGCAAAAAACCCACAGGATAGGAATTCTCATTTGGAAATCGGCTGAACTAATTCTCAGGTTATCACCTCTAGGGGTCCCTTCCAACCCAAAACATTCTATGATTCTATGTTAAGCATTCCTAAGTAAATTTGACACCTAAGTCAGGAGTAGGCATTGAAATGAAGATGAATTGGCCAAATGTCCTTTTGTAGTTCCTCGGGCTCTCGGAGTGAGCAGAACCAGACTGCAAACGGCTGTCCTGCGAGAGAGCAGGGAACAAGCCCACCACGTGGGTTACGATTGCTCCACCACAGACTCGGATTCTGAAGGAATTTGTGCTCTCTCCATTTTTAGCTCAGAGACTGCTCAAGAACTTCAAGTTGTCACCTAGCGCTTCGGTCCGGCTGTTGCCATGGGAAGTCCGGTGCCGAGAGACCTCGCGCCCTTACGGACCGGGAAGATGAGCCGACCCTTGGCTCTGCAGCAGAGGCGCTTTCGGAACACAGACATTTGTACAGCACTCCCTGCCTTTCAAAGTTCCCTACACAGAGGCGTTATTTCAAATCTTACCCTGTATTTATGCCGAGAACCAGCCAGAGCCAAATTCCTGTTCACCCCCCGCCACCCCACAGGCTCGGCACTCACCTCCCTGCCCTTCCAGCTCCGTTCCGCTGCAGCCACGAGGCAGCCGGGCTCCTCTCAGGGCACAAACCCCCGTAAGAGGGCAGATCTCGCCTCTTTATCCACACGTCGTCGTCCCCAGCCCCAGGCTGAGCAGGAGCTCGCTCTCTCCGCAGGCTGGCCTTCCCCCCTCCCACCAGCGCTCACTGCAGGCAGGCTGTCTCGCACGACCCTGTTACTGCTTGCCATGCGATCAGCCACAGCAAGAGGCTACGGCCAAGCCACGCTGTATCGCACCTCGTCGCGGCGCTCGGTCTCCGACTCGACTCCTGTCTGGACGACACTACCAGAGGGACCACAACCCTGAATCGGGAAGGTTGCAGGGAGCAGTCAATCATAAAAATAAACAATCAGCAGATGGCGGAATTAAATGCATTTCTGCAGTAATGCTTGTCCGTAATCCTCCACCTCCGACAACCCGCCTCAGCCGCCTTTCCACCCGCTCCCCGCAGCGCCGAGCCGCACCAGGGGACCCCGCTAGCGCCATCCAACCAACTCACGGCCAACCCCCGTCCAAGGCACGCTGCCCTCTGCGGCGCCGCGCCGATTCTCCTTAAGGCTGGCCAAGCCGGCCGGACGCTCGCGCCACGGACACAGGAAACCTCTAAGCTATTTCCGTCTTCAACCGCAAAATATTTCTGCCTTGAGTTGCTTCACTGCCTCAGAAAAAAGGGAAATTGCTTCAAGTGAGATTTTTCTCCCAAACCTAATATCCTCGGAAGCATATCGGGATCTGTACGGAGCCAGGGAAAATTCAGCTGCAGATAATGTGCAGTCAGTCAGACATCACCAGCCAAATTGACTCCGACCATCCATAAGGCTGGTTAAGGAATTTTCCCTTCCTTTCCTCCTAATTACACAGTGTATATAAAGCATAAATATGTGCAGTTTGGATTTAATTTTTCACAGGCTCCCTAAAGTAAAGCCATTTTTAAACACTGACAGTGTTTGAAATGCAGCTAACCAGCGCCGGCACCTTTACGCTGGCTTTAAAAAAAAAAAAAAAAAAAAAGAGAAATACATTACAGAAAAGTTATTTTTATCAAATTTAATTTGGATTATAAATTTCTGCAATAAACAAAAGCTCACCAAGCCAGTCACACTGAGATTTTTTTCCGCCGGGCTATGTATTATTTTGGCACATTCAGAACACCACCTTCAAGATGATAAAATAAACATTATTTTATAGACTCTCTCTTATGCAAAAAGCAACATTACTATAAAATAAAGACAAGGGGAGTATTTTCCTGCCACCACCAGACACACACAAAAGACTTTGTGCTCTGAAGACAGAGCACGGGATGCCCCGTGAGCAGTGCCCCTGCCACCACCTGCGTCCTCCAGCGTCCCCGGGCCCAGGCGCCGCGGGTGGCACTTTGCAGCCACAGGCAAGGGACGCCAGGGCAGGCGGAGCAGGTAGAGCCTGGGTGGACAAACTCTTCTGGCAGAGCTGTTTGGTGCCGCACCAGGGCTGAAGCGCTTTCCCAGGCTTGTCCTCCAAGCAGCTGTACTTAGGCTCCAGGGTTAACAGCCCATTCAGAAGTTCGCATTTTGCAGCATAACCATGGGTGCCTGCCCCACGCAGTCTCGATGGCACTGCAGCCAACGCGCTCGCAGCTCCTCAGAACTGCTTTTTAATAAATACTGACGCCTCTGCTACAAAGCCATCCTAGCTAATCCTTTAAAGGAGTATGTTCCTCCATTTGACACACACACGAACGCTCTCCCAGCGCATTCTAATTAATTTTTGATTTTATTTTTTTTTAAAAAGAGTTTCAACACAGGATAAAGTTTTTACAAGAAAAGACAAGACGAGAAGACTGAACGCTTGCATTTTTTGTGAGGAATAAACAGAGAGAGATGCAGGAAGGCGCGTGTTCCCAGGATCAGCACAGCACAGGTGGCATCGATTCTCAATCGCACCAGACCTTCACCATCCCCTTACGACCAGCAGGCACCAAGGAGTCTTTGCAGCGTCCCTGTCCACCGGAGCCGACCATCAGCCAGCAGAGCCCCCGCGCACAGCGTAATTACTGTATGGCTGGTGCAGCATTTGCAAAGTAAAAACACATACCGTGCTGCTTATACACGTGTCAGGACCACGGCTGTGGCAGGCTCCAGGGAACGCCTGTTAAACATCTCAATTAACTCCCATCGTTAGAAATTCAGTAACTCGCCTGCCCAGTGATGCAAAGCAAAGAACATTGGACTTACTAGCAGGGCATTTTAGGGAGAGTTTATTTTAATAAAACTGATTTCTGGGCTCATCTTCATGTCCTCCGTTTCTTCTGAATATTAACGAGACAGACGTACGATACGAAGGCCGTTTGCACGGATCGCTCCATTTTCCTGAGGGCAGGTTTGCTTTTTCCCCTACCACAGAAATAGGCAGGAACTGACCCTGTTGGGGCTTTCCAGACTGCTACCTAATCCTCACGGTAGCCAGGGCTGCACACAGACGTCACCCGCAGTTCTCAAGACGAAGCAGATGAGACGGAGATTAACTCGCTTTCCCAAACTGAAAAATTAAATCAATGGCACGAGCCACAGACCCAGATCTCTGCTCAGAAGCTCCAATTCTACCTCAAGCTTTCTCGCAGGAAGAATTAAACAGCCTTATTTTCATCCTGCAAATGAAGATTTCAAAACATCCCCTAAATCCATCATCTAAGCACAACTGCACTCTCTGCAATTTTATTACACACATAAACCCCAGAACACGCGACAGCATTTCTTCCTCACCATTATCAACCCAAGACAAGCGACACAATGCAAGACAGATAAGGCAGCCGGAACCGGAGCCTGCGCGTGAATCCTCCGGCAGCGGGTGCGGGGCTGCAGGGGAGCCCCTTCCCCCTCCGCCCGTGCCAGCAGAGCCACCACCGCACGCCCAGCCCGCGGCACCGCCAGCCCCTGTGCCCAGCCACCATCCCCTCAGCGCCGCCGCGGCGCAGAGCCCACCCCTGCGGCTACCGCAGCCTCACCAAGCCTTCGTTAACAGAGCCTTACCATCTTTTAACGTTGGTGCTCCAGAACAACCGTAGCCCCGTTTTCAAGAAGAAAACGGCCGGTGGCTGGATTTGCCCCTCCTCTTCCTCACCACCCCGTAACAAGCAGGTGCCCACCCAGCTGCCCCCAGCTCCGCAGCTCTGCCAGGGAAAGGGGCTGCTGGGTCCCAGCCTGCGGCTCAGCCCCGCGCCCGGCGAGGTCTGCAGGAGGCAGCACCTCCCTGCCCTTGCTTGGGAGAGCGTCGGCACATCTGGTTCCACCCGGCCTGCGAGGACAGTCCCAACGCAGGGTACTTGGGCTCAGAGCTCCCATTTTGTTGCTGTTTCCTTCCATTTTCCCTCGGTTTGCTGCAAGAGTTAAGGACGGATACACTAGGCAAGCCTGAGACCCCCCCCCCCCCACCTCTTCAGCTTTTGACAATATTCACCCTTTGCAGAACCGAGGTAAGGAACTGGCACAAAACCCCAAGCATCACGGGCAGCATTTAAAGTTTCTTCCAAGATACAGCTCATGATGAACAAAACGGAAGAGGTGATGTTACCAGGAGGGACTGACCCTAGGCTCAGTTCAGCATAAGGTCCTGCAGTAATACTCCACAACGGATTCCTGTTAAAGCAGAGCTCTCCAGGGGAAAGAGGAAAAAAAAATAGAAAAAAAAAAGGCGCAACTTCAAAAGCACGCAGCTTATTTCTGCAATGCCTGATGTTCATCGAGTCACACTTCAGTGCTCAGAGCCATGAAAACACTGCTTGTGAGGTGACATTTGGAGTTGCCTCATTACTCTTTCAAAAAGAGTTTTGCATCAGAGAGTCAGAGCTTCAAACAACAGACCCTACAGGAGTAAAATAACTTATTAACAGCACACGAAACGGAATCGCCAGGAGCCGCTGATACCAAAACAAGCAGAGCAAGCGTGTTGCCAAGAGCCAGCCTGCGGCAGGGAGCGGGCAGGCTGCCCGGGCCCAAAAGCTGCAGGAGCAGCCCTGGGGGGCTGGGGACGTGCCCTTGCCTCTGCGGCGCGGGCGCTTCCCAGACGCTCGCCTTCCGCTCCCCCCCTCCGCGACAACAAGGGGGACCTGGACGCACGCCTACCTTCATGCTCTTTTTCAGTTGTTCCGACTTTCTTGATCTTCTTGGGCGACTTCATGAAGAGTGGAAAGATGGTCCTGAGGCCCAGAATGTCGACAAACTTGTGACAGTTGTCTGTGCCCTCCGGCCCAATCATGGCGTGGTCCAGCACCTTCAGGGCGCTGCTGCGGGAAATCTTCTTCTCTCTGCGGAAAGCAAGCTGGGAGTTAAACTTTTCAGGGACATGAGGAGCTTTGGGCCATGCTGCTTTAGGGAGACAGCATGAAAAGGGAAATGAGCACGACAAGGAAGGTACAAGGAGCCTGAGCACAAGCTCTAAGCAAGGCTTTTTTCAAGAAGCCAAAACATTATACCGACAAATACTCTCTTCAAAACCGTGGCTGAGAATATCCTCTTTGTTATTTCTTTTTTAATGTCTTATTTCTTTTTATTTTCTATTTTCTTTTTATTTCATGTATTTTATAGTTATGGTTTTATTTTCTCATTTTTTATTTCTTGGCTGTTCAAGAAGTTATTTCCTCACCACAAACGCTACAAACACCAGCACAAGACGGCAGGGGAGGCTGGGTTGGGTACACAGCACAAATTCTGACACCCCAAAAAGATCAGGACTCAGATCCAGCAATAATTCAATTTAATAAAGGAATATGTTTGGTAAGCGTGGCTTGTTGGTCAGCTGTAATGAAGAAAACCTCACCTCCAGAAATCGCGCTTGGGAGGAAGCCGACGGATTCTGGGCTATTCTGTTTTAATGGGAGTTCAGAACCCTGCTGCTGGTAACTCACACCGATGGCATGTGGATGGTCTGAAAATGATCTCCAACAGCCCTGTACCTCTCAAACCAGAAGCAGAGGGATTTCCAATTCATCCAGGGGAAAAATTATATCATCTTGTGTAACATGAACTGAAAAAGCCATCGCAAATACAGCCCATGAAACCAACGGGCCAGGGAAACGCCAGCAGGAGCCAACGTGAGCTGAAGGACGAGAGCCCCCAAAGGCCGGGCCAGGGGGACGTTCCCCAGGGCAGGACGGTCACAAGCCCCACCGCCTTCCACTCCAAACGCATGGTGATCTCCTCTGATTTTCTCTTCTCCAAGAGAATTGGTTCTCTAACAAATATACAGCTACATGCACATACAACAATAAATCCCTCCAGAAACAAGCTGCGCTCTTCCTCGGGGAGGCGACAAGGGGACAGCTCTCCTTGGACACAAACTGGCTGCTCTGGCATTAGTGTGGACCCGGAACAGGGATCTATACAGAGCAAACCACTGGGGCAGCCTGGTCCCCTCCGCTTCCCCCGGGATGGCGGCAGCACCCCGGCTGCCCTCGCACATCTGTCCAGCTGCAGACAGCGCGCTGGCCGCCCCGGGTCTCCTCATCCAGGGCTTCCCAGCGAGCCGTGGAGAGCGCCTTCCCTTTAGGGATCTACCTTTGTGAACCCCCGACAAGGCGCAAACTCAAACCCCACGTATAACACCCCAGCCTGAAAGAAAGTCACCTTGCCGGGGCAGCTGCGGGGGCTTCCGATGGGCACAGAGCGGGGGCTGGAGCACCACGCACACGGGGATCCGGTGCGTCAGCGAGCGCTGCCCACGGGCGGCGGGCAGTGCAGGAGGGTGGCTCAGCATCCTCACCTCCCCCCTGCAGGGAGCTAAAAATAAAGCACTACTCAGGCCAGACAATCTCAGAAGTGTTTTCAGGGGAAGTAATTGCATATTGATCAGCATTTAGGAAAGGTTGCGCAGAGCTGATCTCTGGAATATTCATTGGGTTTAAGTTCAGGCTTTTACAGATCAATAGCTGCTTGACTGGACTGTCTAGAGTTGATTTTATTTGAAATATTTATTCTGCCAGAGGGCAAGCAGTTTATCTTGGTCTCATCTGCGCTTATTGAGGTAACTTTTAGCTGAACACTAATTCAAAGACGTGAGCATCACCAAGCAGGGAGAGGCCTCAGCCTTCACAGGGAGCTCGGGATTACAGCTCTATTTGCTAGCCACTGTTTTCCTCCTTTTAATACCTTTACATCAGAAAGAACTCTTTTGGTACATTTATTATTTCAAAAAGATGATGTGCTAGGATTATTTGGACTTTCCAGACTGGCGTAATACCATCTCTCACTTTCCAAATACCAGCAAAAGCAGAACACCAGATTTCCTGGGGAAATGCTGCAGAAAATGGTTCTGTTTAATTAACCAGAAGATTTAGTAAAGAGGCAGTCTAAGTTTCCATGGGGTCATTAGGAACAGCAGGACGAGAAGACATAAAGGACTTTAATAATCATAAAAAATATAGCCCGAAACAGCTACAGTCAAGCTTTGGGAGTCAGAGTTGTCCATTCCCGCCTTGTTTTGCAAATGCTCTTCTAAGGGTCAAGAAAAGCCACCGAACGGCTGCAGAACAGAAAATCACATTGCCCAAGCGATGCGCGTTCCCACAAGCGCCCTCCGCTGCGTTTGTGCCTTCGGTTGGTAACAGGGGAAGCCACGCACCGGTTTTCCTGTGCAACAGAGAACCTTCTTGACACGTCCCCTGGGAACCGCGCGGCTGCGCCGCCTCCAAACCTTCACGCAGTTTTACAGCAAAAGCCAAAAGCCTCCCGTCAGCACGCACAAGGGCTCTGACACGACCAGCCTGTTTTTCTCTCTTTCGGCTCCGTAAGGTAAACTGCATTTAGGTTACCAAGGCAAGGCTGGGGGACCATGTACTAAAAAGTGCTTCCTGACCTAAAAACACAATTGAATTGAATTCCATATGACATTTATAAGCTTTCCACCGGCACTACCACCTCGATAAAGCAGCTTATTTTTGATAAAGACACTCCATAAAATAAACAAGCCTCCATTGCCGCAGAGATGCAAATCAATTATATATACCCTCGTCCTACTTCAAAACTTCCTCCTCCATTTCTGCTGTCACAGGCTCCGTCCTTCTCACGTTGGTCGTCTCCCAGACCCCCTGCGCCCCCCGCTACGTACCGACTCGGCAAAGCTCCACTCCCAGTGGCCAACTGCAAGTCCAAGACCACAACACCAAGTCCAGGAGGCGGCTCGCTATGGACACGCACATAACTGGCATCAGCCACACCATCCTCATCTTCAGGGGCTACCTCTGCCTCCCCGTGAGCCGGCAGCATTCCACACCACACAGCACCATCTTTCGCTGTCAGCCATGCATTTTAAGGCTCAGCATAACAAAGTAGTCCTGCTTTCATTACTGTCTACAGGAATGTCTCTCGCGCATGTTAAATGCCCAGCTGACGACGCCGTGCTTCTCCGCAGGCCTGTGTGCGTGATCGTTATGAGCAGAACAACGTGGCCGGGTGTACTGGGCAGCACGAGATACAGAACGCTACGTTCCCTAAGACAGTGATGGAGACTCAAGCCTGATCTCTCTATTCTCACACACCTTATCTATCTCACATCGTGTCAATAAACTCTCAACTTTGCTTATTTGTCCTTTCATCTGCACAGACTGCAGGGCCGTGATTAACCACCTTCAAAGTAAAAACAAAAAATAACAGATCTCTCCCCCCAGACTTCAGAGGACGCCGACAGGAGAGAAAAATATTCTGCCTTGTTTGTGGGCGAGGCGGTCAATCACAACCGAACGGTATGTCTGTCCTTCGTGGTCTATCATGAAGGTATCAGGATACAGAAGGGTGATACTCGCGTGCAGCTCTCCGGATCACCGCTAGCAAGGTTCAGTTCACTACGCCAGCCTGCAGTTACCAAAGCAGAACTGCCCACGGAAAGCTGAGCACCTGGAAGAGCTTTTAAGCATACACTGCAAGAACTCCCAATGATAAGAGGTTAACAGAATTAATCACCAGTTAGTATCGACTGGATATTAAAATATGTGGAAACACTCACATACAAACACACACCAAAACCTTGCAGCATCAGCCCTCCGGCTCCTCGCCTTGTTTGGTGGTTTGACGGCTACAGAAACATGCTCTACCTTCCCCACCGAAGCGCCAAGTCCAACAGAGCTTTCTACCTCCCCCCCCCCGCCCCCGAGCACCCCAGGCTTCTCCTCCCAACGCAGCGCCTTCGCCCAGCCCCCCCCTCATTTGCGTCACCACAAACCAGCGCTTTTACCTCCACCATCTCCCGTGCTCTCCATCGAGCACTTGACTCCAACACCATTCACTCTCTTACTACTGACAAAGCACCAAAACTTGGAGCCCAGAGATGAGAGATGAGACCCATCAGGAGATGCCAAGAGACAGCAGAGCTTCACACCGCGGTCCTGAAGATGTGAGTTGACTCCTTAAATAACACGTACACAGGCACACCCGTGTCACATTGACCAGAAGCAAGCTCACGACACCGCTAAGGAAACACCACACCTACCAAAAGCAAAAGCTTTGCAGCAGCACTGCAGCTCTGACCCGGCCGGTCGGTCTGAAGGATGGAAGTAGCTTCAAGCATGCGCCGAGTATCACCGATTCCACATGGTTTAGGTGACACGCATGATCACCCACCTCAGAATCCTGAAGCTTCATTCATTACGAGCATTATGACAAAAAAGAAAATCGTGTATAGGAATGAACGGAGAGGTCAACACCACGGATGGTGTGAAATGCTAAGAAAGGCGGTTGGCAGCTCTTCAGAAGAGGAAACACATGAATCAGCAATGAAAGTACCAGCTTAACGCTCAGCTCTCGTCTGAAGCCACCACTGGAGGCAAGAAGCCCACCCTCTCTGACCGAGTAGGTGCTGCTCTCTCTAGATGAGATTTGCAGTGCAGGACAAGTCAGGGCCAAAGGGAGCTCGTCTGGGGACAAGACTCAGCCAGCCGTGAACTCGCAGTATTTGCTCACGCGGCCACGGAAGAACTTCAACTTTTCTGCTTTTCTGAACTAGATTAGAGTTTTTGAACAAGAAGTCACCTGTCAGTACAGTCCATGCTTATGAACAGTAGTGACATAAGCTTCTAGAAAACATTCCGTGATTTATCACTACTTTTCCATTGACGCTTTGCCAATCCCATTCCCATGCATAGTAAGCGAGGTTCCTAAGCACCCAGAGACCGAGGTCTTGGAAACTCCTTCCATCAGCCATGGCTTCTGCTGGCGGTTGAGTCATGCTTTGTCCCTCCTAACCCCTTCACAGCTACTGTGGCGGGGGAAATGCATCCAGGGAGAAATTTTCCTCTTGTCATAATTTTCCAGCTGGGATCCTGGTACACAGAGTGGTAAACAGCGGAGTCCAAAAATGGGGAAAAAGCTATTAAAAACCCAAACACCGAGTCCCACCCCCATGGCACAGGAACTCCAAGCAATCAGTTCCGCAAGGCTAGCTTAGCAGCTTAGTACCCAAGGCAGAGGGAGGCTTCCCTCTCGGTCTTAGCTTCGAGTTTTCTTTAATTAGCCTCAAGAAAAGCCAGCGTTCCTATTTGAATAATCCACATTTGGTTATTTATTCAGTTCCCTGCTGCTGCACATTGCCCAGCCGTGCGCTGCAGGAATACATCATTTCTCGCTGGTGTTTGCACACAGCCTAGCACGCCAGGGGAAGCCAGACAGAGCCCCGCTGCGCCCCGTCCCGAGGCCTGGAGGAAGCCAGTCGGCACAGAGGACACAATCCAGCACCAGGCTCAGAGGCCAAAGAGCAGAGAAGCCCTGGAGATTGACGGAGCGACAAAACAGCTCACAAGAGGAAACACACCCATTTCACAAAAGCAATTTTTCTATCAACATCCACAACAATTCACCAGCACAGAGGATATGCAACACAGCAAAGCTCGAACTGGGGAACAAAAGGAAAAACGCTTTCCCAAGGGACACCCAAAGGTTGTCTCTGATACCCTCACAGGGATCTTTTAAATCGTGAGAGGATTAGTGGCCTGACCCAGAGTGTTCTTTCATCTGGGTCTCTGCCACACAGATCTGTTACCTTCCAGCAGCTATTGTAGTAACCCCAGTTCTTAGGAAACAAAGCTAAAGACAACGAGTGGAACCTGTACGTCTGAGAGGGTCCGACTGACATGCTGGAAGAAAGAGAAGACAAATATGCTAACACTGAAATTTTATAAACAGAAACCCACGAGTACCCAGCCAGAACGTGTGTTGAGGCGTCAAAAGCAGACAAGAGAATCAGAGTTATCTGGGTACCTGAGCATCAGATTCATCAGCTGCAGGCCCTCGCCTTTCAGGAAGCGATCCCGATTGGAACTGAGCATTAGGCAGGAGCAAAGGGAGTCAAAGAGGTTCTCCATCATTTCCTGTTCCTCTGCCGTGCTAGGGTTGTGTCGTTTAAACACCTGCATGACAAAGAAAGCACAATTACCCCAAAACGGAGGGCCCAGTTTGGTCCACACTTCTGTAGCGTACGCATGAATATTTCGCATCACACGCCTTCAGCATCTGATGTGCACAAGCAATCACACCCACCACGCCACTGCCCTCCTTACTGCCCCGGCTGCACACCAACAACTGTGCAGCAGTCGAACGCGCGACTTAAAGGCAACACAGGGCCCCCAAAGGGAAAGGCAACTTCACCGACTGCGCAACGCACGAAGGTATGTGGATAAGCTTGTAACCAGGGAGCGCCGCGGCACGACGCACACCCGGGGGTGCTGCGGACCGTACTCCCGAAGACATGTCGGTGAACGGGGAACACCTTACCGTCATCTAGCTCAAACGTAGGCACCATGCAGCCCAGCACTTGGCGTGGAGAAGGCGTGAGAGGGCCAAATTCCAACCCTGCCTATCTCCAACTTGCCATGCAATCATAACCAAGTAATTTAACCTCTCCTATGAGGCCAGGCTGAGGGAGTTGGGCTTGTTCAGCCTGGAGCAGAGAAGGCTGCAGGGAGACCTGATTACGGCCTTTCAGTACCTAAAGGGGGCCTATAGGAAAGATGGGGAAAATCTTTTTAGTAGGGCCAGCTGGGACAGGACAAGGGGTAATGGTTTTAAACTGAAGCAGGGTAGGTTTAGACTGGATATAAGGAGGAAATTCTTTACAACGAGGGTGGTGAAACCCTGGCAGGGGTTGCCCAGAGAGGTGGTGGAGGCCCCATCCCTGGGAACATTCAAGGCCAGGTTGGACGGGGCTCTGAGCAACCTGGTCTAGTTAGTGGTGTCCCTGCTCACTGCAGGGGGGTTGGACTAGATGACCTCTAGGGGTCCCTTCCAACCCAAAACATTCTATGATTCTAACTTCCATGTACCTCAACGTTAACATCCTTAGAACAGAGATTAACCTCACCTACCATGGGTGATACACTTGTGTGGAAGTTAGTCGGGGACTATGCCACCACTAAATATAAAGCACCGCCGTGCTTCAGTCTCCACAGACTGCTAGGACGGCGCTACACCCAGGATCTGCCCCACCTCCTCACACCCCGCCTGCGAGTCTCCTGCCAGCAGAGAGGGCGTATGTGAATTACTCACAGATAACTGCTGAAGCAGCACATCGATCCCATCCAGCTCCCCAAGCAATTCTCTGTTGTCTAGACGGAGGTGGGGGAAGGGGGGAGAAGAGAGAGAAAAATGAAGCTAACTGTCAGCTTTTACAGCCATCTAACACTGATACATCAGCGAACAAAATCAATACGGCTTGACAGAGTACAAAAGCTGCAGAGAACAAGAGGGCGCATGCGTATGCGAGAGCACACGCGCAGGAGAACGCGAGCAAAGGAAAGGCGAAGGCAGAAGAGCGCTGCTGTGATCTGCAGGAAGCCCAGATCCTACCCGAACGGAATGTCGATACCAGAGGCACATCTCACCATCGTTATTCTGGAGCAAGATAGCCAGCACTTCACTGCAGTACAGCTTGTTGGCATCAAAAGGCATCTTAGCCTGTGGGCAAAGAAGGAACGAGAGGCTCATCAGGGCACGGCTCGCCGTGTTTCATTGGTTTGAAGGAGACATTAATCAAACCACCAAATGTATGAGCAACACTTAAACCAAAATACAACAGGAGTAATTTTGCAGCATGCCTCCGCAACAAACCAGCAATAATTCCCTCTGACTCAGGGGTGACAGGGCATGGGCAGGGTGTGTGTCTGTCCCTGTGCGTGTGTGCGCTTGTGCACGCGTGTGGAGAAACTCCGCTCTCATATTCACGCTGTCCTACACAAGCAGGTTTGACCAAGTTGGCTCAAAATCCCCAAGAAGAGTCTCCAGTTGTCTGCAACATGGAATTTCTTTCCTGGGATAAATTTTCCATGATGTTCTATGGGGGCATGGGCATATCCCTGTTCCGAAGGTCTGAACCTGCTGCCAAGAACAGAATTTCAGACGACACATCGCAGTAACGCTGAAGAGTAACCACCAGAGGTTTGTGCCAGGATCGCAATGTCTCCATCAGAAGGACATGAGATTGATTCAGCCTGCACAGTCACATAACTCATTTCATACGTTCCCTCCATATTCAGATATGTTAAAAAAAAAGTCATAACAAAAGCAAAATGCTGAATTCTTTTCCCCTCAGAAGAAAAAGAAAAAGTAAATCCCTGAAGTGGGATTCTGAACTGGATCCAACGTTTTTACACGCTTCATCTACAGGAACAGACTAAGCACTGACCCATCAGATAACAATGCAAACTGGTTTGCTGAAGGAATCATAAAATAAACAAAACAATTTTAGAAATCCTCAGTTACCAGCTATTTATATTCCACCGTTAGGGAAGAAAAAAAAAAAGCAAGCAGTAAGTACTAGGCTTGAAACGTACCGTTTGTCACCCACAGGTTCTTTCCCCAAACGCACGAGCACCTGCAGCTTGGCTGAGCGAACCCGCCCGGGCAAGGCGGCGCGCGGGCCCGTTATCCCGACCTGCTACCGAAGGAGAGGCCACGACACACTAGCGCCGTGCCCTACGAAGCCATGAAAAGCGGGAAGATCCCAAATGCCACGGATTATTGACGTTAAATAAAGCTTTTCACTCTGACAATCCCCAACCCCTCTGCAGAGGATGGTGCTTGCAGCAGCCAGCGAACGCTTCCAAGCGATCAGCGGCACACGAGGGGGGAGGCGGCAGGCGCTCGGCGCTGCTGGCTGCTAGCACGCTGCCCGACGGCTGTCCGAGGGCAAGCGTTAGGAAACCACGCTCTGCTCCCTCCAGGCCGCACACAACGTCATCACACCCTGCTTATGTCTGGAGACGCGAGCCGTTGAGCTCTCCATCCGGAGCTTTCCCAGGCAGTTCTGACAACACACAATTGTGCAACCTGAGATCCAGTCAGAAAACAGAAATTCAGGCTCGGTGCGGTGTGCCAGATGTCCTCACCGGCGCCTAGGCAGAACCCTGATGTTAAAACTCATCCCACAGACGTTCTTCAGCAGCACAACGCTCTCCGCAGATGCCGAGATCCTGGTTTAATCCTAAGCACATCTGTCAGGGCGAGAGATTCAAGACCAAGCGCTGCCAATAGCGAGGGCTTCATTAGCACGCGGCTCCTCGTAATGACAGCGTATAAACAAGAAAAAGCACTGCCTGATCACACATCCCCAAGCACAAAGTTAACACGTGCCAGGGCAAAAGAAGGACACATCCAGCGCCCAGTTTTGAACACCTTGAACATTCATTTTCTGTGGCACCAAGCAGGGGAATCCATCTGTGAGGATTTTGCTTTCCCAAGCTCCCAAGTCTTTCAGCTGCCACAGTAATTACAAGGCAGGCAGCAGTACCCAGCTCCCTGGGATACAATTAACTTCACCTTTTGTTTTTAAGCAGAAGGAATATAATGATGTTACAACCTGTAGTGAGAAATTACAGGTTACTTCTGGTAACAAGTATACGAGGTGCACAGAGGGGTACCTGCACACTTGCAAAGCTGATGGAGTTATTTCTGCGGTTCAGCAGCCTTCTAGCCACAAAGATATTTCAGTATGGGAGCGCTGATGCCTTACTAGCAAGGTTAGCAAAAAGCCAGAATCTGTTTGCTAAGTATCCCTCGCTACCTCTGTAGGAGAGCTGAACTATCCGTGCCTTTCCTACAGTATTTGCCAGGGAACATTTAGGCGTCTCTTCACACGAGACAGAGTTAAACTGTGTAACTCACTGCCACAGGATGCTAGGAGGATCAAAAAGGAATTCTGAATTCAAAAGGCAATTAGATCAGTTCAAAGGAAAAGCCACCACCAGCAGCAGCGAAACATTAGCTTCCCTGCTCACTTGGTGAGCTTTTATATTCCCACAGGTCTCAGCCACGCACCAGAATCCACTGTACAGGAACCACAGGAACAAAGACATTGACAGTAGAACTACACGACAGAAGCACGTCCGTTTAAACTAAAACCACAGGGGATACAAATCCCAAATTCTAACCTTTCGTCCTTAACTTGGCTTCTCCAACACACGCGCGTGCACAACCCTGGCTTATTTTAAGTGCTGTTTTAAGCTCATGCTAACTGGTCTATAGAAGGAAGGCAGGCACTGGCAGAGCTCTAGCACTCCTGGTACTTGAGCAAGGAACGCAGCGGTACTGCAGCTCCTGGGGACGGCCGCAGCAGTGGCTGGAGCCCGAGTCCTGTTTCGTAGCGCTGCAGAGGGTCCAACCCTGCAGCAAAGCCCATCGTTCCCAGGGCAGGATCAAAAGAATTCCCACAGAAACAAGTAAAACCCAAAGACGTTCAGGAGGACTCAGTGTTACAGATACCACTCCAGGCAAAGGCTGCAGAAATGAGAGCTCTTCTACTCACAGACTTGCATCACATTGTGCAGAGCTTCTTACACATAAAGCCAACTCCTCCAATTTCGCTAGCGTGTGGTAAGTTGAAAGGGACATAACTTCCCAGTCAGAGGCAAGTTTTGAATTCAGTGTGGTCACAAAAGCTAGAACTCATGACAAAGATACCTATGCAAATGGAAAGAGCCAATAGACATTAGGAAAAATTTCTTCACCGAAAGGGCTGTCAGGCTCTGGAATGGGCTGTCCAGGGAGGTGGTGGAGTCCTCATCCCTGGAGGTATTTAAAAGAAGGATGGATGAGGTGCTGAGGGACAGGGTTTAGTGGTGGGATGGCAGTGCTAGGTTAACGGTTGGACTCGATGATCTTAAAGGTCTTTTCCAACCGAGGTGATTCTATGATTCTATGATAATAATCAACAGCCTTGGGCCTTGACTATTGTGCCAAACACAGCCTCAAGCACACCAGCTTCCAGAGCAGCGGCCGGTCCATTTTTATTGTGGTATCTCCCAAATGACAACAGGAAAACAAGCTCACCTTCAGCCTCTTGAGCAGCCACTGCATGAGGCCCTGCTGTGCAGCTTCTGTGCACATCTCCGGTCGGAACTCTGCCATGTTCTCAACGATCGCTGAGAAGAGAGGCACAGAAAACAGTCATTTTTCCCCACCTGCAGGTCAGCTCAGGTCCGTATCGACACCGCTCTGCCAGGTCCTTCCCAGGGCTGCACTGCCCTTCTCGACGATACATCTATTTAACCCACCGCCCCTGCGTACAAAATACAGGACAAAGCGAGAGGCTGTGCAAGAGCTGCTTACCCAGGGTGTTGTGGACACCATCAGCTTCCTCCTTCACACTTTCATCCAGGCGCTCTAAGTTCTGGACCAACAAGGCCACAACCTGGCCCTCCACCTACATCGCCAGGGCCACGGGAAAGATAAAAAGGTAAGAAAGAAGAGTGAAGAAAGGAAGATGAAGGAGAAAGAATGGGGGGTTAATAAATAACAATCAATAAGCCCTACTGAAGCATCCTGTCAGGCGTGATCAGCAGTCATTAACAATCTTGCTCTAAAATCTCAGAGGAAGCGAAGGATTCACCGAGTAAATCTGCCACTATGTTTGTCCTGATTAATTAAAGAACTTTTGCGTTTCAGATTAAACAGAAAAACATCTGGAGGAAAACATGCACCTTGTCACAGTCTTATTTCCTGAACCAGCCTGACTGATTTATAATCCCTCAGAATTCTTAGGCGCGAGGCACCACAAACCACCACGGAGGGGCTGTCAGCTCTGCCAGCAGCTTTCAGCTGCGTACTGCCGGCCTGCCTACAGCCCCGTCCTATCTGCCGCCTTAACAGGTACAGAAAGCTGAAGAAACAATGCTCACGCACGAGGATTAAACCCAAAAGCTGAGTTATCACCAGCTGAAGCCTTGCATTTAAATCCGAGCAAGACGAATGTACCAAGTTGCCTTCTGCAAGCTAACAGACCCCAGACAGATCAACAGCAGGAACCCCCATCTGCAGGTGGAGCCTCCCCCCCAAAAAAGCTAACACAAGGAGGCTGCTTTCCGAGCTGCAACGGCGCAGAGCCCAGCTTGGCTTCGGCTACTTCCCACTGCGGATGTCAGCTTGGAAAAGTTAAACAAAATAAATAACATTTCCAGTTCAAACGCTGTCAAATAGCTTTGGGCCCAGTGGACCCGTGGAATACATACAGGTATCAGCTGCTGCGGAAGGGAGCGCAACGATCTTCACGGATACCCTACGTTACACCCCCTTTCTCAAAAAAAGGCAATCTAAAAGGCAGGCATCTAAACATTTCTCCCCAGATGTGCCTGACCTGTTTCTCTCAAAGAGGACAATAAAACCTCTAAAAATTGGCTATTATCAGTGGGCTAGTGACAAGGAAAAGAGAGAAAGAATTTTGCTTGATTTACTGCCTCTCTGCACATTTTATAGAGAACATCTTCTCTAGCGGCTCCTCTCTACCCCTTCATTCATCCAGCAATCTTTCCATGAAGGCAGAGTAATTAAGAACAGCCCAGAGGCCAGCAGGAGGAACTCGGCTCGGGGCCACTGCCATTAACCTTTGGAAGGTAACATTATAATGACTGGACAAGAAGGATTGTAGGAGAAAACAGAGCAGCCAAACAAAGCAAACAAAAGAAAACCTGTAATTCCCCATCTTTCAATTCCAGCACAAGAGTTCCAGCACAAGACAGGGCTGCAGGGATTCACAGGCACGGCAGTTCACTACAGAAGCTGCCCTAAGGTAGGACAGACAGGCAAATCGCAAGTTTTGCTGGGCATCGGTTGCCTGGGGGGCTTCTGCTCGGCTCGGCATCCTCCTCCCGCAGCCGAGGAGCAGAGGCATCCAGCGCGAACGTCAGGAAAAGGGGAAGTCCAGCACCACGGAGGCCAGGAGGCACTCGAGGGTTAACCAGGCAGGGAGCACTTGGGACGGAGCAAGGCATCTTCTACTGCACGCAGATGATTTTCTGGGGTGGTTTCATCTCTACGCCAAAAAGGATCATTACCTCTAAAACCTCCTCCACACTTAAAAACGCATCAGCTCTCTTACACAAAAACTTTTGCGCTTTTACTTCTTGTTAAGAGAAACACACCCCCGCACCGTAACAACAGGCGTCCCAGTTCAAGCACAGACTTCTGGGTATGAGACAGGAGGTACTGGGTGGAAGACCACTGGTGTGTGGAAGAGGATAGACCAAAAGATCACAATGGTCTCACCAGCCTTCAGATCAGTCTGAGCCTGCCAAACTTCCATTTTTCACCGCTGAACAGAGGTCACCCTTTTCCGCAACCAGGAAGAAAAATGAATATCAAGCTCCTGTTTTCAATAGGACACTGTGCAAGTCTCAAATATTACTTCATTCTCCCTCCCTGCACAAAAAAAAAAAATCTCCCAGCCTACACAAATTTTGTGATGCGAGTATGTTCCTTCCAGAAAAGGAGTGGTAGGCAAGGCGTAAGAAGAACCTGCTCCCCAAACGCTGGCCTTCCATCAGGAACGCCCGTCGCGGTCCCCAGCACAGCGCCTCAGCTACAGGAGAGCAGGCTCCCGAGCTGGGTGCCCTCCTCGCGGCGTTGGCAGTACGGGGAGCCGCAGCTGCAGGAGGCACAGCTGCCCAGGGCAGACCTTCGGGCATGAAAGTAACCCGGAGTTTACTACTTACCAGAGCGTCTATGAGGACTTCAGCTCCTTCTTCACTCTCATGGAGAGTATCTATGTCAGTCAGTTCTTGAAGCAAGTCTACCACAGCAATGGAAACATGTGCTAGGTGTTAAGGACAACCAACGCGGAGGCAGACACGTTCAGTATCACAGCAGGTTGCCCTTAGGCCAGAGTGCTCATGGCGTGATCCATGACTGGTAAAACGTAACAGCAGTGGGGCACAGGAATACCAGAGCCCAGAGCTTCAGCAGGCGGTCCTCGTAAGCGCCAAAGTCAGGGAATCCTGACAATTACAGATGATAAAAACAAACCTGACCACATGCTTACTGTATCAGGCAATTTCACCGTTTCTTGATGATACTTATTTTTTCATTTTCCCAAATCAAAATTGCTAGTGGGTATAACTAGGCACCATCTTGCGCTGTCAAGATTGAATGCAAGCAAAAGAGAAACGAGTTACGATAACCTGATCTGGGTATTCTGCTCTCAGCGATACCCCTGCTAACCTGACAGGGCACACACCTAACGAGGCCGCTGCAGGAAGCGGGCGCGATCACCCCCTTCTGTCTGGCCCAATTAGGACAGCGTGCTCCTCTAACCGCGGGCCTCGCAGGAACAGCAGAGCTTCTGCCAGCCCAATTTTCACTCATTAACTCTGGGCTGCAAAACACACGGTTCCCCTGACTGCTACACAGCTCCCTTGTACGACGAGACGTATTCCACCTCATTAGACCCACTTCCCTATTCTCTCAGACACGCTGATCAATCCTGCCCGAGTCCCGCTGGGGCAGAGCAGGATATGCAGTTTTCTGCATGTCCTATATAACGACTTTGTGATGAATCTCTTTAAAATGCACGGGCTAACAATCCAGCCTCCCAGTTCTCCTATTTGTGCATTTGCTCAGACACAAAAGCAGCAGTAGGAGAAGCATTTTCACGTATTTTTCTTAGCAAGGTTTCAGTCGTGACTTACCGAGTCTCAGGGAAGACAGTACGAGCGCTGCCTGTCCCAGTCCCAAGCTAACCTACGCCTAGGCGCCGCAGAAGTCTTGTATCAGTAAGACTACTACTTTCTTTATATTCCACAGCACTCCTTAGCCAAGCCAAAGCCATCTGTACATTTTCTTGATGGGCAGATGTCACTTCCAGTTGCCACCGCCACCAGGAACCAAGCAGAAGGGGGTAACTCCTCACTGGGCTCACACAGAAACAGAGTCAAAGATACCAGGGTACAACTCTTAAAAACAAGTTGGAGCATGACTCAATAAGCAAGTTAAGAGAAAATAACCTCCTTATGTTTATTCTGCAAGGCATCAACCATTAATTAACAAAAGCTGGAGGAAGGGGCCAATAGGAACCTCGTGAAGCTTAACAAATGCAAAGCCCCATACCTGGGAGGGAACAAGCCCGTGTGCCGGGGCTGACTGGGGGGGGTGAGCTCTGCAGAAGAGAGTCTGGACGTTCTGATGGACACGTTGAAGGCGAGTCCGCAGCGACGAAGGCTGATCACAGACTGCGCTGTGGTAGCAAGAGCAAACCCAGCAGGTCAATGGAAGGGATTCTTACCTGCTGCGTGGCACTCACGAGGCAACACATAGAATATTCTGATCAGATGTGGGCTTTCCCAGTAAAAGAGAGACCCTGACATACTGGGGACTCGGGAGAGCGGAGGACCACTGAGACAGTCAGGGAGCTAGCACATGATGTACGAGGAGAGACTGAGGGAAAGGGGTGTGATCAACCCATGGAAGAGAAGGCTACGGGAGGGACTACCCGAAGGCTACTGCTGCCTACTGGGTGCTATGAAGGCAACCGAGCCAGATTTTTCTGAGTGCACAGCAAAGAACTCTAGCAGTCAGAGGAGTTCATCTTGCAGGGCATTCCTGTCTAGGGAGCTTCTGTTGAGAGTATCAGTTGTCCTATCGAATTCAGGAGATAGAAAAGCAAAACCTCACTCGAAGGTTTCCTGTCTTTCATTAATAAAATCTTGTCGGTGATCATCTTCCCTTCACACGTTTTGTGTAAAACTGCATGAATCATTCCACAGATTATTTGCTCCCCCTGGACACTGCTTTTGTCTCCTTGCATTAGTCCCTCAAGACACTGCATTGAAATCACATCTGAAGAGCCATTTGTTTTTTTTTTTTTTTAAAAAGTATTGAAAACTTGAACTGTATCCATTTAGCTTTAGTCTTCAACAGTTTCCATCCTGCACATAAGTGGCAGCAGCACAGCGGAGAGGCATCGCTACAGCCTGTGCCCTGCTTCCAGCAGACCTGCAAACACTTCAGCAGTTTTATAATGAGAAATATACTTTTCCCAAAACTGCAATTTCTCCCCGTACACTAACTGACAGGCAAGTTGCAAACCAATTAAAAAGAGTTCACAGTGGAAACACTGACAAGTCTTTGACAGAAGCAGTGACCCTAGGACACAGCTTTTCATGGCTGAAAGGACAAATAAAGCCGTGTTCCCGGGCACTCCAGCTACGAATCAGCTCCGCTATCCGAGTCGCCATCCCCATAGTTTAGATTTTCCCTAGGAATGAGAAATTCAGCATAAGCTTTTACTGCCACGCACACAGCACACAAAAAGGCTGCGGGGTCTGACAAAAAAATAAGTAATGAAACTACGGTAGCCATGGCACTGGTCATGCAGAGCAGGTGTCTCCCACTGTAGAACAGGAAATCGTTAACAAACATTTACTCGCGAGTCATTTCCATTACGGGTCACAGATAAGGGAAGCTGGGGTGTTTGCTGTTTTGCAGGGACCAGCATTTACCACATCAAGGTTCAGCTAGACACAAGGCAAAAGAGAAAGCGCTGTTTACACGTTTGGGTAATATAAACTGGTATGCAATAAAATATTTATGTTTTGTTTTTATCTTCTGATCACTGCACCCACTTAGAAAGAATGAGTTATGGATTCATAATACATAGCACTAAAGGAAAAGGGCTAAAAAAGAAAACCAAGACCTGTGCCTCAGACCACAACATTCAGCACTAACGCTCCTTTTAACGTGGCGTACTTCAAAACACCTCAGGAAAGCTAGTAAGCATTATCTGCTCCCTTACACATACAGAAAAGAAATAAGGAGTAAATTGCTTTCCTAAGTCCATGAATCAATAAAAGTGAAAGAGAAAAGCCTGCGGTAGTCCCAAGTCTAAGTCCAGTGCCCCTTCCGCTGGGCTTGGCCGCTCCCTCCATTCAGCAGTGTTTGTCAGGACACAGACGGGCCATCTCTCAAATCGCGTCACAATTTTTCAGCTTAACCTACTGTAGAACGTGTTGCAAGCAATGCAGGCAGAGCTCTGCTTTCGGAGACTGCACAACGGTAAGCTGGGCATAGCTCTATTTACCTGCTGACGACTAAGCATCGAGGCAGCAGGATATTCAAACGACACTACTTTTGTGTTCAAAACTACCAAACTCTTTAACAGTACAGACAGAAAACTCACTCTGAGATGTCCTCAGATCTCCAGAGGAAGGAGAGAGGGGTGCACACAGGGATCCAGTTCAGAAACACAGGAACTGAGCGTGGAAACGTCTCTGGGTGTTTACGCAGCCCAAGGGGCTACCCGCAACCCCAGGCTCCGAGCACACCAAACTGGAGGTACGGACAAAGGAAGAATTTATCACATGTACAAACTGAGGCGTAGCCCTGTGGTGAGCTGGTCCATGGCAAACAGCCGGAGGCGTGACAGCTCGGCTCTCAACAGGAAGGGGTAAATTGCTTCAGTTTTTACTGGGGGCTCTTCCAGAGAGCGCTTGCACGCAGTTCAAGGCCATACGCTGCTGAGCCCATACCTCAGCTTCTCCTGTTCCGTGCATCTGCTCGCACGCTAACACAGCCACTCACACCTACGTGAAAGGGTCATAAAACAAGAAAGGAGAGTAACAACACTGACAAAATTCAGGATCGATATTGCTTGAATAAAGAAGGCTTTCGCTTGGGGGGCGCGGGGGGAAAGACATAAATTCAGCACAGCAGGAAAGAAATGAAAAACGTATACAGGAGCCTGTGAAAGCAGGATATGAGAGATTACAGAGAAGCCTACAGAAAGCCTCTACGAGAGCTGCTTTAGCTGAAGGATATCTGTGTTGTCGTGTCCCAGCAGCCCGAGCAGAGACTGCACAGCGTTCAGCTCCACCAGCAGGTGATACAGGTCCGGCATCGTCGCGATCACGTGCATTTCCTGAATGATGTCATTTAAATCCAGCTCGGATTCCATGAACCTGAGGCAAGACAAAAATCATTAATAAAAAGGCAAAAAGTACACTGGGCCTCATCCTGCCCTATGCCTGCCCCTTGAAGTTCAACCATTGAGTAGGATGAGCCTTCCTACTATAGATTTTACATAAAGGAAATAAGCAGATTTGTTCCAATTCTGTAAATCAGTTCTAGAACTTAAAAGAAAAAAATCAAAGCGGTTGTAGCCACATGTGAAAAAAAAAATCTGCGTATAAAATAAATTCTCCAGAGCAATGCACCTTTCCTAGCTACCACATGTTGTTATGTGGGTTTATTAGGCTGAAGAAAAGCCCATGAAAATAATTTGGCTAAGGGAAAGAATAGCAAACCAGACAAAAAGTAACGGCGCATAGGATGGAATTCATGTAACGTGAACAACAAAACTCCCTGAAAGGAGGGAGCGGCTCACGGGAACCACAGGTGTGGAGACACCCACACACAAGGTCCGGCTTTCAGACCCCATCCAGCCACTTCGCACACCACAGCATCCAAAAGCTCCAGAATATGAAATTATTTTCTTCCCACACGGACTTGCTGACCGCATATGCGAGCGCCACGCCTTCGCACAAGAGGATGGCATGAAATCTTTAATTATTTGGAAAGCAAAAAGCACCAATCCAGGATCTCAGTCTTTCAGCCCACCCCCCAACACCTACCACTGCTCGGAAACAGCACAAAGGAGGAGCCCCACGAAAAACCAGGGGACTGCAGCGTGGCTGACGACGCTCCGACGCCAGCCACCAAGAGGTTGGGAGATGTCAGGAGAGCTCCTCGGAGCTCACTTCTGAGAACCAACCCACCTCGCTACCTAAACCAACAAAGCCTGATTGAATCTGTGCGCTCCCAAAATAAAGCCACCATGAGCTCGAGTTTCAGTACTGAAATTTCACAATCTAAGATATTAACAGCAGCAAGAATTTAATAAACTAGAACTTTCCCTTTCGTTGCTAATTATTCTCTTCATGCTGCCAGCCATACACCGGCCCCCACCAGAGCCTCGACAATACCATTTCTACTTTACAAAGTCAGTCTCTGATACAATTTAGAAGACCTACATGGCAAGAGCTTCCGCTGCGTAGGCCTCATGCAACTGAAAATGTCTGTGTATTTGAGCAATTGATTTAGGGCTGAAACCTAAGATCAAAGAAAAAAAAGGGCAATAAATAGGGGCTGAGCATAATCTTACTTCTCTGGATTGTCAGGAAACTTGATCCGCAGCTCCTGGTTTTTGTAAGACCTCTTCTCAAAGGTGAGAATCATCTTCTTCACTGAACTTTCATCCAAAGGTTCCTCCTAACCAAATCGGAAGGGCAGAAAGCAGAGCTTTGGACGGTTAGAACAATTACCCGGCAAAACGCAAACGAGCACAGCAACACGGTGAGACCCAGACCCTTCAGGAACAAACGGCAACACCTGGACGTCTCACTGCAGAAAGCTGCCAAAAACTGATTCACCATTGCTATCAGGTACTGATTTACTCCACCTCTGACCTCAGCAAGCTCCCCAAAGCAAAACCTTGCAACTCGGGTTTTTATAGAGTTGGGGTTTACCAACGGAAGAGCTTCCCTACGCTTTCTGAAACCAAGTATCAATGAAAAAAAACCCAAACCAAAGCAGTTTTGCAATGGCTTGTCTTCCGTGAGCTGCCCTTTTACACCCGTTCTGGCCTGGCACCATCGGCGCATTTGGAGGCTGCTTGCTTCAGACATACCCGAGTACGACTGCATCAGCCCTTTACGCCACGGGCAGCTTCTTTTCACAAGTCCACTGTGCCACTTCTTTTTGTAGGCCCGCATTTAACTGCCCTGTGTTTACGCTCTTTTGTATTTCCCTCAGTTGCATAAGCTTTTGCTTCTATTTTAAAGTATTTTTCTAAAGAAAAAAAAAAAATCAGTATTTTACTCTAGTACTTTCTTATTTTTTAAATTCTTCTAAAGTGTTCCTCAGTTGGCATCACACATTTACCGTTTGGCATCACACATTTACCGTACAGCAGTAACGTAGCTTCAGCCACCTCTGACACCTACAGACACGATCCTGTTATTTCCCGTTTCACAATTTTAATGCATTTCTTTTAATAAGACATCGACAACACAGATTGCCTTGTGTAACCTCCCCCCTCTCCGCCATCTGACCGTGTTACAATCACTACTAAAGAGGAGCTCTCAAACCAAAACACAAACCAGACCCCTTTCACATCTTAAGCCAGGTTGTGTGCCCCATCTCCTGTTCAGGATTAAAGCAAGAGTTGCTTCTGGTGTTGAAGATTCTTTGGTTAGCGACTCCCAGCAGCAAGCTCATACGAGAGGAAATTTCTATTTCTTTAGCAAACTCCATTACAATAATAACACCAGTCCAGCTCCTTCATTATTATTGGATTTCCTACGCCCTCAAGGCCAACCTGTCTTAGTACCGTCCCACTCATGTCACCACCCCGTTCAGGTAATCAATACTACAGTGCCCAAACCAGATTCTTCCTGCAATGGGATTTCAATCCACAAAGACACTGTCACACGTGTTGACGCTGCCTCCCTCTATTTTATTTGATTCCTTGCCTTCTCTGACATACACCACTATGATATCTCCATTAGGATTGGCTTTGTAGCTTGTATTTAATTTGCATTCAGTATTACAGGGTCCTACAGATTAGCCTCCTTCCATCAACTTTACTGGCACAAAGCACGTGTTGACTGCACTTCCATTAACTACAATAAGCAATATTTTGGTTCTAAAGAAACCTTGGACTTCCAGCCCTGAAAATGTCTGGGCCGGAGAACTCCGCTTGGCAAAGACAAGGGACTTTTATGCTGCAGGAATCCACAAGGCTGCAGCCGGTCAAGAGGACTTTTGGCTACGTCCGTCCGTTCTCACTGGAGCTCAATGCTCAAACCCTGCGTTATCTTTCCCCGCTATCAGCAGCGACTGTAATGGCAATAGCTCAACATCAAAAAAACGAGGGAGATTTTCAGAGACGAATGCTAGCAATGCTGTGTACAGAGGACAATGATACTTTACAAATCTACACAATTCTGCAGTGGTGAATATCACTTGGTTTTTTATCAAACAGGACACAGGCAGCAGGAAGCAAATATCTTCTAGATTTATACCAATCCATGTGTCACATTTATAAAGTGATCTTTTCCCTGGCCCTTGGCAGAAAGGCCAATGCTGCATCGGATTTCTGTCTCCAAGGCTTGAAATCATTTACCCTTGACAGCTGCTACCCCCCTCCTCTGACCCAAGACCTTTCCTGTATAGAAGAATGTTTGCTTATTTGCTGCTGCTGCTGCACAGCTACAGAGGGGGAGAGGGGGAGAAGCGGCGATGATGAGAATAAGAGTTAGGAAACTGGCCAGAACACAGGAACTATTTCCAGCAATGTATTTTAGAAGGTGATTTGGGTACTCTCAGCCTAAAACAGATATTAGGCTTGAAAGCCTTCCCTTCCCTCCCCTTTGGCCCCCTCTTTAAACCTTCAGAGGATATCTTTGAGAAGCCCGTTTGAAATTAATGAATAGCCCACCGGGCAGGAAAGTAAAGCGGTAACCTTAAGCTGTATGAGGCATGTGAAAATCACCAGCCAGCCTCATCATCTGCATGGTAAGAAACAGAAACCACAGAGAAGTGATTTAGTGTTTGCTTATTCCCCACCACCTCCCCTCTCCCACGGGACACCAGTGATTTACTTCCTCCTCCTCCTCTTCTCCATCCCTCTCAATTATCTGAAGCAGCTTCTTCTTCTCATCATCAGTTTCTTCCAGCGCAACAGACTCCTCTTCCCGGTGACGACTGTGCTCCCGTGCACTAGCTTGTTTCCGACGCGCTTTGATTTCTTCTTCCTCTTCATCACGGGGTCTTTTTGTCCCTCGGTTAGGCTAAAGTCAGAGAAATAAGGCAAATGAATACAAGTCTCGTGTGACCCCTGCAAACCAGAGCACCAGCCTTACAGGACATACTGAGGAAATTCTTACAAGTCATTTAAAACATTTGCTTACACAATGCTTAACAACTCTGAAAACTGGAAAGGAAATTAATTTAGTGAAGTGGAACATCACATGTGCAGATGAATGGCTCTGCCAAGAGCTATGTCAACATCCTACCTTGTTTGATCTATGAACACGATTTGCGGGTAAAATATCTTCCTAGGCAGCAAAGACCAGTATTTCAGTGACAAGGAGTGGCCAAACTGAGCTGCTCAGCACCTCTCAGCTCATCTTAAGGACCTGCAATCAGCCAAGTGGCTGGCACCTCACGTTCTACAGACAGAAGACCAGCACGCTCAAGTAGGCAGCGGTGCGAGATCATTTTTACCCACCCAGATTACTCTGAATTCTTGCGTGCACCCCAATTCACAGTGGCGTCCCCCATCCTTCTGTCTCGGTTGCTGACACCCGAGTGCAGCACCAAAGCCTCATTTAGAGCGTGCGGGACAGGAGCGTTGCTGCTTGCTGCAGTCCTGCGGGAGCTTGGCACCAGATGAAGCAGTGCCCGAAGCTTTACGGTTTGCTTGGAACAACTTATTATATTATTCCACATTTTTCATTTAATTGTCAAAATTAAAGATAATTTGCCAGGGACAAGAAAAAGTCCATTCACCCTAATCCCATGTTTTAATTCAAGCAAAAAGGGATGAAAGCATTTGAAATAGAAGCAAAAACTCTCTCCCTTCAAAAACTACAAGGATACAAAATTTGGTCTCGCATGCTTTTTTGAAGGACAACCAAGCTGGAACAGGAGTACTCCATGCTCTATAGCTACAGGAAAACAAAGCTTAATTCTTTACTGTTTGAAAGGAGCCTGTGTGCCAAGAACAAGGAAAACAATAAGAAAAATATTTCACTTTGTATCTGCAGCTCAAGTTGCCTGGCAAACCGAAGACCTGCATTTTAACTGCGAGCCGGGCTCTCCCCAGTTCTGATGCGAAACAGGGAAGATGCAGAGGGAATAGGTGATGGTGCCGACTCCTGCCAGGCCCAGCACGAGCGTGGGCGTCAGGGTGGGAATTTCCAGCTCCCCAGCAGGTTGGGAGCTTCTGGTCCCCTGAAGGCAATCAGTCTTTCAGGCTCATAAGGCAACCCCGCTGTGATTCGATTACGACGCGCACGCTGCAGGCCAGCTACGACTGCTTCCCTGCACGACCCAGAGAGCTGGTACCTATTTATTTCAATACAACGGAAAAACGATCAGCTGCAAACTCTGCTCTCAAGAAAACTGCTGCCAGGAGAGATGTAAAAAAAAAAAAAATCCAAAGAACAAAAACCACTAACTCAACGAGACACACACACACAAGCAGTCGAAGTGTTAATTGTAACGGGAGGCAAGCCGGCCCGCAGGCTGACCACGGTCACGCTGCGTTTTCAGGGTTACCGTGTTGTCACCACCCTGAGAAGATGCAGAACCAAGTTTCCCAGAGAACATATTAGCGCAAATCAAAGCTCCGGAGGCTTGCTCCCAGCTGGACCCATTCAAACTCGGTTATCCATCTCCTTTCTGCCTACATCTTCTCTGCTGTTTCCATTACGGACGGTACATTCCCGACTGAAAACTCCTCTAAAGTGCACCCGGGCACTTTTAAAGCAGTTACTCAGCTCATAATTCAATAGCCGCGGAGCAGAAGCATAGCTGGAGATTCTTGGAAATGAAAAATGCGTTTGCTTGGAGGGTTTTGTGGGTTGTTTTTTTCTTTGGGGGGGGGGGTTGTCGTTGTTTTAAAGCAGGTACGTTAAAATATAATTTCACATAGATCCATTTGGAAACAAATCTGTCATTGTCAGCAATCAGTAATTCAAACCCTCCCCAAGCAATCAGCAACCCAACAAAGACACGAAGAAAGGCGCTCTCCTCAATGACATCATCTACGGCAAAAGCCGGGGTAAATGCATCTTCCTCGCTCAGTGCCCTCGGCAGCACGCAGGCCTCTGTCCTTCCGGCGCCCTTCCGCTCCCTCCTCGGGAACACCCACTCCGTCCTAGCTCACCTCTGATTAATGTTACAGACACAGATACAGAAATCAGTGACATGGGAAGCCCTGAGACGTACAGCGCACAGCCCTACAAGATCTGCCTTGGGCGTTCCTAATTGAAGGAGTCAGGCTCTCATTCCTCCCTCTCATTTCTGAGCATTAAAAAAGGAACAAAAACCTCAATGAGACTGCAGCTGTGACGAGGGACCGAGGGAGGGGGTGGTTTGTCAGATGCAGAGTAATGGACCATGGGAAGGGACTATATCACCAGAACAAAATCTAAATTAAAACTCCATCACGAACCCAAGCCCATTTCCTCTGAGTACACAATCCTTAGCATCAGAATTTACACCCTGCTTCAGTCTCAATTATTTTATGCTTCTTTGTATTTATGCATTGGGGGGGGGGGGGAAGGGATCTTCTGTAATACATAACAGAAATCATTATGATAAATTATGGAAGTGCCCAGCGTGCAATTATTAATGCTGCCAACATATTGGCAATAGGCAGTAATTGAATTCCCGGGCAAATGCTATTAAGCGGGCATTAAGGTTTTTCCTCTCGTTATTGATGTTATGCAAAACCTTCCTAAGATATTGCAGTTTCCCAACCAGCGCTATTAAAACTAAGAAATCGAGGCGCAAGTGAAACACCTGCGTTTCTGCTCCTTTCACAGGAGATGCACGGTCATAAACAACTGATTTAAGGCAGGCATTAGCTTCTGTTTTTCATCTTCAGTTTGTGTTTCCTGACGGACTGTTACCGACCAACAAGAATTAAGCACGAACCTTGTTGCACTGAGACCGGTGCATTTTGCTAAGCAAACACATTCATTGTACCCAAGCATTATTAAATAATTTTGTAGCTTCACACACAAGGACACAAGTTTTTCTTTCTGGTAGGAAGGGGAAGTTAATCGTTTGATAAATAAAACGTGGGGTTTCTTACTCAGTTGTGCGTTTGGCAAGAAGATGGAATCCATCAGCAAATGCACAAGAAAAGCAGTTTTGAATTGTTTTGTTAGTTAAGCTTAATTTTGCTCCTGTCGAATGCAGTGTATCCACAGTCATTTATTCGGCAGGCATTCCCATTTAAATCTAACACTGACATCACCACACCAAAACCAACGAATACAAAAGGGTTTAAAAACAGCTGACACTTATAAAATACAACAAAGTAGACAAAAGCTGGTGATTGGCAGGGAAGAATTATCCTTCTGTTGCTCTTGTAGCCTTCAGCTGTATTTGCTCTGGACATGAACTGGCACAGCCCAAGCCGTTACAGCCCGGCTCCCAGGCGCTGCGGAGCAGACCTCGGGAATACCCACCCGGAGCCAGGCACGGACGCCAACGCAGAGCCTGCCCGCTGCTCCGGGCGGCGGAGACAACAGCACCCACCTCGCACAGCGCGGGCGAGAGACATTACGCCCTGAATCAAAGCACAATCATCTGCCCAGGGCCCCCGCCTGGCCCCCCAAAGCAGTGACTGCACAGTAAAATCGGGATTAAGCATCTCAGAATCTGAAAACACATTGCTCAGGCCCCCGACTGCTTCCAGCCTTCTCCAAACATCGCGAAGGTTTAGAGAAGTCTCAGTCATGGAGTTTCACATTACCAAGACATCTGCTCTGTAAGTAACCTTGTTACTGCGGAGCTCGGAAATTATTTGTTAATGAAATCCGAGATAAATCTTCACACGCGGTGCAGCTTCTTTGGTGACCAGAGCGCAGCCGCTGCAGCTCACGAGAGCCTCTGCAGAAAGGGTACGCGGCAGCGGGCGGTTCAGGACCCTGAAAGCAAGCCCCAGGTCTCCAGAGGCATCTGCACCAACTTCTTAATTTTGTTTCCAACATTTGTGATAAACCAGGCTACTACCGATCTCACTTCTCCTTGTTTTGCCTTCCTGAAGCACAACCCTTCCAGACTGCGCAGGATCTGAGCATTAGAAACCGGCAGAACCGCTACCAGGAAACCCCAGAAATCTCGGGACGTGCCCTGAGCTCCAAAGTCACACAGACGGACGCAACTGAAATCAAAGATGCGCGCTGCATCTACCTGCCCGCAGATCGTTCCCTTCGGGGGAACGGAGCCCGGTCCTCTCCAGACTCGCCCCGAGGGGCACGGCCACCCGCGGGACAGGGATCAGCCCCGACGGACTCGTACACACGCTCCGGTCTGGTAGCCGACAATAACACATCGAAAAGTAAGCTAAAGCTTCACTCACGACCCCGTCAGCGTGCCGGCACGAGTCCTGCAGCACAGGGCCTGTGCTCCCCGGGAGCGGAGCCGAGCCCAGCGCTGCCAGCCCAGCCGGTGACAGCTCTGCAGGCAGGGCAAGAGCCACCAGGGTAACAAGGCTGTAACCTGCTCAGCTGAGCTGCCTCTGCCATCAAATGCACCCATTACATTGCAAATTTACAGTAAATATCTATACCAGCAGCAGAGATTATTATGCACCTCCACCGACACACGGAGATCCATCCCACTGCAAACTGCAGTCAGCTCGTTCAAACGAGGAGATCGCCCAGCTCGGTGAAGTCAGACCTTATCCCATTATTTACTGCTTCTTTTGTTACTTGATTTTACTAATATTCCATTAAAAAATTAGCAATTGGTAATGATCACTCACAGTGGTGAAGTCTGCATTTAATGGGAATTAAAATAATCTCCCTTATTCCCTCCCGAGACAATCGAAAGAGATCTCTGAAAAGAACTGGAGCTGGCTTTGTCCCCTTAATTACCCTCCGTAATCAGAGACCAGACGCAGAGGATCTGGGCACAGCCTTTCTGGGCAGAACAGCAGCAATATTTAATCATCAGTTTAGACCATCTGCAACTGTTTTGCAGCAACACATAAAGTTTATGGATTCCTGAGCTTTGTATAAACTGCCAGGTGCTGTTTAATTGTATTTTTTGTTGCAAGAGGTTCCTTTTCCCACTCTGGCAGGCACTTGGTGCTGAATTGGTGGCACAGTGCCCAAAGGCTTCCGCGCCAAGCTTGGCACTGAGGGAGAACATCATCTTGAGTAAGCAAGGGCACAGATCGGGCATTTAGAGGAAACAAATTCAAAACAATCTAAGAGAAAAGCAATTATTTTGGTTGTGCTGAGGGAAGCTGAGAAGACCAACTTCTTTCGCAGCAAGAGATTAAAATCAGACAGCACACCACCCATCAACCAGCCCACCCAGCTGACAGCCGGTGCCACCCCTGCGCCAAGGATGAATGAGGGGACCTGGAGCCAGCCTGCTCCTCAGCCCAGAGCAGGAAAGCACCCAGACCTGCGCCCAAATTAACCCTGCACCACCAGGGCGGGTCAGGAGCTGCTGCGTGAGCCACCGAGCCACCCTCCTCCCTGAAGCTCCCCGTCAGCCGGGTACAGCGGCGGCCGGGAGCAACACTCGCTTCTTTATCTGCCACACGCAAGTCTGCATCCTCTCTGCAGCACAGGCACGATGGAAGCCTGATTATTCTGAATTTTACACATTCAGTGGGCAAGAACATAGGTTTCTAAAAGTGATACAGGAGGGCACCTGCTTCGCCTGTCTCTGCAACAGCCCCAGCAGACGCCTGACCCGCGTAAACCTGTTGCTTCCAACTTTTCTTCCCATCTTTCAGCCAGAAGCACCCTCCCAGAAGGGAATCTCATTTTCTCAGAATCAGGGCTATTTATCTGCCTTCTGCTCCTCCACCCCCTTCACCCGTATTCACCATTTCACCTGATTTGGAGACCTGAACTCACTGCCACTGAAATCGAACCCTTGCTCTGAAGCGTTGGCTCCTCTGCCGACACAGGAACCATCTGTATTCAGGAGAGAGACCAGAAGAGCTCAGAGCCAGGACAATGCCTTCAGGAGCAATTTCAGTAGTTGGTTGAAAGCTGCAGAATGTTTTGTCCTGCCGCTAAGAATAATTTCAGCAGCAAGAAAGGAAATTAAAATTGTAGTGCCCAGCAGCTAAGCAGCGTTTCTTTACCTCTAGCCTCGTCGCAGAATAGAAAGCTCATCCAGCAGAAAGCCGAGCAGAAACCAAAGCGATCAAAGCAAAGTGGATGCGTGCTTTCCCCCAGAGCAGGGGGGAATCCTGAGGACTTCACATTTTCAGAGCAAGAGAAAAAACGACAGATACAAACCCAAACCAGAGCCTGGTTAAAAAATTACAACCACCAGAAGTTCAGCCCAGGTCTACCCTTCTGCGCCTTAGGTGTGAAGTGCGCCACAGAACAAGGAAGCGGCAGCATTGTTAACCATAACTGAGGTGGAGACAACCAAAGAATGAAAGGAACATGAGAAACGACCATTCTGCTTTCATATTGAAAAATCACCTACCAAAAAGGGTAGGTAGAGAAACACAGAGGTAGGGCAGATCCCAGCAGAGGACTACGCTGCCAGAACCACACAGATGGGCAAAGTAGGAAGGGTGCTAGGACAGAGCGAGAAATCCAGAGGAAAACGTCCTGGAGCTGAACCAAGGCGTCGTCTAGTGGAGTTCTCAAAGAAAGACTCTTCTTACAGCCGTGCTCCAGAACGTACTCATACCACTGGGAAAAGACGACGAGAAGTTTCTCAGACCCAAAGGTAGCTTTCCCGCTTTCCCTGTGCGCCTCAACACGTTCTGAAAGGGCAGGCGTGCCCTGCACAGCGGGATGCAATTTCTGCCTCTGAACGCGTGCGGTGCCCCCCCAGAACAACGCATGCCAGGATGGCACGCAGGAAGGAGTTCCATAAAGAATCCTGTATTCTGAATTAAAATGTAGTGATTAAGGGGGCACGTAACCCCCCTACTCAACTACCTACAAGGCAGACAACGCCTTCGGGTGCCTTGCTTACCCCCTGGTTCTGCAGGGAAAGGCCGCTGCTGCCGTTTGCCTGAGGACTGAAGTACAAGCTATTGCGTGCAGAAATCGCAGCAAAGCATCGCAACACCACTGCGAAGCAGTGCTCTCCTTCCCCCCCCCAGGGGAACAGCCTGAGCCCACTCCTGGGACAATAAATACGCGATTTACCACACCTGCTTACAAACCGAGCCCCAAACAACGCATAAGCAACAGTCACGTGGCGAGGGAAGCGGAGGGCTCGGGAGATAAAAGGGAACTTTTAGAAGAAGGAAAAACTTTTTCAGGGACATTGGTAAAAATCAAGTTTTTGTCATAGAACAGGTAGGGAAAAAAAGAAGGCGAGCACAAGCCTCGAAACAAGGGCGGGCTTTCCCTCGGGAGCGGGCGCGGGCCAGCGGCGGAAGAACGGGCGTCAGCGGAGCCGTGCTCCCCCAGAGCCCCCGGTAACCGGGTCCCACCGAGGCACCGCTTTTCCGAAGGCGGGGGGAGAGGCCCCCAAAAGCCGCCGCCGCCGCCAGAGCGCACCGAGGGCGCTGGCCGAGCCCAGCGCAGCGGCCGCACCTGCGGCTGGAGCGCGCCGGGCCCGGAGCTCCCACGCCCGCGGGGCTACGGCCCAGCGCCCCACCGCCGCGGGGGGCCGGGCAGGGCCGCCGCCGGCCCAGGCCCCGCGGGAGCAGCCGGGCCCCGCCGGCGCCGCTCGGCGCCTCCCAACGCCCCGGCGGCCGCCGCGGGGCCGCTCACCTGGTAGCTGAGCAGCTCCCCCACGTCCATGGCACCGGCCGGGTCCCGCCACCGGGAAACTGTCGCCAACGACCGGGCCGCGCGACACCGAGCCGTAAGGCAAGGAGCGCAGGCGAGCCGGGACGGCGCCACTCTGCCGGAAAGCGAGGCGGGAGGGCCGCTGCCGGAAAGCGAGAGGCAGCGCGGCGCCGCGCTGCCGCAAAGTAGCCCCGGGAGAGGCGGGGCGCGAAGGGCGGCGGCCCCGGCGCGGCGAGGGCGGGACCTGCAGCCGCCTCCCGGGGGCCGCCCCACGGCGGGGGCAGCGGCCCGGGGACCCCGGGAGGGGGCGGCCGGGCCCGGGCGGGACGCGCCTGCCGGGCACCGGGGGGGCGGGCGGTGCCGCCCGCCGCAGGACGGGGCGCGGGCGAGTCCCCTCGGGGGCCCTCGCTGCCCCCCCGGGCGCTGGCCCGCTCGCCACGGTTGCTCCTGGGGCGCCTCCCGCAGCCGGCGGGGCCCTCCCGGGACCGGGACCGGCGCTTCCTGGCACCGCCGGGGGCCCGGTTCGGGGGGGGGGGGAGGGGCCGCGGGGGCCCTCTGCCCGCGCGGGCGGTGACAACCGGCGCCGTGACCCCGCGAGGTGCGGACCCACCGGCGGGCGGGGGCGGGTTTCAATTTAACAACCAGGGATAATCGGAAGGGAGTCAACCTGGCCGCGGTCTCAGTGAATTTACTTCAACTCCGCTTGAAAAAGCAGCTTTGAGCTAAAATAATTTTTCACCACGTAACGGTCGTCGCTGTCGCGCGGTTGTCTCGGCAGGAGCCCGCTTTGAGAACACTCGCGAAATTAAAAATATATATAACGTCTTCAAAGAAGGCCCTCGCATCCCCTGTTGTTTCAATAAAACACGGGAGATATCCGTCATGACAAAATTAACTCGACAAATCTGCGTGTTGGCGATGAGATGAATCGGGGATAATTACGGGCTCGTCTGGCTCGCCCGGAGAATTCGCAGCTGCGAAGCGGAGCGGTGGCGGGCGCTGGGCGCGGGCTGGGGACGCGGCGCGGCTGCGGGGAGGCCTGCGGGGCACACGGGGCCGTTGCAGAACACGGGAGCTGGCCCCCCCCCCCCACCTACCGACGGGTCTTCCTCGCACCGCCGAAGCGCCGGGCGTGGGGCGATCGCCCCCGGCACCCAGGTGTCTCGTCCCCGTTCTGTTCCCTCGCCGCCGTTCCCGCGCAGCGACGTTACCTCCCTAACGTCTTTGTCTTCCCTTTCACTCCGTAACGGCGCCTCGGACCCGTATTTCACCCACGTCTCGAGGTGGCCGGTGCACAGACGGAAGGGAGCCTCGTGGCCCCCGCCCGGGGCAGGGGCCGGGCCACTGGGCCACAAACCCCGACAGCTTCGGGAGTGAGCGGGACCCCGGCGCGGGGCCAGGAGACGCAGCGGCAGGACCTGGCGTGCGGCGCTGGCACCGGGGTGTGGCACAGCGTGACCGCAGTGCTGGCACCGGGGTGTGGCACTGTGTGACCGTGCCGCCGGCTCTCGAGGTGCACGCACCCCTTTATCGGGCCTTTGGTTTGCGTGGGGCCGCTGGCCGTGGCCCGGGAACGCTGGGGGGCTGCTGACAGACGCAGACGGGGAGACGCACCCAGCGCCGCAGGGGGAGTTGGGGAAGGGCAAGGGGGATAATCTTCAAATTGGAGAAGAGGGGCGTGAACGCAGCTAGCGAGGCCGGCGCTCCCGCCCGAAGCTTCTCGTTAGACAAAGGGATAGAAAACGGTCGATTCGCTTCCTGGGAAACCCAGTCCTCACCAGGCTGCTGCAGGGCAGGATTCAGTAACAGCGGGGTTTTATCCAACAAGGGGAGTTGGGCCACAGGGACAAAATACTGAATTAAAGAGCAAAACCAGGAGCAAACCCAAAGCCCTCAAGGAAATTAAAGGACAGGGGCGAGCTGGCCGCCCTGAGTGGTGGGCTCTGTGTAGGGGGGGTGGGCTCTGCCTGGGTGATGGGGGGCTCTGCGTGAGTGGTGGGGGGCTCTGTGGGGGGGTGGGCTCTGCGTGAGTGGTGGGGGGCTCTGTGGGCTCTGCGTGAGTGGTGGGGGGCTCTGTGTGTGTGTGTGGGCTCTGCGTGAGTGGTGGGGGGCTCTGTGGGGGGGTGGGCTCTGCGTGAGTGGTGGGGGGCTCTGTGTGTGTGGGGGTGGGCTCTGCGTGAGTGGTGGGGGGCTCTAGGGGGGGGGTGGGCTCTGCATGAGTCGTGGGAGGCTCTGCATGGGGGGGGGGGGCTCTGTGGGAAGGGGCTGGGGGCTCTGGACAGGCTGGAGCGAGCCCTGAGGCTTAGCTTGGCCAGGAGAGCAAGGACGCCAGCGGAAGCCTGGCTCCACGTCCCCAGGCACGCACCCCCACAGGGGCTGGGGCACAGCCGGTGCCCTCGGGGCTGAGCGCGGCCCTGCAGCCCCAGGACTGCCTGGCCGCAGGCGATGGGACCTGCAGCACCTTCCCCTGCTTCCTCGGGGACACCCCCAGGGCTGCGGGGTCAGCCCAAACCAGACCTTTCCCGACCCCTTTCCCCTAACCGCGCCAGCACAAGCAGGCTCAGCGGGCTGCTGGCATCCTGGTGCTGCCGGCGGGCGCCACGGCCTCCCCGGCTGCGGCTCTGGCCCTGGGGACGGGCACGGAGGAGCCGGGACCCGGCAGCCGCTGGCGATGGGGAGAGGCCCCAGCCACCGCGACGTTCCCGGTGTCCCAGCACGAGTGCCGGTACGGAAGCAGCGGTTCCTCGGCTCGAGGCGGTAGGGCCGCAGGGGGATGCTCAGCACCACAGCTGGGAGCGGCGGCAGGAGGAGGAGGCGAGGAGGAGAATCCCGGTTTAATTTTATTCCGAGTTCAGGTTTCAATCCCGATGCCTCGAGATCTAATTCCAAATAAATAATTGTACTGAGTAACCCCGGTCCCCCGGTGATTAACTAAACACACCGAGGCTCGCTGAAATTGAATTAGTGGTGTGCACTCAGCCGTTATTACCCTCCCCATGTCATGAATATTAATGAGGGGTTATTAAGAAATGTAAATGATGCCTCAGGGGGTTGGGAGCACGGGGGGGGGGTGCAGGGCCGTGTGGGCTGATATGACAAACCATTAGGAAAACAGCCTGATTGAAGCCACTTTTTAATTATGTCAGATCTTGCTCCTTCTCGGGCACGGCGGCGCTGCCGGATGCTTTCGGTTTTATTAAAATGAGAGAAAGGGAACAAGTTGGAGCTGGAATGTAAAACGGGCATTTGCCAAGCGGCAGAGCTGCAGCTGGACCCGCGCCCCAGCCCCGGGGCCCCCCCGGCCCCGCTCCCCACCGCTCCCCGCAGCCCCTTCCCTCCCAGTTCAGCATCGCTGGCCAGGGAAGAGTGGCTGGGATGAAGCTCATGCATTTTAACAGGCTCTCGCAGGCGCTCCCCGCGCCGCCGAATAAAAGCTGACAGGTGCAGCTGAGTTAATCAGGGCGGATAATGGAGGGAAAGAAAGAAATCTCAGACCAAATTGCTGCAGAAATCAGGAGCCGGGGCTCAAAACCACCCAATTATAACGGGGATGAAGCTTAAAGGGGAAGGCGGCCGTTCGCCGGGCCCGGCGTCCCACTGCAGCAGGAGCAGGAACGGCCGCAGAGGGCTGTGCCGCCGGCGCCGTGCCGGGTGTCGTGGTGCGGCCAGCGCTGCCGCAGCGGCGGTTTGCTTGCAGAGCAGAGCGGGACTGGGGCTCCACTGCCGGAGGGCAGCCCTGGATCAGACGCTTCGCTTTGCTGGGGCGCGGGGCCACGAGCGCGGCCCCCACCCGGCCCCAGTTCTGCCGTGGCCACCGTCCTGCCCACCGATGGCCGCTCCGCTCCGCAGCCGCCCGAGGCCAGCCGGCGGCGAGCACCCAGCCATCGCCCGCATGGCCTGGGGAGGGCCGGGCTGCCAGACGAGTCAAAAACTGTTCGTTTGACGTAGCCGAGGCCCGTTCCTGTGGGCAGTGGAAATCCACCGGCGCTACTGCGGCGCTGCCACGGGCAGATGGGTTGGCCTGCGATGGGGCCGCACGCGGGAGTCTGTTGGTATTCAGGTCTCTGCGTGCTGAGAGCTTCATAACACCAGGCTTAATTGCACCCATAAGTGTTGAAATTACTGAAGGGTAAAATGCAGATGGGCTGCAGCCTCTCCCTAGCTCAGCCCGGCACCGCCGCGCCAGCTCGGCGCTGAAAGGGAGGGCTGCGCCTCTTCCTTCCTTCTTAATTGCTAATGGAGCTGCCGGGCGATTCCTTCCACGGCCCCAGCAGGGAGAGGAGAGGCCGCTCTCCGGGGTCGCACACCGGTTCCACCAAGCTGGAGGCACCGGGGTGGCCCCGGGAGCTGCCCCCCGCCCCGGGCTGCCCGCGACGCCTCCTCCAGCCCCGTGGCACCGCAGCCGGCCCAGCCAGGGCTGCGGGGGGCCGAGCGCCCCGGTGACAGAGCAGAGCATGGAGCAAAGCTTTCAGGCTTTGCCGTGCCTCTCGGTGCCGCCTGCCCAGCCCCAAGGGGTTTGGGTTTGCGCCCGCTGCCACTCCCGGCCAAATCCTGGGGTGCAGAGTCCCGGGGTGCAGGGTCCTGGGGTGCAGGGTCCCAGGGCAGAGCACTCACCGAGCCAGCCAGCATGGTGGGGGCCGGGAGGTGCGGGGGCCAGCAGAAGCCAGCTGTGGGGGGGGGACACACAGGACCCGGCTAATTAAAGGGAGCTGACCTGTGAAATGGGGCTGCGAGGGGCCAGGGCGAGCAGAGGGGAGGGTGGGCAGGGGGGAAAGCGTGGGAAGAGGTGCAAAGGGAGAGGGCGGCCGGAGCCTGCATGCCCCGGGGTGGCCATGGCCATGGCCGTGGGCAGGCTGCTCCCTCCTCCCGCCCGTGCCACTCGCTGTCCCGGCACAGCTGGAGCCTCGGCACCGCAGCGGCACCTTATTTATGGCTCTGCTTCCCTGAGTTAAACTCCACAAAGTGTGACAATCAAAATTAAAGATTTCTCCAGAAAGGCAGCCTGGGGGGAAATCACTGCTGAGGCCGACAGAGATTTCCCAACGGTGACTTTTAAATTAAAGGGGAAAAAAATTTCTTTAATTTGGCAGCATGCTTGGGATGCAGCTCACTGGGCACGTTATTATCCAGCTCAGCAAATGCTCCCAGAATTCGCTCATGCTCCAAATTATCGATCTCTCTGTGGGGCAGCGCGTCCCTGCCTGTGCCAGCGACGTCCACCGGCACCAGGAGCCTGCAGCGCAGCCCCATAGGCAGCAAGTGGGGCCACGGCCGGGCTGCGCCCCACCGCCCCGGAGCCGAGCCCTGGTGGGTGCCCCCTCCCTGCACCCCGTCCTGGCTCCTGGACAGTGGAGAATGCCCGGATCCTGCTCCTGCGCAGGACAAGCCCAGCCCCAGCCAGCACAGCCGCGCTCCGGGACCCCCCCATGGGCGCAGGTGATTCCATCCTCGCTCCCAGCCCCTCCTGGTATTCCATGCTGCAAATCCAGATCCATCAGGGCTGGGTACCGGCACTGCCGGGTGCCCCCATGTCTGCCTGCCTGCGGCTCACCCCCTAAATACCCGCCAGCGCCGTTGGCCCCTAAAAAGGAGCTGGGGGGACAGGGGGGAGACCTGATGTTTTAGGTCTTTCTTTCCAAGCACAGCGTGAGTTCTGCAATGCTGCCGAAAGCCCCCGCGCTGTGCGGTGAGGACGGTGGCTGCCGCGGCATCCCCGTGACACTGCCACGCACGATGTGCCCAGCCACCGGGGCGGCCGGCACGGTCCCTTCCCAAACGTAGGCCTGACTCGGGTGTTTGCCCTGGAGCCCCAGGAGCCCCTGCAGCCCCACCATGTCAGCACGTCCACTGCAATCCACGGCTGGACTGCATGCTGGACCCAAAGGAGCAGCAGAGACTGTCACCGTCAAAGCCTCCTCATTGGGATCGGAGGCACCCGCGCACCCGAGACGTCACAGCTTGCCCTGCGCTGCCGTGCGGCACTGTGGTGTGGTGAGCACCACGGCAGAGCGAAGCACTGCAGCACGCGAGCACCGGGGCATGGCGAGCACTGCAGCACAGCAAAGCACCAGGGCACAGCAAAGCGCTGCAGCTCCATGCCACCACTCTGCTGCTCCAGGGTGCTGCAGGGATGTGACACTGTCCTGTGTCCCCATGGGGATGCCCCGAGGCCTTTCCCATGTCCCACGGGTGGGGACGCAGCTCCTGCCGCCCACCTCGCCTCGGGCACATGCCAGCAGCTCCTGCCAGGCGTGGAGCACGGCAATGGGGTTTTACTGCCCAAGCCAGAGAAGCTGCCGCTTGTCCCCAGCGCAGGAGCTGCCCAAGGCCACGGGAGTGGTGGCATGGGGCTGTCCCTGCCCAGCGGGGGCGTGGAGCCACGGGGGGTGCGGGCAGCCCCAGACCTGCACGCCCTGGCACAGCTCTTCCCCTTCCTCTCCCCCCACCCCTTCAAGACGAAGCAATGAAATTATTTTTCTACTTGAGTAGTTTTCAATTTAGATTAAGAAAAATCTGTGCTCCGTTAGCGACGCTGCAGTAAATCATGAGCAAGCGGCACTCCGCAGCTGACAGCCCGATCACTTATCGGCTGCAAACCTTTTTTCACGTTGACAGGCTCCGAGTGTGACATTGAGCGAGGGCAGCGGCAGCCCAGCGGGGACGCAGCACAGGGAGGTGGACGCCCGCCCGGCGCACACCCCAGGGCACTGCAGCTCGGCCACCCCGAGCAAGCGGGCAGTCCCAGGCAGGATCGGTCCCTGGGCACGGCAAGCGGGGGGGGGCACGGCCCCTGCCCGGCTGCTGCTCGGCTCTGCCAGTCCGCACCGCGGCACACCAGGGCTGCACCGGTGTCCTGCCGCCAGGACCGCTTGGTGCTCCAGCGTCTCACCAAGCCCTCGCTCTCGCCCGCCCGGCCCCGGCGCCCTCACTGGATGGGCCCATGCTGTGAGGGCCCCCCCCCTTGCTGTGACCTCACCCATCGCTGTCACGGCACCCATCGCTGTCACGGCACCCATTGCTATCACGGCACCCATCGCTCTGACAGCGCTCATCACTCTGACGGCGCCCATCGCCAGCTCCAGGAGCAGATCCTCACCCTCGCGCCTGTTTCCACGCTGCCGCCATCCTCGTGCCAACGCCATCAAAAGGAGCATTTGACAGAAAACAAACCTTTTTTTTTTTCCCTCCGGTTCTTCCAGCTCATTTATCGCTTCCACGGGGCAGGCAGAGCTGTCAGTGCCTGAACCTCACTCATCCGTTTAACCTTGGGGGAAGAAACACATTTGTGCCGGGTAACGTGCATCAGATGGTGGCACGGGGAGCGCCTGTAGCTGCTGCGCCTGATGGATGGGCTACACGGGCCTCGCCTGACCTGTGCTTGTATGTTATCTGCAGTGCTGCGGGAGGCTTTTCATCACGCCGACAGCTCCGGCATCACCCACCTGGCAGCAGCGCCTCGCCAGGGATGGCTGCTGGCAGCCGTGGCCAGGAGGAGCCCCCCCGGGGGGGGCGCCGGCGGGGGGGCTGGGGGGACGGGGACAGCCCCTCCGAGAGCGGAGCTGGTGCCCACAGTGCCCAAGGGGATGGGGGACGCCCACAGCACCAGCAGTGCCGCTGGCCTGGGTGGAAGGGAGAGGCCAAGCTCTTGCACTTGTCCTTTGGGTGACATTTTGCCAACGAGGGGTCCTGTGACAGTGACGGAGAGGGTACGGAGCTGGGCAGCCCAGAGCCCCGGTGACGGATGAGCGCTGCCAAGTGCCGACACAAAAGCCATTTGGTGTGGGGAAATGATAGATGCTAACGCTAATTTTAAGCACAGGCAGCTGAATTCCTCCAGACAGTTGTGGTGCTCAGGATTTAGGGCACAGCTGCTGGGTTCAGATAAGGTGTGAAATCAGCCCGGCGTGCAGGGTGTTACTTAATAATGAACGTCTCGTGATGGATGGGGGTGGCTCAGCGCTATAACCTCCACATTTGGAGCCTTTCAAATCTCTTGCCATCAATCCCGGTCCCTGCCGGGCAGCAGGAGGGGGAGCCGGCAGCGGGCACCATAGCCTTGCCAGGCGGACACCACGGCTCGGGCTGCGTGACCTCCTCCCGCACCATGGGCACCTTCATGGCTGGCGGCAGTGCCGGGGGGGCTGGGGCTGGATCCTGGCCCTGGCAGCCATGGCCAGTCCCCCCAGCACCATGGCCCCAGGCACCTCCCCTTCTCTCCTCTCCTCGCTCCACGGCCAAGGAGCGTCGCTGGCTGCCCCCACGTGCCGGCAGGGAGCTGGGCTGCCGCGTCAGGACGGGGACGGTGAGATGTCAGACGCTGCCCGGGATCGTCCCTGCTCACCCAGCGCCATGCCTGGGGCAGCTCCCGCCTCGCTGGGGGGAGCGGGCTCTGACCCACATGGGCAGCACGGGGACACGGTGCCAGCCCAAAATATTTCTGGTAAAAGTGATGTTGGAAATGGCAAGCGCTCTGCTTGTCTGTAGCATTTAAGCTTCCTTCTGACCTTGCATAAACATCTATTTGTGTTGAGATTTTAAATTTGCTTCTTAAAGTATGGACACAGGCTTCACACCGTATTCATTTCTCCTCAAGCAAACGAGTTTGGTGTTTGCTCTTTTCCACCACTGCCGGAGCGCAGGGAGGACGCACGCCGTGTCCAGCCCCTGCTCAGGTCTGCGGCCCGTGCCCTCGCCCCGTGCCAACGCCACCCTGCGCCGCTCACCCGTGCGTGCCCCCGCCTTGCCCGCCGCCACACATGCCCCCCCCCCATGCACACCCTTGCACACCCTCACCCCCGTTCACACTCACCCCCCGTGCACAGCACCTTTGGAGGGATCCCATGTCCTCCAGACCACCGCTGCCACCTCCCAGGAGGAGGAGGAAGAGGGCTCAGAGCTGGGGCTGAAGGCTGGAGGAGGCTGGCACGGGGCAGGAGCACCCCGCCAGGCTCCACGGAGGCAGCAGTGGGCTCACCCCGGCACACGGCTCCTGCGCCCCCGGCCGCCCCCAGCACCCCCCGGCCAGCCCCTGCAGCCCCCTGAGGCGCCCGTCCCTTCCCGCCCTGCAGTGCCAGGGCTGCGGGCGCGCCGGGGCGGCCGGGGCAGAGCAGCGCCGGGACAGGCTGCACCGCTGCAGCTGGAGCAAAGGAGCTTTCAGAGGAGCTCGTTGGCACGGTGCCATCAATTTGGAGGAGATTGCTGCCGGGGTGAGGCACGGTCAGCTCGCCTCATTATTGTGCAAATTGCTGGGAATGCAAATCCGGGTGCACCTGGGGAAAAATGTATTAACAATATTACTCCTGATTAAGGTCGCAGGGCACTTTCTGCTCGTTCAGTGAAGCCTGGGCTCCCTTCCCTCTTTTGAATCTAATGGTTGGGTTATTTTTATATCTGAGCGTGTGGGAGGAAGGGGCCAGTGGAGCTGAGCATCAACATCGCGCAGCAGCTCCTGGCATGGGCCGGGGCAGCCGTCCTGCGCAGCAGGAAGCCACCACGGTGGCCACCGGCACCGCTCCCGGCGTGGGACAGCTCACGGCTCCTCCAGCCCCCAAACCCAGCTGCCCTTCCCCATCCCAAAGCTCGAAATGCCCGGGGTGGGAGCACCGCGCCAGCCGGGCACTGCCAGCCCTCGCATGGGCACAGCACGGCCCGGGGCAGGCAGGGACCGGCCGTGGGGCAGGCGGGGAGAGCTCCTGCTCAGCTTTGGGGGCGTGAACGGGGTGAGGAACCACTGCTGATTTATTGCCGAGGAAACGCTTAATTTAGGCAATGTATTTAAAGGAACTAATTAGAATTGTATTAATATTTATGGGCCTTATGGAGAAGCTGATAGTCGCTATTTGAGGGTATGAGCTGTTATCTCATCCAGGGCAGGACGCGGTGTTTGGAGGCAACTTTGATTGTGCTGAAAGCAGCTGAGCTCTCGCCAGAGGCCAGTGACAAGCAGCCCGCCCGCTGCTGCACATCCAATCCGTGTCTGCAGCGCTAAGGAATATCCACTGGCATTAATAACCCTGCCCACACGGTTCTACCCCCCCCGAGTGGCTGAGCATCCCTCTGAGCATCCTCCGAGCATCCCTCCAAGCATCCTCCGGGCATCTCTCTGAGCATCCTCCGAGCATCCCTCCGAGGAGGGACCGGCACAGCCGCCTGCCCAGGCCGTGCTGCGGGTGATGGGGGCCAGGGAAGGCAGAGGCAGCAGCACGGTCCCCACACCAGATGCGATGATCCCGTCCAGTGCTCCCGTCCATCTGTCCTGGAGAAGGGGGCCGGGAGGGGCCTGGGGGCAGGCGGCCCCCGCAGTCCCTGGCTCATCCATAACCAGCTCCCTGCCCACACCCGACCTCTCGCTATAGCAAAGTTCACATCAATTTTCCTTCCCCTCATTTGTCTGTAAACCATGAAGAAAAATCACTGCCGTCTGCCCACATCAGGCTGCCGCGGTGATGTATGGCTGTAATAAAAACCCCATTTTGGGAGGCCGCCTTCCCCGTGTCGCCAGCCGGCGTGCCATGCCTGGCCGTGGCCGGGCTGTGCCGCTGCATGGGGCGGCTGCCTGCCCGCGGGCAGCCATGGCCACCCCAGCCCCGGCCCCCCTGCACCTCCGTCTCCGTCGCCCGCAGCCAGCAGGTATGGATTGGAGCTGCTGGGGCTGCTGTGGAGCAGCAGCCTCTGGAGTTCGGGCAGCCAGAGCCGTTATCGCTCGGAGCTGGACTGGGGGGGGTGCCCGACAGGGGGCTGAGCGGGCAGCACCCTGCCTGGACCAGGCACCCTCCTCACCCCGAGCTGGGGGACAGCCCCAGGGGCCACACGCTGTGGCCCTGCCCGAGCTCCCCACGTAGCCGTCACAGCCCCCACCGGCTCCAGGGAACAGGGTACCAGGACAGGGTGCTGGGGACAGGGTGCCAGAGAATGGGGTGCTGGGACGGGGTGGTGGGGATGGGGTGCCTGGGAGCCACCCCCCGTGTCTGCCCCACACGGGCACTTTGATCTCGGCAGCTGGGAGCAGCCGTGCACCAGCTCAGGGCCAAGCGGGAGCAGGTGGGGAGGGAGCCAAATAATGGATTGGCACTTTTGGGAGGTTTTCATCTCTTCGCTTCAAGTTCCTCGCCGTCTCTGCCTGCAGAGCTCCCCAGCGGCCGTGGCCAGTGGTGCGTGGGGAGGGAGTGTGCATGGCCCTGTCCCGCTGCTGCAGATTTGACACAAAACCCCACGGCCCCGGAGCAAACACCGCCTCCGTGGCACTGCTACTCCCCAGCTCCCCTGACCTGTCCCCAGGGGGCCGGGGCACCAAGGCATCACCAGCGTGGGTGGGCATCATCCCCCAGTTTGGCACCAAACTCCCCAGCGCTGCCCGGAGCGAGGGCTCTTCTGCGGCCGCTCCGCGATTCATCGCCCCCCATGCCCAGTACCGACCCAGAGCAGGGGGGCGGTGGCAAGCTGGGAGCCAGAACCCCCCCTGCTCCATCCACCCCCCCAAGCCCAGCCCAAGGGTCCCCGCAGTGGCAGGCAGAGGATGGGCTGTCACCGATGCAGGGTGGCCATGGGGGTGCCCGGAGGGTGCTCTGCTCTGGCTCAGCCTTCCTGGGAACGTCCCCAGCATCTGCAGGCAGCGCGCTCACCCGCAGCCCGCTCCCCTCTCCAGGGTTCTCATTAATTAGCAAATTAATAAGATAGTATCAGCGCTGACAGGAGGTGTTTCTGAAGAAGAGCTGCAGGCTTGCAGATGGCGGTGCCCGGCAGGGATGGTGCCACCCCTGTGGGAGCTGCCCCTGCCCCATCTGCACCCTGCGCCCACTGCCCGTGCCGAGACCTGGACGAGCTCCGGGTGGCAGCGAGAACGTGGCAGCTCCCAGGATGGGTGTGGGGCTCGGGATGGCACTGAGCAGGGAAGGAGATGAGTCCTCGGCGCCCCAGAGCCCAGCTGGCGCCAGGAGTGGAGGCTGGCACTGGGGCGGCCACCCACGCCCTGTCCCACCCCGGAGCCCCCAGCCCCGGCCGTGCTCTGCCGGGACCGAGCTGGCAGTGAGTAGCAGCGGGTGCCCGGCCCGGGCGCACCAGGGGCCTGGCCCCGGGCCCCCCCGGGGGGCCCGTCGGGGGGGCTTTCGGGCCCGGCGCCCCGCTCTGTGCGGCCACACGAGGTGCCAGGGCCCCCCGCGCCGGCTGCCTGCTGGGGGCTGGGCTGAGCCGGGAGCGAGGGGCCACTGGGGCTGCCTGCCACCACGAGCAAGCCCACGCACCACGCACCCAGCCCGGGGCCCCCGGGCTCGGCCAGGGTCTGGGCTCGCAGCTCCAGCGCATGTGGACGCGCCCGGGAAGGGAAGCAGGAAGGTGCTGGGCAGCACGGCTGGCCCGCGGGTCAAGCAAGACGGTGGAGACGGGGCTGCTGCAAGCCAAGCGTCCTGGCGGCTTTATTGCGTGGGGCAGAGCGCAGCGGTCAGCACCGCTGCAGCCCCTGGCCCCGAGTTGCCACCCCTGCGAAGGGGCCCAAGCCCCGCTGCTGCATCCTCATCGGGGTCACTCCTCGGCTTTCCCTGGGGGACAAAAAGGGGACAGTGAGGAGGGGGGTGCAGGCAGGGCTGGGGAGCAGGGGCAGGCAGCGGGGCGCTGGCACTGGGGAGCAGAGCTGGCCCCAGACCGGCTGCTGTGCTCGCCCCCGGTACACTCAGCCCCCAGCACTTGCCCCCCAGCCCTGGGCATGGGCTGCCCCCCCGGGCCCGCACCCCCAGGGATGTGGCACAGCCGGGAGCAGCTCTCATGGTTCCGTTGTTGCATGGGATACAACCACCGTCCCGGGGAAGCCGAGCAGCCACAGCTCAACCACCAACGGCCCCAACCGCCCACGGCTCTGCTCGGAAACGAGCGCCACAACCGGGCGAGCGCACACACGGTGTCAGGGCCCCCGCACCTCCCCATGGGGGCCACCGCGGCTCCGCCAGCCGCCTGCTCTCCCAAATGCACACCCTGGGCCAGACACATTCAGCGGAGGTGTGGGAGGGCAAATGGCAAGAGCAGGCGTTTCCTCCTGCCCGTGCAGGCTGAGCGCCTTGGCGGTCAGGTTTGCTCCTTGGGTAACCAGGCTGCAAAATTGCAATTACCAACAGTGTTGCCTGGTTCTGACCAAAGAGGACACCAGCGCCCAGAATGGAGCTGCGAGCTGGTTGAAATCGCCCAGCATAAGGACCCGGAGGCCCCCGCGCCGCAGCGATGTGGGATGCTGCTGCTCTCCCTGCTGCGGGGAGGTACAGCAGACCCCCGGGTACGGCTGCCTGGCTGCAGGCAGCACAGCTCTGCGCTCCCACCCCCTGCCTGACCCCCACCTCTGCCTGGGCAGAGGCAGCCCAGTCTGGCCCAGTGCAGCCCAGTCCAGCCCAGTCTCTCACCCGGTTGCTGGCAGGCCTGCTGGCACTCCTCCACCGTCTCGAAGTTGTTGGCGTTCCCCTTGCAGCCGCTGTAGATGAACAGCTGGCAGGTCCCCGTGGCAAGGTTGTAGGCGTAGCGATGGAATTGTCCCCTGCACGGGCCAGCCACGGGCGGGAGGTGACAGATGTCACCGGGGATGCTGGAGGCATTAGGATCCAGCTGGTGGTCCCAGCCAGCGGCCAGGAGCATGGCCGTGGTGCGTTGCTCCGGAGCCAGGCAGCCGCGGCCGCAGCCCGTGAAGCAGCACTTCTCGTAGCGGGGACAATCGGTGTCGTCGCTGCAGGAGCTGTTGCAGGGGGCGAAGGTCTGCAGCACCTTTCTCTTGGGACAGACGCCCGGTTTGGCTGCAGGAGAGGGAGGAGAGCGGCTCACACTCGGGTCTGTCCTGGCTGCGGCCCCCTCCCCCTGAGCCCCCCGGTCCCCCTTACCTGGCACTGGCGACACGCAGTGGACGTGGCAGCCCATGTTGCAGCACTTCTTTCTGCCTTCACATTCGCTGTCGCTGCTGCACTCCACCAGGCAGATGGTCGCCGTGTCAGGGTCCAGCCGCGGGCAGAAGCCACTCTTGGCTGGGGACACACAGCAGGGTCAGACCCCCACCAGCCCCTGCCCGCTCCCACCACCCAGCCCCCCTCCCAGGGTGCCCACCCCAGGGTCCCGTGGGCAGGGAGCAATGGGAACCCCGTCCCCCTACACCAGAGGGGCTGAGAGCAGGGGGTGGGTGCAGGGGCCACCCACACTGGCCCTTGTAGGTGATGCACCCCACAGGCAGCAGCCGTGCTTGGGAGAACCCAGACCCTGCACATCCCGCCCACGTGCTGGGACGGGGCGCGGGGGCTGGCAGGGGTGCAGGACCCGATCCCAAGGTGGCTGCAGCCGCCTCCCCCTCGGAGGGCAGAGCAGGGGCTCGCTCGGGGCTGCTGGGGCGATGGGGCTCCCTCACCTCCCACGGGGAGCCGGCACTCCCATCCGCAGCCGGTGCTGCAGCAGCGCTCGCTGCCCGGGCAGTCGTTGTCCGTGGAGCAGAAGTTGCCGCAGATTTTGGGGGGATCCTGCCGGGCGAGGGGCACTCGCCACGCTTCACTGCGGGGGGGGGGGGGGGGCAGGGGGCTGGGGGGGAAGGGCAGGGGGTTAGGGGGGCAGGGGGCTTGGGGGGGCAGGGCAGGAGTTTAGGGGGACAGGGGGAGCAGACCCCACCCAGCAGGGCCCCCGTGGCGGGGGTGGCACAGCCGGGGCCTCCTCTGCCCGGGCAGGGGCACGGCGCGGTGCAAGGGGGGCCCGGCCCCCCGCGGGTGCGGGCCGCGCAGCGGGGCCGCGGGGTCCCGGCGCGATGTCCCAGGCGGGATCCGGCGGCCCCCACGGCGCAGCCCCACCGGGGGGGGGGCTCCGGGGGCGGGGGAGGGGAGCGGGGCCGTGCCCCGCGCAGCCCGGGCCGGGGCTCACCTGGCCCGCGGCCCCCGGGCCGCCCGGCCGCTCCCGGGGGGGGCTGCCCCCAGCAGCAGCAGCAGCAGCAGCAGCCCCCGCTCCATGGCGCTGCCCCCCGCGCCGCCCGCGCCCGCTTAAATAGCGCCCGGCACCCCCGGCCCGCCCCCGCCTCCGGGACCGGGGCCGGCGCTCCCGGCAGCCCGGCCCGCGCCCGGCCCGGCCCGCTGCGACGGAGCAACAGCCTCCTCTGCCGGCCGCCCCCGGGGCGCCGCGCCGGGATCGGGCCCGCAGCCCGCGGAGCCCACGGGGCCGCCAGGCGCCGCAGGGACGGGGGGGGCTCCGGGCAGGGAGGGGGGGGGGGGGGGGCTCCGGGCAGGGAGGGGGGGGCTGCAGGGCGGGGGGGGCTCCGGGCAGGGAGGGGGGGGCTGCAGGGCGGGGGGGACTCCGGGCAGGGAGGGGGGGGCTGCAGGGCGGGGGGGGCCGGGCGGGGGGGGGGGGGGGGGCTGCAGGGCGGGGGGGGCTCCGGGCGGGGAGGAGGGGGCTGCAGGGCGGGGGGTCTCCGGGCAGGGAGGGGGGGGGCTGCAGGGCGAGGGGGGCTCCGGGCGGGGGGGGGGGGGCTGCAGGGCGGGGGGGACTCCGGGCAGGGAGGGGGGGGCTGCAGGGTGGGGGGTCTCCAGGCAGGGAGGGGGGGGGCTGCAGGGCGGGGGGGGCTCCGGGCGGGGAGGGGGGGGCTGCAGGGCGGGGGGTGCTCCGGGCAGGGGGGTGCTCACAGGCCAGGGGGACCCTTCCCCATGGCCGGGGCACGGCGGCAGGAGGGCACGCCAGGCTTCACACTGCCGTGTGCCAGCAGGACTCAAACACGCCATCGTTAACGGCACGCAGCTACGCGCTGTAACGCACCACGGGCACGCGGCAGCTGGGCGAGGAAGGGCGTGAAGCCGAAGCCCCACAGGGCACGGAGCCACCAGTGCCAGCCGAAGGACCGGGCACGTGCCACGCCGGGGCAGGTGTCGCTCAGAGGGACCCCACGCACACGAAGCAGGGATGGGTCTGCTCTCACAGCCCTGGTTTTCTCGCTAAAGCTTCCCTCTGCTTCCTTCCCTCTGTTTCAGACCCAGAGTTCCTGTAGCAACAAGTGCATTTGGCCACTTGGAGCCAGGATGACGCAAACAGGAATTTCCAAGCGTGGAAATACGATCGTTGAGCTGTAAAACCCCATATGAGACCGCAGGGTACATGTCGGCCTCAGCACAAGAACGCCTGCTTCCAGCCGGGCCGGCCTTGCAACAACCCCCCAGGCGGGGAGTGTCCTCCCCCGCACACCGGGACCCCGGCCAAGGCCTTTCTCCGCAGCTCCAGCTCCGGCAGAGGACCAGCCCCTTCCACCAGCCCCTTGAAAACCCAAGTCCTGCCCCTCTCTGCCCACCGCAGCCACGAGCTGCCCCCCCATGCCTTGCTGCAGCCCTGCCGGCCCCCACCCGCGCCCAGCAAGCCGGGCTGCCCCTGCCCGACCTGCCGGCAGCACCCGCCTGTGCCCTTTGCCACTCGGCGGGGCACGGTGAGCTGTGCTGGCATGGCTGCGATTCGGCAGCGAGAGGTGCCAGGGTGCAGACCCCTGGCAGGGATGCGCACAGCCCGGCCGTGCCCCCGCGCCGCATGGGATGGTGAGCAGGGAGCGAAGGTCTCGCTCAGCGGAGTCTCAAGGCGTGGCAGCAGCGACGCTGCGGGGTCCCCACGGGCACGGAGCGCACCTCGTGCTTGGCAGGGTCACCCCTCGCATGCTTGGCTGTGCCAGGCTCCCTGTGACCTCCCTGCACCGTTAACCTTGGGCTTCCCCGCCCTGCCCAGCGCCGCCTCGCACCGGTGCCGGTGCGCAGCGAGGTGAGAGGCAGCCCCCGTGCTGACCCCACTGCTGGGACACATCTGCAGCCAGCCGACGTGACGGCACCCAGCCACCCGCCTGTCCCCACAGAGGAATGGTGCTCGGCGCACGGTGCGCCCGGCCTGGCACGTCGCACAGGCTTCCCACGCTCCGCTCCCCCCGAGGCCACGCTCGCCCGTGGGGACCCGGCTGGCTGTCACCCGCAGCTCTGCAGGCAGGCGCAGTGGGACACGGGACCAGGCCAGGGCCAGGGTGGGTGACAGCTCTCTGGGGCGGGCATGGCTGGGGACAGACCCCCAGCTCTGTCCCAGAATGCCCCCGTGCCGCGCCACCAGGATGGCCGTCACCCCAGGGGAGTGTCCTCCTGCCCAGCCCCCCCTGCGTTCCTGTCCCATAGACTCGTCTAAGAGCTTGTCACACCCGGGCAGCGCTTGACATCTGCAGCAATGAGTCCCACAGCTCGGTGAGGAGACCACCCGCCCCCTGCCCCTCGCCTGTGTGCCTCCCCCAGCACCCCCCGGTCCTCCCCCCCGGGCCCCCCCCCTTTTCCAAGCCAGAGAGCTCCAGCCCCTTCCTCTGGGCTCCCTGTGGCCACAGGGGTGGCCCCAGACGGTGGCCACATCTCCCTTTTCCCCGGGGACGGTGCTGTTGGGTGCTGACACCCCTGCCCTGGCTGCAACCTGGCTGCTGGGGCTGGGACGGGGCTGTGGTAAATGATTTCTCAGGCAATAACACGTCGTGGGGCTGTTGCTGCCTCGGGCACCACTCCGAAACGCAGCAAGAGTTTCGGCACCTGAAGGTTACGTGCGTGGCAGCCCCTCCCCAGCCCCACGCGGATATAAACCCCCGCCAACCCGCACAGGCCATCCAGCACCCACGGGAGCACCATGAAGACTGCCGGCATTTTGCTTGTGGGCATCCTCACCCTGTGTGCCCAGCTGCAGCTGGCCGCCGCGGCAGCCGGAGGCATGGGTGAGTGCTGGGGGTACGGGGCGGCTGTGTCCCGCCAGCTCTCGGGGCGCTGCAGGGCTGACTCAAGCTGGGGGTCCCGCGTGGGGCAAGCAGGTAAGGCCAATCACACCGGCACAGAGCTGGGCGCTTCCCCGGCTCTGGGGTGCCCCACGCCCCACCGCCAAGCCGCGAGGCTCCAGCTCTGCAGCACGGAGAGGGGCGGCCGAGGGCTGCGCCGTCTGGGCAGCGCGGGCAGGCAGGGGAGCTTGGCGGTGGCCGCAGGACGTGGCAGTCGGCAGGAGCCCCCTGCCCACGGTGGGCACCGGCCTTTGGCTGCCCGCTGGTTGCACGGCCGGGGCCCAAAGGGGTCAGGTAATTCCCCATGCATCACCCATGCACACAGCGCGGTGACCCCGAGCTGCCGACTGCCGGGGCCCGATGTCCCCCAGAGGAAGGGGCATCCCCCTCTATGGCTGCCCCCTGCTTTCCCCGCTCCGTGCTGGCAGCAGGAGGCCGGCTGTCCGCCCGGGGCACCTTGCCTAGCCCAGCAACGCTCCCCTTTTAATCATTGACTGGCCTCCCTCGGCGGGCAGGGAGACGTGACTCGGGCACCTTCCCTGCTGCCATGAAGGAGCCGCGGTCACCCACGGGGCTGGGGTGCAGCCAGCATGACCGGGCTGAGCGGCGGTGGGCGCTGCCACCCAGGGATGCCGCAGCGAAGAGCCTTTGGGGTCAGGCTCAGGGCTGCTGATCCCACGTCCTCAGCCAGGATCCTCCCCTGGGACGCGCCTTGGCACGGGGATGGCTGCCCGCGGCAGTGCTGGCAGACCCCTGCGCTCCCCACGGCCGTCCTCAGCCTCTGTCGAGGAAGCGCCTGACAGGGCCGGGGTGGGGATGGCAGCATCCAGGATGCCGGGCACTGGGGACGGGAGCCAAAGCGTTTCTGTGTCCCGGAAAGTGGTGCCGACTGCATGGGCCGGAGCCCGGCATGGCCGCTGGCCCTGCCACCAGCACGTTCAGTCCCTCCCCGACTGCTCCAGCTGGCCCGGGGCAGCTCCAGCTGGATCGGCCGCTCAGCAGCCAGCCAGGCACACCGGGGCCAAGGCACAACCCTGGGCAAACCCACCAGCACCCACGCCGCTCGCCGCAGCTCTCGCCTTCCCCTGCGGTTTCCCCCTCCTCTCCTGCCATGAGCCCGTGTCTGGGCTCCCAGCTGCTCCCATCCAGCTGCTCCGGCGCAGCCCGGCTGCTGGCGTCCGCGCTCGCAGCCTCCCAGCTCCGGCTGCTCACTGGCAGCACCAAGGGCATCCCACACGCTGGGGCAGAGCAGCCACAGGGGCAGACCGGGGCAATAACTCTCAAAGGCAAGAGCCGCTGGCAGCGCCGGCACAGGAGGAGCAGCTCAGCCATGGCGGGACAGGGGCAGCCCCCGCCCTGGCGCTGGGCGGGCAGCGTTGGGCTGGCAGCAGCGCTGCTGCTCCAGGAAAGCCGCCGCTGGGGCCGTGGGCTCCGTCCCTGTGCAGCAGCGGCAGGGACAGCGTGGGTCCCTCGCCTCCACCCGGAGGGCAGTGCTCACGCTGCCCAGCCAACGCTCACGCCCGCAGTGGCCACGTTACCATCCGCATCTCACCCTGGCACTGGCACTGGGATCACCGGGCTGCAACACAGCCGCCTTTATTCAGGGAGCCCCAGCGTTAGCCCGGGGCTAGGAACACCAGCCCAGCCCAGTTCCCTGAAGCGCTGTCCCCAGTGGGGCCCAGCCACCCAGGCGGAGCGGGAGCATCCTGGCCAGCACGAGCATGGCCAGGTCCCGGCAGCCTCTCTGGCAGCTCCCTGGCACCCAGCTGCCGAGCACCCCAGTCCGGTGCCAGTGCCCCAACGCTCTCCCTGCCACCCTGGGCCTGTGCCCCATCCCCGCGCGTCGGCTCCTGCAGCCGACGGCGAAGCGCGGAGTGGCGGCTGGGCCACCCGCACCAGCTCCTGTTACTGCATAAACACCCACGGCAGGGAGGGGACCACAGGCAAAGGCAAACAGTTACTGATTTACTGCGGCTCCGCTCCGTGCCGCATTGTTGACTGTGGGGTTAAATTACCTAGAGACGGACCCCGGCAGAGCAGACACCAGCTCGTGACTCGGGGCAGGGACTGCGTCCGCCGTCCCCCGCCCCACGCACCCCTGGCCCCGCGGGGCTGCAGGATGCTCCAGCCGGAGCTGGGGCTGCCCCGGCGCCCCTCCGCCCTCCTTCCGCGCGGGAGAGGCTCAGCCTGCGACCGTGCCCGGGATGGGGCCCAGGATGCTCTGGGATTGCTCCGAGCAGTGGGGTCCAGCCCGTGCCCCTGAGCTGGGCAGCACCGGCGCTGTGTGCAGGGACCCGCATGGCGATGGCAGCCGAATGACCCAATGTGCTGAGCCGAAACCGGGAGCTGAGGGCAGCAGGGGGCCCTTGGGACCCCCCGGTGCAGCGCTGGGCTGCTCCCGTTCCATCGGCAGCCCCAGAGGAACTGAAGGCACCGCCAGCAGCGCCTGCGGAGGAGACGGGAGCTGGCAGAGCGGCAAACACTGATGGGAGCAGGGCAGCCACACCTGGTGATGTAGGTGTAGGCCACTTGGCTAGCTGGGCGTAGCCAAACAAACCCCGGCTCCGCGCTGCCAGGCACTGCGAAGCATCCTGGCCCGCTGGAGGGCGGCGCTCGTGCCGCAGGAGGGGCGTCCCAGATGGCCACCGGGCTGAGGGGTCCGGGGTCGTACGGCCCACGGCACAGCCATGCTCCCGAGCACCGGGCGTGCAGCCAGAGCGTGCCGGCGGCTCGCTCCCCACCAGCCACTCGCCCGACCGGCGCTGCCGGCCCGTCCGGGCCGCATCCCCGGGGCTGCTGGAGGCGGTGAGGGCAGCCGGGGCCACAGCACGAGGCTGCGGCCGGGCAGAAGGAGCTCGCCGGGCTGCCCCGGGGCGGGCGCCTGCCTGGAGGCGCGGGCAGCCTGGAGGGCCCTCCAGTCGAGGAGAAAGCTGGAGCAGAACAAGTGGCGAGGTCCCCCCGGGGGCGCGGGGCGGGCGGTGGCCCCAGCCGCCGGCAGGCCGGCCACATCCCCGCAGCCTCCAGCGGCTGAGCCCCGTGCGGGGCCATGGCAGCCCCGCACCCTGGCTGCCTGGGGGGCCGGGGTCTGGCGTGCGGCACATGGGGGCCGCAGCCGGCCGCGCTTGGCTGCTGTTCCTGCCGGGCGAGTTTTTGGCGTGGCCGCCCGGTCTCCTCGAGGCTCCCCCTTCCTGGTCGGCAGCCAGCAGCGGCAGATACCTGATACTCGGGTTGTGCAAGCGCGAAGGGGGAGCCTGGCCCAGCCCGGCCCTTGGGAGCCACCCGGAAGGCCGAGCCCTCCCGCCTGCCGGCCCCACCTGGAGAGGAGCTTAAAGGCCGGCCGGGCGGCCCCGCAGGCGCAGCCGGCTCCCGCACCATGCCCAAGGCCCGCAGCGTGCTCGTCCTGGCGGGGCTCCTGGCTCTCTGGGCAGAGCTGCTGCCAGCATCCGCCCAGAATGGCCCTGGGGCCGTGGCAGCCCGCACGGCTCGGCGCAGCCCAGCACGCCCTGGGCGAGCCGCCAGCATCACCCCAGCCCTGGGACGTGCTGGGGTGGGGGCCAGGGCCAAGAGCCAGCCGGCGCACGGCGCGGTTGGGCTCGGCAGCATCCCTGGACCTCCCACCTCGGGCCGGCCCTCGCCCCCGGGGCCCCCCGGCCCGCCCACGCCCTCCACCTTTGCCTTGCAGCGAAAGCCGGCGTGTGCCCGGACCCGGCGACGGAGGCAGTGAACTGCACGGTGGGGTGCCAGTCCGATGGCGACTGCGAGAGCACCCTCAAGTGCTGCCCGGCGGCCTGCGGCAAGGCCTGCCAGAAGCCCGACGGTAATGCTCCCTCCCGCTCCCGGCCCCACCGCCCAGAGCCGGCCCCGCTGCCGCCAGCCAACGGCCCGTCCCAGCCGGCAGCACCGGTGCTCCAGGGCGCGGTAGCGGACGTGGGCCTGGGTGCCCCTTGCACGTCTGGTGGCAGCGCGGCTACGGGGCTGCGTGGGGAGCCCAGCGGGGCCCGGGTGTGCTCCCGTGGGGCGTCCTCCCGGCACTGCCCACCCTCTGCCCGGGGCTCGCCAGGGCCACGCTCGCCCCTTCCCCCCCTCGCTGCCAGCTCAGCCTCGCCATGGGCAGCCGCCAGCCCAGGACGTGGGCACCGTCCTGCCTCCCGACCCTGCGCCTGGGAAGAGTCTCCCAGCGGCATCATCCCTAGCCCTGCACCGAACACAGACCCACGGCTGAGCACATCCACCATGCCAGTCCTGCTGGTGGACGGGCGTGGGATCTCCAGCCACAAACACGTGGATGTGAAATGGAGGCGCCGGTATCTCCATCGCTGCCTGCGAGGACAGCACTGGCCCAGCTGTGCCACAGCGGAGGACAGCGTGGTGCAGAGCCATGAGCCCAGAGCTGGTGGCAGGCAGCGGGACAGCAGGGCAGGGCCCCCCGCAGCCGGGGCACAGGCTGTCTGGGGGGCACATGCCCCCTGCCGAGGCCTGAGCTGAGCCCCCGTGCCACGAGCGCACGGCCAGGGCTGTCTGCAGCGGCTGTGGGGGGAAGTGGGGCCGAGGCTGCCATCGGGGCTGCATGCCGCGGCTGCGTGTCCTGCGCTGGCCACCCCTGAGCGGAAGGCTGAGCGGGGGGACTGCGGGGCAGCACCACACCGTGTGGCCTCCCCAATATGTCCCCATCGGGTCAGGCTGGCGGGAGCGCCAATGGGCAGAGCTGTGGGGTGGGGGAGCTGCCGTCCGGCACAGGGCTCCCTCCACCGCAGCAGCCAGGGCCAGCCCTGCCCCTCGTGCCAGGGCCAGCGGGTCTCAGGTCGTGTCCCTTCGCCTTTGCAGAGAAGCCCGGCACCTGCCCGCCCGTCAGCCCCGGGATCCCCATGCTGGGCGTCTGCACGAACCAGTGCAAGACGGACTCCAACTGCTCCGGGAGCCAGAAGTGCTGCAGGAATGGCTGCGGCAAGGTCTCCTGCGTGACGCCCCTCCACTGAGGTCAGTCAGGTGCCCGCCGGCCCCGGGCACCCCGCGGCACCCTCGGCGCAGCACCCGTGTGCCCGTTCCGCTCACCGCCCTCTGCTCCCTTTGCAGGCGCAGCCGCGGGCCCCGCGAGTCCCGCACGCCCAGGCCCCGGCCCCGCACCGTCCCCTCCGGCCCGGCCATGCTCCCAGCTCAGAGCCTTCAGCCTCAGCTTCCTCTCCGGGGTCCCCCACTTGGGGTGCGCCGCAGCCCCCCGCATTCTCACCAATAAAGCAGCCTCTCCCTGCCGCACTCGTGGCTGCCTCTCTGTCCTGCCGCGCTCCTGGCCGGGCGGGCGCTCTGCCCGCTCCCGGCCACATCCTGACCACCGCAGTTGCCACTGAGCACTGGGGCCAGTGCCAAGGGGCCGCACCGTGTTGCCAAGGCCCCCCCCCCGGGGCCCCGGCCGGGCCCTGGCCGCGCCCCCCGCAGCCGCCCCACTCCCAGCCCCCAGCACTGGAGCAAGCAGTCCCACGTGCTTCCGAGGGGCCAGCACCCCCAGGGTCCCTGCCTGTGGCACGGGACAGAGCACAGCTGTCCCCCGGGGCAGAGCGAGCCCTGCACCCTGCCTGGCACGGCCCGGTGCCCGGTGCCGGTTCCCCTCTCCCTGGCGCACCCCAGCTCAGCACCACGGCTCTCTGCAGCAGCTCTTCCCACTCCGCGCGTGCTGGGAGGCCACCAGCGACGCTCCCCAGGCAGGAGCGGACAGGAGCGGGTGGAGCTGAGGACCAGGGACAGGACACTGCTCCCCTGTGCCCCATCCCAGCTCGCCGTCGGGCCGCACAGGCGGTGGGGCTCCCAGAGCGCTGCCGTACCCCCAGCCCAGCTGCTCGCGGGTCAGGACCTGGAAAGGGCGCTGCGGAGGGCCGCCAGCCACGGGCCGCAAGCCCAGTGCTGCCCCAGGAGTCTCCCCCGTGCCCAATTGTTTGTGCCCGGTGCTCCCACGGTCTCCGTGCGGTGCTGCTGTGGGAAGGAGCAGCTCAGCTTGGCCGGCCCCCACCCCGGGAGGGTTTAAATGCCGGCTGGTGGGCCCAGCAGCACGGGGCCCCGACAGCAGCACGATGCCGGGCGAGCGCACCCTCCTCCTGGTGCTGCTGGCACTGCTTGTGGAGCTGCTGCCTGCCCCAGCCCACCAGCACCACACCAGGGACCAAGGTGCTGCCCCCGCGGTCACGCCGGCACCACGCCAGGCCCTGCGGGGACGCTGGCCCCCCGCCGCCCTGCCTGCCCCCGGCAAAGCGGGTGAGTGCCCAGCGGCAGGGGGCAGAGCCCCACGCCCCCCCAGGCTGTACTGCCTCTCTGACCACGGCTGCCCCGGTGCTGAGAAGTGCTGCCAGCGCGGGCAGGACAGGACCTGCCTCCTCCCCGCCGCAGGTACTGCCAGCTCCCCCCAGGATGCCAGCGCGGGGACCGGGCGATGGGTGGGATGCGGGCGGGGGCCGGTGCCCGTGTCGGGTGCCCCTGGCGCGAGCCCCGCTCCCTGGGCACACAGCTGCACGGAGCATCTCCCTCGGCAGAGAGCCCGGGCTACTGCCCCCGTGCCGGCAGCACCAGCAGGGCGAGCTGCCGGGCAAGCTGCCACAACGACACCGCATGTGGCCCCGGGGAGAAATGCTGCACCCTCAGCTGCTGCGCCCGCTGCATGCGCGTGGAGCCAGGTAAGGCGGCCTGGGTGTCCCCATGCCAGGCTGAGGATCCCCGGGGCCCCCCCCCCCCGGGGGGCCGCGGGCGCTGGGGGCCAGGCTGGCTGCGCACCGAGCCCCGAGCCTCCCCTCCCCTCCAGCCAAACCTGGCTTCTGCCCGCGGAAGCGTGCCCAGAGGAGTGCTGCTCCCTGCCCCAACCGCTGTGCCGATGACCGGGACTGCCCTGGGGACCGCAAGTGCTGCTTCTCCGGCTGCGGGCTGGCCTGCGCCCCCCCGGACACAGGTACAGCTCCGCCGTCCCTGCGCCTGGGGCTGGGCGCCTGCAGGCTCCACTCCCCCCCGAGCCGGGGCTCACCAGACCCCCATGCTGCACCCAAGTACCTGTGCCCTTGGCACTGCCCCTAGCTGCCCCACAGCCACCCCGTGGCCACCCCACAGACGGGCCGGTGGTAGCGCGGCTCCTCCTGCCCTGCAGAGCCCAGCGTGTGCCCGGCCGTGCTGCCAGACAAGCCCCAGCGGCCGTGCCCAGCCCAGTGTGCAGCCGGTGGCCCCCCCCGTCTCGCCCGCCCCGGGCAAGCCCTCGGGGCACTGTGGGAGGGGATCCCCATGCCCAGCTCCTCCATGATGGAGGGGGGGGGGCCCCCCCTCACCCCCCACCCCCATTCTGCACCCCTCTCCTGCACCTACTCCTGCACCCCCTCCTGACACCCCCACTCTGCATCCCACTCGGGCTGGGTGCTGGTGGGGCCCGCAGCCAGGGTTGTCCCTCACCACTCCAGCTGGCGTCCCATACTGAGCTGTAACTGGTCTCACTGGGTCAGACTGGTGCGGGTGTGAGGCTGGCGGCTGAGGGCAGCGTGGGGCTGTGGGAGGGAGGATGGGGGGCAGGACGGGGGCAGGATCGGGGGAGACCAAGGCCATGCCAGGAGCAGGGTCCCGGCACAGCCGCAGTCCCCGTTGTCACCAGGGAGCCGCCGTACGGCAGCGAAGCCTGGAGCGTGCCCCGTGGTGCTGCGGGGCTCCCTGGGGCCCTGCCTGGAGCTGTGTGACACTGACGGCGACTGCCCGGGCGCTGCCAAGTGCTGCACCACCGCCTGCGGCCACGTCTGCAAACCGCCCACCGAGGGTAAAGCCACCAGCGCCCTGCAGAGCAGAGCCTCCCCCGCGTCCCCTCCCTGCCCTGCCCTAGGCTGAGCCCCCTGGCCAGGGCAGCACCCCCTTGGCTGTACCCGTGCTCCCCCAGGGGCTGCCCCACCGGGGCCCAGTGCTGCCCCTGGGGCAGGAGCTGGGCGAGGGGCCCCGGGGGGGCCTCCCCCCCCGGAGGGTGGCCCACGCCCCCTCACCCCTCCCTCCGCATGTGCCAGCGCGGCCTGGGCTCTGTCCCCCCGCGGCCCATGGTGACCGGGTGGCCGAGTGCTCCCTCCGGTGCCTGCAGGACCAGGATTGCCCCCCCGGCCAGAAGTGCTGCCTGCGGGGCTGCGGCCGGGCGTGCGTCCCCCCGCTGCGGGGTAAGGCCCCCCCCCCGCCCCCCTGGGGCCGAGCCGGGGCCAGCGCGGTCTCACCCCGCAGCGTTCCAGCCTGGAGGGGACTGTGGGGATTCCTGTGGGGGGGATGACCCCCACTCCCCCATCCCGCAGGGCAGGAGCACCCATCCTGCACTGGCCGCCTCCTCCCTCTCTTCCAGGCACAGCCTAGCCCTGGCCAGGAAGGGCTGCACCAGGGGTTGCGGTTTTGGGGCTGCTCCCCACCCCGCCGCCATCGCACCCCTGTGGGTGAGCAGCCTGCAGCACCCGCCCCCCCCCACACCCCCCCCCAGGCACGCCCTGGGCACTGGCTGCACCCTCCGCACCACCAGCAGATGATGTTCCACACCAGCGTTGCTCTGATGGGTCCTGGCTGGGGTCCCCGGCACCCCCAGCCCCTCCCAGACGTGCCATGGAGGGCTGCGCGCTGCCCGCACCACCCCGCACCAGGGCAAGGCTCCCGGCAGCCCAACCCCTGCGTCCCTGTCGGCCCTGTCCCCTTCACAGCACTGAAACAGAATAAATGGGCACGTGGCTGCCTTCTGCTCTGGGTCGCCATCCCCGCGCTCTGCCGCAGGCTCCCACGAGGCGCAGGCGGCCTGGGGTGCGCGCAGGCGGGGGGGTGCACGCAGGCATCCCTGCAGGCAGGGGGGGTTCCCGTTCCCATGCGCACCCCCTCCGGCCACCATCGCCCCACGGTGACCACGGGCCATGCTGATGTCCGCTCGGCAGTCATGGGCTGCAGTGCAGAAACCAGTTCCCTCAGATTCCTTGCACCAAGGAAGGGCTCATTTGCATCCCAAAGTGTGACAACCCGGTTGGAAAAGCAGTCACGGGGTGGATGGAGCACCCGGACAGGGAGGGGGGCAGGGAGCAGCACCCACGTGCTAAGGGCCACGGCAGGACCTGCTCGCTCCCCAGTGCCAGCCCAGTCCCATTGCCATGCTGGGACACTGAGTGGGCCCAGGACACCTCTCCCACCTCGTGGTGCCGGGTCCCGAGCAGTCCCATGTGCGGAGCCCCCAGCTGAGCCACGGCTGCGGGGCGGCACCATGGGGCAGAGCCGCTGGCTGCTCCTGCTGCCGCGCCGGGGCCAAGCCAGGGGCTGCGGCAGGGCTGGGCTGTGCGCCGCGGGGGACAGCAGCCCCCTGACCCAGCTGCCCCCCCAGCCCCGCGGGTCGCCCTGACCCCACAGTGCAGCGGGGCCGGAGACATGCGGGATGGCTGGCGGGGCACCGGCGGGTTCTGGGAACTGCCCCTCCTCCTGCTCCTCCTGCCCTGCCCCGGCTGGCAGCCCGGCTTCAGCTGCCCCGGCACCCCGGGCACCCCCGCCAGAGACCATAAACCTGGCCCCGGCGCAGATCCGGGCACGCGTGACATCCCCGGCAGCAGGGGACGGGGTTTTTCCCCCCCGGGGCTCGTCCCCAGGGCAGAGGGCAGTGAGTCCCGGGCGGCACCCCCGGCAGCTGCCAGGCATGGGCGCCTGGGGCAGCTCCTTGCACCCCAGCCACCCTGTGCCCCTGCCATGTCCCCTCTGTCCCTGCCCGGCACACGCTGGCACTGCCCGGCCCCCCCGGGACACCGGTGCCCCCCCCCCCCCGTGCACCCCCTGCACCCCACGTGCACAGCAGCTGGCAGCACCCAGGGGTGCCGCAGGCGGCAGGGACCCTCCCAGCCTCCCTGGGCGCCCCTGCACCCACACTGGCAGACCTGGATTTGTGCCCGCAGAGCCCAGCACCCAGCGTGGCACCGAGTGGGGGTCCCTGGGCAGAGCGGGGAGGGGGCTGCGCAGCAAAAGCGGGAGCAAGGAGGGTGCTGGCAGGGGCAGGCAGGGGGCTGGGGCTGTGCGGACCCCCCCACCTGGGGACGCCCACAGTGTCCGGGCTCTGCTCCTCACACCTCCCATCCCTTCCCGACCCCCACCTGCAGCCCCCGACCCGGGGAGGGACCCAAACCCCAGCGGAGGGGCCCAAGCCGTGGGTGCCACTTCCTGGGCGCAGACGCCGCTGCCGGGGCCCCTGGCGGGGGGGGCGATGCCGGGGGCGGTTGTGCCCAGCTGCAGCGCTGCGCTGCCCACCCCCAGACCAGGGCCAGGTTCCTTCTTTGTTTTAACCAAACAGCTGCTGTTTGGAGTGAAACCTCCCGGCAGCGCCTCTGTTTGCAGCCCAAACAGCGCGGCCCTGCCAGGAGCCGGCGAGGGGCGTTTGCAGAAACTGCTGCTCCCGCAGCACCGCAGGTGCCCGGCCCCGGTGCCAGCTGGAGCTTGCCCATGCCGGTGCCAAGAGCAGGGCTGTCCCGGTTTTCCCAGTGTGGCCAGGATGAGCACAGGGTGCCAGGAGGAGCAGGAGAAGGAGGAAGAAGAGGAGGAAGAAGAGGAGGAGGAGGAGGCTGCAGCAAGGAGCATGCCGCTTGCAGCAAGGGGCAGCAGGATGCTCAGGGATGGATCCTGACCTCCAGTCAGTGCTGGCTTGGTGCTGGCTGCTCCCTGGCCAGGGCAGCAACGCTCCCTGTGGCACTCACTGCCTGGCGAGGGTACATGCAGCCCCGTGCCGTGCCGTGCCAATGCCATGCCATGCAGGTCTGGGGGGGGGGCCCCTGCCCCTGCCCCGCCCCCCCCCCCCGCCCCGGCCCCGCCCCCTTCCCGCCCCTCCGACAAACCTGGGAGTGCCCGAAGGGGAGGCCACAGCGGACGCCAGAGCCGTGCGCGGAGGAGGACTCCTGTGCCCACGCCAGGGACCGTCCCTGGCAGAAGTGCTGCTTCCCCGGCTGTGCCATGCGCTGCGCCCGCCCTGCTGGAGGTGAGCACTGGGAGCCTGGCTGCCGGCCTGACCCCCCCCCCCCCCCCCCGGGGGCTGAGCTGGGACCCCCGGCGCAGGCATGGGAGCCAGTGTCTGGATGATGGCGTCTGCCAGTGAGAGAAGTGCTGCAGCACTGGCTGTGGCTGGGTGTGCACCGCTGTGCCCGGAGGTAGTGGGGGCAGCCGGCCCGGGGTGAGCCAGCCAGCAGCCCCCCAGGGCGGCTGGTGACAGTGGGCCACCATGCCCCTGCAGAGAACCAGGACAGGGCCAGCGGCCAGTGCGTGGAGGGGGTGAGGCAGACTGGCAGTGCCCTGGGGGCAGAGGTGCATGGGCGCTGGCTGCGGCCACATCTGCGTGAACATCCCCGGGGGTGGGAGCCAGCCAGGCCCCCCTGGAGCCGTGTGGGGCTGCCCCAGGGTGCCCCACGGTGCAGTGCCCCAGCCGTGTCCTCGCAGGCAGAGCGGGAGCGTGCCCCATCCCCAGGGAGGGGGGGACGTGCCTCCCGGGGCCAAAGCAACGGCTGCGGCCACAGGGCCCCGCCGCCCGCACAGAGCCCCGGCGCAGTCCCAGCTCGGCATCACCACGGTCCCGGCTCGGCATCACCATGGGGCCGGCTCCTGCTGCTGCGCCATCCCTGTGCTCCCGCAGGGACGCGCCCTGGGGGTGAGGGCACCCACGGGGACACGGAGGAGACCTGGCCACGCTCAGCTGCAACCGTGGCCACTGGTCCCTCACCCCCCCAGCCTCGGGGCTCCCTAAAAGCGCGCCCTCCCTTCCAGGTGCCGTGTGACAGGAGAGCAGCAGCTCTGCGGCAGGAAGGCGCCTTCGTCAGGGGACACGGGGCGCCCGAGGCCCCCATGGGCCTCTCCCCTCCCACCACCTCCAGCAATAAAAGCGCGTGTGTGGCCACCTCTGGCCACCCCCCGAGCCTCAGCAGCAGCCCCCAGCATTGCCCGGGGCTCACCGGGGAAGGGATGGTCCCGCTGGGACCGGGGCTGGGTGGGCTCAGCCCACGCCAGGGTTGGTGCCCAGGGCCAGCGATGCGGCGCAGGCGCAGCCGCGGGTCTGGGGCAGGCTGCGGGATGGGCACCACCCCGGGCATCCATGGCAGTGGGGGCCGTTTTGCCTCCCTTGGGTTGCTTTAGCTCCCAGCCAGGTCCCATCGGCAGCTGAGGGCAGAGCCAGGGCTGGGCGCCCACCCAGAGGCAGCTGGGGAAGCCCCGGCCCCTTGGGCTGCTGAAGGCAGCCACCGCGTGGTCCCAGCGAGGCTGGGCGGCCCAGAGGGACGGGCACTGCCCACCCCTGCCCGCGTGGGCAGAAAGGACGAGACCCAGACGTGCTCATCCAAGGACCTGTCCTTGTATTGAAATGTCACAGCCCCGAGGGGGGGCCGGGCACCACGGCACGGGAGGGGGCAGCCGTGCCTCTGCGGGCGCACGTGCCAGCCCTCGGGCCGGCGAGCATCCCCAGGCGAGCCCTGCAGGGAAGGGCTCCCCGCGGCGAGGGGGACAGGGATGGGGCCACCGGCAGCAGCAGCCTCCCCCGGGCAGGGGCCGTGCCGGGGCCGCCGCGCTCCCCGAGCCGCCGCTAACGAGCACCTGGAACTAAGAGATGGGGCGTGAGGAGCGGCGCCAGGCTGGGCATCCCCGGGGTCCAGAGCAGCCGCTGGCCACGGCGCGTGGCACGTGGCACACAGCTAGTTACCGACATGGGAGCAGGCCTGGAAGCACTCGCCCTCGGTCTTGAAGTTGTTCTTGTTGCCGCCACAGCCGCCATAAATGAACTCCTCGCACTGCTGGCTGGAGGCGTTGAAGAAGAAGCGGCGGAAGAGCGCCTTGCAGCTCCCGCAGACAGAGGGCAGGTAGCAGAAATCTGCGCGGTCCGAGGGGGACGGGCTGAGCCGGGGGCGGCGCGGGGACGCCGCCGCGCTGGGGACTCCCGGGGCTCTCGGAGACGTCTGCGCAGCTCCAGTCCCCTCTCGCCGCCAAACCCTTCCCGCTGGCAGCCAGCTCTGCGCCCCCCTGCCCCGCGGCCCCACGCACCAGCAGCCCAGGTGCTCCCCCACTGCACAGCACGGGGCCCCCCCCGGCTCTGCAGGACCTGGTAGGAGCTCGGGGGTGCCCTGGGGACCCCCCCTTCCTGGCACGCTGGGCTCACACCTCCTGTTGCCTGCCCTTGCTCTCACCACGCCCCCGCTCCAGAGCCCCACGGCTGCGGCACCGAGCCCTCACCCAGCACCGGCTCCTGGCACGTGTAGCCACACTTGCTGGGGCAGCACTTGGCGGTGCCGGGGCAGCCGGCGTCACCGGCACAGCGGGAGCAGGAGGCGTTCCTGCGACAGGCGCCGCAGTCCTCGTCCAGCGGGTCCTCCACCTCCGGGATGTGGTAGCAGTACCCGGGCTTCGCTGCGGGACACAGCGGCCGGGATGCTGGGGAGGACCACGGAGCCGGGGGCTGAGCAGCCCCCCAGCGCCAGACCCCGATTGCCCACAGCCCTGAGTTCCCGCGGATGCCTGGCGCCATGCGGAGCGGCGGAGAGCGCCGGGCAGCAGCGGCGCCTGGAGCACCCCCCCCGGACGTGCCCCCGGCGCACTCACCCACCGTGGCTCCTCTCGTCCAGCCGTGCTCAGGGCCAGGCCGGACGGGGCGGCGAGGGGGAGCAGGGCTGCGAGGAGGAGGAGGAGGCGGCGGCGGCTGGGAGGCAGCTCCATGGTGCTGAGGGCAGCCGGGTCTGTGCCCCAGGTGCGGCGGGCTGGGATTTAAGGTGCGCTGGCAGGGCGGAGGGCGTAGGGCTGGCGCCCAAGCCCGGCTAATTCCTGCCGTGTGGGTAACGAGCCGCACCCAGGCAGCGCCCAGCCTCCCCGTCAGCATCCCGGCCGCAGCCCTCAAGCCAGGGCAACCGGTAGGACGGGGCGGCTGCTCTGGTGCAGCCCGCGGGCAGCCCGGCCAGGAGGTAGCGGCACGTGCAGGCTGGGCTGGGGTCACCGCTGGGGTCCGCAGCCCCCTGGGGATGAGCGGGTGATGGGGACGGGCAGGGGAGGTCGGCGCCGGCCTCTCCACTAGCAGCGAGCACGGTGGTGCCGTGCCAGGGCAGGGGAAGCTGCTGGCTCCGGCACGGCCATCGGCCAGGGAAGGGTTGGGGGCACCGCGCCGTGGTGCAGGTCCTTGGGGAAGGGCTGCACAAGAGTTGTGCGGGGGATGTGCCCCTTCTCCCCTTCTCCTCCCCGGCGTGACGGAGGGCATCCGGGAGGGACAGCCCCCGCGCGGGGCCGAGCCCATGGGTACCATTGCTGCTGCAGAAGGGAGGTCCCGCGGGACGGCGATGCTCCTATCCCATTCCTGCAGGCACTGTCGGCCCTTTGCCACCCACCTCACCACCCTCTCCCCTTTTGGGGACATCCCCTTCACCCACTCCCCTCCCAGGGGACTCTCTGCGCAGAGCCGTGCCCTGTCCCCCCCTGCTCCCAGCAGCGGTTGGGGTCTGGCAGCTGCATCTCACCGGTGCAAGGGGCATCCCTTGGGGACGGGACACGGCTCGTGGCCTGCGCTGCTCCCAGCCAGGGCTCGGACCCATGGCGGCACTGGGCTTGGACCCATGGTGGCGTGGGGCTCGGACCCACAGCGGTGCGGAGCTCAGACCCATGGCGGTGCGGGGCTCCGGTGCGGGGCTCCGGTGCGGGGCTGGGTGCCAGGCAGGTCCCTGGCATCCCGCTTGCACCTGTGGGCGGGCATGGGTTGAAACCTGCAAAAAGGAGGGAGAAACAGATGAGGCTGTTCCCCTTCAGCAGGGATAATTGTCTTCCTAATTGCTGCTGTAATTATTGTCTCAGGGAGGAAGCAGAGGGTGAGGGAAGCTCTGCCGGGAGAGACCAGGAGAGCCAGACCCAGGGTGGGGTTTGGGGGGAGGTCCTGCGCCCCGCCCGTGCCCCACCGCAGCTTTTCCCGACTCTTCCCAAGCCCCAGGACGGAGACCCCCACAGTGCCCCCAGCACGGGACACGGCAACGTGGCAAAGCCTGAGTGGGGTGGGGGCAAGGCTGGGGGGACACGCCAGTGGCAATCAGGAGGCACAGGGTCAGGGAAGGGGACCCCTGCATGGGGACCGCGGTGGCCCCGGGGCCACGGCTCAGTGGCCGCCTTCGGCATGCCTCCCACAGTCTTCAGCTGCCTGGGACATTCCTGGTGGCACCAAAACTCCCAGCCCTGCGCCCCGCAGGAGGGCAGGGCTGCGACGCCAAAATCCACCGGGGCTGCATTTTTCCCTGCTATCTCCGCTGGGTATCTCAGCTGCTGGGCGATCGCTGCAACGACCGATGTCGCCCTCCAGAGCAGCCCCTGCTGTCCCTGCGCTGGCGGCAACACCACGGCCATGCCAGGGGACGCTGTGGTGGCCGCAGGAGCCGGTCCATGGGGTGCTGGAGTTTGGGGCACCACGGGGGGCAGGGGGGGCTGCTTCCAGGCAGACATCAGGGTTGCAGGCAACAGAAAACGGTGCCCCAGGATGGTGTCGGTGACCCCTGTTCTGCCCTCTGCCATGTGCAGCTCACGCGGCCAGGGACGTGCAGCGTAATGGGCTGAGTAATGGGCGCAGCCGCACAGGCAGAGGTGCCGGCCAGACCTCCACCGTGGCGGAAATAGCGACCGGGGCCGCCCGGCCCAGGGAGCACCCAGGAATGTGGCACCTCCCAGGGCAGGCACCGCGCGGGATCAGGGAGAGGACAGGGCTGTGCCACCAGGACGATGCCTCTGCCTGGCCCGGGTACGCAGCAGGAGAGGGGCTGGGGGAGCCAAGGGGCAGAGTGGGTCCCTCCCGGCCACGGCATGTCCTGGCTGGCCCCGTGCGGACCCCACTGGCCTGTCGGGACTGACGCTCCCACTGTCCACCCAGGGACAGGGACAGCCCCTGCGGGGACCGGGAACGCCCAGGCACAGGGGAGCCAGCGCTCCCCACTGCTCCTCTTCTCGTGCCTCCCCCCGGGGCTCATCCCACCTGCGCGTCACCTCTGTCCCGCATGCGGGGGGACACTGGCGGGAGCGGGTCCCCACATAGCTGACTGCTGGCAAGCGCGTGGTGCCACCCAGCCAGCCTGCGGACGGGCACACACATGGTTTAGATGGCACATGCACTCATAGTGTGGACTGCGCACATCCCTGCACGCCCATCCGCACGCAGCGTGGACCGCACGCACATGCACACGCGCGCACACGTGTCCACACCGGGCCGGTTTGGGTCGCACGCACACAGGCACATGCAGGCAGCCTGCCTGGCCGACATGCCAGAGCTCTCCTGCCTCTCCCAGGGACAGGCGCTCCCGGAAGGGAGCCGGCAGGGAAAGCCCCGGCGGCTCCGGTGCCTCCATCCTTGCGACACGCCGCAGCAGCAGCTCCGTCTGCAGCCCCACGCAGCGCTGGCACGGGCAGCCCCAGGGACAGGCAGCAGCTCCTCTGCCACCGGTGCAGCCCGTGGCACACTTGCAGGTACCCCCACTCAGCACAGCCTTGGGGGTGGCTTTGGGGCCCCCCGGGAGAGCCAGGGCCCAGGCCATTGCTGTGGGCGGGAACCGGGCCCCGGAAGGGTGTCCCTCAGAGCAGTGGTCGGTGCCGATCCGTGCCTGTGCCTGGAGCCCTGGCAGTGGGTGGTCGCAGGGGCCACAGGGGTGGCCACAGGGGCCGGGGTGGCCAGTCCTGCCAGCCCTGTGGAAGGGAGCGGGAGGTGAGCGGCAGCTCCGGCACTGCGTGATGGGGACTGGCACCCGCCCCAGCTCCGGCAAGGACACGGGACCCAGTGCCATGGCCCCACGCTCCCAGCGCCCAGGCAGAGCCCCCACACAGCCTCTGGCTCCACACCCCCCCGGCCAGTCCTGGTCCCCGGCTGCCACCCCAAGGCACAGGGCTGGGTGGGCACTGGCTGGCCGGGGGGTGCAGGGCTGGGGGGCCTGTGGCATCGCGGGACTGTGGACCGTGTCCGGTCACAGGACGTCCCTCGGGAGCCAGCAATTGTTCCCAGCGGCAGAACAATGCCCGGAGAGCTGCCAGGGCACCATGGGCCGCTCCACAGCACCCAGCTGGGGAGCCACCTCTGCTGCCACGGCACGGCCAGCCCCACGCTGGGGTCCCCCAGCCCCTTGCTGCCGCCTGGCCCATACCTGTCCCCCACAGCGGGAAGCTGCGCTGGCTGCTTGTATCTCATGGCACGGCATGGCACGGCATGCACGGCTCTCAGGGCTGCACAGAGCCCAGCACCGAGCAGCAGCACCTTCATGCCTCGCCGTGTGGCTCATCCAGCAGCAGCCACCCATGGGAGGGAGGGGATGGAGGGGTCACGCTCAGCCGGAGCGTACCGGGCGCTGGGGCACAGACCAGGTCACTGGAACCAACCTCCAGCCCCGAGAGGATTTAAACCCCTGCCTGTGCCCGGGCAGGCAGCCCCCACGCTGCCCGTCCTGTGCCATGCGGCTGCTGTCGCTGCTCCTGCTCCTGGGGCTCTGCTGCCTCTGGGCCCGGCTGGTGTCTGCAGGTGAGCATGGGGCGGCCGTGGGGTGGGCGCGGGGTCGGCGCGGCACTGCTGCACGAGGATGCACGCCGCACGCCCAGGGACGAGCGTGGCCATGGCCGGGGTGCAGCGTCCCCATTCATCCTTGCACGCTGCAGAAGTGACCGGCAAAGCCCCTGACAGCTCCCCTGGGAAGGGTCTTGGAAGCCCTCGCCCCCAGGGCCCTGCTGCCCCGGCATGCTCCAAATCGAGGGCCTGGGACACGGATGTGCCCATCTCTCCCCAGGATTCACCTAGCCCCTGCCCAGACCCAGACCGAGGACCCAGCACGTGCAGCCAGCCCGCACCAGGCAGCTGGACAGACAGACAGCCGGCCATGGAGGGATCCATCAGCTGCTGGATAAGCACCCGTCCCCCCGACCCCCCCCCCCCCCCCCCGTGCTGAGCGGCCCCCCAAAGAACACGGTCTGGCCCCTGCTGTGTCAGTCTCCTGGCGAGCCCCTGCCAGCCCCTGTGGGACCTTTGGCCCCTGCAGGAGGGATGGGGTCCATGACAGGGGCTGTGCCACTGCAGCCAGCGGGTCCACGGGGACCTGCACATGCATCCTGCCCAAACCCCACAGGTCCGTCCATCCTGCCGGGACCAGGCTCATTCCTGTTCCCAGAGACCCTCCTGGGAGCAGGCGCCTGACGGGACCCCATCGCGCCTCCAGAGAGGAGCTGGGTTTGCCCCAGGGCCGCGGCGGCACAGCCGGCCCCAACCTCGCCTTGGCTCAGCTCCGCAGCGGGGGGGTGTTGGGGCTGCCCTGAGCTGGGGGTGCCCCTCGCATCCTGCACGGGCAGTGCTCCCCCAGCTCCCGACCCCGCTGCCAGCACGGCACGGCGCGGCACGGTGGGCACAGGCGAGGCTCCATGGGGTGCACAAGCTCCCGGCACCCCGGCACCCTGCCTGTGCAGAACCGCCCGATCCAGGACCCGTGGGTGCCCTGGCCAAGCCCTGCCACAGCGGCTGCTTTCTGAGGATGCCGGGGGGCCTTGGCCGCGGAGCAGCTCACCCCAGGGAGCCGGGGGGAACAGGCCCCACGGGGAGGTTTCTCCTGGCCCAGAGATGCTCTGCTGGTCCTGGGCACGCGCCTGGCCAGGGCTGTCCCTGTGGCTCCCCCATGGGGGACAGAGAGGCGTCGCTGCGCAAAGAGCCCTGCCAAGCCCATGCCAGGCAGGAGCGGGTGCGGGACCACCCCATGCCCAGGGCAGGGCTGGGGCAGCCACGATGGCCTGGCTGTGCCAGGCACTGACCAGGGACAGCTCGTCACGCCAAGCCGGTGGCACAACGTGTGGTTTATTACGAAAGAGAAGGTCCTGCCCAAAACACCATTGGTGCCCGGGACCGGCCCTGGCAGAGCGAGGCAGAGGAGGAGGCCGAGGGTGGCCACCCCTGCGCCCACCCACCACGGGCTTTCCTCACCCCACACATTCCCCACACGCCCTGCAGCATCAGTCATCAAGCATCATCTCCATCACCACCACCATCATCATCACTGTCATCATCATCGCCACCATCGCCACCATTATCTCCGTAGTCTTCATTGTTGTCATTGTAGTCATCATCATCATCATCACCATCATCATCACTATCAACATTGTCATCACCTTTTCCTTATTGTTGTCGCCGCCTCAGGCTTCCCCTCACTCTCTGGCTTCCCCCCAGCCTCCGGCTTCGCCCCGGCCTCCGGTTTCACTCCGATCTCTGGCTTCCCCCCAGCCTCCAGCTTCCCTCCGGCCTCTGGCTTCACTCCGCTCTCCGGTTCTTCCCCCCACATGCTGGCTTTTTCCCCCCCCCCCTTCCCCGACGTGGCTGTTACAGCAGTCACCGGCTCAGCCCCAGGCGGGCGCTGGTCCTTACCCACCCGCACCGCACCCGACTCCCACTTCCCATCCGGGACAACTCTGCCAGGCTGCGGACAAGGCACCACGCTGGGCAATTCCCCCGGCAATGGGCTCTTCCCCATCGGAGCGCTTCCAGGCTGCTCTGGCTGCGGCCGCCGGGCAGGGGCTGCTCCGGGGAGCCCTGGAAGGGAGCAGAAAGCAGCAGCGTCAGCCCCAGGGCACCAGCCCTGCGCTGCTGTCCCACCCACGGCTCCCACCCACGGCTCCCACCCACGGCTCCCACCCACGGCTCCCACCCACAGCTCCCACCCACGGCTCCCACCCACCAGCGCCCCATGTCACCGCACAGGGCTCCTGCATGGGGCAAAGCCCACAGGGATCTGCCCCTTGCTGGCTCAGGGGCTCAGGCTTGGCACTTTGATGCTGAGCCAAGGTATCGAGGGCAGGACGCTCCCCACGCTCACAGCAGCCAGGTTTGTCACTGTGCCACACGGCTGCCTTCTCCCTGGTGGCTCTTCCCAGTGGGATTTCAGGCCTCTGCCTGCCTGCTGCTGCCTGCCCGGCCAGGGTGACAGAGCCCCCAGGGCCATGCCAGTGCCTCCCGGCACACAGCAGTGTCCTGGTGGGGCCGATGGCAGCAGGGCTGTGGAGGAGCCACTGCACGGCCGGGCACCCCGGGCATCTGCGCACCGGGGCCAGCACCGGCTGCGCGGGGCAGCTGGGTGGAAGTGGCACCACGCCACGCTGCAGCCTGTCCAGCACCCGCGGTGAGCCCCCCGTCACCCAGGCCCATCCCCACCCCGCGCCCCCCGCCGCTCCCCCGGCCCTCGCAGGCAGCGGCACCGGCAGCTGCCAGCACCCCCAAAGCACCGGGCTCCCCGCCGGGAGGGAACAGCAGCCCGGCCGACTGCAGGCTTGGAGAGCTGTGCCAGGACTTGCAGAGGAAGAGCAAGAAAATGTGTGTCTGTGTGTCTGTGCGTGTCTGTGTGTCCTGGGTCGCTCCTGGGGGCGCAGGGGACAGCTGAGCACTGCACCGCAACTGCTTAGCGAAGCCAATACGAATGCAGCATGCGCTGCTGAGCCAGGGCATAAGCACGTCGCTACGCACACGCGGGTCAGTCTGCGCGCTCTCCTGCGGAGCAGCCAGCGATGCCGCCCAGCAGCAGAGCGGCGCGGGGCTCCCCACGGGCAGTGCCGGCCCCGGGCATCGCTCTGAGGCAGGGAACGGGACCAGCACGGTAGCAACGGGGGCACCAGCACTGCCGGCTTGCTGGCAAAAGGCAGGCTGTATTGTAAGGCTTAAAAAACTCAGGTTTCAACTCATCTTCATGGGCGTGCAATGGCCCCAGCACCCTGCCACAGAGCAACAGCAAACCCAGCTCCCGCTGCACAGGAGCAGTTGCTCCTCAGAGTTTAAGCCTTAGAATAAAACAGCCCGGCTCGCAAGACGTGCAGGAGCATTCAGAAAGGAGGGGTTCTGCAGAATCTCAAACACTGCTCTCAGAATCACCTCCCTGCTCATTCAGAAGAAATGCAATTGTCACTTCTGGGGAATCTGGCCACTTAAAAAACAAAAAAGAGAAGGAAAAATAATACTTCTTTGAGAGTTTCCTTTCCCCCAGAGCTGCACCTCTCCAGTGGGGCTGGTGCTTTCGGAGGGCTCACAGCAAAGCGCAGGGCGGCTGCCAGCCCGGGCGAGGGTCCAAGGCAGGCGCAGGCGGGTGGGCAGCAGAGCTCAGCCCCCTGGGGCTCGGCTCTGACCACCAGCTGGGCTCTGAGGGGTGGGGGTCCCCCCCGGCCCCCCCCCATCTGGGTCCCCCCGGGCCCACGGCCCGCCAGGTCCTGGTTCACTGACAAACTGCTCGAGCGTCCCTACACCCGTGCGCTGGTACCACCGCCGTCCTCGGCAGGAGTTTTGCAGAACCTGAAGATTATAAAATCTAAGCAGGGGCTAAGCCTCACGAGGGTTACAGCTCTTCTCAGGAAGCTTTCATAAACACAGGATGAAGAGAGACATTTAAACACACACCACCAAGCACCATCACCAAGGCTGATCTGGATGAAGACATCCCTGCTCATTGCAGGGGGCTTGGACCAGACGAGCTTTAGAGGTCCCTTCCAATGCAAACCATTCAAGGATTCTATGAAAACAGGGAAAATATTCTTAAAATCTGGAGAGGCCGGGTGCCTCCCGCACGCCCATACTTGCCTGCGGTGGGTGCTGCCTGCAGCTCTGTCTGCAGGGCCAGGAGCCCCAGCAGGAAGATGACTCTCGCCGTCATGCTGCCCAAGCCTCTGGCTGGGGCTGAGCTGGGCAGCAATTTAAAGTTCCTCCCCAGCAGCCCAGGTCCGGGAATGGGAGGAAGCAGCTCGCAGGTGACTTGTAGGAACCTCCCACGTTTTACTGTAATTCTGTTTTCTACAGAGCCGCTCCAGCTGCCTTTCTCCACCCACAGCCAAGGCAGGAGCAGGATCCAGGGTCAGCTGCATGCTGCCGGGAGGACAGCACGGGGCCGGGGAGGAGGGAATGGGGAGCCCTGGCTGCGGGGAGGCTGGTTCTTCACCACTGCTCTTGACAGGAATCCCCACCACCTCACTGAAGGCTGTGACCGACCCCTCCGCCTCTGCCATCCAGCAGCACCCAGGGACAAGCCATCCCTCCTGAGCCCCAGCGCGCAGGATGCTGCCGGTGCCTCCCCGCGATGCCAGGCAGGAAAAGGCAGGGGTGCCCGCGCCTGCTCCCCCTCGGCTCCGTTCCTGCCAGTCCCTTTGGGCAGGTCCCCACCCCGGCAGGACCTCCCTGGAGAACTGTAAGCAGAGGAACCGTTTCCCCTCGGCAGCCTCCCCGAGCTCAGGCTGCTCCCCACCACTGCAAATCCAGCAGAGGGGTCTGCTCTGGTGAAACGGTGCTCCGATGAAAGGGAGCTCTCTGGAGGGAAAAGTCTCGGGGCTTCAAGGACAAGAGCTCACACAGGGCAAGGAGAGGGCAGGAATCTGCCTTCAGACCCCGGGTCCAAACCGCCAGCCTTCGCTGGAGACCCGCATTGAGAGTAAATCAAAAATGAAATGCAGTGCCACGTTCACTCCCCTTTCCTCCACATCTGGTCTCAGGGCAAAGACCTATTGAATATGCTTGAGATAACAGATTAAGTAGCAACTTCAGTTATGTGTCGACCCATTTAAATTAAGTTATTCACACAGACGGGCTCGTCAGAATCTGATTTTGCAATTTTCCCCTTCCCTCCTTGATTACTTCTTCTTCAATTGCAGACAAACCAACGTGCAATCAATATCATAGGAGAACTCGGGGACTGGTCTGGACACACCAGCACCAGGCAAGAATGGGCTGGACTTGCTGGATCAGAAGACAAGAGTTTAAATCTGCAACCGTGGGACACGGGAAGTTAACTGTTTGAGCTCCACAGTTCTAAGCATGTGCGTGCCACAAAAACTGGAAAGGCAAAGTTCCTGCTCAAAGAGCTTTCCATCAAAGTCACGCGGAAGCCATGCAGGGGCAGCACGAGGGACGCGACTCAGGAGCGGGAGGGCACATGGCTCCGTGCTGCCAAGCCTGCGTGGGAAGAGGGCTCGTTGCATGAAATACGCTTTAACTACAGCCTGAGTCCTCTCCTCGTAGCCGTGACTCAATTTGGACACAATTTCTATGCGTCCTGTCTCTGTTGAAGATCCAGTGTTCCACACCTCGCAGTTCCACAGCTTAATCCGATGGCCCGGTGCTTATCTCGCATTGCTCTTGCTGTTAATCACCATTGAGCAGGACGAGCTCACCCCACGGAGCAACCTGTGCTGTCCTGCCGGCGTCGGCAGCGTTGACTCCCTTCCACGCACCCGGCAAACCATCTGGAATGACTTGCGGGACTGCAGGGCTCCTTCCAACCCCGGAACTCCTGCGGTGGAGAGCCCTGCCCCTGCCCCTGGCCCTGGCCCCCGTGCTCACCTGGTGGCTCCCCCTCTTGGGAACAACGCCATCCTTCTGGCACGTTTCCGTTTCGGCAGACCACAATCCTGGTTAACGTTCAGGGAACTAATGAAGGAGAATGCCTTACAAGCACATTTCTCTACTGAAATGAGCGCCTCGGGGAGGTGAACCCTGCAGGTCCTGTTCCAGCAACATGACTCGGGGCAGAGCAGGATCGCGCCTGTACCCATCGCACGCGGCAGCGCAGGTCCTCCCTGACCCCCTGTGCTGCTCGTCCTCTCACGCCGCAGCCCCACGCAACCTGCAAGGGCAGACCCGACACTGCCGCCAGGATCCAGTGGGGTAACAAAGCTTTGCCTGCAAGACTCTCGCTGCAAACCGGGACATGGGGTGGGGCTCAGCGAGCTTTCCGCTGCCTCCAAAGCCTGCCCACGCTGAGGACACCACGGGATGGATGGGCCTTGTCCAAAGTCTCTCTGTGAATCACAGCAGAACTCCGGTACCCCGGGGCTGTTCATCTCCAGCAGACACTGGCAGGCTGGCGTGTTTGGTCACATGCACCTACCGCGCGGATCCGTGGAAAAATTCCCATTAAAACCGCGGGACTGGAGGAGATCCAAAGAAGTCATCCAAGCAGTTGCATTTAGGCGATCCCTGACAGACATTGCTCTGAATGCTCTTAAGAAGCCATCCCTTCACTGAGCATTTTGTTCCAGGATTTAAGTGTTCTTGTAACGGGAAAGTTTTTCCAAAGATCTGATCCATGTCTCACTTGATCCCAGCCAACACAGGGACTTCTTGTCCGCTCGCGGTGGGTACAGAGAGCAACCGATGGCTGCAGCGCGTGTACAGAGCTGAGCCCTCCCTCCACAGAGCTTTCACACGCTAAACAAACCTGTCCTGTTCACCTTTCCCCATGAGTTTCCACATCCATAGTTATTTTTCCTCTCCTCTGGACAGCGTCCAATTTTTGCTGCTGACCACTTGGAGCAACCAAAATACGCAGATAAAAATCCCGGTACTGACAATAATGAAGCGATGGCAATGCTGACGATGACTTGATTGGCCCCACATCCACGGGTCAGGTTTGTGTCACAGCCTGATCTCACCCCGGGCTGGTGCAGCCCTGGCCGAAGCGGCAGGAAGGGGACAAGGGCAGGAGCCTCTTCCAGCGTTGGAGTCACCCAGCTGCTCCTCCCACCCCGGGCTGGCCTCCCATGCGTACCCAGCATGGTTACTGTCAGCCAGCAGCTATGGCAGAAGAATCTTGCTGGTCACACAGGGGGGATGCAGGTGGATTGACACCAACAGGCCTCTGGAGGCACCACCGCCGTGCCCACACCACAGGCACCGGTCTGGAGCGTCCAGCAAACCTGGCAGAGGAGAAGCTGCTTTCCCTCCCGCAGCATGGCAAGGCCGACCCCTCTCGCACGCGGAGCGCGTCAGGACAGCGAACTGGAAACGCCCGCTCGAGCACGCACCTGCTCCGCACCGTCCTCCATGCCGGCCGCTCCCAACACGGGAGACCGGGCGGCCTCAACACGGCGTGTTTTGGGAAATCCCGTTTGTTTGGTTCACCGCCTTGGCAGTAACAAGGACAAACATTACCAGCAAAACAGCAAATGTTTTTTTAACCAAAGAAAACGTTGTTTTCCACCTGACCCAGCAGAAAAGCTTCTTGCTGGCCACGACACGTGGTAAGAAGGTCTGGGAAACGACGCACAAGCGGGTTTTGGCCACTCTGCCCGCGTTAGACGTGATGAGGAAGCACCGGTTCCGAGCGTTTCCTCAGATAAACAACGAGATTCCAGAGCGATGGAGGACTCATAGGAAAACGCCACCTGGAACTGCCACGAGTTCATTTTTCTGTCTCAGGCGCAGAATGTGACACGACAAGGAACGCACAGACCGAGGGAGGAGGAGGAGAAACATCCCGCTCCTCCCCTCCCCCGCTCCGGGCCGGGGCTCGCTCCCGCGGCCCCCGCCCGGCGCCGTTGCCATGGCATTGCGTCACTTCCGGCGCGCGGCTCTGGCGTCGCGGCCTGATGACGCGCGCTGGGCCTGGCGCTTCCGGTCGCGCGGGCCGGGAGCGGGACCGGGGCAGGGGCTGCCGCCATGGGCGCCGCCCGCGATGCGGAGCAACAGCCGGGGCCGCCGGGCGAGGAGGGCCCGGGCGGCGCCGAGGAGCAGCTGGTCAGCACGGTGAGGCGGGGGGCCGGGGCCGGGGCCGGGGCCGGGGCCGGGGCCGGGCGGGCCGCGGCTGACGCGTGTGTCCCACAGAGCCCCTGGAACATCATGATCAAGCACCGGCAGGTGCAGCGGCGCGGCCGGCGCTCCCAGATGACCACCAGGTACCGAACCCGCGGCCTCCGCCGGAGGGACCGGGCCGTGGGGAGGCGGATGGGGCCGGGCCGGGGCGGGGGTGGCTGGGCTGGCGGGGCGGGAGCCCGGGCCTGGCGGACCCGAGCGAGGGGACGTGGAACGGAGGGGCTGGGCCGGGCCGGACTGGGCACCAGAGCGGAGGGGAGGATCTGGGTTAGGCCAGACGGGAGCGAGGGGGCTCCTGCGCCCCCCGCCTGACCCCCCCACCTGCAGCTTCACCGACCCGGCCGTGTCCATGGACCTGCTGCGAGCTGTCCTGCAGCCCAGCATCAACGAGGAAATCCGGGGCGTCTTCAACAAGTACATGAAGGTGAGAGCTGTGGGGACAGGCCCTGCCACCCCCTCCCATGGTGGACTGCGCAGAGTGCACCCCGCTTCCAGGCACCCCGCAAGGCTGCTGTGCCTGGCCCGCGGTGTGTGGGTGCAGCGTGGGAGCCTGGCCCGTGTGCCTGCCCCAGCACTGCCCAGCTGCTCAGGCTCTAACCCTCTCCTGCCGCCTGCTCTCTAGTTTTTCCAGAAGGCAGCAATCAACGTGCGTGATAACGTCGGGGAGGAGGTGGACCCAGAGCAGCTCATCCAGGAGACCTGTCGGAGCTGCCTGGAGCAGGTGGGTACTAGTGAGGCGCTCTGGTGCCTGGCCGAACAGCGCAGCCTGCCTGGCACAGCTCCCTCTTAATTGCTTTGCCATTAGCCAGGGAGGGACATCTGCAGCCCTTGTGTGGTTCCTGTGCTTTGCTTCATCCTCACTGGGAAGAGGAGGGCAGGCAGGGCTGGGCAGCTCGTGCTGCTGCTGCTGCTTTCCACTGCTGCTGTCAGCACGTGTCACACAGCCTCAGAGACCAGATCTCCCACAGACACCAGCCCCCGTCAGAGAGTCCTGGGTGGGTGGAGTGGGACTTTTTCTTTCACATCTTGTTTTTGTCCCAGTTGCCCACCCTTTATCGCACTCAGATCGTGCTTTTGCATCTCTCCATCTGTGAAAGCGCTGTGTGGCGGCCCTCCGATGTGGAGCTGTTACAGGGCTTTCAGGCAGATACACAAAAGTGAGGGGTGCTGGCAGGTCCCCCTCTGGGCCCGGAATCAGGTAACCCTTCCTTCTCTTCCTGCAGGCCAAACTGCTGTTCTCTGATGGCAAAAAGGTTGTTCCCAGGTTGCCCCATGAGCAGGCAGTACCAAAGGTAAGAGTTGTTATTCCCTGAGGCTCGAATGACTTGTAGGAGCTGGGAGAAGGAGGAGGAGGGTGGGAATAGCTTTGTTCTCTGCCACTTCTTGTCCATCAGTGCACTAGCAAGGAGACAGAGCTGGGGAACATTAGGTTAGGACAGAGCAGTACCTGCAGGGCAATGAAAATCCCAGTCGCTGCTCGTTGTAGTTCGGTGCTTGTCACCAAGGCAGGGTAGGGCTGGCGTTTCCCTGTACGCTTGTGCTCCCTGCCTTGTGCGCAGCAAAGGAGAGAGTGGCCAGCTGGATGCGTGGGGCCCTGCCCGCCTGGCGGGGAGAAGGGCCCTGCTTATCCCACTGCTGTTCCTTTTCCAGCGTGCCCGACAGATGGATGAGGAGCTGAATCGTCGAGGGAGCCCTGTTCCCAAAAAGGTAGGAGGGTTTTCCACACAAGGGATTTTATGTTTTGGGAAGCCTGCTCCTCGTTCCTGGCCATTCCCATAGTATGAACGCGTGCAAGTGCACAGGCAGCTTTTGGGGTGCCCCGGAGCTGGTCGCGCTGTGCCAGCCAGCATTTCCGCTCATGGCAAAAAGAGCAGCTTCCTGGGAGGGGATGGGTAGTGAGAGGGTTCTCTCAGCCTGCACAGCTGAGTCACTGGAGGATTTCTTCCACACAGAGAAAGGGGCGGCCTCCAGGACAGAGCCTGTTGAACGATCGCGGGGTCTCAGGCATGGCTGCGTGAGTATGGGTGCTGAGCCACAGCCCCAGTTTCGGGAGGGCGAGGGGGAAATGAAGCTGCCCGAATTGGGGAATACCGAAACCCTGCAGTCTCCTTCCCCTCCTGCACGAACGAGAGGTGCCAGAAGGAGGGTAGGAGGGAGTTAGGTTGAGCTGTTCCCCCCCCCAGGAAGCAAAAACTTTCTAGGAAGTGGTTTTAAAACAGGCCCGAAGGGGTGAAAAGGTCCAGATGGACCGTGCAGAGTGAGCTGTGTGAGAGGCAGGTGGTGGTGGGATCTTGGCAGCCGGGGAGAGGGGAATGTGCAGCGAAGCTGAGGGTCTGGAGCTGCGCACCCCAGGGGAGCGGAGGGTGTGAAGGTAGGCTGGTCTGGAAGGGCTGGGGCTCAATCCCTGCTGTTGGTGCCGTGGTGGTGACTGCACTGGTCCCGCAGGGACTCATTCTTACTGCGTTTTCCTTCCCCTCAGGTGGAAGCTCAAAGCCTCTGAGCCCGTGAGAAGGGATGGACCAAAGGTATTGGCTGGCCAACACCGCTGGGCTCACCCTCTCCTCCCCTTTGCTTCCACTGGCAGAGCCCTACTGCTGCGGGAGCGGAGGACAGCACCGAGCTGTGCTCTGCCCCAACGGGCCCCTGCAGCGCAGGAGAAAAGCAAGAAGAGGAGCGAAGTGCCTGGAGGCCTTTGCTTGTCTCCCCCAGGCACTGTAGCCTGTAGCTCTGCGGTGTGGTGCCGCTGTTAGGAGACCTGGGGAGAGCAGTAGTAGCCAGGAGGATCCCACAAGTGTTTCCCATGAGGGAAACAGCTTAGATCAGCCCAGAGGGAATGTGACTTCCCTCCCCTGCACAAGTCTGGAGGTCTGTGGCCAGCTCCCTCCCTCCCAGGCCAGGGGTGGTTCTGAGGTTCCCCATCAGAGAGCTGAGGCTCGTGGAGCAACGGCTGGCACCAGCTTCATTTCTAATGTTGCCCCTTTTCCAATTGCTCTGTAGTGGGATCCATCCCGACTGACTGAAACCACAACCTTTGTGCTGGGATCTCGAGCAAACAAGTAAGGAATGGCCCTGTCGATGGAGGGTGGTGGCTCCCAGGCAGGAGCCCGTTAAGACTCCTCCCGTCACTTCGCTTCTCTGCCTCGAAAGCAGTAGGAAGGGCTTGGGGAGGAGAGGAGGTGTCCCCATACCACCGCAGCCGCCCTCCGCACAGGCGTAACACCCCCTTCTCTTCCTCTTTCAGAGCTCTCGGGATGGGAGGAACAAGAGGGCGACTCTACATCAAGCATCCCCACCTCTTTAAGGTCAGATGCTGCAGCAGGATGCTTCCTCCTTTGGGGTTTGCTCAGAAATGGTTTCTGATGGGAATCGGGAGCGTGTGCTTCGGCTCGCTTGTCTTCTTCCTCCCCCACGCCCTCCTTTGTTATCTTGGAGCACGTTACGCACGCGGTCGGGCTAGCACACCGGAACATAAGTTAACGGCTTAGCGCAGCCTCCGAGGCGGTGGGTTTGCCTGGAGCCAGGGCTTGAGGTTGGAGAAAGGGCAGGCAGAGCTGAGCCCTCCCCCAGCAGCCCCCGCCGGGCAGCTCCGCGGGGGGCAGCGGGCCCCAGGGTGCGCTGAAGCGGGCGCAGCGTCCCAGCAGGAGGGGGGTCAGAGCAGGAGGTCTCTTGCCTGTGTTCAGCCAGGTCCTTGCTGCTTTATTGCAGTACGCAGCCGACCCGCAAGATAAGCACTGGCTGGCAGAGCAGCAGCACATGAGGGCCACTGGGGGCAAGATGGTGAGTACGCCCGGGCTCACGGCTCCTGCAGCCGGCGGGAACCGCGCAGAGACCCACCGCAGGGCTAGGACGGGCGGAGGAGCAGCGAGCCGGGGCGCGCGCAGCGGGCAGTGTGCCGCGGGGAAGGCGGCTTTGGCAGGAGGCTAGGCAGGGCGCGTGGAGCCAGGGGCGCTCCCAGGGCGCTGCGGGGGTGCATCCGCCGCCCCTCGGGACTGGGGTGCAGGCGAGGGCGAGTGGCACAGGCAGCAGCGGCTCTGCGCTGGATGGGGACGGGGGGGTGCGGTGCTGCCCCCCCTGCCCCTTGCAGGCACCAGAGTGGGTGCACGGCAGCCCTGAGGTGTCCTCCCCCACCTTGTGCCGCAGGCCTACCTCCTCATCGAAGAGGACATTCGGGATTTGGCTGCCAGTGACGATTACAGGTGAGGACCAAAGCGGGGGTGACGTGGGTGCTGCCGGGCCTGGGGGTGCTGCCCTGGCAGCCGCCCTTTGCTGCTCCACTGCAGGGGGGGCCCATCCTGGAGGGGCCCTGCTGGGGGGGGGGTTTGGGGGGACGGTCGGGGAGGGCTTGGTGCTTGGCTGGGGCTCGGTCTGGGGGTCCGCGGTGGGTGCCGGGGGCACGGTCTGGGTGCTGGCCAGGGGTGGCTCCGTCTCACCCGGCTCTCCCCAGGGACTCCGTCGACCTGCGGCTGGAGGAGCTGAAGCCCTTCGTCCCGCCGGCGTGGATGACGGAGAAGATGCAGAAGCACATGGAGACGCTTCGCCGCGGGGGGGACGCGCCGCCGCCGCCCCCCGAGGGCCCCCCCGAGCCCTGAGGCCGCGGCCCCGGGCCCCCAATAAAGCTGCTTCGCACTCGCCTCCGCCGCCTGCTGGGGAAAGGGCGGGGCTGGGGGGGGGGGTGTCTGGCCCTTTAAGGGTCCGCCTCGCGGGGCAGCGGCCAATCAGCGCCCGCCGGCAGTTACCGAGGCAGCCGCATCCCCGGCGGGCGCCGATTGGCCGGCTCGAACGGGGCTGCGCGCTGATTGGCGGAGCGGCCGCACGTTGGAAACATTCAAACGGGGCGCGCGGCGGGGCGGGAGCGGGCACGGGACGCCGACCGCCGCCGGGACCGGGTCGCCGCTCTGCCCGGGCCACCGGCCCCGGCCGGGATCGCCGCTCTGCACCGGGACCACCGGCACCGCCCGCACCGCCGCGCGCCCCCCCCCCAGCGGGAGCCGGGCCCCGCGCCCCCGCGGGCGGAGCCCCCGGCGCCCACCCCGGGAGCCGCCATGGCCTCGCAGAACGCCGACCCCGCCGCCGTGCCCAGCGCAGCCGCCCGCAAAGCGGCTGAGGCGGGGGCCACGGCGGCCCGCGGCTCGGTGGGGAAGAGGTGAGCTGGGGCCGGGGGCCGGGGCCGGGGCCGGGGCCGCCCCGCCGAGCGGTCCGGTAACGCCGCTTCCCCCGCAGGCTGCAGCAGGAGCTGATGGCGCTCTGGTGGTGGGCCCCGGGGGGGGGGGGCTCCCGGGGCGGGGGCCGGGCCGCCCTGACGCGCTGCCCCCGCAGATGTCCGGTGACAAAGGCATCTCTGCCTTCCCCGAGTCCGACAACCTCTTCAAGTGGATCGGGACCATCGACGGCGCCGCCGGCACGGTGAGCGGCCGGGACCCGGGGGGGGGGCCTCGGCCCGGGGTCGCTGGGTCCCCGGCCCCCCACCGCGCCCCGGTGCGGTTCCTGACGCCCTGCTACCACCCCAACGTCGACACCCAGGGCAACATCTGCCTCGACATCCTCAAGGACAAGTGGTCGGCCCTCTACGACGTCCGCACCATCCTGCTCTCCATCCAGAGCCTGCTGGCAGGTGGGTCCCACGGCCACGCCGCAGTGGGGTGCTGGGGGGGCGGGGAGGGGGCTACCCCCCCTGTGCAGCGCTGGGTGGCGGGGCTCAGGGGTCCAGGCCACCCTGCCTGCTGACCCAGCCCCTGTCCCCAGAGCCGAACATCGAGAGCCCCCTCAACACGCACGCCGCCGAGCTCTGGAAGAACCAAGCCGGTGAGTGCCCGGGGCGGGCGACCCCCCTCCACCCTCCCTTCCTCTGGGGCGGGCAGCAGCGCAGCCCCCTGACCCCACTGCGTCCCACTGCCTGCCCGGCCCCCGGCTGCCCCGGGACCCAGCCCCACGCCCCCCCCTCTCCCCAGCCTACAAGAAGTACGTGCGGGAGACGTACGCCAAGCAGGCCAAGAGCCAGGAAACCTGACCCGCGCCATCTCTGCCCCTCGTACCCGGGTCTCTGCCCACGCCCTGTCCCGCCGCTCCCCCCGGCTTCCTGTATCATAGGCTGTTTTTAAATTAATTTTGCAGTCCGAGCTACAGTTAATGTATAAATAAATAAATGTTTATAACTTCTTCTGGGTTTTTCGTTGCAGTCTGGCACCCCGGGAGTGCCAGGAGGCACCCACCTCTCTGTTAGCCCGGCCCTGGGGTCCCACTGGCCCCTCTGCAAGTGTGGACAGGAAGGGAGGGACACTGACCCCTGGGGGGTAACGGGGGCTTTATTAACACTTGGGGTGCCTAGAGCTGGTCCTGTTCCCTCTGCAGGGTGGGGGCAGCCCCCAGCATCGCCTGCCCGGGCAGGGGGCTAGGGGCCATAGGGGTATGCAGGGCCCTATCCCCTGCTCTGTGACACCTAAATGTGCACAGGAGGTGCCAGCCCTGCTGCGTCCCCTCCTGCCCCCCCAGTCAGAGCACCCTGCAGCAGTGCCCAGCGCGAGGTCCCCCCCAGGTCACCCCGGCCGCGGCGGCTGCTGTGCTGCCTGCCGGCTGTGTGGCCTCCACCGTCCACAGCGGGATGTTGGCTCTGCTCTCCATCTCTGCCAGCGTGGCTCTCACCTGCTCGATCTCCTCCTCCAGGCACGGGGCAGCCGGGGTCTGCATGGGACCCCCCCCTCGCCGGCTGCCCTTGCGACCAGGCGGCCCCCGGCCCCCCAGCCCGGTGCACAGTGGGGCCACGCTGCCCCCCAGCACAGAGAAGAGCTGGCAGAGGTGGTGGGCTCGGTGCAGGTCCTGCAGGAAGAGCTCCAGGGCGGAGAGGAAGAGCACCCACAGCCGCTCCAGCTCCCGCCGCTCCTCGGGGCTCACTGCCGCCTGCTGCAGCCCTGCCAGCAGCGCGACCCGCAGCCCTGCGGGATGGGGGGATGCTGAGCCGGGGCAGCCCCTCCACGGGCCCCGGTGTAGGTGCAGGGGGAGCACCGTGGCCCCTGCCCCCCCACCGCCTGGGCAGCAGCCCCCTTCTTACCGGCGCTGAGCTCGCGGGCCTCCGCACTCCTCCTGCGCCGCTCCTCCCGCAGCCGGGGGCCATCGGCACTGCCCCCGAGCTGCAGCACCAGCTGCCGGTGCCCAGCCGTGGCCTTGCAGAGGGCAGCCTGGGCAGCCACGCATGTCCCCGCAATCCCTCGGGCGCTGCGTGCCTCCCCTCTCCCCGGTGCCATTGTGCCCCGCAAGGGCAGGGCAGGGCTGGGCCCTGCCACAGGGGACCCTGGCTCTCCAAGGGGTTCGGCTCCCCCGTGCCGCAGCACTGTGCTGCAGGGATGTGATGGGCTCCGAGCTGTGTCCCTGCGTTCCCACCAGCTGCACAGGGCTGGTCCCACTGTCCCTGTGTGTGCCAGGCACTCCCTGGCCCCCACCCACCCCAGCCCGGGGAGCACATCCCCCTTGTCCCCCCCGCCATGCTCCTCCCTGGCTGGAGAGGCTTCGTGGAGCCACAGCGGGTCCCAGGGGAGCAGCGATGCGCAGAGGGCTGGCACGGACTCTGGGCAGAGAGGCTCCAGCATCGCCCTGACCCTGGCAGGGAGGGGGCGGCTGCTGCCACCCCCACCTCATAGCCGGGTCCCCTGCACCCTTCCTGGTGGGGCATGGGGGTCGTAGAGCTGGGCAGGCGACGGTGGCTCCCCTGTGGTCCCACAGCCCTGTCCCGGGGCGGGCAGGAGTGGGGCCCCCGGCTCCCAGAGCCTCGCTGCCTGCTGGGACCTCTCGGGGCCGGGGCCGCGCTCCCTCACCCGCAGGCGTGTGAACCGGCCGCTCCGCACGGAAAGTCTGAGCTCAGCGCTGGCACCCGCCCAGCAGCCCGTGGGAACCACGGCCCCGCGCTGCCCCCGGCACGGCCCTGGGGGTGAGCCCCACCAGCACGGGGTGCAGGGCACCCACCCGGATATGTCCCCCTCCCCAGGGAGTGATGCGGGGGGGTGCCGTGCTGCGCCCCCTCCCCACGCAAACCGGTGAAATCCCACGCCCGCAGCTCAAGCCTTTCCCCTTTTAATGAGGCTCAGACTGAAACCACATGCCACCAACTGGAGGAAAAGCTCGGCCGCCGGCGACAGGACGAGGCCGGGGGCCAGGCGCTGCGGAGCTGCGGCTCCCCGGGCGGTGGTGGAGCAGGGCTGGGCGCAGCGGCTGGCCTGCGGAATGTCTGGTCCCTTACTGCACACCCTCCATCATCTTCAGGAACTCTGCAAGAAAGCGACACCCTCAGCCCGCGGCTGTGCCCGGGGCGGGCAGCACGGGCACTCGGCCAGGGCGGCCACGGGAGGAGGGCTGGGGCCATCACTCACCGTCGAAGTCGATGCGGCCGTCGTTGTTCTTGTCCGAGTCCTTCATCAGGTCCTCTATGTCCTCCTCGGTGACGTGCTCCCCGGTGGCCCTCAGGATCTCGCCCAGCTCCTCGATGTCAATGAACCCGTCTGCGTTCCTGCAGGAGGGTGAGGGCAGGATGCGGCCCTGCTCACCCCCACGGGCAGGAGCGGGCAGGCGTCGCCCCCCCACTCACCGGTCGAAGATGCGGAAGCAGTTGGCCAACTCCTCCTCGGACTTGCCCTTGGCGTCCTCCTTCATCTGGCGCACCATCATCACCAGGAACTCCTCGAAGTCGATGGTGCCGCTGCCTGCGGGGAGGAAGCCGAGTACGGGTCAGGCTGCCCTCCCGGTGCCCGCTGCCCGCCGCCTGCCACCGAGGGCCGCTCACCGTCCTCATCCACCTCCTCTATGATGGCGTCCAGCTCCTCCTTGGTGGGGTTCTGCCCCAGCATCCTCATCACCGTCCCCAGCTCCTTGGTGCTGATGTCCCCGCCGCCATCCGCGTCAAACATGTCGAAGGCGGCCTTGAACTCTGCGGAGAAGGAGGGGTCAGGGCCGGGCAGCGCACGGCTTGGGGCTGCGGCGGCAGGACGGAGCCTGGCCCCACGCCTTGGCCGGGTCTGGCCCCTCTCCCCGCCGCCCCTGTGCTCACCCGCAATCATCTCCTCGCTGAGGAAGGCGCGGGCTTCGGCCTGCTGGTCCGTCTGCAAGGCAAGGGAGCCGGGTCACGGCGGCCGCCCGGGGCGCACCTGCGAGCCCCTCGCACGCGTGCGGGGAGAGCCCCTGCCCAGCTGGGGGACGGGGCCGTGCCGGGGCGAGCCACAGCCCCCAGCAGCGCCTGCAGCCATGGTGCCACCCGGGCACCCGCGAGGGTGGTGGGCTACAGGGGGCTGCCTGCCCTGGGCCCCCGCCAGCGGGGGGGGTGCAGGGGCCGCAGTCCCTGGGTGCAGCCTTGGCATCCCAGGCACGCAGTGCTATTTTTGGGATCGCCTCGGCTCCCCTTATAGGGATCAGTGGGGCTGCAGCTGCGGGCACCTGTTGGCCCCGATCAAGTTTCTCCTGGAGGCGCGAGCCGGCCGGGAGCCGGCGACGACGCCGTGTCGCATGACCCAGCACTCGGCGGGATCGCCTGGCCCCCTTATAGGGATCAGTGGG